>OY998177.1:18809956-19490522 GCA_963921935.1 Galeruca laticollis | reverse complement strand
ACTGAATTTTTGGTTATTTTTAGAGAAATTTCGGTTTGTTAGCACGATACATCCCCCGAAGTGTATACAAGTAACAGTTTTATGGTAGAATATTGTTCAGGGCCACGGATGCGGAAAAGTCAGTTTTAATCTTTAAAACCGTTTATTTGAAAAAAATCCTGTGTGTATGTCGTCGTCGTCGTCGTTGTCGTCCGTCACTTCTCCTTACATATCTTGTTAGCGCGATACAGCCTCCGAAGTGCAATAAGTCACCAATTTTATGATGGAATATTGTTAAGGATATGTCACAGATGAACTCTATTGATATTCAGCTCCCCAGAACCATTACGACGGGTGCTATGGTAATTGAAGTACATTTTGTCATTTTTTGAGAAATTTCAGTTTGTTAGCGCGATACAGCCTCCGGAGCTCAACTAGTCACCAATTTTATGATTGATTATTATTCGGGACAGCTTACTGATGAACCCTATTGATTTTCAGCTCACCAGTGCCAATACAACAGGTGCTACAGTACTTTAAGTACGATATTTTCATAATTTTTGAAGAAGTTTCAGTTTGTTAGCACGATACAGCCTCTGGAGTATATACAAATTACAAATTTTATGATTGTATATTATTCACAGCGTCTCAAAGATGAATACTGTTGATATTCAGCTCACTAAAACCACTACAACGGGTGCTATGGTACTTGAAGTACCAAATTTTTGTCATTTTTGGAGAATTTTCAGTTTGTTAGCACTATACAGCCTCCAGAGAGTATACGATTGATCAATTTTATGATTGAATATTGTTCAAGGTGTCTCACATATATACCCTATTGATTTTCAGTTGACTAGAGCGAGTACAGCGGCTCCTATAAATCCAGATATACTAAATTTTTGGTTATTTCTGGAGAAATTTCGGTTTGTTAGCACGATACATCCCCTGTAGTGTATACAAGTAACAATTTTATGATACAATATTGTTCAGGGCCACAGATGCGGAAAAGTTAGTTTTAATCTTTAAAACCGTTTATTTTTTGTAGTTTTTTCTGATTTTATTATGTTTGACTATTATGACAATGATTAAATGGATTTTTTGACCATTTATGTTTAAGGATTTTTTCTCCGTTTTCTATAATGCTATGTATAAAGCAAAGTAGCATTTCAAGTTTTATTTTCTTGTTTATACAGAGACAGTTTAGTCTGTTCTTTTATATTATTTGGGGGACAGTACATATTATCTAGACTGTCTGTCTCCATAAGCATCAAACAAAAATTATGTAGAACAGCGACAGCTTTGACAATGTTGTCAACATTTTCAATTTTCGCTATAATACTAATCTTACATTACAGCCTTTTTCAGCAACTTTATTGCAGGCAATATAAATTGCATGCAAAATTCAAAACTAGTCTTCTTACATTTGAGCCTATTTGTAGCAAATTTCCAAGATTTTTTTGACAATCGACATTATTATCGCATTTGTTTTAAGGTTGGAATGTAAAAACAAATTTAAACCTACAAAAAAAGGTGGAAATTCGCTTCGAAAATTAATACAGAAAAACCATAAATTTTACTTCTGGCAATCACTACAAAGGCTATTCTTGCTACTTATATAAAAATGCGTATTGAAAAAAGGAGGAATAGATCGTGTTGGAACAAACCATGTGTAACGCGAAAAATTCGCCGAGCCGTTGTAAATTTAATTTGGCTAACCTGTCGACTGAGAGAAGTCACAGCGCTGTCGGAACCGAGTTAAAAATTTCAGTCCTCCATTTGCCGTCAAGGTGTGAACACACATCTGAACAAAAGATATTTGCATGTGCTCTGGGAGCCATAACGCTATTTCACGGAAAGCCTGATAAATTTTACATAGGGGAAGAAAATATCGCTCGATTTAACTAATCGAAGGTCTGACCCAATAATATACTGGACCAGGGGGTGCCGATGACCGAAGGATTCCAGTAGAATTGATGGATTTAAGAAAACACGTGGAAAATTCCCGTAGACGGCGTTAGCTGGTAGGATTCAATAAAAGGTAAATGGTTGAAAGATACTTTCTCGGAATTAACAGATTTGTAGGCAATTTAACGTAGAAATTCTGCTTGATTCGTAATTTATTGGAGTTTGTAATCTGGGTTCGCGGGATAGATTCGTTATAATTTTATAAATTCTTATTAATTCATATTCTACATGGCTTTATATTTTGTTGAAATAAGAATATATCACAGGGGTTGTATAAACATTCAGGGATGTGTCCAACGACGTAGTTTTTATATTATGGGTTTTTATTGGTATCGTAGTTTTTTTTGCTAAGCGGAAAAAAACCAGTCATATAGTTTTTATTTTCAGAGTAGGTGGCTTTTATACAGTTAAAAGTCATGAGGTGTAATTATTTGCGAATTTCGGGTATAGTTATTATAGTCAGTATGATGGGATATTACGGGGGTACGTCGAAAGGTTGACCGGGGTAAAATGTAAACCCTATGTAGAGGCTAATTCGTTTCTCTATTTTAGGGGGGTTTTAGTATATGGACATAAAAACGCTGATTGGAATTTAATGGGTCGGTGAGACCAGTTCCAGGAGGCCTGGATTAATCTGGAGGAATTTCAGTTCCTGTTCTGGTGCCGGGAAAGGAAAGGTTACAGTTTTCCTTTCTTATTTCTTTAAACTCAGTAGTAAATTCACATCTATGCTTCACAAATTACCGTTTTTTTTATATTAAGTTTTATTTTTTTTTCCTTACTTGAATTTTGTATTTAAAATATTTTGAAATCTTGCGCATAGATTAAGATACGCTGGAACACTTGGTACGTACCTAGTATAGCGGTATTTAGTAGTTTTTTTTGCCTATTTCTAATGGTTTCTTGTATATAATTTTGCGCCGTATATAACTTTGAGCTGTATATTCTCCAGCAACGCTAAACTCGTTGTAATTTAAATTTCTGGCTTATGCAACCATTATATTGGTATAAATTGCGGAAGTGTGAACCCTTGTAACTGTACATTGGTGTTTTTTGGACATATATATAATATATTATCGTTGTAATTTTTGGAATTTTGTACATGAACAATTTGATCGATTCTCTAGAATCTTTGCTTTGAGACATCGGTGTAGTTTGGGGCCCTCAGCTCTACTGCACCCTGAGATTACAGCCTTCAGCTGAGCTCAGACGATTTTTTTTTATAATATTTTTCTTTTGGTAATGATATTGTATCATATATTTTGAAAAGAGACCTTTGGTCCACCAAGATTAATTAAAATTTCAATCAGGGTGTATTTGCTGACTTTTATTTATTTATGATAATTTACCTATCAGTTTAACCTTGGAGTGTGTAGTGAGTGTTGTTAACCCACTGAGGAGTTGTGGGCTAACTTAGGAAGTCTTGGGTGCTTGCCAAAACTTCTCTGGCGCCCTTTATGTATACTCAATAATTTTTTTGAAGAATCCACCCCTTCTTCGACTCGAAGCTAGTCGACTGGCGAGCACGGGTTGTACCACGTGAGACAACCCGCATACCTATAACGAGCACTGTGAGGGTTTGTAGGTTTTTCTCGTTATACATGGTTAAATAAAACAAAGGGAAACTTAAAAATTACAAACGAATTCAATGATTGTAATGTCTTGAAAATCTTTAAAAACTACCTGAGGATGGATGAGTCTACATTCGATAAGTTGTTAGAAAAATTGAGCATCGAATAAAGAAAACTGATATTCGACCAACACAATAATTATGTTGTCAAAATCTAAAATCACTAAAAATACGTAAAGTTGCACGTAAATAACCTTGAAAATTAGAAACATTTCTATATTTTTCAAGCCTGAAAGTTGCAGTGAAAATGGGCCGGAACGCATGCGCAATTATGATCCAAGAAAGGCCAGCAATTAAATTGCTAGCAATTTCTTTAAAAAGGCTGTGATGTAAGATTACTTTAATTGTAGTTTTTAGAATTCTCCACCTACCAACTAAAATGCCAAAGCTGTTTTCAATGGTTTGTCTGGCACGTGACAGTTTGTAATTAAAGATTTTTTTTTATATCGAGGTGTTTCTCTGGATATGGTCTCATTATATACGACTTCAATGGAAAAGCCACATCGGCCACAAGAAAATATGGTATTTTAAAATCAGAATTAGGTAACTCCTTGTCCTCGGGAAGATTTATTTCTCCGTTCTCAAGTTCATCTGCAAAGATACTCTGCCAAAAAATTTCTCCATCACTTTGTGCACCATATGCCCTAATGACAACAAGGGTGAAATGATATTTGGAATCACAGGCTGCCAGTAACACGATGCTAAAGTTTTTTTTGTAGTTGTAAAACTGTGATCCACTCTTTACAGGTACCTGGATGTTACCATGTTTCCCATATAAGGCACCAACACAATGAGGAAAATTCCATCTGGTGTCAAAACCTTCTGCAATTAACAACCAATCTTCTGTGCTTGAGGGACTTTTCAGATATTCCGATCTAAGGACTGTCCATATCACTCTGCAACTTCCATGGATAATTTTATGTACATTGGTATGTCCAATCTGAAAACTCCAGGCTAAAACTTGCATGTTTGTTCCTTAAGGAAGGTACCTAAGTAAAAACATAATTTAATACACAAAAGTTATTAATCAAATAAATAAATACTTACCGCAAAGTAAGCACTAGTCTTTCTTCGGGGGAAATACCATCAGAACGTCGTTGTTTTCTAATCAGAGGTCCAACTTTTTCTAGCAACTTATGGAACATCGGTCTGGTCACTCTAGTAAATCTAAAAAACTCCAAACGTCCAAACTTTTCATTCTTTGAAAATAGTCAAAGTTCCCCTTCTGAATTCTTTGTCTGTTGATAGGCCTTACTTTGAAGCGCCGTGTTCGCTGCTTTTTCTTAATTTTCATAAGTAAATAAGCCCACGAGGCCAATGCAAAAGCACCAATTAAATTTCGCCTCCACAGATTTTGATAATAGATCAACTGTTCAAAAACTAATTTCTATTTTACTTTCAATATACAAACAAAAACAATGACAAAATATAAATAATCTGCCACGTCAAACGTCAATTTTTCTGGCGTATGACATACCTCAGACGTCACCGTTGTTACCAATCAAATTTCAACAACGCCAGCAACGAAAACCGATATAAATTAGTCGACTCGGGAACAACTGTGAATAACGAATCGCCAGCAACTTGGAAAAGACGGCCAGCAACGAACAACAGAGTTTATAAATCCACCTTTAATGTTTTCAATTCTAACATAAGCATACATTCGGCAAAGTTATAGTTTGAGCTGCAGATATTATTGTGGATAATTTTAAAATTCTCATTCTCTTCATTAATTTTATGTATATCCTACATTGCTTAATTGATAGTTTTCAATTTTATTAATAGAAAAATCTGGAATGTGAGGATTCGTACTTAATTAACTTTGAACTAAGATATATAGGAATTTGAAAATATAAATACTAATTAAAAACTGTTAATGCCTTTTTAACTAACGGATTAAGTATTTATTTTGCACACATTATGAAGTTGACTTTAATGGATTTCAGTTTCTGAGTGGTCTAGTATTTACGACAGAAGTAATAATTTTCTTGAAATTACCAGGTTTTCTGTTGTCTTTTTTGGGCCTAATGTTTCTTGGTTATGTCTGGAATGGCTGCTATGGGTTGAAATCGGTGTGGTACTGTGGGGTCGAAGGGCACTGTTAGATTTCTCAAGGAGCTCGGTGTCGAACTCGTCTTCTGATGTAGTATCTGTTTTATATGTTTCTAAATTTTCTTGCGAGTATGAGACTTCTTTTACATACAGCTTAAAATTTTTAATATAAGCTTTCAAATGCTGCGTTCTGGCTGTTAAAGCGTAAAAGGGATACGCCTATGGTTGGCTACTCCCTCTTCTTACCTTCGACCAGCCGGTTGGATTTGGCGCGGAGAAGTAGTGAAAATTAGACCACTGAACAGTTCATATATATATATATATATATATATATATATTTTTTTTTAATGAATGTTTGCTCTCGATATTATAGAGTACAAGTTTTCCTTATTTATGTTTTTATTATTAATTTTTTATCATTAAACAATTGTAATACAGTCCAAAATTCTTTATCACAAAAATTGTGACCGTCCTCAACATAAAGTTGGTCCTACAAGCCAGATAAACCAGTTACGAAGACTGCACGTGGTACATGCCAGATAGGTTACGAATATCCAGATATTAATGTGTACACCGGCAAGTTGTTTGAAGAGCTTTTCAATGTTGAATGAGTTTAGCGATCAAGAGAAAACGATCTTTCCTGTAAGTTTTTTCCATTTTCGTTTATTTCCTTTTCTTTTTATAAATTAGGAGTGTTTTCCACCAAATTATTAATGATATCGAACATAACCTATTTTTTAGGTTATATGTAACTATTCTATTTTGTCATTATCTGGTAGAATAAGAATATTGACGTTTTCTAAGTCAGATATTTATTTTTCGTAAGAGTATTTGAGTTTTCGTCTCACAGTTTTTATATAAGTGTTTCTCTTTTTTATTATTATTATTTTTTTTGTCGATTTTCATTATTATCATTTTTATTATGATGAATCAAGACAATATAGATAATGATACAAATACTGCTACTAAAAAGCAACAAAGAGGTCAGATAAAATCTAAATTAACTAGATTTCAGGTTTTTTTAAATTCAATTGATAAAAACAATTTAACAGAAACAATCGTAAAAAATTTAGAGCTTCGATTAGAAAAACTAGGTAGTTTACACGATGACTTTGATGCAATTCAAAGTCAAATTGAAATGGCTGGAAATGTCGGAGAACCCGAGGGAACCGACAGGCTAGATTTCGAAAATGCATATTTTTCTACAATCGCAGAAGCAAGAAAATTGTGTGATACTTTTTATAAAGAGAATACAGAACAGAATTTTGATAATGAGTCCGTTGCAAGTGGGTTTGTAACTAATTCCAACCCTAATAATTTTAACGCTATAAATACTCACCTTAAAATACCGACAATAAATATTCCCATTTTCAACGGAGATTACAAAAAATGGTTTGAGTTTAAAGAAATATTTGTTGCTCTTATTGAGGAAAATCCGATTTTAACCCCTATTCAAAAATTTATTCATTTAAAAACCTCTTTAGGAGAAGAACCTTTAGAGATCATAAAAATTTTGGATATTTTGGGAAGTAATTACACTTCAGCATGGAAACTTTTAACTGATAGGTACGAAAATAAAGTTTTGATGATTCAAAACCATATTAAAGGTATTTTTGATGCACCCTCAATTAATAAAGAATCTTACTCAGAGTTACGCAATTTATTTGACACAATAAATGACCATTTACATTCGTTAGAAACTCTCGGTGAGGAAGTTAAACATTGGGATCGCTTAATTATTTTTATTTTAACACAAAAATTCGATAATTACACTAGACGTGGGTGGGAATCTTATAAATCTAATGGTTCTTTACCGACTATGAGTGATATGCATGCATTCTTAAGTGAGAGATATAGTATGTTAGAAAAATTAGCAAATCATAAAACAGAGAATGTCGAAAAGCATCAAAATATCAAATCATTCAATAAAATACCGAATAAAAGGTCTATTTCACATAATTTAGTTTCAAATACTTCGGAAATAAAATGTTATTTTTGTACAGGAAAGCATGCAATATATAAATGCCCTGCATTTTTAAAATTATCTGTAAATAAAAGAGTTTCCGAATCTAAAACTTTAAATTTATGTTTAAATTGTTTGAATCCTAACCATTCAACCTCAGAGTGTCGTTTTAGAAAATGTTTTAAGTGTAATAGATCTCATAATACTTTATTACATATAGAATATAGTACACCCAAGTCGACAGATACAGACTTGATAACACATGTTGTGTCGGTGGGCGGTACTAGACAAGCGTTAGAAGATACAGAACGGTGCGCGGGGAATGTTTCTTCGCATAACATGCAAAATTTGAGAGATAATGATGAATCCTCAAATATTTTAAATGTACACGTAGCATCGGAGTCAGATGCTGGTCAGGTATTATTATCTACAGCAATCGTAAGCGTAGAAGTTAATAAAAACATTTTTAAAGCATGTGTGCTTTAAGACAGTGGCTCACAGAGTAATTTAATGACTGAAAATTTTTGTAATAAAATTAATGCTACGAAACTGCCTATTAAGCATACCATTAAAGGTATTGGTCCAAGTTTGTTAGATATCAAATACAAAGCAATCTTGTCATTAAAGTCGTTATGTTCGGATTTTGAATTAAAAACCGATTTTTTAGTAATAAATAAAATAACGGACAAATTGCCTAAAGTAACTTTTAATAAAATTCCTTTACAAATACCGGGTGAATTGACTTTAGCAAATGAACAGTTTAATGTACGTACTGGAATTGATTTATTATTAGGATCGGAAGCGTTCTGGTCAATTATTATTTCCGGTCAAATAAGATTAGGCAATAATTTACCAATTTTACAGAATACCAAATTTGGATGGATTGTGGCCGGAAATGTTGGGCATTCATATAATAATAATTCCTCATCTAATTTTCATGTTTGTAATGAAAGTTTCGATAATGACTTAAATAATGAAGTAAAAAAGTTTTGGGCGTTAGAGGAAGTAAACAATACCAAACATTTTTTGACTAAAGAAGAAAAATAATGTGAAGATCTTTTTAAACGAACGACTGGGTTCGAAGGCGGCAGGTTTGTCGTCAAAATTCCATTTAAGGAAAATATAAGCGATTTAGGTAACTCACGAGAAATTGCTATAAAACGTTTTTATAGCCTTGAAAATAGACTTTTGAAAGATAATAATTTAAAAAGAGACTATGTGGAATTTTTAGAAGAATACGCTGTTTTAGGACATATGAAAAAAATTGATGAAACCATAGAGTGTAGAAACGAGGGGTATTATATACCTCATCACGCCGTAGTAAAGAATTCGAGCCTTACTACTCGATGTAGGGTAGTTTTTGATGCAAGCTGTCCAACGGATAATGGTTTATCGCTAAATAATTTACAATATCCAGGGCCAGCGTTACAGAACGAGATTTTCGATATTCTTTTGCGGTTTAGAAAATACAAGTTTGTTATCGCCGGGGATATTTCAAAAATGTATCGGCAAATCATGATTCATCCTAGTCAGCGACGATATCAAAAGATATTTTGGAGGTCTGACCCTAATCAAAAATTAGAATGTTATCACTTACATATGGCACAGCATCGGCGCCTTATCTCGCTGTTCGTTGTCTTATTTATATATCAGAAAAATATTTAGATACTTTCCCAGTGGCTAGCAAAGTTATCGCTAGAGATTTTTATATTGAGGATTTAATCACTGGAGCTGATAGTGAGTCGGAAATTTTAAATATTCAAAAAGATGTATCCTTTATTTTATCTAGTGTAGGGTTTGAACTGCGCAAATGGGTTTCAAATAATCCAGATATTTTAAAGAAATTTGTTATTCATGATCATTTAGAAGCTAGTATTTTATCCATTGGTGATAATGTTAATAACAAAACTCTTGGCATTTATTGGAATGTCAATTCAGACTTCATTCAATATTCTGTAAATATTAAATGTATCGATACCGTTAAATTAACTAAGTGTAATATTTTGTCGGCTATTTGTCAAATTTATGATCCTTTAGGGTTGATTAATGCGGTTGTTATGGTCGCGAAGTTAATTATTCAAGAATTATGGAAACTCAAGGCTCCTTGGGATACTGAAGTACCTTCTTATATCGCCTCTCAATGGAAACAGTTTTATAAAGATTTACATTTATTGAACAATTTAAAAATTCCTAGACACTGTTTTACGTCAGACTATATATTTTTGGAACTACACGGGTTTTGTGATGCTTCCGAAAAAGCGTATGCAGCCTTATGCTATATAAGAGGTTTTTCTCCTAATAAAGGCTATTTTAGTAATTTACTTTGCACAAAATCTCGTGTAGCTCCCTTAAAACAAGTAACCCTTCCGAGGCTTGAGCTCTGCGGGGCTGTTTTATTAGCCAACTTGGCATATCGTGTTATTGCGGCTTCAGAAATAAATTTCTCGGCTACATATTTTTGGACAGACTCTACAATCACCTTGGCGTGGCTAAAAGCGGAACCGAGTAGATGGAAAACTTTCGTTGCCAACAGGGTGAGTGAAATTCAAGGATTAACCGATCAAAATAATTGGTATCACGTTCGATCAAATGATAACCCGGCAGATATTGTATCTCGCGGTACTAATGTTATTGAACTTAGTGAATCAAGCCTGTATTGGCATGGACCAAATTGGCTCCTGATTGATAATTCAAATTGGCATTTAAAGAATAATATAAATTTAAATGAAGTACCAGAGGAGAAAAAGCTTAGTATTATATGCGTTGCTGTAAATAGCTTTGACACTATTCTTGAATTAATAAAACGTTTTTCGTCATTTTTGAGATTATTGCGAGTTGTTGCATATGTATTAAGATTTATAAATAATAGTCGTAGTAAAACTAAACTAAGTGGAATTCTCACTCCACAAGAATTAGATAATGCGTTATTCTTAATAGTAAAATCAGTACAGATTAATTGTTTTCCTTTGGAGTATGATTTTTTATTGAAAGAGAAAAGTTTACCAAACAAGAGTAGATTGCTAACTTAAATCCATTCCTTTGTCAAGGCGTAATAAGGGTAGGTGGGAGATTACAAAATTCTAAATTTGATTTTGAGAAAAAACACCCGATAATTTTACCAAAAAATAATTTATTAACTGATATGATTTTACGATATGAACATCATCGTTTGTTTCATTGTGGTATTCAAGCCCTATTATGCGCTGTCCGTGAACGGTTTTGGCCGTTGTCCGCTCGTAATTCCTGTAAGAAAATAATTAGGTTATGCAATAGATGTTTCAAAGTGAAGCCTAAGGAAATTAGTTATTCAATGGGAGACTTACCTGCTTGTCGCGTCAATGAATTTTTACCTTTTCTTAATGTAGGCGTCGATTACGGGGGTCCTTTTTTTATCAAAGACTGAAAAACTTGTGAATCAAAAATAACTAAAGCGTATATTTGTCTTTTTATCTGTATGAGTAGCAGGGCTATCCATTTGGAATTAGTTACAGCCTTGACTTCAGAAGCTTTTTTAAATACTCTTAAAAGATTTATTTCTAGGAGAAGAAGGCCATGTAATATATATTCTGATAATGGCTCTAACTTTTTAGGCGCAAGTAGACAATTACAAGAAATGTATGATTTCCTTGCTTCTGAGAACAAGAATATTGGTAATTTTTTAGTAAATGATCATATAAAATGGCATTTTATTCCTTCGAGGTCACCCACATTTGGTGGCATATGGGAAGCAGGTATTAAAAGTACCAAGTTTCATTTGAAACGCGTTATAGGCGAATCAGTTCTTACTTTTGAAGAGTTTTATACAGTTCTTAGTCAGGTGGAAAGCATTCTTAACTCTCGTCCTATTTGCCCTTTATCCTCTGACGTAGAAGACCTGAATCCCCTTACACCTGCTCATTTATTACTGGGTCGACCATTGATCGCACTCCCAGAAGCCGATGTTACTAGTATACCAGAAAATCGCCTTAATCAATACCAAAACCTCCAAGCTCTCAGCCAAAGATTTTGGACCCGTTGGAGCAAAGAATATGTAACTGAGCTTCAAACTAGAATCAAGTGGACCCAAAACTCATCACAACTAATTGAAGTTGGACAACTGGTCGTCATAAAAAATGAAAATCTTCCCTCCATGCGATGGCAACTTGGTAGAATTGCTCAGTTGTATCCTGGTAAGGATGGCATTTGTCGTGTAGCAGATATTCGCACCAGTTCTGGAACTATGCGTCGAGCCTTAACGAAACTTTGTGTTTTACCTACGCAGTGAGTGGTTCTTCTATAGTTTTTGAAGTTCTCAAGACCTTTCAAGGTGGGCGGGATGTTAAAGCGTAAAAGGGATACGCCTATGGTTGGCTACTCCCTCTTCTTACCTTCGACCAGCCGGTTGGATTTGGCGCGGAGAAGTAGTGAAAATTAGACCACTGAACAGTTCATATATATATATATATATATATATATATATATATTTAATGAATGTTTGCTCTCGATATTATAGAGTACAAGTTTTCCTTATTTATGTTTTTATTATTAATTTTTTATCATTAAACAATTGTAATACAGTCCAAAATTCTTTATCACAAAAATTGTGACCGTCCTCAACACTGGCTTCCTTAAGATATGTTTAACTAAGGTTTTTGTGGTTCTCTGATCTTCCGGACGTTGGTCGGGTTACATGAATCTCTTTCTGGTATTTTCAAATATTTTGTGCTTTTTCAGATAGGCGACAAATTTTATGATAATAGTACCTTTTCCTGCTTTGAAGTAAATATTGTTTGAATCAGCTTTCTTAAGTTTAAGGGGAAAATATCGTTTAATTTTTGCAGAGTATCAGTAAGCAGGTTATCTCTATCCATCTGGAGACCAACAACAACAATATTTTTTTTTGTTAGATTGATCAGTATGTGTAATTTTATTTTGTATGTTCTGGTGATTGGTTTTCAAATCCTGTACTTATTCGCTCAAATTATCGACTAATTATTCAATTTCATTTTTTATTTTGCTGGTTTTGGTGATAATAAGATTTTCTAATTCATGAAATAAATCTTCAATTGTTAATTGATTCATATTTTATTTATTCCATGACTTAGTTCTACTTAAAATTAAGTATACAGAAGTATTATCCACATACGAACAAATTTCAACCAAGAAATTTCCAAATAGCTACAGAATATGAAAAAGTTTCATTCCAACTTCCAGTTGTTAATACCAACGGTTTGAATGCAATATGACGCAACACAATTTAATTTAACGTTTTGTCAGTTGCAGATGGTGGTCACCGATCGTCCTTGTCAAAGGCAATTATATTGAAAGAGGTCGTTGTTATTTATCCAAACAGTGGGAATCTGTATTAGACATGATGCCTGTATTCAATATAAAGTTATTATAATAACAAACCGTCTTCTTTTTCCACACAGTTTGCTTTCATTGCTGAAACCATAGACGTAGTGAAGGGGTATAAAGCGTTTTATAATTAGAAAGTTAATAAAATTGACTGTCTCGACCCTTACTTCGTGGAATATGCTCATATTAGTGTTTTTAAATGAAACTCACGGTCTCTAGTTAATTCCACAATATAATACAAGTTATTGAAACTTTTCAATAACTTGTATTATATTGTGGAATTAACTAGAGACCTTGAGTTTCATTTAAAAACACTAATAGAAAGTTAATATTTTGAATGTAACTTGAAACTTTATTATATATTCTCTATCATAGTAAATCTTCATACATAAATATTTTAACGAAACAATTTGCTCTAATTAAAGTTAAGAGTGTATCAGTACAGATGACGTAATAATACGTTTTTCGTGGATCGTAAGCCTTTGATCCGTTGTAATGATGAAATAAATGGACAAAATGTCTCCTCCAGATAAAAAAAAATGTTCGTAGAGGCAGTGGCTAAGAAGAAGTAGGTACAAGTATGTTTTAAGGGTTAACATAACAATAGTTAATGTTGCTGCTAGGAAAAATGTAACAGATTGAAGGATGATGAACGAGCCATCACCACCGACCAAAGAACTAGGATTGAGGGAAATACCACCTCGAATCCTTCAATCCGAAATCCAAAAGATATACGGATTGGTCTCTCTACAAGACCAATCTGGAGGACAATTTGGAGCACGTCGAAGTAAATGCGGTAAATCACCAGCACTAAGACCTGGAACAAAGAGTCGAACAGATCAGTGAGGCAATAATGGGAAAATCATAGAATGGAAATCAGAAGGTAAATATCTAAAGATAACCCTAGACAGTAAGCTTCTGTGGAATAAGCATGATGAAATAACTGCTAGTGAAGCAATAAGAGCTTTGATGGCGTGCAGAAATCTAGCGGATAAGAGGTGGGGCTATAACCCAAAAATACTGCCATGGTTGTACTTCATGATTGTGAGACCAGCAATTGCGTATGGGGCAATAGTTTGGCATACCAAATCAAATCAGAACAGCATGATGTAGACCATCGACAAATTTCAAAGGCTTGCCTCTGTGTGCATCACTGGAGCCATGAGAACGTGCCCAACTAGAGCACTTGAGATAATTATATATTTCACACCTCTACATCTGGTTATAGAAACAGGCAATTCTAAGAACATCTAGGGAAGGTTCAGACAATGAGAGTTCTTATCAATCAGGGAGCCTGGTCCTCTTTAACAGAATACATCTCATCAGCGACTCTTTTCAGTGACGAAATTATTAAGAAGGAAAACATCGAAAAAAACTTACTACGATGCTAAAAAAGAGGAAAGACTGGAAAAGGCAATACACCACCCAAACTCTCAAAGAAAACACCATCAGATTGTAAATAGATGGTTCAAATGAAACAATAAAACCACAGGAGCTGGTGCTGGAGTATTCGGCCCTGGCACCAGATACTCATTATCGTTATACTCATGTCCGAACGTCTTTCAGGCAGAAATACTTGCGATCGGAAGATGCCTGGAAATTAGCCTAGGAAGAATCTATCACAAATGTGACATATCGATTCATTCTGATAGTCAAGCAGCTATCATAGCGTTGAGCTCCCATATCATTGACTCAAAGTTGGTATGGGAGTGCCGAAGAAAACTTGATGAACTAGGCATGAATAACAGGGTGCCTGTAGCCTGGATTTCTGGCTTCTTGGGAATCACAGGAAATGAAGAGGTCAATACACTTGCCAGAAAATGATCATGAACACCCTTTACTTGCCCGGAGCCTTTCTGTGCTGTAGAAAAATGTTCATATAAGAAAGAGTTTCGGATGGAGGAGGAAACCGAAAGAGAAGCATTTTGGCAGTGCCTTCCCGGGTTGGATCACTCCAGATCCAAAAGTTATTTGGATCTCGGTAAAAATAAGCTACATCTCTTCACGGACTTCCTTACACGGCACTGCCGCCTTAGGAAGTACCTAACGAGAATAAGTCTAGCCGAAATTGAAGATTGTAGAATCTGTGGGGAGGAGGAAGAAACTCTGAATTACCTAGTTCTAGCATGCCTCGCTATTGTAAGACAACGCAAAAAATGGTTCGGACAAGATACTTGGAAGAGTATGGGTCTAACCTCCTTGAAGCCGTATCAAATAATAAAGCTCATTAGAACCCTGGAACTGGAAGGCGAGCTGTAGTAGTATGGAGAAAAGCTCTGACAGGGTAAGACATCTCAGGTTTCAGTGCTTGGCAACCCCGTTAAAATATAATCTAATCTTAAGGTTAATGGTCTTTGTTGTGAAAGATCAATATTTACAAACTAAATAAATACAAAAACTGATATAAGATGTTGTGCCTATGAGGCATTAGAATCAAAAAAATTTAGCTTCTAGAGAATCCTAATGATAAAAACACTCTCGAAATATTTTTAGAAATATATTCCGGAGCCAAAAGGCAGTTTTAATTATCAGTGCATATGCTAAATATTAGCTTTATCTATGCTAGAAAGCTATATTAAGTTCATTCTGTTCATTTTCCTTAAAAGAAAGTAAACGTTACGTTAAAATGCATAATTAATTTAAAATCTTATCTCTAAATATTTGTTTGAATGCACCTTCTTTAAATTTGTCAACAAACGCGACATTTACAGCTAGGGTCAGGTATAATTTATCTCTTTTATTATCCACATCTTCTCAAATGAACACTCAAATTTTCACAAAATATTCTACTATTGCGATTATTCAACAAAAATTCTATAGTAATGAGTATTTTACACAAATTTACTGTAGTTTTGAAGAGGTGCATTGCTGTCCAGTAAGATTGTGACAAATAAATGGGTATTATAAACCCAAAAAACCAGAAAAAAATGGAAAACCCATGGAAGAGGCTTACATCCAGGAGTGGATGATGAGAAGCTGAGTAAGAAGAAGAAGATACACTCAAAACATCCTTCTTAAACTCCCGAATATTGGTAAGATGCCATAACAAGGGCAGAGGTGCAACCAGTACCTTTTAAATACACGGAAGATATAATTTAGGCTCAGGGAAACGCTGTGGATAGAGTATATAGCAAAAAGATTGCAGTCGCAAATCTAATTTTTATATTTCAATCAACAACATCTGGAACTATCGAGCATACAAGCAAGTATTTAGAAAAATACTGCTTTAGACAGTAAAAAATGGTGAAAGGGAGAGCAAATATGCTGAAGCCCTGCCAGCTCAAAGAGATTCAGGAGCTTGAATAATTTTTCTGACAACACGTACAGGAGTTTTTTAGAAGTCTTCTTGTCGACCCTACAACTCAAACCAATGAAGGGAATAACTTCTAGAGGTAAGAACATTAGAAAATATTATGTTAAGCTAACCAGTTGATACCTTTATACATCTAACAATAACAATAATTTTATTAACGCTTCATTGAACAGCAGGATAGTAATAATTCAATATTTGACCTGGTTTTAATTGATATACAGAACAGTGATATATTACAAAAATAATTTAATCAAGGTTCTAGTAAATATTAATTTCAACACTTTTTCGTATGTTTGGACCAGAAAAATAATGAACATGCTTTGTTGTTCGTCTTTTAATGATAGTTCCTGTTTATATGGATATCAAATAAATGGATAATGGTATAAATAAAACGTATTCCTGAAACGTTTCTATATTCAATTTTATTTTTATCTCTCCTTGGTCTCCACCAATGCGCAAAATAAAAATCAATACACAAAGAAGGATGGAATAATAAAGCCTTTCAAGAACAGCTGGCATTCTTCAGTGCCGACACCTTATTGAATTAAAAATGTATTTTTGATTACATTCATCTTCATCCTTACATGTAGAACAACAACGTACTTATATAGGGGTCGTATTGTATTCGAAATGAATTTATAACCCACAGGGGCTTCTTTTAATAAATATGTTTTTCATGTCTCAATAAAAAGATTCAAATAACAGAGTGGATATGAAAAAAAAACAGAATGGAAAATTTTAATTGTGTTCAATTCAATGAAATATGTGGAAATTGTTAAACGGAACGTAACGGGTGGGTATAAAATAAATTGGTGAATCAGTTGTGAATGCTTTGATTTTTTTGTATCCGTTTTTATTCTATATTTATTTTAAAAAGTAACAGAAAAGAGTAATACGCGAAAAATGAAAATATTCTAGTTGGTAAATTTATTAAGAACTACCACTCATTTAAAATTCCTTGAAAAATAATAGTAAAGTCTACTGAAGGGAGGTTGACCAATCTTTGGAATTGCTATTATTTTATAGATAGACCCTATATGGACACGAAAGTAATAATTTTCTAAAAAAACGACAAATTGTTAATAAAAAAAAAGTAAATAAAAATAGTTTTCAAAATTACCACTAAAACGCTCCAAACTGCCTGTGACTATGACATATGTCATGGAACTATAAATACATCTTGCGTTCTGTCAAAGTTAACTGATATTGACTGAGTTCTTACGATTATGGGCCGGTCTTTTCACTTACAGATAAAGTCCTTGATAACTATATCTGTCAGATATCCTTCATCCACTGTCTTTTCACCTTCAGATAGGCCTATCCTATGGATAAATATAGTGTATCTGTAAGATAACTTGTCTGGCACTTTGGGTTCGGTATAAAGGAGTATTTGTTACATAAATGCCATAAAACAGTACTGTTTTCAACAAAATTTTGTGTTTTATGCGGAAATAAGACATATTATGAACAAGTAGAGGTTAGGTTGAAATAAAATTTGAGATTTTGCAAAATTTTGTAACAATGGACATAGTCAAGGATATAGATTTGCTGTTAGACGACGATTTAAATGAAATAATTAATATTGTAATACGAGAATATGATATTGGACCCCGAACAGACCATTCCAACTATTAGGATAACCAAACATTTTTCAATCGTTTTCGACTCTCTAAACCAACAGTGTCTATATTATTAGAAGAAATCATTGAAGAAATCCGGAATCCTACAGAAAGGTAGGTAAAATATGGCAAAATCCTTTATATATACATAAATATATGGATCTTTTTACTGAGCTATGTCTGAGAGAGCTCTTACCTAACCTTTGCAATGAGTAGAGCTAACTGTTTTTTGTTTAATGTATACATATTATTCCGTTTATTTCCAATTGAAGCTTTTATTGTGTGTAATAGGTACTTTTTTGTATGCAAATATTGAGTTAATTATTTTCTTTTTTTAGGAATCTAGATCGAGCCCTCACACCTATGAATAAATTATTATTGACATTAAGATATTTAGCAACTGGTAGATTTTATATAACAGTAGGAGATTTTGGAGGCATTCACAAATCATCTGCTGGAAGAATTATCAATGAAGTTGTAATTGCTATTTGTCGCCTTAGAGAACGCTACATCAAATTTCCAGAAACAGAGGCGGAGAAACAAAGTGTTAAAATTGACTTTTATGGAATGGACCGCTCTCCAAAGGTGTTAGGAGTTATAGATTGCACACATATTAAAGTTCAGTCCTCAGGTGGAGATAGAGCGGAGATATTCAGAAATAGAAAAGGGTACTTTTCTATAAATTGTCAAGCAATATGTGATGCCAATTACATAATAAGGGATTTGCTTTGTCGTTGGCCAGGAACTGCACATAACACACATATTTTTGAAAATTCAAATATTAAGATGCGTTTCCATAACAATAAAATGGCAGATGGAATATTATTAGGCGATAGTGGATATCCTTCAAAACGCTACTTAATGATCCCAATAGCTAATCCAGAGGAAGAAGCTGCAAACCTTTACAATGAAAGCCTTGTTCGAACCCGATGTATAGTAGAGCGAACTTTTGGCATTTGGAAAAGAAGATTTCCTATATTGTCTCTGGGAATCAGAACAAATTTAAATTTGACCCAAAAAACCATTCTCGCATGTGGGATATTACATAATTTAGCCTGCCAACAACATGAACAGATATTTGATGAAGATAACAATGAACAGGATTCAGATGTGATAGTTAATGATAATGTGAATCTTCAACAAGACAGAGCTGCAGATGATATTTTGCAAACTTTTTTATATTATTTTAGGAGCCTTTTGTAAATAATTCACATTGAGTTTTAACATTTCTCTGTTTTGTTACCTTAGTATACATATAATTTCAGTTTTCATGTTCCAACCATTATCTGTATTTTATTTGATTGTTATTCTTATACCGCTCAAGAAATTGCAGATCCTTAGAATTAAAATGTTTATCACATTGTAACATTTTACCAAATTTAACTATTGGTAACATTCTGTTTTTTATCTACAGTAAAATCACATCAAAGTTGAAGTAATTATTTTTACTTGGATATGTGAACAAAATTGAAATAATTATTTATTATAATAATATTAAAATAACTGAAATTTATTAAATGAAACACCACAAATAAATTTACTCTGTCTTTATCAACCATTTTTATTTTTCAATAAATTCTTTTCAAGAATACGCATTTTCAATAAATGTTCTTTTTCCAGCCGTTCATCATTTTTGCTGCTGAGCAGTTTTTCTAGCTGAATTTTTTCCTGCAGAATGTTCTCTCTCCTTTCTTTCTTCCTCTTTCAACAACAGCTCTTTCTGTAATTCCACTAGAGACTGTCTTTCGGCCATTAAATTATTAACATTCTCACCAACATCTTGTTTCCTTAAGGGTTTCCTTTTGGCGTTACTAACACTTCTTTTTTTTGTTTTTAGAAAGTTTGGGTTCCACTTGCTCCAATTAGCATCTGATGAGGTCTAAAAAATTATTACAACTACAGTTATACAGCAATAACAAAATTTCATTCAACCAAACATACATTTAACGTCCCAGTGTCCTCTCCTGCTTTTATTGCATCATCTTCAACTACTTCAAAAATTATATTGTCGTTCAGCTGATTAGGTGAATTCTGAATAAAAAAATTACATTATCCAAAATTAAGCTGATTTTAATAGTTGTTCACAGTCTGTATATACTTACCATATCCAGATATTCATGACTTACATCACAGCACTCTATCTCATCTGCTAGCTAAAAACAATTGAAAACTATTTTTTTATGTAACTAGAAGATAACTTCAAACAATTTCTTCAAATGAAAGTAATAGATAACAGAAACCACAGTAAAAATTAATCAGTGCTTTCTTCACTAATTACTTGCAATTTATATATAAACTAAAGTGTATAATGCAATGTATGCTTATTTCATTCTGAGAAAATATTAACAATTTTCAACCACTTATTACCATTTTTTGATTTGGATTTTCCAAAACCGGTCCATCTTTTTTTTCTTTGAACATGCCACTGAGATCTAGAATAAAAAATAATTAAAATAATAAACTTTCCATACATAATAAATAACCAACCTGTATTCAATAGCCTAAAATCACAATCATTTGAACTTCGCACACCATTCACCTGGGTGTTGAGCACTACCAAGAGATCTCTTTCAGGTCCTTCAATAGGTTCTAATTTTGGAATGCCTCCCCCAGTCTTTGTACTCTCCTGTTTTTTTTAATAACTTTTTTATTTAAACTTTTTTTAATGCCTTCATATTTGTTCAACTTCCACAAGTTGGAATCTGTATGTTTATTTTCAATTATGTGTTTTGCATTCAAACACAATTTCACTAACAAGCGGGTCTCATTTTGTGTGAAATTTGGAGCCCTGTCCACTCTTTTTCCCAAAGTTTTCCTTTCCATAATGAAAATTAAAATAAACAAACAACTCGTAGCTGCTACACACAAAAGAATTTAAAAATTTTCTGTCCACTGTTAACACTAGTATAAACCTATAAGTTGATCTCTGTTTTAAGGTTAGACAATTGAAAGGGTACAGATTTGACAGCAACGTGAAATTAGCTACAATTCGAAGTAGTAGATGGGTGCCTGTGAGATAGAATACGATGAAAAGACCGAAAAAAATTATCCGTCAGATAATTATATCTGACAAGTTTATCTGACAGATAGGTATCAGAGACTTTATTGTGAGGTGAAAAGACCGGCCCTAAGTTTAATAAAAGCCATGAAAATGAACACGTCGTTATACAAATGCTGTGCAGTGCCGATGTACGTCAATCAGTCAAACTTTTCATATACATTCCAAAAAGTGCACAAATAAGAATATAGTGGTTAACACTCACTAGAAGACATCCAGCATCATTGACAAAAATATTCATTAGTAGTTTGTTTGTTTGTATACATGGCTGACTCTAAGTAACTAATTGTTTAATATAAATCAAATTTCACCTTCAAAATGTAACGGAAAATTATGTAGAATATATTACAATGAGTGTAGTATCTCGAATAAGGATGGACCTAGATAAGAGCAGCTGCGTTTCAATAAAGTGAACATTTAAATATTGAAGTTCCAAGTCAAGATGAAGGTCAGTACCCAATGACATTCATAATTATAGTATAAATGTAAGAGTAAGCACCATCAATCTGTCTCTGCTTCCCTATCTGTCTCACCGTATTGTGTACCTATGTGTGTACTTTAAAAGATACCATGTAAGCCAAACCTCAGGCCTAGCTTATGTACCTGTTCTTTCGTATATTGAGCCTATCCAACATTTCCATAGTAAACAGGCTAAGGCTATGTATGAACTTCACTAAATAAAAAGTACTTAAAAAAAACTGTCTCGACCCTTACTTCGTGGAATCTACTCATATTATTGCTATCATTATGTCTGCCATTTTTTGAAATATAAAAAAGTTACCTCGCAAGAATAAAGTCGTTTTAGTCTTTATTAATGAAATATCGTCCATACAACGAACCAATACATGCGGATTTCAATGTTTAGGTAAAAAGTTATCTACAATTTGATGGTAAATTTGCTAATGTCAGCTGACACAACAAAATTATGTTGCCTGGATTGAATTAGAATTCTCCTCCTGAATGGTAGGTCCTACCAACTGAGTTGAGTTGTAAGAATATCCAGAAGAGGATTCTGCTGAGCAGTTGATAACCACGGATAATTTGGTGGTCACACTGTCTTCTCGTAAGACGCCATGATGAGGAGAGAAATATGTAATTTGGTTCTGTGATACGGCGTTGAAATACGACATATGTGATAGAGCTTTTTATTCATGCGTTAAGTCAAAAAACAGTGTTTTTAATCTATGTAATTTTTTGAAATAAAAAAAGTTACCTTGCAAGACAAAAGTCGTTTTAATCTTTATTAATGAAATACAGTCCATACAACGAACAAGTACATGCGGATTAAATTAAAAGGAATGTTTAGGTAAACAGTTATCTACATGAGTAGATTCCAAGTAAGGCTCGAGGCAGTAAATTTCATTAAAACATCGTCGAGAGAAGATTTGATCCGATTGTACCAGAAGTTACTACAAAAACGTTACAAAGCATCACAAAACATTTGGTTTAACTAAGAATGCCTTAGAAAAGAGGTAATACCAAATTATATAAATATAAAATTCCATACTTAAACACCTCAAGCGCAAAAAGCTATAAAAAGTGCTCAACGAGTATAGCTTAAAGAAGAATGTAAAAAATGGTTCAAAATAAGAGATTCCTTAGACAATTACATAAAAGTTGTACATTTCGAACTCACGTTAGATCTACATCCAGTAGAATTTGACTGTTTAGATGACAAAATCAGAAAAAGGGTCAGCACGATGGAGCACAAGAAATTTAGGAAACAAGAACAAAACATGAACACACACAACATATAATTCAATACTCTAAACATCATGAAACTGTTAGTACTTACATACCAACATACTTTGCACCACGATTTGAAAACCTTTCAGACACTAATTTAACAGATAGTGAAATAGAATTTTCAAATATAGGTTTAAAGTACAGCACACCACCAAAATGTACGAATAATCTTAAACAAATAATAGCTACAGAATCCGAAATAGCTTTAAAATCTTCCTATTTAGAAGGCGAAATCGCCTGTTTAGTTCCGGTTTCCTCCTCGTCTAAGCAACTCTTGCGAGGTTGACTGCCAACTATCTCGCCCACGTTTAGATGGACGTCCAGTTGGTCTTCTGCCATGGGGTAGATTGTTGCGGATTATTATGGCCATTCTGTCGGGGCCCATTCTATTGCATGCTGGTTCCATTTTCTTCTTCTCTGCCGTATCCATCTGACAACGTCGTTTGTTTGGCACTTTTCTCTTATGTCTACATTTCTCTGTCTGTCCCTCAATGTGTATCCAGTTATCATTCTTAAGGCTTTAAAATCTAATTCCAATAATTGACTTTATGAGAAATTAGAAATTGCGAATACATTCAGAAATATTGAACAATTAAATGTTAAGCGTCCAACAATAAATGATAATACAGTTTTAAGTTCAATCAAAAGGAAAGTAGAAAATAATTACCGAACAATTACAAAATATGACAAGGGGACCGCCACTGTCATATTGACCACTAAATATTATAATTCAAAGATATATAACTTTATTATAGAATCTAGTGATGTACAAAGTCTTAGAGCAGACTCAACAAAAAAGTTTTTTAATAATGTGAGAGTTATTCAATCTTCACAATTATATGGAATCCTCAACTTATATAAAATAATCAAACCAAATAGAACTGTAGTTTCTTATGTTAATACATCTAACAATATATTAGCAAAAAACTTAACAATATACTTAATAGTTACGGATATACATCTAAATACTCAATTAAAAATTCAATAGAACAAATCAAAAGGGTGTCCACCCTGGGTGTATTCATAGGCATAGAAGGTGCATTCGATAGAACCACTTTTCCTAAAATAACAAACGCACTTTCCAACAAGAATATATCCCCCAAACCATAAATGACTGGATATATAACAAGCTCTCAAAAAGAGGTATAAAAATCAGTGTAGATGATGTAACCATCACAGGCTTGGTTGTAAAAGGTTGTCCCCAGGGAGGGGTACTCTCGCCACTACTGTGGAACTTGGTCAACCACCTCAACGATAGCAACTTCTACACAATAGAATATGCAGATGACCTAGTGCTTCTGCTAAGAGAGAGATTCGAGGAGACACACTGCGCGCCAATGCAAGAGGCCCTCAATATCATAGAACAATATTGCAAAGACCATTCAATGTCAATATATTCAAAAAAGACGGAGATGTTTCTTTGCACGAATAAAAGGAAGCTTGTAACACATCAAGCCCCAAAGCTCCTAGATACCAAACTTAAATTTTCTTCAGAGGTGAAAAATTTGGGGGTAACCTTCGAGAGTTAGTTATTGTGGAACTCTCATTTAGAAAGCAGAGTTTAAATAAACATATATTTCTTATGAACAATGTCGTAGAACCATCGGCCGTACCTGGGGAATGTCACTTAGGGACACTGCCTAGATCTACACTGCCATCATCAGACCTATGCTGACGTACGGCGCGATTGCCTGGGGAGCTAAAGCAAACCAGCTGACAGACGTCCGAAATCTGGAACAAATCCAGAGAACAGCATGCCTCAACACAACAAGAGGCACGAAAACCACAGCAACAAGAGCTATGGAGGTAATCCTTCGTTTCACTCCCCTTGACATATACATCAAGGAGGTTGTTTTGATAACCATGACACGTCTACGCTCTACCGGAATACAACCTGATGTAGAATCCGGTAAACTGAGACGTAACTTGTGCCATTATGCCCTCAGAGAGGTCCCACTGATGCAGGCCAATACGGACTCGATTTCAACCCCAATATGCCTTTCACAGGCCCTAACAGGTAATCTTTAAAAATAACGCACAGGACCCATTGGAAGAAAGCGCAATCCGCGTCTTCACAGATGGGTCTAAAACCACTGTAGGCTCAGGATGTGAAATTTTTTCCATACCATTGAATCTAAACATAAAATGGGCAATAGGCTGCAATGCAAGTGTTGCTCAAACAGAGCTCACTGCTATCCGCATCACTGCAAAAGTGATTACCAAAAGGAACACCACAGATAACAATATATACATCCTTACGGATAGTAGACAAACGCTACTAGCCCTGGAAAGACCACGCATTATATCAGGCTTAGTACTAGAATGTCACATGGCCTTAATCGAAGCCTGTGACAACAACACAGTAACTTTAGGCTTGATCAAGGGCCATGAGAAATCGAAAGGAAACCGTATCGCAGACTCATTAGCCAGGAAAGCAGCTTCCCATAAACTCTTGGGACCCGGCACTTTCATTGGTCTATCGGCATCAGCGACGGCTCACCTATTAAACGAACATTCCCTTAATAAATTTAAGGGTAGATGGGGCGACGCAGAAGGCTGCAGGCTTGCCAAGGAACTGTTACAGTATCCGGACAGAAAAGTAGCCAAAAAATACGTGACTATGAACAGGCCGAACCTACGAACAGCCACGGGTATTCTGGCTGGTTACTGCCACCTACGAAAACACCTCCACAGACTGGGCCTGTCTGACACTCCACTTCGTAGAGGATGTGAACAAGAAGATGAGACTGTCGAACACATTCTTTGCGAATGTCAGACACTCTCTCTAACCCCTAGATATTCCACGTAGGTTATCCAAGGTCAAGCCAAATACATAACTCAGGGGACAGACCTGTAGGCGTCGCTAGCTGTGCTATTCTTCTTGTTTGTAATGGGTTGCCTACTTTGACTTTTGTGCCCGTGCATATTACTGCTTCTTCTGTCACTTTTTAGTAGTCGTCATTTTGTATGAAGGTTTCACCATAATAACTTCATGATTTTACTTTTATTGAATTCTGTATTTCCTATTTTTGATTATTTCTGTGTTTTAAGTGTTTTTAACATTATTTTGGACATTTAAAGTTTAATTTTAGTCGGAACATTCGTGGCATAGTTAGTTAATTTTAGTTGTAGATTATTGTTTTTAAAAGTTAATACCGAACAACAGTGATTAAACACTATGCCTTTTCATAATAATGTTTGTATCCCTGCGTGTATTGAAATATCTAAAATCTGCCACATATTTTTTGTAAACCCCATAAAAGATTTACAACGGCATAACAACATGTAAATGATACTACGCTGAACGAGATGGATCATTTAGTAATATTTAAATCTAAAAGATATTGTCATCGACATTTTGACCCCATATGTGCTTCGACTATGTACCATCGATTACACAGAAATGCAATTCCTAGGATGTATTTGCATGGTAAGTCTGCTTCTTGCTAATAAAAAGTTAGATCTTTCAATGCTATGTTTCAGATGAAGCAGTAAATAACAATGTACAATCTACATCTAGTGGAATACCATCAACATCTGCATGTATACCACCAATATCTTGTAGCGTATCATTGGCATTGGATGATCCATCATGTTTGCCACCTACTTTAGAATCTTCTGTACCAACTATATCTAAACGTAAGTATATATTAGTTTATTGAAATGCCATTCATAATCATATAGTCATCTTAAATTATTCAGACACAAATGCAGCATGTTCTTACATAAAGCCTATATAAAATTGCAATGCGCCTCTTCAATAATATAAAATTTAGATTGTTGTTATGAATGACATGTAGCGGGATTTATTTTGTACAACGTATATCATTGAAAGGCCTATTTTTTTAGTGAACTATATATACAGGACGTGAAATAAGATAAGATGTATAAATTGAAAGTATTTAAAAGAAACAATGTGAAGTGATATTACACTTAAAACTAACTTCTTGTAACTGAGGGCCTAATTATGATCCATGAGGGGATCATGCACGCCCGACTATGCCCGTTTGTAGTGTTTCGTATTTTCTTGGTTGAAAAGTATTTTCAATGAATGTATTTGAGATTAATACACAGAACAAGATACCTATATTTTACAGTTATTTGACTACATTTACACTGTCCCTCTTATTATCAGTTTTATCAACATCACTGATCCTCTTTTGCTCTGATGACAACTCACTTATGTTGAATTCTTAAGCTTAGCCATATAATGTAACTATGAATAACTAGTAATACTTCATATGTTTTTTCAGGTAGTAAGCATGGTATTTTGCCTTCCCCATTTAAAATTATTCAAGGAGTAGGAATTAGTAGTATTATGATGTCACCTAAAAATAAGAAAATGTACTCTGTAATAAAGCATATGTACAAAAAGTACAATAAAGTGAGAGCCAGCCACAAAACCATGAAAAGAAGATTGTTTGAAGCCGAGGCATATCAAAAAACAAAATTTGAAAAAAAATTTTGAGCAATTAAATCATATGGCAGCTGTACTGATTAACTGTCTATGTCATATAATGTATTGAGTTGATTTCGTCTTTGTAGCCCTTCCAGTTGTTTGACCTTTTTATGTACATTACAGCTGTCGTGTTTTTGTTGTAATTATTAAATTTCTTCACATTTAGTTTTATAAAAGTTTTCTTTTGTGATTTTCACTACCTTAATGTTATTATTAAAATTACTGGCGAGTATATTAAAATCACAATTTTTCAGTGAAGAGTTGTTCCAAGTATTGTTGAAAATATTTTATAAACGTTTCCACCTCGATATCATAAGATCTATATAAAGCCGAAATAATTATTTTACGGTTTAAGATTAGAACAGGTAATTTTAGAACCTATTTTTATGATTTCATAGTTATATTCTGAACAATTATTAATATAAACTAGCTTGGAAGATATAAATCATTTATATTTTAAATTTTTCTGGTTTCTATTAAAATGACACATTCTATTTCCTTGCTAAATTCAGATAAATATGTTTTGAATCCATCTACATTTTTCTAATAAACTTATTTGATAGCAATGTTGAACTTTTATTTATCCCATGTAGAAGAAATGGAAGAACGTCCATTAAATAAAATCGTTATTGAACTAGTAATTGCCACGGTAATATTGTGGTTTCTTCTGATTTTAGACTAATATTTCAATGCTTCAAGTGATAGAGTCATTTAAATTAGATTTTCAAATTTCAGGAAAATTTGAGTTGCACATAAAAAGTACCTATTTTCAATAAGCAATTCAATAAATTTGCAAAATCCCTACTACATTTTCCAGAAAAAATTTTTAAATTTTGTAATTTCTCCCAAGTTTAACGAATTCTAAATATATTTACAATGGGTTATGGACTACTATTCTGATTCAAGAAAACAATCTAAGAATAATATTGTTAATACTACAAATTTTGTGGACAATATGTTGAAAAATTAGCATAAATTTTAACATTTGTACCCTTCTATTTTCATTATGATGTACATAACTGTATTGATATTATGATTTCTCAAATAGTCATTATTACTTCGTCTGATATCATTATCTGAATATGATCTCCTTAATCTATTATTACATCTGTTGTTATTGTTATTATCATTTCTGTAATTAGGATAATTTCTAAAATTTCTATTGTTGTTATTATTAATAATGTTTTCACTTTCTGTTCGCCTATTTTGATTTGTATTGTTATTGAAATTTTGTCTATTATCTCTATTATTGTTTCTAAAATTATTAAAGTTACTAGTTTGATTATTATTATTATTATTATTATAGTTTCGGTTATAATTATTATATGTGTATCTTGGTTGTTGTCTAAATTATGTATCTAGTCTATTTACATTGTAATTTTTATTAATAAAGTCTCTATGTATGTTTCTTTCTATTCTCATTAAATAACCAGTCAATTGATCAAATGTTTTTAAATTATTAATCACTATTGTTCCTGCCACTTGAGGCTTGAAATGTCTGGACAAATATGTAACTATTTCCTCCTCTGAAATTGGAGGATCTAAGAATTTAACTTGTGTATATAACAATAACGCATAATTGTACATAGTGGTCCTGTTTTCTTGGTTTCTTCCAAAATACAATCTTTCACGTACTTGTCCTTGATTGATTTCACCCGAATATTGGTTCAAGAAAACCTCTCTGAAAAAGTAGGGTTTTCAAATTTTTTGAACTGGAAATAGGTATTTCTGGTGCAAATCAAATTTTCTTTTTTTCACACTAAGTCCTGTGAAAGTAAATAATAAATTTCCCGCCGAAACCAGTCTTTTAAATTTCCCGCCGATTCCTAGATGATTAGTCAAAATCAGTTAAACATGTATTTTTATTTTTGTACCTTCTGATTTTAAATTGCTGAACCTCAGTTTTTTAATGGCAAATTATCCAAAAGGAACGTTCACATTTTGATTTTGATAACCGTGATTTTACTATTCTAATTTTTTCTATAATATTGAATTTGATCCTAAATTATTATTCCTATGTCTTTATGTACCTATTATAGAAATGATGCAAAGTAGATTTATTTGTTTAATATTAATTTTTTTTTATACAAGGCGAGGTCTATTAGTTTTCCTATTATATTATTAATTGATGTCTTTTATTATTTGTAAAGTTTTCTAACATTACAATATATTTATACTACGGTTATATAAGTATAAGATACAGCTTGTAACCTGACCGTTACTCCAGTTTATTCATTTGAAATCCCCATTTATATCGCGAATAAATGAATTGTCCTCGAACCCATTTTCATTTCCGCTCAATTTTTGTTATTTGTAGAACGTCATCTAATTCTAATACTGTTTATCGAAACCCTCTTCAACTTTCTGCTTTGCAGGATATTAATCTCTTAAGAACACAAAAAGCTTTTTGTTCCATACGAATCTCCCGTCGGTAAACTAACTATAGTAAGTAGTTAGTATAGTCCTCAAGGCAGATTATGTATTTCGCGCATAAAAACGGCGGTTGGATCAGTTACAGCTGACTGGAGTGTCAAGAACAGGCTTCGAGGTCGTGGTTTTTTCCTGTAAATTATTTTCAATGCAAATCGTAGATTAGCTGTGAGCGAGGCGGTAGTAATATTTAGCCTTAAAGAATATTGTCTGCCGTAGATTTGTTGATTTTTTCTGTACAATTGAATTTATTGTTTCACAGCATAATACAGTAAGCGTATAAGCAAAACCATTTTGTTAAGTTGGAATATTCTGTTTAACCCTATTTGTGTGAATCAAAATTTGTTTTATGTGACTCCTCTTATTATTTCATATACTAATCTAAAATATAATCACATGCAATTACACCCGATGAACAATTACTGTGAGACCGTTCATCTATTGGTCAAAAATGATACAATTAAGATCTATAGTGCTGTGACAAAATATAAATATTATATTCTGCAACTAGTGGGAAAAGTACTTTTCCCACATGTTGCACACTATACTTTTTTTACAACTGCACACATTTAAAGAGTACAAGTAAATAGTTTTGTAGATGAAGTCTACGCATCGAGGACCACCCACCGAAAACGGCTGGGCATCGAGTATAAGTTTCTGAAATTGGCTGGGCATCGAAGATCCCCTACTGGATTTTCCATATAAATGTATGTAGTCTGGGCAAAGTGCCGTGAGAAATAACATTTCTCACAGTGTGAGCAATATATGGTTTTGAAATTAAGTAAGCTATGAGAAATACGCTACTTATCATAGCAGTTGTTTAAAAAATATGTTTAAAGGTACAAGATATTTTTTTCACTTTATTCTTATTTCTCTGTCTTCTGATGGGAAAAATATAATTTGAGACTAATTGTAGAGAGTGGAGAGTCTGTCAAACAATTCAAATCAAAATTTGTGAATTCTCGTCAATTTTACCTCCAAAAAGTTTTTGCTTCAACTCATCAAATGCTCATGTTTACAGTATATATCAGACAATGACTATCTCAGAAAATAGCCTCACACTTTCTTGGAACTGATTCCTCAGTTGTTTTAACCATATTTTTGTTTCTGGAATGAAAATAAGTCTTTTATGCTTTCCATACAAAATCCAAAGCCATATTTATAGTCTCTTCATTGAACTATCTAAAACTCTATGATGAACTTGAGGTATGTTCTGAAGTTCACTCTAGTTTAATAGAATTGCAATAATATATTGAGAAAACTAGAAAATTTAGCACAAGTATTTGCTATTAATAGATCCTTAAAATTTTTAGTTATGGAAGGTTTCGAAAACAGCGGGATTGATTGTCCGGAAAATTTGGATATATTGACTACACCTTTTCAAAGCTGGTAGTTGAGGAAGGATTAAACCAAATAAATCATGCTTAAACAGGAAAAGGAAAAGCTTGTAATGGAGAAAGAGAGAATGAATTTAATGCAGGCGATTCGCTTTGCAAGATATAGAAAGACGTTTAGACACGATATCCAAAATAAAAGAGAGATGGGAGAATTTATATTTCGAATTTTTGAATGTTTTCATTATCATCAGCCAAGTAGTAGAGTTTATCATTATTTATTTTATTATAAAACTAATGCCTCATCCAATTTAATTGTTGATTCTTGAGAAAGAGAAGAGAGAATTATATTGAGAACCTCAAAAACAAGTTATGTGGCAGTATTTCTCGAATGAATTAAAATTGATCAACAGAATAAAACTATAATTTTTAGTTCTAAGAATTTTATCATAACTGCTCTGGCAGGGTCAACCATTAATTCACTGAAATCTCTAAAATATCTGTTTTCAAAACTCCTGTTTTCTTGTAGCATTCAATACATATTCACAAACATACAATGCAGTGCTTTTACACATAACACTACACTAACTCGAATGACTTTACTCTCGACAATCTACGATACACTTTATGGATGTCCAACAATTGATGCACCTCTGCATTCTCGTTTTTTTGTCTACCATTTGATTTAACTGATCACGTATATCGAGATTCCCTACATACCATGAAGCATTTATTACAGCAAAAATATGTTCATGTGATTTTCTTTAGCACACACCGAGAGTTTTATATCGTAACAGAAAAGTTTTGAAATCTAATAGTTAATTGTAGTTTTATTTTCATAAAACGGCTCTTCCAAATAGTCATTGCTATGGTCGGTATCTCATTTTTTCTCAACATGAACATTTCTCTTCAACTTGGTATCGATTATTATGTCTAACTATTTCGCTTGAGTTGTCATAAGAACCTGTTGTTGCTTCATCATTTAGAAATAGAAGGTTTATTAGTTTTTCATTTGTAAAATAAACATGAATCGATTTTGATTCATTCAATGGTAAGGACCATTTTAATATGCTATTTGTAGTACTTTTCTCAAAGCTATCTTATCTTGTCGCAATCAGCTTTCTATTATCTGGATGTAACTAATTTCACTTAATTCAGATCTGATATATATCTGGTTTACTTGAACTTCTTTTAAGTCTGAATAAACTTATATATTAAGGAATTATCTAGAAACAGTTTCCTTACGTTTTTGATAGTTAACACACTTTTGCTCGATTTCACCAACCTATTCTTAAAGTTAAATAATACCTAAACCGGATTTAGGAGTTCCTAAATGAAATATGCGTTTCACCATGCTCTAAGTAATACTTAAGAGTTGTAGGCAATACCTAACATTAGGACAGCTGACAACCCTCGCCTAAAGTTTTTAGGTAATACTTAACCTTAAAAGTTCGTTTTTTAATTGTTGTCAAAGATTATATGTTGTTGTTGAGAGGTTATAAAGTATCTATCGTTTTATTTGTATTTGGCTGCTATTTAATTAGAAAAAAGAAGCGAGCTATCCGTTTTGTAGAACAACTTGAAAGGTTAGATTCTTCAGAATCTGAAAATGAAGAGGTGCGACAACGTATAATTCGTCCACGTGCTAATTATTTTGATTCACTCAACGAAATGGATTTTTTAGACGTTTCAGATTATGCAAAAATACTGCTTTAGAAATATTAGAGAAGATAGAAGGAGTTCTTGAATTTGAAAGTGATAGGTAAGACACTAAACTTATATTTTATTTAAATTTATGTATTTCTTTTAGTTTATATAATTATGAATAGTTGTTTATGAAACCAATAAATCAGCTACTACTGACACTGCGCTTTTATGCCACTGGAAGTTTTTAAATGCACGTTGGGGACTATGCAGGTGTGAGTGCAAGTACATCTAGTCGTGTAGTTAAGAAGGTAACTGCAGCTATATGTAATTCAAAGAATGATTACATAAAATTTCCTTCAGCAAATGATGAGCTGCTGAGAGCCAAAAGGAATTTTTTTCAAATACCAGGCTTTTCAAATGTTATTGGGGCTATCGATTGCACACTTAAGTCCTGGTATTGTACATGAATAGTATTGGATTTTATTAAATTATTTTTCTTTGCGTTCATTATTTTTTTCTAACTACAATGTTTTTTTTTTAAATAAATAATTTTTCTATAAGGAATATAATAACCTTTTAGGGGGAGAAAATGCTGAAATACTTAGGAACAGGAAAGGTTACTTTTCTATAAATGTACAAACTGTGTCTTCAGCAAATTTGAAAATTAATAATATTGTATCAAGATGGCCAGGATCAACTCATGATGCTACAATTTTTCAAAATAGCAGGCTTTGTCGTCAATATGAGCAAGGACTTTTTGAGAATTGTATATTATTGGGAGATAGTGCATATCCATTGAAGGTAACATTAATTCTTATTCAATAAATTACACTTATATTATAAATTCTTACCATTAACAGTAGTTAAATAACTACTGTTAAATTTCAGAATTATTTATTGACACCATATTTGAATCCTCGTATCTTGCCTCAAATGAATTACAATCGTGCACATATTTCAATTAAAAACACTGTGGAAAGACAGTATGGAGTGTTAAAAAGGAGATTTCCAGCTTTAGCTTTGGGGCTAAGACTGGAGTTGGAAAAAGCTGTATACGTAATAATTGCTTGAGCAATCCTGCACAACATTTGTATCGATGAAAATGAAGACTGCCACCTGACGAAATTGAAAATGTGGATAATTTATTACAAGAGGGACAAATTAATTTAAGGAATGAAAACAATGAACAATGATAGACATTTTTCAAGCCGTGAATTAATTGTTAATAATTTTTTCAATGTTTGAATAAAAAGTTAATTTTATGAATTTGTGTGTGTATTAATTAAAAATGTGGATAGTTCAATAGAAGAGGGCCAAATTAATTAAAGGAATGAAAAGACAGTATTCAAGTCCTCAGTAGTGAATTTTTTTGAATGTTTCGCCTTAACTACAAGGCTTTTTCATACGTTTATTATTCTCAATCTAAAAAAAAATACATAAAGTTTGACCACACCGACGAACAAACTATTATACTTTTACATCGAAAATAAAGAACTTATGAAAAAGTAAACAAAAACTAGAATTATTTATTATATGAACATATCCCAAGAAAATCACATTATATAATACATATAACTAATATTGTATTGAAATTGACTATCTCGACCCTTACTTCGTGGAATATGCTCATATTAGAGTTTTTAAATGAAACTCAAGGTCTCTAGTTAATTCCACAATAACTTGTATTATATTGTGGAATTAACTAGAGACCTTGAGTTTCATTTAAAAACATTAATAATATTGTATTATTTATACTTTTACTAGAATGTTGGAGTTGGGTTATTTTGAAAACAATACAATTTAGAACTTCATAAATTTTATTTTAGGTTTTCAATCCCTGAAAGCTTCTTGAATTAATGCAGGGTTAACATCATTATCACTATTCAATTGTTCCAAAATTATATTTCTTATTTGAATAATTTCCTCATCTTTCCGTTTCTTTAATTCAAAAAGCTCCTTTGACTGAGCCATTTCCTGTTTTGATAAACTTTTTTTTAATTTTTCCGTTTCTAGTTTTTCTTGTTCAAGTTGCTGCCTGGGAGCCTTCAGAATTGGTCTTCTTCTTGATGAAGGTGTCTTCGTTGTTGCTGAAGGTGTTGTTGTTGCTGAACTGGTGCTTGCAACTTCAAATAACTGTGGTGTAAAAATTTCACTCTCAACTTCAGCGGCTTCAATTTCTATAGATAATGGCACCATCATTGGATGTATCTGAATTTCCTCTATGTCTGTAACAACAACAAAAATATGTTGAACAAGTATTAAATAGTAGCTTGTACAACAAGTGCTCAAAGCAACGCTTTTCGCTCGAGCACAAATCCAGCAAGAGGAAAAATTGCTTCGCGTATACTCCGTTTTTAAAAGCCATGGAGTAATAAAAGCTCATTAGGTATGCAAAACCGGTACAGGGTGTATAATAAAATATCTACGAAGTTTATATAATTATGTACTAAAATTTCTCATTTGTTACGAATTTCAGGTAGACACCCCGTAACTCTGTATTCGGTTGGGTCGCCTATTTTATTGAAAGGGTCGCTCTATTGTATTTGAATGAACAAATAAGCAATTTAATCTTCAGAGGCGTGCAATCAGGACAAAACAAACTTGGTATATGAATATGAAGGCACTATGAAATTATAATTACGAAAACTCTTCAAGAGAGTTCACAATATCGATTCAATAAAAACACATTTTTTGTGTTCCTATGAATAAACAATAAACATAAAATATTATATAAAAAATAGCAAATTTTTTTGCAGTAGGTATCAACTTTACTACTAATATATCGTTTACAATAGGAGAGGTAAAAAGAAAAATGCAGGAATAAAGTACGAATTAATGTAATATTTATAAAAAGAAAGTCTAACAAATAATAGTAATAACTAACACAAAAACTAGTCTATATATCAAAATCAGACGATTCTGTTGAGCTTCCATTATTAACATTGATTATAAATGGTTCAATCATGTGTTCACTTATATGATCCATTTCCCACATATTTAGTTCTTCTAGTATCACGTGTTCAACACATTTCTTCCAGTTTTCTTTGGTTACGTTACCTAACGCGTCTTCGAATAAAACTTTTACGTCACTCATTTTGAATGTCGTATTCTTTCTTGAAACTTCCCCTTTCACTTGGGTCCATATTAATTCTATGGGATTGAGTTGACAGTGATAAGGAGGAAGCCTCAGCACCGTTATACCACGCGCTGATGCCATTTGATCTACAACATATCTACTATATTTGTGTTTATGTGAATTGGCCAGTTGCAAGAGCTCATTTTTCAGCGGGTTATCTGGGCATTCAATATTTTTCGAGGTTAGCCAATCGTGGATATCTTGTTTACGCCATGCAGTTGAAGGTAATTTCTCCACTAACCTGGAGTGATAACTTGCGTTATCCATAACAATGACTGAGCCCGTTGGAATTAGATCTAACATTTGTGAGAAATATTCTTCGAAAACGTCTGCATCCATATCTTCATGATAATCTCCGGTTTGCTTCGACTCAAAGCACAACAATCCACCTTTAACAAAACCTTCGGCACTTCCGATATGAGTAATGATGAGTCGACGTCATTTTCCTTCTGGTGGATTGAGGCGTGTTGACCACCCTTCAAGAGCTGCCTGCCTCCGACTTTTGACATTCGTGTCTTGCCAAAACATTGAAACAGTATGACCTTCATTTAACCAAGTCTCATCCAAATAATAAATTCGTTTTTGATCTAGTCTTGCTTTCCGAATATTGCGCAAATAACTCCTCCTCCAAATGACAATGACGTCTCTATCAATCAACATTGCGTTCCGATAACTTTTTTTATATTCAAATCCAAGTTCCTCCAAAATTTTCCATAACGTACTTCGAGACATTTTCGGAAAATCTGAATCTTCTTGAACCGAAGCCATAATTTTGGAGGGAGTTGGGATCTCTTTTCTAAAGAAAAAAGCATGCACCTTACGCCTTATTCCATTCTTCAAGTCGTCATCCATTCCAAGTTTGGGTCGGCCTGAGGACTTTGCTGGGCTGTGATGTTTCCATTTTTTCTCTCCTTCATTAAATTATAAATTGTTGTTTTTGAAACACCCATCATTGTTGCAGTAATCTCCACAGTTTCATCAACACTTCCTGTCAAATTCATGATTTTTCTTCTAATTTCTTCGTTCTTCAACGAGGAATAGCAATTTAATATCAGATTTTTCCGTTCAGCGACAACGGGCCAACTTTAGGTCGCTTAGATGGTGATAAATGCTCCATATCTGGTCGAATTTGGTTGGAACACTATATAGTTGGAAGGTTTAGTTAGGTGTTTGTCTCGTATGATGAGAAGAGAACTTGTATAGATGAACAAAAATAAACACCAGTTAACAATAACGGTAAAAAATAATAACAAATAACAGTAATAATGGGGAAATCAATCAACACAGCAGTTTCTCCTGAACAGATGAACTGTAAATTGAAAATATTCAACCTTTCCGCTACTTTTGTAGTTGAAAAGTTCTAGTAAGTACATTGTATTATGGGGGCATTTTCTTAGAACTGAAAAGACTATATTTCACAATAATAAAACCATTTTTGAACTACCTGTATGTCCAGTTTCTTCAATTACCTGCTAATTGGGTGAAATAATCGGCAAATGGGGTTGGTTTGGATATATATATATATATATATATATATATATATATATATATATATATATATGTATTTGTATAAAATTGTTATTAATATTTATTTTATTATTTATTATATGTAGGATTATAACTACCTGGAGCTTAGTGGAGGGACTCGTCTACGCCCTTTTTTACATAATAATTTTTCTGGAAAATTGATGTCAGTGATATAATCCACAGTTTATCATATTATTGATAATTTGAAATTTCATTTTAAATGATATTACAAAACGGTTATTTTCGGAAATGAGATAATTTTAGAAGCCTTAACTTTTTTTAAATGACTAAATGTGGTACGCATATGGTTCCGGCCAAAATGAGTGATTTATTACTCCATGCCTTTTAAAAACGGAGTATACAATATTTTTTCTACATCCACATTTATGTAATGAAAAAAATAAAGTAACTTACTTATATACGTATTTTAATTAAACTTCGAACAGAAATAATTTAAAAATTGAATATTGAAAAATGCCTGTAGCATTTTTTTGATAATAAGTTTTCATTAATTGACACATTAATGTCTGTCAACGAAATTCCTATAAAAATAATGTTAGATTGTGAAACAAATTTTGACATCGATATTTCCTTGGAAAAAAGTGCCATAGTGTGTAGATACTTTCACCAATCTTTTTTTTTACGGGTGGGAAAATTTTCAAGAAGACGCCTGGGAAGAAGACCCAGGTGTGCGGATTCAACCGGGTATGTTTAAAACCCGAACCTATCAGGTTCCCGGGTCATCCACTCTTTAAAGTGCCGCACCCGATCGCATACCAGCTAAAAACCCACCCTCTTCTCCAAACCCACCCTCTTCTCCACCGGCACACACGGAACCGTTCTTAGCGAACATATCGTCGTTGTGTGCCGGCTGTTGCTCTCCTCTTCCTACATATTTCTACCGTATCTTGTGAGTAAAAGAACTCGACACACCATTGTGACCTTAAAGGAAAACAAATAAAACCCAGAACACATACGAAAAACTAACACATGACATATAAAGAAAGAGAAAAACTGATGTATATACGAATTTGGACAGGAAATGTGAATAGGCAACAGCACGTACGCATATGTATTAAAATTCTCTTTACCTTTCTCTTGCCTCTTTCTTCCTCATGAATTTGGTAATGATATCGATCACCCGGGCGTACACCTCCTTTCTCCTTGTGGCAGTTTCCATAATGATGCTGGGATTGAGAGATCCTGCAACCTATTTTATTTCACTCTGTTCTATACAGTACTCAGAGCACTCCGACACCACATGCCGCGGGTCGTCTGGCACACCACACTCGGGACACAGGTCATCCGTATTTTTTTTGATTCCAAATGTGTATTTCCTGAAATACCCGTGTCCCGTTAGAAATTGAGTAAAGTAGTAGTTGGTGCGGCGGTGCATACATCTGTACCACCCCGCTACATCCGGTATCAGAGCTCTGGTCCATACCGCCTTCGACCTCTCCTCCTGCCATTCATGCTGTCACATGCCTAAACTGATTTCCCTCTCTTCATTCTCAACTTGCTCGTTTACATCGCCTCTCCTGTACAATCTGACCCTCTCGTTCACCAATATGTGGATCGGGATTGTGGCCGATATTACCTGCAGTGCTATTGTGGACGTCGTCCTGTAACCACTGCAGACTCTAAGCAGCGGCTTTCTCTGCGCCTTCACCATCATTCCTTTGTATTTTTGTTTTAGCAGGACCTCGTGCCAAACTGGGGACCCGTAGAGAAGTATCGAGTGTATTACTTGCAGTAACATTTTTATTTTCTGTGTACCGGGACCCCTTATATTAGGCATGATCTTGTGTAGGGTCGAGGTCCTTACTTCTGCCTTAGATACCGCTGCTTCCACATGTTTCGAGAAGGTCAGCCCATTGTCGAAGGTTACGCCCAGGTATTTCGCGATATTCTGGGGTGTTATCTTCTCCTGTCCACATTTAAACTCTATACCTTGTCTGTCCCTTGGGCCTCTCAGTATTAAGATCTCCGTCTTCTCTACTGCTAGTTGTAGGTCGTTCAACTCTATCCATTTTTTGACTTTCCTAATCGCTTTATTTGTTCTTTCGGCGCCTGTATTCATCTTTAATTCGAGTACCCCGTTATATATTATGTTCCATAGAGTGGGTCCTAGGACCAACCCTTGGGGTACTCCGGCTGTGATCTTCATGTTCCGTCCTCTTGATACGCATACGCACCTGTCCGTTAGGTAGTCCTCGATTATGTTTACTAGGTATACTGGATCCTCCATTTGTCCCAGCTTGTCTATTATAAGGCTCCAGTTTGCCGTGCTGAAGGCAATCTTGATATCTAACAAAACAAGGACCACCCACCTTTTCCTTGAATTTTTCGCCACCTCCTGTACCCATTTGGCGGCGTCCACTGCTGAACGACCCTTGCGAAAGCCATACTGCTGGTTGGATAGAGCTTATCTGCTGTCTAGGAATTTTTCTAGTCGCTTTTTAATCAACATTTCGTAATATTTTCCTAAACAGTCGAGTAAACATATCGGCCTATATGAGGCCGATGAATTGGGGGGTTTCCCAGGCTTCAGTAAGAGAGTTAAGTTAGCTACATTCAATTCTCTGGGAAACACTTTTCTTTGCAGTAGTTCATTGAACGAGTCTTTCATCAAACCCGGTTTGAGTTTAACGAGCAACTTAAGTGCCTCCGGTGGCATTCCATCTGGACCAGAGGCTTTGCCTGTTTTTATTTCTTCACCAGCGGCTGCAATTTCTTCGTCTGTGAATAGTTCTATTTATGCAACGACTTCTTTTTTGAATACTTCTTCCCTTTTCTTGGGGAATAAAAGGGTCGCTGCGTCCAACCGCTGGTCTTCGCTTAACTTATACGGGGCGACGGTTTTTAACTTCTTTGTTACAATTTTGTATGCGTCGCCCCATACATCATTTTCTAGTGCGTCACAGATTTCCTGCCACCTCTTCTTTTTTTCATTTTTGATTTTCTTATTTAACTCGTCTTGGGCGGAGGCACCTGTCTCTTAAATCCTCTACTTCGTCATTCCACCAATATGGGACGTATCTTGTTTTACTGTAGCTTTTTTTGCATTTTTCATTGCCTGCTTCAGTGCCAACTGCAGCTGCTCGTAGTTCAACGCTTCCGTTTCTTCCATTTCTTTTTTAAATTCTTTATAATCAAATGTTCTATGTAGATATTTTTTACTCGGTAAATTTTTAGTGCTTATTTCGAAAACGATGAACTTGTTGTGGGTGAATATCTGTTCATCGAGGACATCCCAGTTCAGTATCTTTTTCGATGGCCCCTTGCTCGCCAGAGTCACGTCTATGTGACTCCTGCACGTTCCTTTCACGAAAGTCGGTTTCCCGTTATTCAGTGCTATTACACCCTGTTGGGCCATCCATTCGTTCCAGAGATCCCCACGCTCGTCATTTACAGGGGATCCCCAATGTATCGAGTTTGCATTGATATCCTCGATGACGATAGCATTTTTTGCTGTCTCAGCAGTGTTCATTATTATCACAGCTTGTTTTTCATATTCCTTTTTTTTTGACATTGGGGGAGATATAACAGGCTATTAGAGTAACCTCTCTCAGCGCGATAACAATATAGCCCGCCTTGGATGTTATGTTCTGCACCCCAATGTCTTTGTTACGAAAGAGCACCGCTACGTTTTTTCGTTTATCCTGTACCCACCCTTTGCCTGCAGTCAGCTTCTTATTCGGTTCCGGGATGACGAGTAGATCTGTGTCAAGTTGCATCGCTTTTGCGTATACTAGGTCGTGGGCAGCTTTGGCTCTGCCCACGTTTACTTGTGGTACTTTGATACCGGGTTGATTTATTCTGGAGGCCATTTTTATGTTTTCCTATACCCACCGCTGCTAAAATCTATAAATAAATAATTTGATAAATATAAATAAATAAATAAATAGGGGACAGTCACGACTAAAAACATACAAACAATAAACAAATAAATAAATAAATAGGGGACAGTCACGACTAAAAACATACAAATAATAAACAAAAAAAAATAAAAATAACACTTAAATAGATAAAAAGGGGACAAAAAACACGGTGTATAAATAAAATGGGGTGTATATAGATAAAAAAGGTGTATATATAAAAACTTAAGTATGAAGTTAAAAGGATGTATAAAATGACTGGATAAGAACGTATTAAAAACACACGAATGGACGACACAATGTATAAATAAAAGATTAAAAAACAGTATAAATAAATAGATAAAATAAATAAATGAGTGTATAAACACGTTAAAATTATATAAGTACATAAACAAGTTAAAATTACCTAAATAAATAGATAAAAAGAACAAATGGACAAATAAACATGTTAAAACTGTATCTATACGTACACCAGTTGAAATTGAATAAATAGATAAATAGTATAGTGGAATACATAAAATTCCCGATAGGGAGGACATATGACAACCACAACATCTAAAGATTAGTTGCGTGAATGAACAGGGATTACCCTCATTTTTTCATTTATCCATGCGATGCCCCCCTTCATTGCAGGAGAGACACCGCGGCTCGCCTAAGCATTCCTGTGCTCGGTGACCATCTTGAAAACATCTAAAACATTTATTGCTTCTATCGGTCCCCTTGCAAAGGTACGTGCTGTGCCCGTACTCCAGGCACTTATAGCATCTTTGCTTCGCAGTTGGTCCAGTGGATTCTGACATAGCGGTACCCCCGCAAGATGTCAGCCTTTTCTGCCCTTACCGATATTATCCCCATTTGTGATCCCCATCTACTTTCCCTTGAATTCTTAACCGTAAGTTCATCTTTCCTAATCCCTGGCCATTCGCTTACCGCCTGCTGCAGTTCCTCTGCCTCTATTGCTGGGTCTATGTCTATTATATTAAAATCTACCACTTTGTTTTTGATTGTCATGGACAACCCCCTTACCTTTTCCTGTAATTCTCCTCCTAATTTTTCTGCCGCCCCCTTCCCTTTAAGTTTAACTAAGAGATCTCGCCCATTTGTTTTTTTGACGTTTTCTACTTTTATACCCAACCCCTGTACGCCCACCTGGGATTTCATTTTCTTCAGGGCATCGGTATATGTCATGCCCCCGGTTCTTATGAGCAGCGCTTCTCTATTTGTGGGGATGTTGAGCATTTCCCCCCCTTTTACTAAAATTTTCCACTTTATCTTCCTTTCTCCCTGAAATTCCAGCATCTTTCTCACTTTGCCCTTATCTACTTCCTCCCCCACTATTACCCTTATTTCCCCTGGTCTGTCGACTATAGTTTTCCCCTGATTTTTTATGCATTTGTAAAGAGATTCCTCGTCGTCCGTCTCCTTTAAACGAACAACAAAAGTTCTCCAGGTTTTTGCGAACTTGGAAGTTATAAAACTATTCTCGATCACCTCGCACTCTCCCTCCTCGCAACTGTCGAGGAGGGTGAGCACTTCTTCTTTACCATTTCTTATAGCTTCCGCTACGCCCCCACCTATCCCTACCGCCACTTTCCTTAAAATTTCTAGACAGTCCTTTTTACCAATCTAAATTATTATTTTCCAACATATATCAATTGTGTAGATTAGCTTGTTTTGCATAGTGGTTGTAGAAACACTTTTTAAATACTCTGTTTACCTATATTAGAATCTGGCTCAAAGTGACAGTCCTGGATATTTCCTAAATCAACACCTGCTCTACCGATTAACCATAACACCTCCTCCAAAATGTTGTTTTCTTTTGGTATAGTACTTGGTTCACCTCCTGTGCCCATTACATCATTCTTTACGTTACTTTTATAAGTTTTTGTCTCATATTTCATTTTACTCCATATACTTTTGTCAAGTTAATCACATTTCTGGAAAGATATAAATACCCTCACATAATCCCAATTCATTAAGAAATGAAGATAAGGTTACCTTTTAATATGAGTATCGCAGTTGTATATTCTTGCTCCAATAGAAGCTACCTATTTTTTTATTGATAGTAAAATCTGTTTTTTACTCAAAATGTATTTATGCTTTTGCAATAAAGCAAGCAACTGAATTTTTTCATGCTCTGTAAAATTAGCACTTCTACTCCTCTTTTCTGCCATATTTTCCATTAAAACAAATAAACTAAACACGAACGAATAAACTCACCAAATACTAACGATCCGTTTTCTGTGAATAAACTACACTATTAAAACAGCTTAGATTATGTCAATCTTCTTTTTGGCTTTTTGCCCTTTGTACGGTCCACTTTCGTTCAGTTTGCAGGCCAATTCATAGAAAATGTTTGAATATATTAATATATATATATATATATATATATATATATATATATATATATATATATATATATAATTAGTTTTTGGAGTATCGGGATCCGGTCTGTGCATACAATAAATACTACAACTCTTTTCCTTTTAAATCTCTATATTTCGCAATTATTTTATTGCTTCATCAGGAGTTAACTAAAATAATATACGGTCACATACAACTATAATGAAAATGTCATGATAAAACACACTTACAGATCAGAGTATCAGCACACAGTTAAAATTAAAGGCAATCACCAGCATCTTACATGAGGTACTCCACCAGCAAGTGAGGCATGTACTACTTTAAAACTTGAAATTCTTAATGAAAACAAAATACCTGATCACAATAAATTAAAACGATAATTATTTCTTTCGTTCTTTTTTATAATTTTTCCTTTTTATAATAAAAACTTCTTTATAATTTATATAATAGTCCAGTGAAAGTCAACGATAAAAGAAGAAAAACAGCCAGAATGTTAAATTTTAAGGAGGTTCGAGTAGATGGTACTTAATTGGTTCAGATCTATTTTGTAGTTGACCACATGTGGTTGCTTTTTAATTTCACACATTTCAAGGAACAGCCTCCTTCTATAATTATTCTCATGTCGGATTATGTCAACATTATCGTAATCCAGTGTATGTCCGGTGGTTTGGTGGTGATTTACCGTGGCACACACATTTTTTCCTAATCGGCAGTCGCTTCTGTGTTGTGTCAACCGTTGTCTGAGCCATTGAGACGTTTGACCAATATAACATTTGGGACAATTCGAGCAAGGAATTCTGTAAATCACATGCGAATGAAACTGAAGTGGAGTCACATCTTTTGTTTTTGTAAATATCGATCGACTATTTCTTACATTGTATTTGGCGATTTTTATATTTGGAAACGGTTTAAATATAGCTGTAATAGCATTTGTTAATCCTTCTACATATGGTACTTTTTTATATGTATATTGCAGAGAACTTCCGGTCTCTCTTGGACCATCAAAAAAGTCAGAATTGTATATCAGTTTTTTCAAAATATATCCTGGGTAACCGTTGTTAAGAAAAATATCGTACAATTTCTTAAGATTTTTATTTAAGAGGGTGTCATCGCTAATATGTAAGATTCTGTTTTTTATATTCATTACACTGTTAAATTTCTGACTTTTTGGATGGTTAGAAAAGTAATTTATAAACCTGCCAGACGATGTTGGCTTAAAGTACCAATCAAAAATTATGCAGTTTTCGCTATTTCTAATCAGCTTGGTATCTAAAAAAGGTATACTGCGATCGTTCTCCACTTCAAGGGTGAATTGTAGGTGTGGATTGAACGAATTAAAGATGTTTAGTGTCTCATGAGTTTCATCAGCAGGGACGGAACAAATCAGATCATCCACATATTTGTAAACAAAAGGCATTCGAAAGGGTAATATTGGGATGACATTATTCAGGAGTTCGTCCAAAATTATTGTTGCAATGATAGGACTTATTGGCGATGCCATTGGAGTGCCAAAACATTGCCGATAAAAATTTTCGTTGAAGGTAAAAAACGTATTATTAAAAATGAAATTGATAAGATTTAAGAACGTGTCTTTTTTCAAGGTTGTATATAGTTCAATCCTCTCCCACTTGGATTCCAAAATATTCACTACTAGATGTAAGGGAATATTAGTAAATAAAGATACCACATCTAGTGACACCAATATGTAATTATCTGGTAAATGTTTCATTTTTAAATTCTTCACAAGTTCGAAACTGTCCTTAACATTGTATTCAGTTAGATGTTCAAATGCATTTTTTAGAATGTCCGCCAAAAATTTTGAAATTTTATATGTGGTCGCATTGATAGAGCTCACAATAGGTCGTAGAGGTATTAACGGCTTATGGATCTTTGGCAACCCATATAATTTTGGAAGATCTGAATTATAGATAATAAATTGTTTTTCAAAAGTGTCGTCAATTTCATTCCGCGATTTAAGCAGTTTGATCAAGTTATTGAATTTGTTTTGCGTAGACACTAGAGGATCCTTGCTTAAACGTTCATATGTTGAAGTATCCTGTAACAAGCATTCAATTTTCTCGATATAATCAGCCCTGTCCATCGCAACGGTGGAAGCTCCTTTATCTGCTTCCAAAATATATATTTCCGGATGTGTCCTCAGAAATTTAACATTCTGGCTGTTTTTCTCCTTTTATCGTTGACTTTCACTGGACTATTATATAAATTATAAAGAAGTTTTTATTATAAAAAGGAAAAATTATAAAAAAGAACAAAAGAAATAATTATCGTTTTAATTTATTGTGATCAGGTATTTTGTTTTCATTAAGAATTTCAAGTTTTAAAGTAGTACATGCCTCACTTGCTGGTGGAGTACCTCATGTAAGATGCTGGTGATTGCCTTTAATTTTAACTGTGTGCTGATAGCGTTTATACTCTGATCTGTAAGTGTGTTTTATCATGACATTTTCATTATAGTTGTATGTGACCGTATATTATTTTAGTTAACTCCTGATGAAGCAATAAAATAATTGCGAAATATAGAGATTTAAAAGGAAAAGAGTTGTATTTATTGTATGCACAGACCGGATCCCGATACTCCAAAAACTAATTAAATAACGATAGACGGTCGAGAAAGAACTCACGTTGTTTTCGTATTTATATATATATATACACATATATACATATATATATATATATATATATTAAACACAGGTTTATTGGGGAAGCGGCAAATTAAAACGAGTACCCTTCATACTTTTTATGTCCAAGCTTTCAGAATTTATTTATTCCATTATGAAGGATAAGTATATGAGAATGTATATTATAATATATTTAAATGGTAAATTGTATATAACATCAAAAGAAATATATGAATTTTTTAAAAATAATTGTCAAATTGAAAGTAAATAAAATCGTTTTAAATAGTTATTCTTTTTTTATATTGGAACATAGAAATAATTAAAGAAATTAAAGTTATGTTTAAATTAACCATAGATCTATATACAGTTAATGTATTTGTGGTTATCTTCTTTCTTTTTTGATTATAGAAATGACATTTTCAGTAGCCCCTTCTTCTATTTGCGTGCAATACCCACTAATCTATTAGTTGCTTATTATATTTATATATATATATATATATATATATATTGAACTAGTTATCTAGTTTTGTAAATAAATTGAAATAAATAAACATGACAACAAGGTTCTATTATAACGGAAGGTGTGTCAGTAGACACAACCATTATAAAAAAAATCCATAACAAGTCAAATATAAAAAAAAGAATGAAATATGAATAAATCTGGTTGAATATTGATGTGATTGTTTAAAAAAGGGATAAAGAATAGAAAATCCAAAAACAATATTAGCTAATTAAAGATTAAATGTTACCTGTACAAGTAATTCCAAATAGATGTCAATGTCAAGGAATTTCACATTGTGCTGAACACTGCCATAGGAGTTTCCGCAGTAAGAAATTTCATATTATATCTTGAAACCTAAAATACTATTAAAAAATCATCAGTCCAATAATAGCTTAACATTATTCACATGAGTTTTAATAGTGAAAGTTTAGAATTTCATGCATTCATTCAGTAATTTCATAAAGGGTTGAAAACGGTATGGCATAAAATAGATGGAACACAAGCCAAACCTATGAAAAGGAAATGAATATAAACAGGAAGTAATGAATCCTAGTGAATTTGAATTACCAACATAAAATCATTGATTATTTATTGTATATAGAACTTTAATTAAAAAAACTAAAATAATCAAGAGTTTATATAGAATAGAATAGAATAAAATTCAAAATTAAAAAAAAGAATCAATTACGTATAGGTAAATTACTAATGTAGGTGGTAAATTTTGTAAAAATAAACATTTATCAAAATAGCTAAACAACATAATTATCAACAAATTAACTATTGTATAAGGAAAAAAGGACATAATATAGATTCCTTAGTGCAATAGAAATAATAGTGAATCAGTGTGATTACCCTCCAGGACCAAAAAAAAATTCAAGTATTTTAAATTAATAACTAAAAGACATGAAAATGACAAATTTTTGTTAAAAATAGCAAATAAGTGAGCTATGGATTGGGGAAGCCGAGATGCTTGTTGATTTTAACAACAAGAAAAGGATTTGGGGTTGTTAGAGAGGACATGTGGATGGAGATGGCTCTCTGTGAAAATTTTGTTTAAAAAAAATGCTTAAACGTTAAATTTACATCAAAAAGTAAAATCAAACTAATAACAAGTGTATCTAATCCTGTGTAAGGATAAAGCAGCACTGAAGGTGCATATCTCTTGTGAGATATCATCAAGAATTAGAAGATGAGAGTTGCAGCCGGCAGTGATATCAAAAACTAAGGTCTGTGTTTTTTAAATAAAGTTATTTGGAATTCCATTTAACATATATCAAAGTGAACAATCAAATTATTATTAGAACGTTCGAATCAAGTAATGCATTAAAAAAAGGCCAAAAAACAATTAGAATATGATGCATCATAAATTTGTCTATTGATAATTGCATATTTAATCACTAAAAATTATTATACTCACCTTTTGTAATTTCATCCATTAGATATATCACGTGCATTATGAATGTTCCAATTATTTTCACAACTTCTTCCTAATTATTGCATGCCTAACTATTGTCTATCACTTTCTTCATATTCATAATTCTCACATGTTTATGTTCGAATTACACACGTATATGTAATTGATGGTATAAATTTTATAACTTTTAAAAAACTTCACCATTACCAACGTGCTGGTGGCATGTTAACTGAATAGACGCTTCTTATAGTGGGAAAATCTTTCCTCGTATCATATTATTTTACAGGAGCGCATGCGTTTGGATATTATGCGCCGACGCAATAATGAGAATAATTTGTAGCTAAGAATACATGTTATATAGGGTAGCAAAAATTCATAAATTTTAATGTTCAAATTAAATCAATAGTTTCGAAATATTTTATTAAATAGTTTTACATTAAAGTGTTGGTAATTTTGTATTCTTATCACATCCATGAATAAATTCACATTATCTTCGTATTTCAATCTTTTTATTTAAGAGATTTAGTGTCATCAAGAGATCACAAAGGAAAAAGGTAAGATTTTGAATAAATTTCATCAATCATTGGTTTAATGCATCCTGAACTCAAAGGGAGGAGTTTCATGTTTCCGACTGAGGATTTAAATAATTTAGATAAACATAAACTTAGAAAAAATATTAAATTTTGAGCTAGCCGAGGTTACATATGAAAATAACAAAACTAAATATAAATATAAAATTAATTAGATATCACAAAACCACAATTATAAATTTGGCACCTAACAACGTGGGGCTATTAATTATCCAATTTATAATAACTACAATTATAAATTGACGTCCTAAACGTGGGGCCTGATTCAATATTAACACATTATTAAATTAAACAAATAAATCATGGAAAGCAAGAAAATGATGTTGAGAGATGGGGAGCAGGTCGGAAATGATAGTGGATCAGAAGAGGTGAGAGAAGAAAGGAGCCATGGTATGGGAGATTTCCAGGTTCAATATGTGATCCAGGGTCAGGAAGCTGAAGGACATGCATCTGAAGAAAGTGCAACAGGAGACGAAGAAGAAGGGAAGGATAGGAGAGAAGAGAGAAGGGTAAAACAAGGAGGAATGAATATCAGTGAATTATGGATGCAACAATTGTTTGAAATAATGGACCAGAAAATTGCCGAACAGAATCAAACCAAGAAGGCAGACAAGAACGAGATGAAAGAACTCATGAATGGTATGAAGGATGACTTGAATGGAAATATAAATACAATGAGGGGAAATATGGACAGAATAGAAAGTAATTTGAATAAAAAAATGGACACAATGAGGGGAGATCTAAATGGAAACCTGAATAGATTAGAAAAGAAAATAGAAGAAGTACTATAATTCAAAAGAGATATAGAAGAAAGTTTACCGGAAAATATTAAAATGGAGGTCTCTAAACAAGCGAATAATATAACAAAGGAAGTGGAACAGATAAAAGAAAACGTAAATAGGAAATTTAAGGATTTAGATGGCAGGATAGAAGAGAGAACGGGGATGAGTTTAGCAATTAGTGAAGATATAGATAGACAAGTAAGTCAAGACATAGAAGAAATGAATAGGAAGTTAAGAAATTTTCGATTTTGGTTAGGTTAGGTTAGGTTAGATAGGTAATGCTTAATACCATGTTAGTGAAACCGGGGATTTGTTACCTTCTCGGATGGTTTCTTTTGTTTTTACTGTCCATCATGCATGCATTTAGACAAACGCTTAATATGTCTGAAACATATATTTTAGAGGAAACAGCTAGGTCTTACGCTACACCTTCTTCATTGGATAATTGGTACTAAATCTAAATTATCACTTGATAATAAGGTGTTAGGGTACAAAATAATATTAAAGCCTACGGGATACCACTGTGGGGAAAAGCGAACCAGTCAAATATTGAAATCCCACAAAGATTCCAACATAAAGTTATGAGAATAATAACTAATGCTTCCTGGTATGTGTCAAATTATATTCTAGAAAGTGACTTAAATGAACCGTCGATCAAAAGTGAAGTAAAAAGGGTATTGTGTAATTAAATTAGTACACATCCAAATTTGCTGGCGAATAAATTATTTACCACAACTGGTGAAGTGCGCCGCTTAAAAACAAGATTTTAGAAATATTTGATATGTAAACATTGTAGTACCTAGTGCTCACATATTGCGTGAAATATTTGATATGTCACATCCAAAGTGAAAACATTTAGGTACTGCTTGTTTTTGGTATATGAAGGGTGTTTCTATATTCGACCGACAACGCTATACCACAGAAAGATATCAATGAATGATTCATTTTGATATAGGATTACGAACCCTTACGGGGCCTAGTTGCTGAGATATAGGGCGTTCAAAATTTTAAATAAAAAATTTGCCAAAAATCAAGAACGCCTCCAAATTTTTTTTTCAAATTTGGTGACCAATATGCTCTTTAACAAAGTAATATTTTGACATAAACAAACTTTGGAAAATTTAACCAGTGGCACGCTGTCACTTTTATCCTCCTAATTTTTACGCCACTGGAGCAAACTTTTTTTAATTTTGTTTCAATCTGCCTGATTATTTTTAGTTGAAAAACTAATAACCTTTAGTGGAGCTGAAATGAACAGTGTTGTAGAAATTTGCCTCTGAACAAAAGTCTGCAAACACGTTAGTAATTTACAAATTAATTAATTATTCATTTAATTTCGAATAATTATTAAGCGTAAGTAGTTCAAAACAAATACAAGTTATTCATAATCCAAATTTCAAACAAAAATGTATTACAATAATAACAAAATTGGTAACGAAAATAATAAAAACACAAATTAAATTTAAACAACACTGTATTACAACAATAACAAAATTGGCAAAGTTACAGTAGTTGTTCAAACTGTTGGCCGCTTTCTTCAATACACTTCTTACACCATTTTGTCATTCAAAACGTGTCTTTGAGAATAAATATGGATGGGATTGAATCATTTCTGCCGCAGCTTGAATTCTAGCTATTAGATCTTGTTCAGATTCGATGATTGTTTCATACACTTCATACAGCCCCATATAAAAAAATCGATAGGATTTAAGTCAGGTGATCTTCGAGGCCAACAATTGGGTCCACCCCGACCAATCCATTTTTCGCTAAAACGCCTGTTTAATTAATTTCTTGCCGCTGCAGAAAAATGAACAGATGCCCCATCGTGTTGAAACCACATGTGTTGTCTAATATTTAACTGTACATTCTCCAACAATTCATCCAACATCTCTTCCAGAAAGCGCGTATAAATTGCTCCATTTAAATTATTTGGTAAAATGTGAAGCCCGATTAAACAATCTCCAATATTTAATATTTCCTCTTCCAAATACACAGTCCTTGTTGTACGTTGCTTTCCAGTATTATTTCTTTTAATTAACAAGTTTCCGGTTTCTTTCAGCCTTCTTTGCGAAATATTTGTTGGTATAAACGAGCTGCCATTTTATAATTTTTTGGAGCTTGCCTGTAAATCATTAACATATTGGCTAACTCTTCAAATTCATTTTATAACAGTAAAATTAAGGTAAAAACTAATTTAAAATTCTATGATTTAATCTACCAAGATCGTGTCAAATACACAAAGTGTCACGAACTATTAAAAATATGAGACGTGTCTACTAGATTATAATTTAGAAATATTGAGTAGTATTTAATTAGTGTTTTTAAATGAAACTCACGGCCTCTAGTTAATTCCACAATATAATAAAAGTTATTGAAAATTTTATTATATTGTGGAATTAACTAGAGACCGTGAGTTTCATTTAAAAACACTAATATGAGCATATTCCACGAAGTAAGGGTCGAGACAGTTAATTTCATAGTATTTAATTACCTGCAGACTTTTATTTTAGCTCCATAAAAGGTTATTAGTTTTTTAACAGTTTAAAACGAAATTAAAAAGAATTTGTTCCAGTGGCGTAAAAAATAGGGGGATAAAAGTGACAACTAACCCTCACAGCGCGCCACTGGATAAATTTTGCCTAAGTTTTTTTTTAACCCTCTCGTGGGCGCGAGCGAAATATTTTGGACATGTAATTATTTTTTGCTGCAATGGGCACTTAAAGATGTCCTTTTGCCGATCGACCCTTAAAATTTTTAGAAAAATCAACCCCCTCTTTTGTATTGTTAGTGAGAATTATACTTCCCACCGCCCACCTAGATTGGCACATTTTTCTTATGAATTTAGTGAAAAAAAGACATAATATTAATTTATAAAATATTTGTATTTTTAAGAAAGTTATAATAAAAACAAAACTAAATCTCTTTCGCACAGTTTAAAATAGTTTTTATGGAAAACCTTCTATTTTCCATGGAATCTGTTGAAACACGGTTCAATACACAAGGGTACTTGACAGAACGAACATATGTATCTTGTCCTTTTCTCATTCGCTTTCGTGCTACAAAGTCTGCACCTTTTGTATGTTGCTTGCTGATTAGGTAGGTGTTTACCAACTTCAGATAATCGAATTTCATCTGGCACAGCACGCTTATTCGATATAAATATCACAGGTTTATTTCGGCGTTTCTTAGAAGTAAAACCTTCTATGAGTTGTCTCGCCAAATTAATCCTAAATGACAGCTGATCAATTTCTCCCTTTTTGTTGGTATTCATAAGGATATAGGAATTAACAATAGCCATATCTATTAGATAGTATAAAATACGGTGCCACCATTTCGTTGATCTACGACCAATTGCATACCTCTCATGTAGCTGATCGAATTTGTCTACGCCACCCATTATCCGATTATATTCAGCTACCACATTGGGGCAATAAACAGTCACCCTAGTACCGTCCTTGTTCTTCCGCATTACAGTTGCTGTATCTTTGGGAGAAAAGTAATTAGTAAGAACATGAACGTTTATACTATCCATCCATTTCACTGCTGACAAAGTTCCTTTTGTTGCAAATATAAACTGTCCGCGTTGATGTTGAAGTTTGGTTCTCTCTTTATACATATCTGGCAATTTGTTTCTGCTGGGTCGCACTGTACCTACAGCAAATATTCCATCATGAAGTAATTTCTCCATTAGAGCAACTGAAGTAAAGAAATTATCAAAAGCTACTAAAGTTTTCTTATTCTTCAGAGAAGAAGTGAGATTTATTACTACTCTTTCTCCTAAACCGTAATTATCTTTTTCTGCATCAAGAGATTTGCCTGTATATGTATCAAATTTCCATATATAACCACTAACAGAGTCAGCCAAGCACCAAACTTTGTAACCTCTTTTGACGGGCTTCAAAGGCATATATTGTCTTAGAGATGATCGTCCTTTGAAGGCAATCATTGATTCGTCCACAGCCAAAAAGGAGGAATGTTTGTATGGTTTGGTTATTGATTCATTGAGCATATCAATAAGTGGTCTCACTTTATGTAGCTTGTCATATCCTTTTTCGCCCTTCGGCGCAGCCTTGGTATTATCATTTAGATGAATATTCTCAATAAGTTTTTTATACCTTTTAGATGACATGACTTGAGCCACGGAGGGATTTGCCAGAAATGGATCACTCGACCAATAGTTTGCTAATTGAGGTAGTTGATGTATTCCCATTATTATCATAATTCCTATGAGTGCTTTGATTTCTTCTTTGGAAGTATCTACCCAGTTTTTAGATGGGCCTGGTATGTTAGTGCCACTCCGGAGAAGATTTTGTTTTGCGTAAAAGTCTGTTTGTTCGATAATGAGATTTATAATATCGTCATTGAATATTTCGTTGAAATATTCAATTTCTTTAGCACGTTGAGGAATTTGGGTTGTAGCTTCTGGATTTTTATCAAATTCTATATTCATATACTCTATATTCTCGTCGTTCTGCATCCAGATAAAGGGCTCTTCATCAATCTCAATTTCGCTCTCTCAATTGACTTGCGATTCTTCCAGTATGGGTATGAACTCTGGAGGAACCGCCCTGATGAGGTCATTTTCTGAATTAGGTGGAATGGGTGAAGATACGTGGCTAGTTGAGGGGGAATTAAAACTGGAATTTGGAGGAAGGGGTGAAGAAGCATGGCTAGTTGAGGGGGAATTGAAACTGGAATCAGTCGCTGTGGTGTCTAAAAAATCCAATTCTTCATTTGCTCCATCATCTGGTTCTTCGTCCGAGTTCTGTTCGTTGTCTGGAGGACTAAATAGGTACTCAATGGCCTCGTTCTGATCCTCACGTTTATCAAAGTCCCACATAACTGCAAAAAAATATTTAGATAATAGGATTTTTTATGGGCAGTGGGAAGAATACTTCCCACCTACAAAAGTCATTTTTTTGACATTATGAAATTCTGAATAGGGATAATATAGCGTTATATATGTTGTCAATATATAACTCCACCTATATAATCACAAAAAAATCTTATATCTCACCTGATTGCAAAGATTGATCAAGATTCCTCGAAAAATCACAAAATTTGTATCTCAAAATGAGCCAAACACGTGTTCTCCTGTAGAAAGTCATAGAACAACAGAGGTATGTTACACTCTGACAATTATTCATAGTTTGTAAGCATTTCCACATGTTATAGATAGATGGGGACACCAATACCGTTGCAAAATATTTAATACTGTCTTTCATATAAAATATTTTTGATGGTGGGAATTTATCTTCCCACCGCCGATGAAAGGGTTAGGCGCATCAACTACTAGGGTTATTAGCGCTTTAACGGTACTGTTATTGATTGGAATGTTTGCAATTTAAATTAGATTGTATAGATTGATCTCCTTTAAGAAGTCAATTACATTCAACAAGGTGTTATTTAACATACTTTTTGAATCGGTCGGTGTCCGTGCGCTTGACGATTTTGTTTGTACTTTGGGCATCCTACAATACAGTGTTCAACAGTTTGTAATGCGTATTGCCCAGGTAAGCCCAAAGGAGACAGAGTTCGATCAAATTAATTGATTTATTGCTATAAAGAAATATTATTTACAAAGATAAAATTAAACTAAACTACAATATTCTATATATATATTACTGTGGTACGTAATTATATTGAAAATCACGTTCCGACGGTCCGTACTCCTCCGTCGATCGATGTGTACTGACGAACTGTAGGCAGGTTGGTATAACGACTTGAAATTTCCACTGTGGTATACGGGATTCTCTCGGCCCCACGAATTGTTCAGACAGCCAAAGTTGAGAACAACCGATAGATCAATACTCTTTCGGTTATTGTCTCCAGATGTGAGTATATCGTTTATAGTTAGTCAATTCCCAACTTAACGACTCTCTCGGTGGTATAGGGATGTAGTTATTCCGGCGCGTCAGTACCACACCAGAATTATACTAACATTTAGCGCGATCGTTTACAGATGGTCAATACCCATCTCAACGTTAGCAAACCCTATAGAGATACTGCAGAGTTTCCGATGCGTCAATACCGCACCGAAATTATTCTAACAGTTTGAACAATCGTTTTCGTTTCCGTCAATACCAGAAACCAACGGCCGTTCGAGTGAATGATGTATAAAAGTCGAATCAATACTTCGACTTAGTACAACACTCCACGGTGAATTGTGTAAAGCGTATAAGGTTAAAGTCAGTACCTTCGACCTACGCTTCGCACTGGAGGCGGCTGAACTTGTAGGAGCTGGAGTCCGTGAACCAAGTTGTCCTCTTGTCTGCTGGCTTGCATTTTTATATACATTTTAGCGGTGGTGGTGGAAGTCTCCTTCTCTTCCACTGTCGGTTCTTCGTGCGCATCTTGGCGTGGGGACTTTGTTGTTCTGGTGGGGTACCTCGTCATCGCTGCATTAACTGGTTACTTGGATCGATATTTATAGTAATGAATTTATATCATTACAAGTTACAATAACTCTACATAAATCACACACTGGCGGATCAGATTTTGTGATTAAATGTTGGTGAGTAAACCGAGTGTGACCAATTCTGAGGCGTGTTAACACAGTTTGACACTTTATTTTAATTACGTTGTTAATTTTAGATTTGATGGTTGGTTTAATTGGTCTCAGTTTATCTTTAGATTGATCCCACTCGGCCTGCCACTTGTTATAAATTAATGATTTTATGTGACATTTGTAGTCTGACTCTGTTTTCGCGCACTGCACTATCACTTGTAATTGCTTCTTGTGCTGCCCTGTCTGCTTCTTCGTTTCCGAGAATTCCTATATGCGAGGGTACCTATATGAATACAACCTCTTTTCCGCCATGCCGAATTGAGTGGAATTGTTGCTTGATCATCTTTGAGAGGGGGCAATGGCTGTATATATTTTTGAGAGTTTTCATTGAGGTTAGAGAGTCGGAAATGATTAAGTACTCTTGTTCTGGCCTCCCTTGAATACGTATAAGGGCTTGATATATTGCAAATAACTCTGCAGAGAATACAGATGATAGTTTGGGTAGTTGGTACATTCGAGTATCGTTTTGGACTTTCACTGCTATTCTTACTTCCGATGTTTTTGATGCATCCGTGTAGATTTGCACATGGGAGGGGTAAATATTAAGTATGTTTTGGAATTTGGACCTAATAAGGGCTGGATGTGTGTTTTGTTTATTGAAGCTGCAAAGATCAAAGTGGCATTCCAGACTAGCAATAGTCCAAGGTGGAGTGCTGGGTTTGTTGTTAGCTAAGAATATAACTGGTATGGTGATAGCTAAATCGTTATAATAATTGGCAACCCTTTCATAAAATGCTGGAGCTGCTCTTTTTTTGTTTTGATACAGATTGGATGGTTTGGGTTTGCTGCAACATTAGTAGCATAAGACATGCTGAGTAGTTGTCTTCTATGATGTAAAGGTAGTTCACCTGCTTCACATAGTACACTTGGAGTAGGACTGGTACAAAATGCTCCAATGGCTAAACGAATGGCAGTATTATGGATGGTATTTAATTGTTTGAGAGTGGTGTTTGTGGCTGAGCCATAGGCAATTGCTCCATAATCAATTTTAGATCTTATGATTGCTCTATAGATTCTCTGAAGAGTATTTGAGTCAGATCCCCAACTTGTGTTGCTCAACATTTTTATTATATTTAAGTTGTTTTTGCAGGTTCTCACGAGTTCTAGAATATGATGTTTCCAATTTAATTTAGAATCAAATATTACTCCTAGAAATTTGTAAGTTTGTAAGAAACTGAGTTTTTTATTGTACAGTGTGAGACAAGGTTGATAATTATTGTTGTGTTTTGAAAAGATAATGGATTTCGTTTTTTCTGTTGAGAAGATAAATCCAGTTTCTTTTGACCAGTTTTCTATAGAATTCAATTGATTTTGAATTATTCTCGAAATTGATTCTAAGTTCCTTCCTTTGGCAATAAGTACTAAGTCGTCTGCGTATAATCTGTACTTGACAGGCGCTGTAGCTGTATCGACGATGTTATTAATAGCTGTGAGAAAAAGTGTAGTACTAATTACTGATCCTTGAGGAGTACCATTTTCATGGAAGAAGCTTTTTGAGAGTTCTCCATTAACTTTGATTCGGGAGGATCTGTTTCTTAAAAAACTGGAGATAAATGAAAGCATATGGCCCTGTATCCCCCACTCTGTTAATTGTTTTAATATTTTGTAGTGCCAGGCAGCATGAAATGCACGTTGGATGTCAAAAAATATTGTGACGCATGATTGATTGGTGGCAAAAGCTTCATGTACTTCAGATTCTAGTTCGATTATGTTGTCTTGTGCGGATCTTTGTTGCCTGAAGCCACATTGTTGCATTGCTATATAGTTGTGATACTCTAGATACCACATCAACCGCTGGTTTACAATTTTTTCCAATAATTTACACATCACGCATGTTAGAGATATTGGCCGATAAGATTCTGGATCAGTTTTGTTTTTGTTCTGTTTTAATATAGGTATGATTGTAGCTTGGCTCCATTTTTTCGGGAATTTGTTTTCAGTCCAAATAACATTGTAGATGTCCGATAAGATTCTTTTGGCACAGCTAGGCAAATTTTTGATAAAAATTGCAGGGATTTCGTCAGGTCCTGGACTTGTGTTTTTCATTTTTTGTAATGTTTCTTCAAGTTCAGTTTCAGAGATTTTAGTATTCAATAAAGAATCGTCATTTGGATCTATAGTTATGTGAAAGTCTTTTTCTTGTTGTTGTTTCAAGTCGAGAAATTGTGCACAAAAATTTGAGTTGCTAGAGTGTTTTCTGTAAGTTTCAGCTAAAACATTGGCTATTAGTTCATTTCCAGATGTGAGCTTGTTCTGATATTGAAGGGATCGTATTCCTGTGATGGTGCGTTTCCCTGATACTCATCGAATTTTGTTCCAAATTTCTGTGGGTGGAGTGTTGTCATTAATGCTGGCTACGAATTCATGCCACGATTCTTTTTTGCGTTTTTCTTATTATGTATTTACATCTTGCTTTTCGTTTTTTGAATTCGATCAGGTTTTCTTGATTTTTGTGCTTTTTCCATACATTGTAAGCATGTTTACTTGCTCTAACCGCTTCTTGGCAGTTTTTGTTCCACCATGGTACGGGTTGACGATTTTTAATCAGTGATGTTTTTTTCATTGATTATTTTGCTGCTTCTAACATGGTATTTGCAAAATTATCAACTGTTTCGTCTATATCCGATTTTATTTCAAAGTTTGTTATATTTTCTTCGATTGTTTGCTGATACAGTGCCCAATTTGCGTTTTTATATTGCCATTTTGTACTAATGTTTGTATTGGTTATATTCCTGTGACTGGAGTTATTAATAATTATTGGAGCATGGTCACTATTATAAATGAAAGGTAGAATTTCCCAAGTTAGTTCGGTTAGTAAATTTGGGCTACAAAAGGTGAGGTCTAGAGCTGCCGTCTCCCCGGTGCAGGAGTTGAGCCTAGTGCCTTCCCCACTGTTCAGTAGGCAAAGACCGCAGAGATCTGTAGTTGATCATAGCAGTTTGCCTTTGTTGGAAGTCGTTTTGCATCCCCATTCGGTGTTGTGGCAGTTGAAATCTCCAATAATGATGCGTGGAATTGTTATTTGAGAGAAGAGATCTGTTAGTTCTTGACTTGAAATTTCTTTATTGGGGGGTATGTACACATTGCAAATAGAAATTTTTCGTTCTAGGTTGATAGAGACTGCAACAGCTTCTAAATTTGTTTTTAGAGATATTTCGTTGACATTAGCGTTATTTTTTATGTAAATTGCAACTCCTCCACTAGCTATCTTTGCGTTTACCCTGTTTTTATAGAAAGCTGTATAATTTTTTAATCCAGTTATTTTCTTTTCAGTAAAATTTGTTTCCTGTAATCCTACAATGAATGGGTTATATTGACTTATTAAATGTTGTAGCATAAGTAACTGCGAGTGAAACCCGTTCAGGTTCCACTGAAGAATGTAGGTTGACGTAGTAGACATATTCATAAGTTTATTCATTAGTACAATTCCTGGGATGATGATGCGTCACTTTCTATATCCGTAGAACGAGTGCCAAAGTGCTTCATGATTCTTGTCCTGAGTCGTATACAGCGAGATTTGATGCTTCTTTCTGTGAGATAAGGTAGGATTTGGTAAAGTAGCAAAGCCAAGTTGTCAAAATTATCGGTGAGTTCGAGAATGGTTTTTGCAGGGTCAGGGTCTCCCATTGTATTATCGAGCAAGAGCACCAGTTGATCAAAATCTAGTGAGTTGGGAGGGTTTTGACTGTTTATAAATGTTTGTGCTGGTAGTAGTGATTCTCTGCAGCTTTTGGATTCATCAGTTTTTGGGTGCTTCTTCTTTTGTTTTGGTTTTATGAATTGTTTTGAGTCCTTATTTTCTTCGGGTGTATCTGGCGTAGAGATAATCTGTTCTATGCGTCTTTTATTTCCACTATGCGCGGTATTTATGTCGATTGGGGCTAGTTGTGGTGCAGGTATTGGTGGAGGTTTCGCAGCTTGAATCTTTTGTAATTGATCTGAATTTTCTCTGAGAGGTTGTGTTTCAATGTCAGTATTTGTATTTTGAATATTTGATTCCGGATTTTGATTTGTCATTGTACTTTCAGTAACAGCTGGTAAAAAATCGAGGCACTGGGAGGCGATATGACCATCTTCTTTGCATTTGTAACAGGAAAGACCGTCTTGTGATATGTATATACGATAAGGTGTGCCGTCAAAAGATAAAGTAATGTAGGAAGGTATATCTGTAGAAGTTGAGATAGGTTTAATGTACACTTGTCGGCGAAAACTTAGAATATGACTATACTCAGGGTTCGACACATTCACATCTAAAAAGGTTATAGGCGACAGTAGGGTGAGACCTAACTGTTTCAGTTCATTTACCAAGACATCATGGGGTATATATGGACATACATTTGATAAGACCAATCGTTGAGATGGAGTAATGAGTCTACGACCATTACCAATTTTTATAGATTTATGTTTATTCATAAAAGTGTCCACTGCTTGTTTGTTTATTAAGTATATACATATTCTACCATTGGAGATTCTTGAGCAGAATATAATAGATTTTGGACCAATCAGAGACCCTAGTGCGTATATGTAATCCTGGAGGAACAATCCATCAATTGTTGGAAACACAATCGCTTGCTCCTTGCTGGGAAATGTTTGTTGAGTGAGAGCGGATGCATAAGATGTATTTTGAGACTGTGGATAATTTGTAACTGTACTTTTAGAGGGGCCTCTGTAGTGAGAAACCCCGTCAGAGGTTGTATTCATGTTTCAATTAATAAATTTTCTGTGGGAGATTTCATACGTTCTGAGGCCGGATCTGTCTGCTTGAATATTTTGTGAATATAAATCAGTAAAAAACTGATTTTGTCTATTAGACTAAGCTAATTATGTTTGTTTAATTTGTTTTAATTTGCGAAAAGGAAAAAGTTCATGCAACTTACAGTTGGTCACCTCTATGTATGCACTAATAATGTTTACACTGTTATCTTACTACTTTTTCACGATACACAAACTCGTACTATTAAAGCACCGATAAGTAATGTGTACTCGTCGGCTACCATAATAGGAATCTTTCCAAAGTTTGTTTATGTCAAAATATCACTTTATTAAGGAACATATTGGTCACTAAATTTGGAGAAAAAAAATTAAAGGCGTTCTTGATTTATGGCAAATTTTTGATTTTGATTTAAAATTTTGAACGCCCTATATCTCAGCAACTAAGCCCCGTAAGGGTTCGTATTCCTATATCAAAATGAATAATTTATTGAGATATCTCTGTGGTAGAGCGTTGTCGGTCGAATATAGAAACACCCTGTATATACATAGCTTAAGGAAAACAAATTGTAGAGTTTAATAAAAAAACTTGTGCCAAATTTTTTTTGATATTTATGTCATTTCTATCAGGAAACAATGATGATCAAACACTTTCTTATTTAAGAGCCATTATAATAAAACTATTATAAACATTTAATTTATTTATATTAATTGCTCAATTAAGACATTTATTATTATTATATGTTAGGAATCGATCCATTTAATTTTTTTTAGTAATTATAAGAATGCTTCCAGATATTATGAATTAAAATATTTTTTTAAATCATTGAGCACCTATCTTTAAGTTCTGGTGATGGTGATAATGACCCGCTCATGTATCTGAAAGGAATTGTCAATAGTTAAAGTTACAAAAGAGACGGATGTCGGTGTTTCCGTCGCTGAATCTACCACTTACATACAAAAGAAATGAATAAATACATGCAATATACTTTTTGTCAATGACGTATGTCATCACAATTGTAGGACTACCGTATGGCACTATAGCACCATACAATAATAACTAATAACAATGATTATTATTCTGGCTTAGCTCGTAAATTACAAATAGTTCAGTTTCTAGGTCTGCATTGTTATTAAGAAAAATGTGTTTAACAATAGATATTTCAATTTTAACGATGTTAAAAAGGGAAAACGTGTAGTCATCAATAAATATCAATGTTTCGTGGTATCGAACATAAATAATTTTCAATTGCTTAGAGAACTTGAAAGAAGGCATTTCATGGACAAAGCTGACTGCAATGAACAAAATTTCTACAAAATTAGTGTATATGATACATACAAATATAAATAATACAGGCCGAAATAGCATAATAATAAATAATAGAAATTTGAAATTCAAAATAAGAGTTATACATATATTTAAATCAAAAAAGAAATATTTGAACGTTCAATAGAATTAAGCTAGAAGTAAGAAAAACTCTCAATAGTTCAATATCAATGGGACATATTGATTATATTCTATTAGTTATGGAAAGCTTTATTATGTGAGAAAACTACATTTTTGAGGTTGAAATCCTACTATGGGAAAATTTCCAATCAATATGAAATGAATAATAATTTGTCAAAATACTATAAGATCGGAAGTCAGATATTCTAGGATCTATCAATAAAATATAAAAGAAAGAGTATTTGGAATGAAGATACAATAGAAATAATTTTACCACCAAAACTTTCTTAAAGTAATGCATCTACAGGGATTTCAAAAGCAAGTTAGGAATAATGTAAAACACTACCCTTAATCACTAGGTCAGTGTCATAATGGAAGAAATATATCTCAATATACATATGTAATATGTTAGATGATACGGGAGTAAATAACGCACAATTTGATTGATCTAAAAATAGAAAAGTTTAATGTTATTATAAAATTAAAACACTCAAATTAATTGAGATCAAATATTTACACATTATGAATTATAATCTACTAACCTAAAAATAGAAAAATCGACAATTAAAGGTTTTTTACTTCCAATATTTTAGTAGGTCGACACTGTATTACTTTTATGAAGTTTGCTATTAGATTCTTCAAATAAATTACTTCACGAGCAGGTTTAAATTATGTATCGCCAATGTGCTATCTGTCACTGTCACCCTTCGTGTGCTACGTCATACTTGTTAGGCGGCGTTCATATACTCGTTTATTGGGCTACGTACACCATACAGTATACAAAGCTTACATCTCCCCCCCTCAAAAGTGCAAATTAGCTAGGGTAAATTTGACTAATCAAACTGGGGAATGAGCTTTGTCACATGGTACAATCCCAAGGACTTTTTATTCTTTCCAGTGTCGATTCTACATAGTGAATCTGATATCATTTCTTCTATCTCAAAAGGACCAATTCTAATTTCATCCATTTTAGATCTGTTCAACTTATTACAGTCCATTATGTAAACCATATCACCTTTTTGAAACTTGTAATCTATTCTATTTTTGTCATAAATGGCCTTGTTCAATTCATGTGATTTTTTTGATCTGAGAAATGCTGTATGCCGGTCTTTTTCCAATTCTCCGGGTTCCATTCGTTTTCTTTTTAGGTCCATTGGTAGTACAACGGTTGGTTCTCCACTTAACAGATATAGAGGCGAATAACCTGTCACTGTGTGGTTTGTTGAGTTGTAGGCTTTCACACAATCCATTGCCACAGTTGTCCAAGCTGTTCTTTTTTCTTTGCTATTCATGGCACATCTAATCCTATTCACCAGCGTCTGGTTCAACCTCTCATTATGACCATTTGAAAAAGGAGCATCAACTGCTGTAAAAATTACATTAACAGAGTGGTCCTTCAAATATTTTTTAAACTCTTTTGAATTCAATGCTGGATATTGATCGGAGAGCAATATCTCAACTTCATTATCCTTGATCACTTGATCTACTAGTTTTATAAAATCCTTAGTCAGTTGTGTCTTCGAGCATGAAATGTGAGCATAACGTGTGAAATGATCCACTAACAAGTGTAGATACTTTTTTGAAGACCTGTTGCCACCAAATCCTCCTACTGTGTCTATGGACATGATTTGGAAAGGTTTTTCTGCCGGTCCTAATTGTGACATAAGTCCATAATTTCTATTAAAGCGTGATTTGTTTTTTATACAAACTTCACATTGACGGCAAATCAATTTTATATTATCCAGTAGGTTTGGTGCTGTGTAGAAAGGTCTTATTTCTGACTCGATCTGATTTATTCCTACATGACAGAAATGCTCGTGCACCTTTTTTATTAATATCTTACTGTAGTCTTCGGTCAAAACGATTTTTTTTCTTGTTGTTCCATTTGTAATATATACCATCTTCTGTAATAAAATTATGTTTGTTCTTTATGTTTGAATTTTTGTTCTGGTCCGCCAATATTTCCTCAATCGTAACAATATTTACTGTTTTTAAGTTATCTTCTTCGTTTTCGTGGCTTTCATATACAGGATTTCTGCTTAAGCAGTCCGCTTCTGTATTGTTTCTACCTGGGTTGTATTTTATTACAAAGTTGTATTGTGATAGGTAATGAGTCATGTCTCCCAATTCATCATCTGTTCTGTTTTTCATGTTTAAATTTTCTAGCGGCTTGTGGTACGTATAAATTGTGAATGAGTTTCCTATTAGCCAGTGTTGCCAAAATTTTAAACTTTCTTTTATGGCTAAGCATTCTAGAAAAAATGGCTTTCTTCTTTTTTTGTGATTAATTCAACTTCTTTGAAAAGTACGCCACTGGTTTGATTTCTCCACATTTTTGTGTTTGTTTCAGTATTGCACCAATTCCTTTTATACTTGCATCAATGTATATAAAAGTTGGCGCCTCTCGGTCGAAGATAGCCAGAATTGGGTCAGAGCATATATTATTTTTTATTGTTTGGAAAGCTTTTTCACAATCAGCTGACCAATCGAAATTGACATTTTTTCTAAGTTAATTGTGTATAGGGTCAAGCGTTATTGTAGCATTAGGAATGTATTTATTATAAAAATTTACTTTACCTAGAAATTGTCTTATTTGTTTCTTGTTTTGTGGTGCTGCAAATTCTGCTATAGATCTGAGGTTATCTTTTAAAGGTGTGATTGTATTACCTTTTACTATATGTCCCAAGAATCTTACAGAATGTGCTGCAAATTTACATTTTGTTAATTTCAGACGGAATCCTTCTTCAGCAATTGCATCCAGCAGTTTTGATAAATGGTCTATATGTTCATTAAAAGTTTTAGAAAACACCATAATATCATCAATGTAGTTCATCACAAAATTTGACAGGTTATGTTTTCTTATTATATTAGTCAGGATTCTTTGGAAAATTGCCGGCGATGTTTTCAGTCCAAAAGGAAGGCAAGTCCATTGATAATGACCTTCCTGTGTAACAAAGCCTGTCTTTTCCTTGTCGCTGATCCTCAATGGTATAGACCAGAAAGCAGAATTAATGTCGAGAGTAGTAAAATACTTACAGTTTATCGTTTTTACTATTAGATCTTCTATTAGAGGAAACGGCTGTGGCTGTGGGATAATAATCTTATTAAGATCTCTAAAGTCAATACATAATCTTGACTTTTTTCCTTCGTCCCGTTTGAATGGCAATGCTACTGGTGCTGCGAATGGGCTATAATATTCTTCAATTAAATCATTCTTTAGCAGTTGTCCAATTTGCTTCTCGATTTCTGCTTTATCATCTAACGAGCATCTATATGGTCTTTTTGAGCAATATTTCTCTACTTGTAGGTCTATAAACGCTTCATAGTTCTTCACTTGGCCTACATGGTATTTATCTTTGGCAAATATGTGTTTATAATCATTTAATAATGCACTAATTTTCATTCTTTGGTCATGTTCCAAGTAAGTAGTATCTATATCAAATTTATTCACATCTATTCCCTCATTGAAATTTATTTCATAATTAAATATTTCTGACTTAAAATCTGTGATTTCAATTTCTTGATTACTATATTTTTTGTCTTCAGTGGGGCTGATATATTTATTTGCACTTGGGTTGGCATTTTTCTGAAGTTGGATGTTTAAATTCCCATCATGGGTCAACCCAAATCGCTTTATTGTATCCAGTCCCAAAAGCAAATCATGAGTGAAGTTTTTATCATTGCAAATAAATGCATTTATTTCCTTTTCAATATTCAGTATTTTTCCATTTAATCTTATTAAACCTGTTGTTTTTCTCCCACCACCAATTGTGTTGAATTTATTTTCTAAATAGTTTTTCTTTAAATTTGTTACTTTTATTAATTTGGAATTTATTAAGGTTATATTTGAGCCAGGGTCATAAATACCTCTGCATTTCAGTGTGTTAATCAGTATAACCTCAACTTCTATTAGTGGGGGAATATTTAGTTTTTTGTATACTGAAATTGATCAATCTCCAACTTCAAGTTTTTGCAGTGTTTTACACTGTCATTACTGTTCTTGTCTTCTTTGAACCAGCACAAATCTTCAGAGTGAAATCTGTTTTTCTTTCCCATCTTGTAACATATTTGACATGGTGTTTTTTTACTAAATTCTGATTTCGTGGAGCTATTCCTCTCAGTAAAATGGTTTTGTACGTTTTTATTGTGATTTTCATGCATCCGTAGGACACTAAGCAGAAGAGTTGGGTCTGTCACCTCTTGTCTATCTAGTTTACTTGTAATATAAGTTGGAAATCCTGCGACAATTAAGTCAGTAAGAGTCCTGGTATCTATATCACTATTATATTCTAATAACAATCTCTGCTTTTTCAATGCATATTCCAGCAGAGAGCCATTCAAATGTTTGAAACTCAGTGCATACATTACAGAGGATAAACTTTTATCTGCAAACGTGTTTAGAAAACTCGCTTGCCATATTTTAAACAGCGAGTTTAAACTGTGTTCAATCAACATAGACTCATACCAGTCACTTTCTGAATCATTCAAAAATAATCTCAAAGCACTAATTTTGTCTGTATCACCATTTAAATCAAATCTTGCACATTCACTTTCAAAACTTTGTAACCATTGTTTGGCATTAGTGATCTTGTTATCAAACTTCTTTAAAACAAATTTTTCATTTAATTTGCTTAAATTGTTACGTTTTTCGTTGTTTACATTGGATTTATCACTTAATATCTCTAAAATTTCCAATAATTTTCCCTCTGTAATAGATTGGCTTGTGACTTGAGTCATTTCTTGAAATAAATAATCATTAAACACCATATTACCAGCATCATCTTCGTATAATGCTAAAACATCGCTTGGCATGGACATCCGTACCTTTCTATTATGACCTCTTCTCTGTAATTTTTTTTTATTTTCAAAAATTCTGGTAACTTTATTAATTGAAGGTGGTGTTTCGCTGCTTGGAAACATGGCGGTATGAGATATGTTATTCCATCCTCTTTTGTTATTGATTTTATAATTATGATGTTATTCTTCGGATCTTCATCTGCTGCCAGCTCAACTTCAAATTGTAATCTTGCCATGATCTACTATTATCCAATAAAACTCTGACAATTGTCGATTTGTAATATGTTAGATGATACGGGAGTAAATAACGCACAATTTGATTGATCTAAAAATAGAAAAGTTTAATGTTATTATAAAATTAAAACACCCAAATTAATTGAGATCAAATATTTACACATTATGAATTATAACCCTCAACTGGTAACATACGTCTGAGAGACGCAGCTAGTTACGAAATTTGCCACAGGTCGACTTAGCGCTGCAAGTGCAACCTCTCCTTCAGTGTATACCTTGTGTGTTTACCGGCAACAAGGACTCAAGTTGTTTGAGGTAAGTGCAATTTTTTTTGTAATTTTTATGATAAATTTACTAAAAACCACTACGTCTGTGAGATGCATGTTACATGTAATGTACTTAGTTGTGTTCGTCTCGGAGACGTATGTTACTAGTAGTCGGGATATTTATACACGTCTTTGAGACGTGTGTTACCAATAACGTTATATTATTTGTTTTAGATTCTCGAAATACTATATTGGAATCATTGCTAGACTTGGTATTTTAGTTTTTTCTTCCTTTCTTGAACTTTATATTTACAATTTCAATCCTGTCCTTCTGTTTTTTATATTTGAAAAATATTTTAACCGATTTAGTGTTGATAATTCATATTTTGTATTATAATTTTATATTGTAAAATTTATAAACTTTTTCTTTAGATCTATCTTAGTATTGTTGTTTTTTGTCTACTGTGTTTCAGCAATGATTTCTGCTAGAACAAAGAAAATTATGGCAATGGTCCTCCTGCCACAAGAGGAAGAACCACCAAGTGACGAAGACTTTGGTTCAGATGATTCTTTTAGAGTTGACGATCATATAGAAGTCTCTGAACATGAAACTGACACTGAAGACGATCCACAAATTTCAGACGAAGACGAAAGAGAAGTTTTAGAAGAAGTCAATGAAATTTCAGAGGTTAATGTTCAATCCCCACCTGCAAGAAGGGTGACTAGGAAAAGAAAAAAATGCAGGGATGAGAATCTGATTGACGATGAAGAGGAATCTGAAGATGTCGAAGAAGAACCAAATTATTTTTACGGGAAAAAAAGATGTTACACCTGGAGTTCCGAAGAACCAAAATCAACAAAAACTCCCGTACGAAATTTAATGAAAATGAAACTTCCAGCTTTGAGGCCAAGTTCAAAATCCCTTGGCAAAAATCCTCAAATTGAAGAAGTTTGGCGAACTTTGGTTCGATGAAGATATCATCAAAGAAGTGGTCATTTGGACTAATAAAAAGTTGGAAAAAATGCGGGAGAAAATAAAGGAGAAACAATCCCCGAACTATAAAGACACTGATGTGATTGAAATAGAGGCTCTTATTGGACTAATGATGTTGTGCGCAATATTTAAATCTGGGAAGGAAGACCTTTCTTCGCTTTTCTCAACTGGGCCTTCAGGTCGTCCAATTTTTCGAGGAGTTATGTCGCTCAAGAGGTGTCTTACACTTCTTCTGGCACTACGATTCGATGATGTAACATCAAGAAAAGAACGAAGCAAGACTGATCCCGCTGCTCCCATTTCTTCTTTGTTCTATAAATTTATAGACAACTGCCAGAAAGCATTTGAAATAGGGAACCACGCCTGCATCGATGAAATGCTTGTCCCATTTCGAGGAAGATGTCAGTTCCGCATATACATGCCAAACAAACCGGCTAAATATGGTTTGAAAATTATGTGCCTAACTGACGCCCATACATCTTACCTTTATAATGCATACCTATACATGGGCAAAGACAGTGACGGACAAACTTTGTCTCCAGAAGAAAGACAACTTGCAAAACCGACGCAAAGTGTCATTCGGCTTTGCAAACCGATCGCGAAATCGAGACGTAACGTAACTGCGGACAATTGGTTCTCCTCGTTAGAGGTTATAAGAGAACTGGAAAAAATGGAATTAACATACGTTGGTACATTGAGATCCAACAAAAAAGAAATTCCACCGGAATTCAAGGCAGACAAGAAGCGACAAGTAGGATCCAGCCTATACGGGTTTTCAGAAGAGGCTACACTACTTTCATATGTTCCGAAGCCCAACAAAGCTGTCATCCTGACATCATCGATGCATAGATCAAAGTACACTGACACCAGTAACAATAAGCCTGAAATAATAAGCTTTTATAATTCCACGAAATCTGGTGTGGATAATTTAGATAAAATAATTGCGAATTACTCGCCAAATAGGCGTTCCAGACGTTGGCCTCTTACTATATTTTATAACATGATCGCAGTGAGCCTCGTCAACGCAGGAATTATATATGCAAGTTACGATGATACGCCCGTGATCAAGAGGTTTGATTTTATCCACAACCTCGCGAATGTATTGATCAGAAAACAACTTGAGCGAAGACTCACAATTCTGAACCTTCCAGATTGCCTAACGAAAATTGTTAAGGAAATTTTGGGCGTTGAAGACCAAGTGCCAGCCGGAACGAGGGAAATAACGGATAGGCTTCCCAAAAGGAAAACTTGTAGGTACTGCTCATACGAAAAAAGAAGGCAAACCGCGTATAAGTGTATCAAGTGTGAGAACCCAGTTTGCCTAGAGTGTTCAAAAAAAGTTTGCAACGAATGTGCACCAAGTGTAATTTAAAGTGTGTTGTGCCTTTTGTTTACCGATTAAATTTAACTTTTTATTGAAATTTTAAAATAAGTAAATTGTAAAAGAAGCTAAAGAGTAATCCCCATAATGTGTGCAAAGTAAGGTTCACAGCCTCATGTTATTTTTTTTTCCTATTTTAACTATTACTTTTGCATTTTTACAAATAATTATTATACCTATATATTTTAACTTTTATCACTTTGTTTTTTAAATTCGATGTTTATAGTTTTTAACTTTTAAGTTTTATTTAATTTTTTTGATGTTTTTTTAAAGAAATGAAACAAATGTATGACGAATATTTTAAGAACTATATTGTAACCTCTGTATATTTTTTATAATTAGGTTATCAGATCTTTGTGTGTAAACAATATTACAAGTAATTCTTAAAATATCATTATTAATTGTAGTAAATGAATAAAACTGTTTATAGACACTTAATCTTTTTAAAGATGCCCTAAAATAACCAATTTTCCTGGGTTGCGCCTGTCAGACGTGTGTTACTCATAGCGCACTACTTTCACGTGTTTCCAGTTGAGGAATAATCTACTAACCTAAAAATAGAAAAATCGACAATTAAAGGTTTTTTACTTCCAATATTTTAGTTGGTCGACACTGTATTAGTTTTATGAAGTTTGCTATTAGATTCTTCAAATAAATCACTTCACGAGCAAGTTTAAATTATGTATCGCCAATGTGCTATCTGTCACTGTCACCCTTCGTGTGCTATGTCATACTTGTTAGGCGGCGTTCATATACTCGTTTATTGGGCAACGTACACACCATACAGTATACAAAGCTTACACATATATCTTGTTCATACTTGCTTCGTTACAGTGTCCACTAATTCAAATTTGCTGATAGACACAAATAACAGAATAATGAAACTTTAGAATCAACTTCATGATATATAAATTTCTTGGGAAAGTCTCTGTAGGAGATAGTCATCATCGTATTTCTACCAGAAATATCATAGATTTAAGTAAATTTATCAAGAATCAAACCAAAAGATAAAATACTGTATATACCTACTTATACTAGTGATCTCTCAATCTTGAACGGTTTTCTCATTTGTGTTATGAGCAACCAGAAATATATCACCTTAAATGTCTCACGTCAAAAAGAGAATCCAAAGAACTGGAAATCAATCATATTTATTCTTTTCAGCTGCGGTGTTTGATGATAATTTAGGTTAAGGGAAATAGTGATTGTACAGTCCCCTAAAAGCATACCGATTCAATTATGCCACCCTGCTCACTATTCTTATAGCCCTTTATGTAATTCCAATACAGCTTTTTTATTATTACGAATAAAATCTCAAATTAATCAAATCCCTTTTCATTACGATATACAGAGTGGGTCACAGAAAACAGTCCACCTCAATATTTGGCAGAATGCATTAGGTTTTAAGAAAATGCTGAAACACGTCGATTTTTGTTCTAAGGGGGGCTCATTGACCTGCACTGCCGGTGCCAATCCCGGATAAAGGAGGAGGGTTTTTAGGTTAGGTTAGCTCCCTGCCTAAGGTAAAAAACATCTACGGCTCACAGAGAAGAAGGCCCATCCTTGTAAATTGGACGGATCACTTTGGAAACAACCCACGCGCAGGGTGGAGCAAAAACGTAAAACTACTAGAATAGCCTGCTGGAATGTTACCTCATGGAACGGAAGTGATCAGGAAATAATCTTGGAGATGACCAAGCACAAGGTCTATTCGAGAAAAAACGTAATGATCAAGGCACGACAAAGTACGAAGACTATATGATACGGGAAACCAAAACAAGAACGAAGCCACCCGGGAGTCGGTATCCTCTTACACGAAAGGTACACTGACATAATAGAAAACGTGGACTAAGTAAGCGACCGAATATTGAAAGTCACACTTACCTTCCCCAAAGGTCCATTGCATCTGGTGGGTGTCTACGCCCCCGGACATGTCTACATCAAGAGAGGAATCAGATAGATTCCATAAGGAGCTACATTGACCAAATAAACAACAATGGAAAAGTAATCCTATTCGGAGACTTCAACACGAGAATCGGCTCAGACGAAATCACTGGAGTTAAGCAAAGATTTAACGAGCACATATTAAATGAAAACAGAGACCAGCTGAGCAATGTCTGCACAAGAAACTAAGGATAAACAACACCTATTTCCCTAATAAATACCAACGTAAGTGCACTTTCTGCAACACCAGAGGACAGAAATCAATAATCGATTACATAATAACAAATAGATACTGTAACGACGTTACTATTTTTCGTTCCGACATCCCACTGTATACATTTTAATTTCTCATTTTATTAGTATTATTATTAAGTTATGTTATTATTTACTTATACGCCCCTCTTTCCTCAAAAGCTGTAAATTATTTGCTCTTAATAATTTTTAAATATGTATATTGATTTTGATACATTTGGTATATATTTAATATGTATTGCTTACTGTACCGTTCGCGCACATCAGTCTGCGTCGTTCTTAAGATTGTTGAGTAGGGAACCTCCTGAGTGGGGTCGAGGAAAGAATGTATGTAACCGGCAAACGGGACGGAATAGCTCTTTTACTCTTGTGCTCTCTCAGCTCTATAGCTCTGTGCTCTTACAGTTCCGCCGTTTTCCGCCGTTTTCCGCCGTATTCGAAACGCCGACTGATTTTCGCCAACAAAGTAAGCGAATTTAGAAATTATGTCATAAATCATTCTTCTTGTGTTAAATTCATTTTGCTCCTAGCGTCTTTCGTAACTGTATTAATAGATTTTATTTTTGCTAGTTGCTTGTTTAATTTGAGTGACTTCCCGCGTATTTGTGTACGATTCCGAAGTAAGAATTTACTGTTGGTTTTAACTTTAGGGGAGAAGAAATATAGTTGGGAAACTCCCAAGCATTCTCGCTGCAAAGCAGATGAATTCTTGGGGGATTTTCAAGGTATTTCGGGAATCCCTATTCCGGTATACAACAATAGGGAAAGGAAATACCGTTGGGAAACCTTCAAGTATTCTCGCTGCTACGCAGGTAAATTCTTGAGGGATTCTCAAAGTATTTCGGGGGTTGCTTAATCTAGTACTATAGGCCTTGGTAGCGTGACTTTAAATATTTGATAATAGGCAACTTGGAGGAGCCTCGTCTGTGTTCGCTGCCATAGCGTTTGCCAAGGCGTGAAACGAAATAATCTCACCAGTGTCCGTTGCCATAGCAGGTTCGCCAGGGAGAGGTTTTCGGATTCTGCCGGCTAACTCATCTTTACGCGATTGATTTTAGCACCAACGGCCGGGCTAAAATCCGCACAAAAACCGAGGGGAATTTATCATTTACCGCCGTTCTATTCTAGGCCTTGGTAGCGTGACTTTAAAATATTTGATAATAGGCAACATGAAGGAGTCTCGTCTGTGTTCGCTGCCATAGCAGGGACATCCTCGAGGGTTTTCCAAGGCGTGAAACGAAATAATCTCACGAGCGTTCGCTTCCATAGCAGGTTCGCCAGGGAGAGGTTTTCGGATTCTGTCGGCTAACTGATCTATACGCGATTGATTTTAGCACCAACGGCCGGGGTAAAATCTGCATAAAAATCGAGGGAAATTTATTATTTACCGCTGTTGTATTCTAAACCGTACAAAAATGCCAAGAAAGGCTCCCGTAAAACACCGCTAGTGCCTTGATAACGCTTTCTCTGTGTAATTCTCACCGTACTGCTAGTAAATTTTCACTGATTTTTACCGGCAATTGCCGAAAACTATTAAAGCTTTGCACGTTAGGCTTGTAAGCGTAAAACATTTATTCTGTAATAAGGTGCTTTGGTCTGGGTTGTAATTTAATATAAATCGTGAATACTGAAGGGTTTTCATCAATATTTAGTCATTTTAAATATATAGCTATGTGATTCGTCTTATTTTCCTTTTCCCAAATTATTCCTAAGCCGAAATAAATTGCAAAATTTTAAGAAGCACAGGTAGTTTCATTTTCTGACAGTGGTAAACCATTAAAGCCTGTTTCCCACTTCGCACGGCATAGAGGTCAAGAACAACAGACCCCTGGAATTACTTAACCTCCATCTGTTGCTACCCTGGTAACTCTTGACGCTACCATTTTCTAGAGTTCGGTGGAGTAAACCATTCCAAAAATCTGGCACCCGAGAAAATCTGGTAGATAGTGAAGCCGCGGTTGTCATAGTGACGTCCGTAACTCTTTTGAGGAAAGAAAGCTGGAGTTAAGCAAAGATTCAATGAGCACATATTGAAAGAAAACAGAAACCAGCTTAACAATGTCTGCGCAAGAAACGAACTGAGGATAAACAACACCTATTTCACTCACAAAAACCAACGTAAGTGCACTTTCTGCTACACCAGAGGACAGAAATCAATAATCGATTACATAATAACAAATAGATACATCACACTGAATGACATACGAGTACTAACCTCATCTAACACCGACACCTATCACAACCTAGTTCTCGGAAAGTTCGTCATAGAGAGGTATCGAAGAATAAAGCAAAGACCGATAATTATTGAAAAATACTACCTAGAATCAGTGTATAACGACTAAGTGGAAAACTTACATCGGGAAACATAACAGACAAGAACGTGGAAGACAGGTGGAATATAATTAAGAGATGCATACAGGAGGCGGCTAACGAATCAATAATCAATAGGGAAAAGAACCATAAACTTAAACTCGCAAAACAAAACCAAGCCTTGGTTTATACAGGAGGTAAAAAGGCTGGCCGTGGAAAAAAAGGAGAGCAATCTATAATATAAAAGTACACCAACAAAGGAAAACGGCAATAACTTTAAAAAACAAGAAATAAAGTAAACGCGGCAATAAGAAGAATCAGTAGAACCTCAATCACGGGAAGCAGAGGAGGAAATAACGAACAGATTAATGGTTACAGAAGAGGAAGTTAGTGTGACTGTTAAGAACTTGGAAAGCAGAAAAGCTCCGGAGTGGACGAGATCCCCAACTCATAAAATATGGAGGTAAAGAGCTAACAAGAAAATTAACGGAACTGTTTAAGAAAATAATAACCGCATACATCATACCAACAGAGTGGCACAAAAATATCATCATACCAATTTTTAACCCGTAACTACAGAAGACACGTCTGCGAGACACCTCTGCCCTTGAATTGTACAAGTACTCCCCACCCCAAGAACCTATGAGCATGCGACGCTATGTATCTTCGACGGGTTCAGTGTTAAACCGTCTGTGTTTGTCTGTGGTGGATTGGTGCAGTTTTAAATTTTTCACGAACGATTTTATGTTGGCTGGTGTCTGTGAAACGTAAGGTCTGTGTAAGTGTGATTTTATTTACGGTATGAAAATTTATAATAAATGATTTTCTTGTTAGATTTTTTATATGGGTGATTACAATTTACCTGGCCCTTCAAAAAGGGTGAGGTATACCGACCTAGATTTTGAAGAAACTGTTTTAAAATGGGCCGAAGAGGATTATTCCTGCGATTCTGCTGATGAGGACGACGACGTGGCTGATGGTGACTTTATTTTGAGTGAACACGACAGTGGAATTGAGATTTAAGATAACGAGAACAATACTATTACATCTGAATTAGATCCATAAAATTCATCTGGCGAGGGAAGTTCAAGTGAGAATGATGACACATCAAGATATTATGACGGCAAAAATCGCTTCAAGTGGTCTGCCAATCCTGCTTTTGGGAAAAATACAAGAACATTGAAACACAATATTATCTTGAAATGCCCAGGACTCAAAACTAACGCTGCGGCAGCTTCCGATGCTATAACTACATGGAATATGTTGTTTACAAAAGACATTTTGGAGATTATCTTGCAATGGACAAACGCAAGTTTAGCGAATTTCAGGACAAAATTCAAGAAAATAATAGCCATCTTCGCGATATGGATATTATAGAATGGAAAAGGTTTCTGGGAGCTCTTCTGATGACTTCAATATTTGAATCCAACGATGAAGATATTAGAGATATATATTTATACCGACGGTACTGGTAGGGACATTTTTCGATGCATAACCAATTCAAATAGGTTTGCAATGATTCTTGCTTGTCTCCGGATGATAAAAAGACCCGCGCTGAACGAATCTAAACAAATCCACTAGCTGCCCTTTCTGAGATTTTCAATATTCTTATTAAAAATTGCCAATGTGTATATTCAATTGGTACTGGTGCATGTATTGATGAAATGTTGGTGACTTTTCGAGGACGTTGTAAATTTGAGATGTACATGCCAAATAAGCCATGTAAATATGGATTGAAAGTCATGGCGTTATCTGATGCCAGAACAGGATATCTTTTAAATGCATATATGTATACTGGTAAAGACAGTGATGGATACACTCTCTCTGACGAGGAAAAAATATTCCAAACCATCCCAATCAATTATCCGCATTGCAAAACCGTTGTTTGGCACAAATAGAAATATAACGGCGGATAACTGGCTCTCCTCAATAGAAGCAGTGGTTCTTCTAAAAACAGAGAAATTTCTTCGTAACAAAATAGAGAGGTTGGCTCTTCCATATATGGATACACAAGAGATATGACATTACTGTCTTATGTTAAAAAAAATAAAGCTGTCGTGTTAATTTCATCGATGCATCATAATGAGTTTATCGATCCTGAAACAGGGAAACCAGAAATAATATCACACTATAATTAGACAAAAGAGGGAGTGGATGCAATCGATGAAAAATGTATCGTTTACTCATCTAGCAGGAGAACTCGGCGTTGGCCAATGGCTTTATTTTACAGAATGGTTGATATCGCATCAGTGAATTCCTATGTTCTTCACAAATCATTTCGGAATAATACGGAAATTTCTCGATACAATTTCATAAAACAATTGGCAATGCAGTTAATTACGCCGGAGTTGAAACGTCGTTTTAGCAACCCGCGTATTTCTCGAGAAATACGCATGAACATAGGGCGCATCCTACATATAAAAGAAGAAATAGAGGTTGGTGAGGAAGAGGAATTGGCGGTGAGGAAGACCTGTAGGATTTGTCCATCCAACAAAAAAAGTAGAACGGCCTATTTTTGTATAATGTGCAAGCGTCCAGTGTGTTTGGAATGTACCAGGAAATTGTGTAAAGATTATGTTGCCTAAAAAATAAGAAAACGATTGCCCTTTAATTTTCGTTATACCATCTTTGTTAACCATACTATTATGATTTTTTCATTAAGTTATACGTACATTATATAAGTCAAATGAAATCAGTACCGGGATTTCTTTTGTTGCAGATAATTTCAGATGAAATATATTATGTGTCAAAATTCAAACATTGTTGCTTCATTAATAAGAAAATATTTTCCTGTAAACAAATGTGTTAGTATTCAACAACTCAAATAACCTCATTAAATCATATCTGATATATATATATATATATATATATATATATATAATATTATTAAAAAAGCATTAAATCAATTTTTGATGAAATAAAATTGCCGTGTAGGAGACGTCATGTCTGGTAAAGTGTGACTAAACTGTCACGTCTGTGGTTACGGGTTAAAAAGGGGCACAAAACCAATCCGGAGAAATAGAGAGGCATAACCCTGCATTGCACGATTACGAAACTGCTCACCAGTATTGTCAAGAGCATTCTAGAATGCACCCTTGAAAACAAAAATGAACAACCAGGATTTCGGAAAATCAGAATGACAACCGATGCCCTGTTTGTTGTGAGACAGGTAAAGGAGAAGGCGGTCGAATTCGGCTATCCTGCTTATGTGTGTCTTATCTACCTATCCAAAGCATTCGACAAAGTACAGCTGCGAGACATACTGGACATATTAAGAGAGAAACAAATCCCAACATTAATTATAAATATAATCTGAAACATAACAAGAATAAAAATGGACCATCAAACAACAAAAGGTCATTTCGACACTAACAGGGATAAGATAGGGTTATCGTCTCAGCTCATTCTATTTTAACCTTGTCATGGACGAGATTATATACAGTGTGACAACAATAAACAGGGGATACAGTCTGAATTAGAAACCAACCAGCATGGTGTGCTATGCAGATGATGCGGTAATCCTGGCAGAAACAGAAAACGATTTGCAGAGGCAAACACATAACTTCTATTAGACTAGTGAAAAATACAACATGTCAATATCCATTCATAAAATCAAGGGAGACTAGAATACATCGCTAAAGATGGAAAACCAGCAGGCCGACGACCACTAGGGAGACCACCTAAGAGATAGAAGGATAGCTGGAGCTCCGTCTCACAGGATAACCAACCAAATTGAGCCCTTGCAATAAATACTGTTGTACTAACAAGAAATGTCCTATCTGCAAAATTTGGTAAATTGAGATTTATGGCTCATAGTAATCGTAAACATTTTATCTACATCTTTACAAAGTTACAACGTCCTATCTGCGTCTCAAGTGCTTTATTTTATACCTAAATGTTTTGTCCTAATTTAATAAAAAGACATGTTTGCTAACATAAATTGTCCGATTAAACATTTACTATGATAAATAGTCTGTTCTGCCTTCAAAAACGCAGCAATTTAACCTAGCATTTTGTGCTAAGCGACATTAGTTGGGACAATTGAACATAGCATGAGAGTGGATAAATATTGTGAGTAATGGATCCATGCTAAGTTTAATAATGTTTCCTTATTTTTGAACAATATATGATTGTAATTTATGTCTTGTAGTGCATCAGTCAGCTGGCACAGTGAGAGTCGAGGCAAACGTATGGTATCTGTTGCTTTAAATCTTCAACTCAAAGAAAAACTAAACGCTACTAAAAGCTCAAAACGAACTAATAAAGTCGAATGTAAGAAAAGTTCAGATTATGTACCAGGGCTGTCCATGAATAAGGCAATATACGTAGAAGTGAGTCGGAATCTAGTTACGAATATAGCCAAATTACTCCACCTAGTAAACAAATACACATCTTGTTCAATGTAATATTAGCTCCTGAAAGTATCAATCATCCAAATATTGAACAAGACTACTGCAAAGAGAATCCTAAGGGAAATTTAGGGGATATAGAATCAGACGAAAAGGATTATTGTATTGAATGAAACTTACTGTTTCTAGTTGACTCCACAGTATATTGAAAAATGTTTAAAATTCTAAAAAATTGACAATTATGTCGATATTATCTAAATATCAACGTCAGAATGACAGAAGTTACATTTCATTTGATGCCTACCTGATGTTTAATTACTTTTGGCTAGTCCAAGAAGTGACCTAACTTGTGATTGACTTAATATATGTTAATAGAAATAAGACTATATGATAATACAAATATTAAAGCTTAGATATTATTAGCCCTATGGGGATATCCTGGATATCATTTTTCCCAATTAAGATCAGTATAACTAAATTGACTGTCTCGACCCTTACTTCGTGGAATATGCTCATATTCGTGTTTTTAAATGAAACTCACGGTCTCTAGTTAATTCCACAATATAATAAAAGTTATTGAAAATTCTAAAAAATTGACAATTGTTTCGATAAATCAATATCATCGACGATGATATTAATTTGTCGAAACAATTGTCAATTTTTTAGAATTTTCAATAACTTTCAGTATAACTGTGCAATGATATAGAAAACCAGGAAAACTATATCTGCTGATCTTTACAATTATCACTTAAGAAGACAGTTTAAAAGTGGAGAACTCCCTAGATTTATCTATTCATTGACGACTTCATATTGTGGGTTTCTTAAGTGTCTTCTAATTTCCAATTCTTCAAGGAAATCCAGTTCTTGTTTCTTATCACAAATATGTAGTACTTTTAGTTCTGTGTTAGGTGTCAATGAATGATTGGTGTCAAGTAGAGGTCTGGCGTAGTGGTATTTTTGTTTCCACATTTAACAATTTTGTACTTATGTTACTTTCTGTTTTAAAAGAAATCGTTGTATTTGTTGCTAAATATATTATCTTTGAAATATTATTAGAAATATTTCCTGCATATGTAATTGTTTTATAAGTTTCTATTTCTTTAGTTTGTGTAGGAAATATTAGTTGTAATGCCACTTTTTCCTCTTGTTTACTAATTAGTTTATTTATCATATGTAATGGGTAACCGTTGGATGTTGCTATTTGTTTAAATGTGTTAATCTCTCTATCAAAATTAAATTTGTTCATAGGAAGTGAAAACGTTCCATGTATCATTGAATTATATGCCGCTAGTTTATGAGACATGGATGATTGGAACTGTATAGAATAGTCACATCAGTGTGCGTTGGTTTTCGGTGAATCGAATAATCAAGTACATTATTTACTCTTTGAATTTTTAAATCAAGAAAATTGATTGAACTATTTTCTTCAACTTCTAATGTAAATTTAATTTTCGGGTGTAAATTATTAACGTGGTTGAAAAATATATCTAATAGTCGTTCACCACCCATAAAACAAGCTAATATGTCATCTAGATATCTATACCAAAATAAAACATTTTTTGAAATATTACTTTCAAAGATTTTTCTTTCTAAACTGTCCATAAAAATGTTTGCCAAAACTGGGCTTCCCATTGGTAAACCTTCATTTTGAATATATATCTTATTGTCAAAAGTGAAATAATTCTGATTAATACATACATCAAATAAATTTAGTATGCAATAAATCAATTTGATGATTGAATATTGTTCAAGGTGTCTCACATATGTACTCTGTTGATTTTCAGTTGACTAGAGCGAGTACAGCGGGTTCTGTAAATCCAGATATACTGAATTTTTGGTTATTTTTGGAAAAATTTCGGTTTGTCAGCACGATACATCCCCCGAACTGTATACAAGTAACAATTTTATGATAGAATATTGTTCAGGGCCACAGATGCAGAAAAGATAGTGTTAATCCTTGAAACCGTTTATTTTTTTAGTTTGTTTAGGAAATATTAGTTGTAATGCCACTTTTTTCTCTTTTTTACCAATTAGTTTATTTATCATATGTAATGGGTAACCGTAAATTATTAATGTGGATGAAAAATATATCTAATTGTCGTTCACTGCCCATAAAACAAGCTAATATGTCATCTACATATCTATACCAAAATAAAAAAAATTTTGAAATATTATTTGCAAAGATTTTTCTTTCTAAACTGTCCATAAAAATGTTTGCCAAAATTGGCGATATAGGGCTTCCTATTGGTAAACCTTTATTTTGAATATATATCTTATTAACAAAAGTGTAATAATTCTGATTATTACATACATCAAATGAAATAAGTATATCTGATATTATTCCTAGATTCATATTTTTATCTTCTAGTAACTTTCTTACAAGTATTAAACATTCTTTAGGAGGAATTTCCGTGAACTTATTAGTAACACCAAATGAAATAAGCTTAGAGCTATCTTGCAAGTTGAATTTTTTTAATTTTTTGATCAGTTCCATTGAATTTCTAATTGAATATTTAGATGTATATCCGTAACTATTAAGTATATTGTTCAGTTTCTTTGCCAATATATTATTGGGAGTATTAATATAAGAAACTACAGGTCTAATTGGTTTCGTTATTTTATGTGATTTAAGGGTTCCATATAATCGTGGAGAATGAGGATTCTTATTTATAATGCTCTTTTCGTAATCACTGAAAAGATAATTTGAATTATTAACAATATCTCTAACATTATTAAAAAACTTTTTTGTTGGGTCTGCTCTAAGAACTTTTACATCGCTAGATTCTATAAAGTTATATATTTTTGAATAATAATCATTAGTTCAATATGACAGTGGCGTTCCCCTTGTCAGATTTTGTAACTGTTACTACTTTCTTTTTTATTGAATTCAAAACTGTAATGTAATTTTTTGTTTGATGTTTAACTTTTGAAGGTTCAATATTTTTGATTAAATTGGCATTTTCTAGTTTCTCATAAAGAAAATTATTTGAATTAGATTTTAAAGATATTTCTGACTCTGTAGTCATTATCTGTTTATTATTATTATTCGTAGATTTTGGTGGTATGCTTTACTGTAAACCTTTATTTAATAATTCTATTTCTCTATCTGTAAAACTAGTGTTACTGTAGCTTTTGTTCTTGTTTCTTAAATTTCTTGTGCTTCATCGTGTTGACACTTTCTCTGATTTTGTCATCTAAGCAGTCAAATTTTACTGGATGTAGTTTGAACGTGAGTTCAGATTGTACAACTTTTATGTAGTTGTCTAAGGAGTCCTTTTTCAGACCATTTCTTACATTCTTCTCTAAGCCAAACTCGTAGAGCACATTTTATAGCTTTTTGTGTTAGATATATTGTTAATAATTCAAATTATCTCTTCAGTGATTACGAAAAAAGGTCCATTATAAATAAGAATTCTCATTCTCCACAATTATATGGAACCGTTAATTTACATAAAATAACAAAACCAATTAGACCTGTAGCTTCGTATGTTAATACTCCTAATAATATATTGGCAAAGAAACTTAACAATATACTTAATAGTTACGGATATACTCTAAATATTCAATTAGAAGATCAATGGAACTGAACAAAAAATTAAAAGCATTCAACTTGCAAGATAGCTCTAAGCTTATTTCAGTTGATGTTAGTAAGATGTTCACTAAAATTCCTCCTAAAGAATGTCTAATCCTTATAAGAAAGTTACTAGAAGATAAAAATATTAATCCAGGAATAATATCAGATATACTCATTTCATTTGATGTATGTAATAATCAGAATTATTACACTTTTGTTAATAAGATATATATTCAAAATAAAGGTTTACCAATAGGAAGCCCTATATCGCCAATTTTGGCAAACATTTTTATGGACAGTTTAGAAAGAAAAATCTTTGCAAATAATATTTCAAATTTTTTTTTATTTTGGTATAGATATGTAGATGACATATTAGCTTGTTTTATGGGCAGTGAACGACAATTAGATATATTTTTCATCCACATTAATAATTTACGGTTACCCATTACATATGATAAATAAACTAATTGGTAAAAAAGAGAAAAAAGTGGCATTACAACTAATATTTCCTAAGCAAACTAAAAAAATAAACGGTTTCAAGGATTAACACTATCTTTTCTGCATCTGTGGCCCTGAACAATATTCTATCATAAAATTGTTACTTGTATACAGTTCGGGGGATGTATCGTGCTGACAAACCGAAATTTTTCCAAAAATAACCAAAAATTCAGTATATCTGGATTTATAGAACCCGCTGTACTCACTCTAGTCAACTGAAAATCAACAGGGTACATCTGTGAGACACCTTGAACAATATTCAATCATCAAATTGATTTATTGTATACTCTCTGGAGGCTGTATCGTGCTAACAAACTGAGAATTCTCCAAAAATGACAAAAATTTGGTACTTCAAGCACCATAGCACCCGTTGTACTGACTTTAGTGAGCTAAATATCAATAGGGTTCATTTTCGAGATGCTCTAAATAATATCCAATCATAAAATTGGTCTTTTGTATATACTCCGGAGGCTGTATCGTGCTAACAAACTGAAACTTCTCCAAAAACGACAAAAATATCGTACTTAAAGTACTGTTGCACCTGTTGTATTGGCTCTGGTGAGCTGAAAATCAATTGGGTTTATCAGTGAGATGCCTTGAATGATATTCAATTATAAAATCGATGACTTGTTGAACTCCGGAGGCTGTATCGTGCTAACAAACTGAAATTTCTCAATAATATTTGAAATGCTTAAAAGTTCTTTAATTATAAAAAGCAAATTTCTATTTCGTGTTGTTTTATTCTAGTTTTCTCACCAAGTTGGAAACAAGAAGAATGTGGTTTGCTTTACTGGATCTAAGCGAGAGTCATGATCTACCAAAACGACCTGAAATTTGTTCGAAGCATTTTAAACAATCTGATTTTATATATAAGAGTAGTGGCCGTAAGTTTCTGAACAAAGATACTCTTCCCATGTCAGTTTTTGAATTTAATCCCCCAGATGTAATGTAAGTACCTACACATTTTCTTGGTACAATGGGCCTTTAAAGTAATGCCCAAAATAAAAAAGTCACTGTCCTGATAAACAAAATTTCCTTTCAATATAATAAGTTCTTTATATTACAGCTGATAAAGCGGCCATAAAAGACAAATTTTAAACAGATTGTTAATTATAAGTCATTACTTTATTGGGCGACTGGTGACACTCTGGGCTATCTAGATAACTATAGTTCAGTTCCAATATAGTAGGCACCAAACTAAACTGAACTACAATTGTTCTTGGTTTAATGCAATATTTCTGAGAATTTAGTGCCTACTATTTTGGAACTGAACTGTATTTAAAAATCAAATTATTATTTTAATTTTTTTAAGAGGTCATTTGGCCACATATGATCCATTTTATTAAGTTAGCAATGATGACTGAGTTAGTTGACTCACATTCATTTGTTAAAAGAATATGTCTATTTTAGGTATTCAACAAATAACTCATTGTCATCAAAAAGATTTACCAGCACAAAATGTGTCTGAGCAAGCTTCTAGTGCTATTCTAAGTGATGTCGAAAGGTAAATATTTAAGTAACTTATTAGGGAGTATATTTTTTATACTGCTTTTTAATAAAATTTACTGTTTCGATCTTTACTTTGTGGAATCAACTCATATTATTTTTTTAATTGAAACTAACTGTTTCTAGATAATTCCACAATATATTGAAAGTATGTTAAAAATTCTAAGAAATTAACAATTAGTTTCATTTAAAAAAGTAATGTTTTCCAAAGTTTATTATTAAAACAAAAAAATTGTTAATTGTGTTTTATTTTTAGTTTACCAGTAGAAGAAGTTGTTGATGATCTAGTAACAGTAACTGAGAATCATTCATTTATTAGTGGTGTATCATTGTTTACATCAGATTCTCGTATACTTGCATATAGGTTAGTTTTTTAGTTAGGTTTGTTATAGTATATATTTTCTCCTAAATGCTTAAAGGTTTTTGTAATAGGCAATAAAATTTATTTACAGATTGTTCCAGTGACTAGAATTAACAACCTATTCTGATTTATGTGTTTTAGGTTAACGTAACCTGGTCCTTCGGGAATTTTTAAATATAATATTCATTTTTTAAATTCTTCATGTTCAAAGTTTAAATAAAATTCCTATAAAAGTTACTTTTTGCTTTCATTTATAAACGTTGTCGTAGAATAAATATCGTGTAGAACTCATAAGTAAATTACATTTGCCGCTCGCTTGATTCACCACTGGTAGAAAAAGTGAACGAAGTAGAAGTTGATAAGTTGCAGCGCTACCTTTTGGAATGGAAATGTCAATGTCAAATTTTATTTTGACAATCTAAATCTTTTCAATGAATTTCGTTGACAAACACTAATATTACAATTAATTATAACTGATTATCAGGCTAAACAATTCAAAATTATTCAAATTTCATTATTAATTGTACCTACGTTTAACTAATTTTTCAATATTCCTTTTTTAAATTATTTCTGTTCAAAATTTTAATAAAACACCTATATAAGTTACTTTTTTCTTTGATTAATAAACGTGATCGTTGAAAAAGTATTGTGCACAACTCGTACGCAAAGCTCTTCTCTCGCTCCATTGATTTTCAGCTCTCGTCTTACAGGTCGTGCCACAAACTTCAGCGCTCGTGGAAAAAGTAAACGATATAGAAGTTGATATGCTGACCTGGTGAGAAGGAAATCTCAATGTCAAAACCCCTTTTGACAATCTAATATTATAATTATAAAGAATTTCGGTGACAGATATTAATATTAGAAGTAATTAATACTTATTATTAAATTAAAAAGATACACCAGGCATAACAATTCAAAATTGTTAAAATTTCACAATTAACTATACCTAGGTTTAACTGTTTTTTCACTTTTCAAATCCTTGCAGTTCAACGTTTAAATAAAATACCTATATAAGTTACTTTTTGCTTTTATTAAGAAACTTGGTCGTAGTAAAAATATTGTGTACAATTCGTATGCAAGGCACTTTTTGCACTCCCTTGATCTGCAGCACTCGCCTTACGGCTCGTGGCACAAACATTTTTGCTCCTGGAAAAAGTAAACGATATAGAAGATATGCTGCAATGCCCCCTGGTGGGAAGTTATATTTTCTCATGTTTCATTCAACACCTTTGCTCCCATGTTTCACATATTTCATTGATTGTACCGTACCGATGACGGCTAATGAGCCAGAAACATGCATGTCTGCGGTTACCACTCTTTTCAGTAGCCCCTTCTTCTATTTGCGTTCAATACCCACTAATCTATTCGTTACTTGTTGTTCATATGTCACGCACTATTCGTATATCTTGTTATATATATATATATATATATATATATATATATATATATATATATACATATATACAAACATTAATTAAAAACAACAAACTTTAATTTCATCAAATGAAATATTTATAAACATCAAAATTCCAATAATATAATTTTATATTTGTTGTTTTTAAATAGATTTGGTACGCCTTTGCTTTGACGATGACGCCAAGGCGATGTATCCACAATACTGTTATGTTTTTGTTATTTATTTAAACAATAAACAGGTGGGATAAACTTTAAACACACGGTAGGTTCACTTACTTAATTTATTTAAACAATAAACTAATCACTAACATAATTTATATATACTCAGTACATTCACCTAAACTAATTTATATAATCATATAATTTATATGCACTTATTTACTGTTCAACTCACGATGTCGAATTATAAACTAAACTCATCCGCTGATCGGTTCTTTATTTATATTAAAACCTTTTTTTAATAGAGAATTTTGGATGGAGCAAATGCCTTTCGCCATATTTCTCGATTGCCGGCTCAATCTTCAAAGACCTTCCGAGAACATGTCTATAAAAACCTTCTCAGAATTCGGCGCGATCGCCATTTTTTTAACTCCGTTAACATGAGGTTACAGGACCGTACTTGGTATCTGCTTCGGTGTGCGAGTTCGTAACATTACCCCCTCCTTAAATTAAAGTTGCTCCTGGAACTTTTGGGTAGCCGAGACTGGATGTTCGAATAGGCAACTAGTCCCATTTCTACACTTTCCGATCTTATGGAGATAGCAGGGCACCGTTTTCATCGTATTCTTATAACGGGGGTTGTAGCTGCAAATTAATATCTGGACACCGGTACCTTAAAAGATAATCTCTACCATGTTTCTGATGATTCGCCAATCCAACTGGTTACTCGCTATCTTAGGGATAGCCAGTTTCTTCACGTTGGATTCCAACACATGGTCTCGGAGGTTTCGAAGTGCTTCCCACACATCGCGGTAGGTAGGTCGATCTTGAAATTCATTTTTAGCTACGACGTAGAAGACGTACCGCGAATTTTGTTCCATTTTCAGTGTCTTGCCAGGGGCTGGAATCTGGTTTTCATGTTTTTCTAATTGCCCGAACTTCTTTCGAAAGACGGTTGCCAACCCTCGTGCGTTCTTGATACGGGCGGGGATATTGTATGCCAGTGAATAATCTTCCGGGAGAGTGAACAAATCTTGTCGTTGTTCCGAAGTGACTCCATACCTAGCTTTCCCGATACCTCCATACGCGCCCATAAATTCATCGAAGGTAGGGTCAGACACATCTCGAATAAGGTTTACTCCTTCCTCCAGGTCATGGTCTCCTTCGAATGGCGCTAGTCGATTTTGGTAAACTGTTTTTGGTTTTCCGTTGGGGATCTTGCTTATGCGATATATAACATCATTGATCCTTTTCTTGATTGAGTATGGACCTTCCCAGGATTTTTGTAATTTTGGGTAAAATCCTTTTCTCCTCGTCGGGTTGTGTAACCATACTTTCACCCCTTCTTTAAAACCGCCCTCTGTGGCCTGCGTGTCGTACCGACTTTTCATTCTGTCGCTGGCAACTTGAAGATTTGTTAGGACTAATTCATGAATATCGTCCAGCCTTCTTCTCAATTCGATCACGTAGTCTTCTCCTGCTAGATCTTCTCCAGGGCGAGAGTCAAATTCCAGGTCACAAGGAAGCCCCATTTCACGTCCAAACAGGATTTTCGCAGGTGTTTCATCCGTAGACTTTTTGACGGCAGATCGATAGGCCAATGCGAATAGGGAAAGATACTGGTCCCAATCTCTCTGATGGCCAGATACTACTTTGGAAAGCTATTTTCCAATAGTCCTGTTCATTATCTTGACCATTCCATCTGACTGTGGATGTAATGCTGTTGTTCTGGTCTTCTTCATTCCCAGCTTCTCGCAAATCTCCTGAAATAGATGACTTTCGAAATTTCTTCCCTGGTCGCTGTACCCTTCCAAGGGCACTCCATATCGGCTGATAAATTCTTTCACCAATACATCCGCAACAGTTGTGGTCTCTTGGTTTGGGATAGCGTAAATTTCCACCCACTTTGTGAAATAATCCATTACAACCAGTATGTATTTGCCACCAGTTGCTGTCGTTGGAAATGGCCCAGCGATATCTAAAGCAATCCTTTCGAAAGGGCTTCCAACAGTGGACTGTTTCATGGGTGCCTTTCTCTTGCGATGTGGTCCATTACTCGTAGCACAAGTCGTACATTTCTTACACCAGTCCTTCACATCGTCGGAGCTGTTCATCCAATTAAACCTTTCACGAACTCGCTGAAGGGTTTTCTCTACTCCCAGATGACCTCCCGATGGACTGTCGTGTAACTTCCTCAGTACCTCAGCTACTCTTGTTCTCGGAATAACTAGCTGTCTACTCATCTCAGAACCATCATCGTTTTTAAGGACTCTTTTCAACAGCCCTTCTTCCAGGACAAGGGAGTCCCACTGAGCCCAATACGCCTTGAGATTCGGTGAAAATCTTGACACTTCTTGCCAGGTAGGTCGCCGGTTTTCTTTCTTCCATTGCCGGATCATCTTCAGGTGAGGATCATTCTCCTGATCTTCTCTGATCCTGGTGGGTGACCATTCCTCGTTGACTACAGTAGTTCTTGAAACTGCAGCTGCCAATACCGCGCTGCCTTCATATGGATGCAGGAATACCTCCTCGGAACCCACTTTGATGGTTCTGTTTCTTAAGTCTAATTGGAAACCATGTACATTCATTACGTCCATTCCCAGAATCACGTCTTCTTCAATGTCAGCTACGATTACCGTATGCGTGAACTTTTCTGCGCCAATTCCCAATTTTGGATTTGTGTGTCCCCGTGAACGTTGGCACTCTCGCCTGTGGCGGTCCACAGTCGCAGTCATGTTGGTAGAAGCTTCTTCTTGGGGTTTATTATCTCTGGTCGTATAATGGTTTTAGTTGTCCCAGTGTCAACCAGCAGAGCATATTTCTTGCCATTTACTCCGCCATCCACATATACACTGAAATCTAGAACTGAAATAACTGGATCTTCAGCACTCGGTTTTGTATAATATACAAAATGCTTGAACCAGATAGTAAACATTTCCAACTGAATCCATCCGGATTTATGACAAGCAAATATTTCTCCAGGTGGAGCGCTATCAGTTAGCTCGTCTTTCATTCTTTCGCGTAGAAAAATAATTAATGGGCGAAGATCAGTTCCTCCTGCACGCATGCAAGCAACTCTTGTAACCAGGCTTCCTCTTTCTGCAGAAGTCAAACTACCAACTTGCTTCTTACCTTTTTTAGCAACAATTTTCACTTGCTTTCTTTCGTTGAACAATTGTGACTCCAGTCTTGTCGCCATTGAACACTCTGTTGGCGGAATAAGCCATCTCCAAAAGTTTAAAAATACTCTGACACGTGTGGTCTGCGGAGTTCTCAATGACAAATTTGGATCTCGATTTATGAAATTTTAAACCACTTTCTACCCACAACTCTATTGTCTTTATTAAAAGGTGTTGATACACCGCGAATTTTTGCTAATTGAAAAGCTAATTGCACTACGTCACTTTTTGTGAGATCGAAGAATTTACGTTGCATTTCAAGGCAGTGTGCTGCTAGTTCTTTTTTCAAATCGGCTGGGAAGAGTGGTTTTCTGTCTAAATTAACTTCTAAAATTGTATCAATATTTGTGTCTACATTGTTCTGTACTCATTTCCAATGTCTGCGCAAAGTTGTTCTTGGAATACCAAACGTCTCTTGAGCTTTTAATTCTCCCATTTCACCAGACAAACAAGCTTCTATGGCCGCCTTCAGATTTTCTTTTGACTATTTTCGACGTTTCAGACTATTTGGTGAGGATATTCTGCGATAAACAAATAAATATTGCGATAATAATTCAAGGTCCCTAATATGGAATATTTCATATTACAAACAAACAAGTATTCCAAATTAGGAACAACAACAAAGAGAAAATAAGATGGCTGTAACCTCAAAATTACAAAAGCAGATGTTTATGTTTATGAAACTTATCATGTAAAAATTGAGACGCTTTATTACAAAGGAATTTGATATTTCAAATACAGCTGAAATTTTAAACATTTCAAACTTTTTGTCGATTTCGTAAATTTTTGTCAATTTGCAAAATTTACAAAAATTTTTTGAAATTTTATGAAATTTTGGATATTTTGGAAATTTTAGAAATTTCAGAAATTTTAGAAATTTTAGAAATTTTAGAAATTTTAGAAATTTTAGAAATTTTAGAAATTTTAGAAATTTTAGAAATTTTAGAAATTTTAGAAATTTTAGAAATTTTAGAAATTTTAGAAATTTTAGAAATTTTAGAAATTTTAGAAATTTTAGAAATTTTAGAAATTTTAGAAATTTTAGAAATTTTAGAAATTTTAGAAATTTTAGAAATTTTAGAAATTTTAGAAATTTTAGAAATTTTAGAAATTTTAGAAATTTTAGAAATTTTAGAAATTTTAGAAATTTTAGAAATTTTAGAAATTTTAGAAATTTTAGAAATTTTAGAAATTTTAGAAATTTTAGAAATTTTAGAAATTTTAGAAATTTTAGAAATTTTAGAAATTTTAGAAATTTTAGAAATTTTAGAAATTTTAGAAATTTTAGAGATTTTAGAAATTTTAGAAATTTTAGAAATTTTAGAAATTTTAGAAATTTTAGAAATTTTAGAAATTTTAGAAATTTTAGAGATTTTAGAAATTTTAGAAATTTTAGAAATTTTAGAAATTCTAGAAATTTTAGAAATTTTAGAAATTTTAGAAATTTTTGAAAAATCTGAAATTTTTGAAACATCTGCAATTGAAGAACCGAAGGCAGAAACGTGACGAAACACTTCAAGAATATGAAGTGGATATTGCCCGACTAGTTCAATTTGCTTATCCATCAGCACCAGAGAACATGATGGAATGTTTGGGCATCCAGACCGTTATTGACGGATTATGTGACCACGATATGGAGATGACGCTTGTATTAGCTCATCCCAAAACCAAGGTAGATGTATTGACCGCTGGTCTTGAATATGAAGCAGCCACTAAAGCTTCGGGATACAACAAAGTGTAAGTGAATACATAGTGCATATAAATTAGTAAATAGTCAAGTGTATAAATAAATTAAGTAAGTAAATATACTGTGTGTATATAGATTTATTCCACCCGTCGCGATAAATACTATTTAAATGAATATATAAAACAATACATTGGTGTCAGGAGTGGGGTAATATGAATAAATAGATACGTAAAAATGGCTAAGAGACAAGTGACCTGAAAGTGGCTAAACTAAAAGCAGAATTGGAAAATCGCGGGTTGGAGACGTTCAAAAAGAAGAGTGAACTAGTATAAAGACTCAAAATAGCACTGCAAAGTGACGGCTTGGATCCAGAAATATTTTTGTTCAAAGACGAGGCTTTCACCTTATCTCGTCAATTTCTGCAGTGGATGAGAGGATGTCAACTTTGAGGAACGATATTTCTGCTAATATGGACGAGAAGATTTCTGCTATGAAGAACAATATTTCTGCCGATATCTTATCAATGAAAAACGACATTGCCGGTGACGTCGAAAATAAAAGTTCATTACTAAAGTTAAATATTGAGAATAAGATGAATGTTTCCCATTTTCGCCACTAAATGGCGCCGGTCGTTGGCATGTGATTCAAATGTGCGCTGGTGCCGTGTGGTGACGTCACTACGACGTTCTATATACAGGGTATCGACATAAAGATGTCAGCACTCTGATATTATTGGTTGGATTTTCACAGAACAAACGGCGTTATGATAGGTACATCACTACGACGTTCGATATGCAGGGTGTCGACATAAAGATGGATTTTCATAGAACAAACGGCACTATGACAGGTACGTCACTACGACGTTCGATATACAGGGTGTCAAAAAGGCACTCTGCTATTATTGGTTGGATTTTCATCGAATAAACGGCATTGTTGATTATTTTTATATACAGGATGTATCAAGATGTCATACGGGCTCTACAATGTTTATCTGCTATTATTGTGACGTTACACGTGATGGGGTCTCTATTACGAGAAAAAAAATCGAAAGCGACGTTTCGATGATCATCCACAGACAGTACACAATATCCATTAGACATCCACAAGATATCCTTTATGGATATCCTGTATATCTACTGGATATAGATGTATAGCCTATAGACATACAATGGATATCCATATGTCCGCCTATATCCAGGATATATATGTTATCTCATGGATGTCTTTGGAGATATCTACTGAATATCTCGTTAATATCTCATGGATATCCTATGTTCATATTTGGTATATCCCACGGATATTAATAGGATATTTTATATTCACATTTGGTATATCCTTCCTCCTCAAATATGAAAATCTGAGAATATATGACTAGTACCTGCTGGTGGAAATACAAGGTGGTCCAACGAAAACAATACAAACCAATATTTTCTTATGTCTACAGATCTGGAATTAAATCAACACAAAATAGTTTAGCCAGTCAACCAGTACAAAATATTATATATACATAGGGCGGATAGTCTAGTATTTAAGCGAACGAGTGTAGAATATTGTGGCCCAGTGAAAAATATTCAAATACTTATCACGTATATCTGTTATATTTTGTACTGATTGACCAGAACTATTATTTCCAGTTAATCTTATTCCAGATAGGTGGAAATATACAACTTTTGTTAAGCATTGTTTTTGTTGGCAATCTTGTACTTCCACCAGCAGGTACTAGTTAGATATTCATCTGTGAGTAAGAAGGTACAAAGGGAATTACATTCTTCATAATAGTAGTATTATTTGACATACGATAAAATTATATACTATGGAATAGATTGATAGAAAATACTTTATTTTATATAATATACATATTTACATATACATCAATAATTCTCCTTTTTCAACACCCAGCTCATCTACTCTGCAAGGTTCTTTCTGTAAGAACGACGAAAGAAAGATTATAGATTTTCAAGGTCAGCTATATACCATATAGGTACGCCCGAATATAAGATGCACCTTTTTTGTAAAATAACGTTTTGAGCATTGGCCCGCGTCTTGTATTCGAGCACATACCTGTGATAAGAACATCTCTTATCATCTGAACACCATTATTATTTTATTATTGAGCTCAAAAGATTTTTAAATCAAATCAGTCGAGCCCCCAGCACCGTTTATCATGAAACAAAGTAAAAGCTGATGTAAAACCTATTTCACATTTTCACACCATGCTATTTTACATTGTATAAATATACAAAACGCTTTTAATGTAGGTAATCAATCATAAATATCAATAAAATATAGGAGACGTATCAATATTCAGAATTAAGGTAAGGAACATATACATACCTTATTTTCTCCAAATCCAAACTAGCGTTAAAAAATAACCAACCACTTTTGCACGTGTTTAAAACTATGATAACATACCCTACTACTTACAACAAAAATGACGAGGCTAAACGGTCAAACGCGGCATCGCCTAATGAGAGAAAAGAAATATCATCGTGTATGGTTGGTTGCATAGCTTTGTGGATATGTAATATGGGAATACACTGATGTACACATTATTGTCTATTATACCATTAAACGTTAAGTCATGAGATATTTGTTGTGTGTTAAGAACACGTTTTATGCCGTATTCGTATTGTTGATTAAACTCATAACTGATCACTCAATTTAGGTATATTTATCATTTTTCAACACGTCTTGAATAAAACCAAAAATACGTTGAGCAAAGACAAAAAATGGGACAGAAAATAATAATAGATATCCGTGGATATACAATGGATATAATATTAGGAGATTAAGACATTTATGCATTGAAAGTATTATGTATTAGAACTTCCTTCTCAATCATTTTTTATGTGATTATTCAATATATTATCAGTAAAATAGAAAATAATTTTTTTTCCATATCCATGAAATATATTCAGTGGATACCCATTAGATATCTTACATGGATATTCAGTGGATATTGGGCTATCCACTGGATATCTAGTGGATATTGTGTGCTGTCTGGGCATCATCATGTCATCTTAACGAGGAAACGTCTAATCTGAGCGTGAGTGAGCTCGTTGGAAAGGCCTTAACGTCTATATTACGTGAAACATAATGAAAGAAATTCAACTAACCCCTTTCATCCTAACACACTCCTCCGATCGCATCTCTCGGAAAAAAATGTCTTAAAGACATTGCGAAACGTAAAATATTTCAATAGAAGTTTATGCTGCAAGTGAAAAATAAAATTGATAATCATGTATTAAATTTTTATTGATATATATTTATAATTTTGTGTAACATCTGACTTGATAGCGCATCTTCAGGGCAGGGTATCCCAAATAGACTCCAAGTAAACGATTTCGCATCAACAACTTTGCCGATATATTCACTGTATTTGTAATATATGTCTTTGTAGAAAAATTGAATGTGGCCATCCGTATAGCGAAATGCATACGTTATACCTTCGGGAACTCCTGGAAAGACGACATGTAAATATCCTCTATTAAGGCTATGTCTTTCTGCATTAAATTCAATGTAGGAGTTGTTATTGTACAGCAGATAACTATGTCCGCTATTAGTTTGAAATAGGGCATTACTTACGGCATATCGGGGTATGTGAAGCGTAAGAGAGTCGTGTATATTTAAATTTGGAAATGCAACTGCATAATATTGATTGTTGCTGAACGTAACTGAATTCCCCACGGAGTTTTGGAACACGTGAGAGACATTTGAGGATGTCAGTTCTTTAGGTAGGTAATCAACAATTAATTCATTCAATAACAACTCCTACATTGAATTTAATGCAGAAACATATACCCTTAATAGAGGATATTTGCATGACGTCTTTCCAGGAGTTCCCGAAGGTATAACGTATGCATTTCGCTATACGGATGGCCACATTCACTCTCTCTACAAAGACACATATTACAAATACAGTGCATATATCGGCAAAGTTGTTGATGCGAAATCGTTTACTTGGAGTCTATTTGGGATACCCTGCCCTGAAGATGCGCTATCAAGTCAGATAAATACTCTGTTACACAAAATTATAAATATATATCAATAAACATTTAATACATGATTATACATTTTATTTTTCACTTGCAGCATAAACTTCTATTGAAATATTTTACGTTTCGCAATGTCTTTAAGGCATTTTTTTCCGAGAGATGCGATCGGCGGAGTGTGTAAGGATGAAAGGGGTTAGTTGAATTTCCTTCATTATTTTTCACGTAATATAGACACTAAGGCATTTCCAACAAAATTTACACTACACTACACCACACTACACTTTCTGAAATTTCTGGAATTTCTGAAATTTTTGATATTTTTGAAATTTTGGAATCCGGTAAATCCGGTAAATCCGGTAAATCCGGTAAATTCGAAGACGAAAGACGAAATTTCGAAAATTTTCAAAATTTACATTTCACTACACTACACCACACTACTCTCTTCCCTTCACTACACTACACTATACCTACTATACTCACCTCACTACTCTCTTCCCTTCACTACACATACTATACTACACCACACTACACTGATTTACTACCGGATTCCAAAATTTCAAAAATATCTAGAATTGCAGATGTTTCAAAAATTTCAGATTTTTCAAAAATTTCTGAAATTTCTAAAATTTCTAAAATTTCTGAAATTTCTAAAATTTCTAAAATTTCTAAAATTTCTAAAATTTCTAAAATTTCTAAAATTTCTAAAATTTCTAAAATTTCTAAAATTTCTAAAATTTCTAAAATTTCTAAAATTTCTAAAATTTCTAAAATTTCTAAAATTTCTAAAATTTCTAAAATTTCTAAAATTTCTAAAATTTCTAAAATTTCTAAAATTTCTAAAATTTCTAAAATTTCTAAAATTTCTAAAATTTCTAAAATTTCTAAAATTTCTAAAATTTCTAAAATTTCTAAAATTTCTAAAATTTCTAAAATTTCTAAAATTTCTAAAATTTCTAAAATTTCTAAAATTTCTAAAATTTCTAAAATTTCTAAAATTTCTAAAATTTCTAAAATTTCTAAAATTTCTAAAATTTCTAAAATTTCTAAAATTTCTAAAATTTCTAAAATTTCTAAAATTTCTAAAATTTCTAAAATTTCTAAAATTTCTAAAATTTCTAAAATTTCTAAAATTTCTAAAATTTCTAAAATTTCTAAAATTTCTAAAATTTCTAAAATTTCTAAAATTTCTAAAATTTCTAAAATTTCTAAAATTTCTAAAATTTCTAAAATTTCTAAAATTTCTAAAATTTCTAAAATTTCTGAAATTTCTGAAATTTCTGAAATTTCTAAAATTTCTGAAATTTCTAAAATTTCTAAAATTTCTAAAATTTCTAAAATTTCTAAAATTTCTAAAATTTCTAAAATTTCTAAAATTTCTAAAATTTCTAAAATTTCTAAAATTTCTAAAATTTCTAAAATTTCTAAAATTTCTAAAATTTCTAAAATTTCTAAAATTTCTAAAATTTCTAAAATTTCTAAAATTTCTAAAATTTCTAAAATTTCTAAAATTTCTAAAATTTCTAAAATTTCTAAAATTTCTAAAATTTCTAAAATTTCTAAAATTTCTAAAATTTCTAAAATTTCTAAAATTTCTAAAATTTCTAAAATTTCTAAAATTTCTAAAATTTCTAAAATTTCTGAAATTTAGAAATTTTAGAAATTTTACTTGGAGTCTATTTGGGATACCCTGCCCTGAAGATGCGCTATCAAGTCAGATAAATAGTCTGTTACACAAAATTATAAATATATATCAATAAAAATTTAATACATGATTATACATTTTATTTTTCACTTGCAGCATAAACTTCTATTGAAATATTTTACGTTTCGCAATGTCTTTAAGGCATTTTTTTCCGAGAGATGCGATCGGAGGAGTGTGTTAGGATGAAAGGGGTTAGTTGAATTTCTTTCATTATGTTTCACGTAATATAGACGTTAAGGCCTTTCCAACGAGCTCACGCACGCTCAGATTAGACGTTTCCTCGTTAAGATGACATGATGATGCCCAGACAGCACACAATATCCACTAGATATCCAGTGGATAGCCCAATATCCACTGAATATCCATATAAGATATCTAATGGGTATCCACTGAATATATTTCATGGATATGGAAAAAAAATTATTTTCTATTTTACTGATAATATATTGAATAATCACATAAAAAATGATTGAGAAGGAAGTTCTAATACATAATACTTTCAATGCATAAATGTCTTAATCTCCTAATATTATATCCATTGTATATCCACGGATATCTATTATTATTTTCTGTCGCATTTTTTGTCTTTGCTCAACGTATTTTTGGTTTTATTCAAGACGTGTTGAAAAATGATAAATAGACCTAAATTGAGTGATCAGTTATGAGTTTAATCAACAATACGAATACGGCATAAAACGTGTTCTTAACACACAACAAATATCTCATGACTTAACGTTTAATGGTATAATAGACAATAATGTGTACATCAGTGTATTCCCATATTACATATCCACAAAGCTATGCAACCAACCATACACGATGATATTTCTTTTCTCTCATTAGGCGATGCCGCGTTTGACCGTTTAGCCTCGTCATTTTTGTTGTAAGTAGTAGGGTATGTTATCATAGTTTTAAACACGTGCAAAAGTGGTTGGTTATTTTTTAACGCTAGTTTGGATTTGGAGAAAATAAGGTATGTATATGTTCCTTACCTTAATTCTGAATATTGATACGTCTCCTATATTTTATTGATATTTATGATTGATTACCTACATTAAAAGCGTTTTGTATATTTATACAATGTAAAATAGCATGGTGTGAAAATGTGAAATAGGTTTTACATCAGCTTTTACTTTGTTTCATGATAAACGGTGCTGGGGGCTCGACTGATTTGATTTAAAAATCTTTTGAGCTCAATAATAAAATAAAAATGGTGTTCAGATGATAAGAGATGTTCTTATCACAGGTATGTGCTCGAATACAAGACGCGGGCCAATGCTCAAAACGTTATTTTACAAAAAAGGTGCATCTTATATTCGGGCGTACCTATATGGTATATAGCTGACCTTGAAAATCTATAATCTTTCTTTCGTCGTTCTTACAGAAAGAACCTTGCAGAGTAGATGAGCTGGGTGTTGAAGAAGGAGAATTATTGATGTATATGTAAATATGTATATTATATAAAATAAAGTATTTTCTATCATTCTATTCCATAGTATATAATTTTATCGTATGTCAAATAATACTACTATTATGAAGAATGTAATTCCCTTCGTACCTTCTTACTCACAGATGAATATCTAACTAGTACCTGCTGGTGGAAGTACAAGATTGCCAACAAAAACAATGCTTAACAAAAGTTGTATATTTCCACCTATCTGGAATAAGATTAACTGGAAATAATAGTTCTGGTCAATCAGTACAAAATATAACAGATATAAGTGATAAGTATTTGAATATTTTTCACTGGGCCACAATATTCTACACTCGTTCGCTTAAATACTAGACTATCCGCCCTATGTATCTATAATATTTTGTACTGGTTGACTGGCTAAACTATTTTGTGTTGATTTAATTCCAGATCTGTAGACATAAGAAAATTTTGGTTTGTATTATTTTCGTTGGACCACCTTGTATATCCACCAGCAGGTACTAGTCATATATTCTCAGATTTTCATATTTGAGGAGGAAGGATATACCAAATGTGAATATATAATATCCTATTAATATCCGTGGGATATACCAAATATGAACATAGGATATCCATGGGATATTAACGAGATATTCAGTAGATATCTCCAAAGACATCCATGAGATAACATATATATCCTGGATATAGGCGGACATATGGATATCCATTGTATGTCTATAGGCTATACATCTATATCCAGTAGATATACAGGATATCCATAAAGGATATCTTGTGGATGTCTAATGGATATTGTGTACTGTCTGTGGATGATCATCGAAACGTCGCTTTCGATTTTTTTTCTCGTAATAGAGACCCCATCACGTGTAACGTCACAATAATAGCAGATAAACATTGTAGAGCCCGTATGACATCTTGATACATCCTGTATATAAAAATAATCAACAATGCCGTTTATTCGATGAAAATCCAACCAATAATAGCAGAGTGCCTTTTTGACACCCTGTATATCGAACGTCGTAGTGACGTACCTGTCATAGTGCCGTTTGTTCTATGAAAATCCATCTTTATGTCGACACCCTGCATATCGAACGTCGTAGTGACGTACCTATCATAACGCCGTTTGTTCTGTGAAAATCCAACCAATAATATCAGAGTGCTGACATCTTTATGTCGATACCCTGTATATAGAACGTCGTAGTGACGTCACCACACGGCACCAGCGCACATTTGAATCACATGCCAACGACCGGCGCCATCTAGTGGCGAAAATGGGAAACATTCATCTTATTCTCAATATTTAACTTTAGTAATGAACTTTTATTTTCGACGTCACCGGCAATGTCGTTTTTCATTGATAAGATATCGGCAGAAATATTGTTCTTCATAGCAGAAATCTTCTCGTCCATATTAGCAGAAATATCGTTCCTCAAAGTTGACATCCTCTCATCCACTGCAGAAATTGACGAGATAAGGTGAAAGCCTCGTCTTTGAACAAAAATATTTCTGGATCCAAGCCGTCACTTTGCAGTGCTATTTTGAGTCTTTATACTAGTTCACTCTTCTTTTTGAACGTCTCCAACCCGCGATTTTCCAATTCTGCTTTTAGTTTAGCCACTTTCAGGTCACTTGTCACTTAGCCATTTTTACGTATCTATTTATTCATATTACCCCACTCCTGACACCAATGTATTGTTTTATATATTCATTTAAATAGTATTTATCGCGACGGGTGGAATAAATCTATATACACACAGTATATTTACTTACTTAATTTATTTATACACTTGACTATTTACTAATTTATATTAAATGCACTATGTATTCACTTACACTTTGTTGTATCCCGAAGCTTTAGTGGCTGCTTCATATTCAAGACCAGCGGTCAATACATCTACCTTGGTTTTGGGATGAGCTAATACAAGCGTCATCTCCATATCGTGGTCACATAATCCGTCAATAACGGTCTGGATGCCCAAACATTCCATCATGTTCTCTGGTGCTGATGGATAAGCAAATTGAACTAGTCGGGCAATATCCACTTCATATTCTTGAAGTGTTTCGTCACGTTTCTGCCTTCGGTTCTTCAACTGGAAACGGTACAAGTGTTCTGGATGTTCGTGACCATATCGCGTGTCCAACCTCTTCTTCAGCTGCTCGAAGTCATCCATTTATTCCAGAGGTGTCGTCTGAAGTACATCTAAGGCATCTCCCCGAAGCGCGATGGTTGGTTAGGTTCACTTAATATATATAAATACTTCACTAATATTTATATTCACGTCTATTCAATCGACTTTCTTGGAAATTACTCTATAAAAACAATCACAAAAAAATTTTCCTTACCAGAAATCGGTGTGCTCCCACCAAAATTTTAACTCTCAGATATCGTATTAGACGGGGTCGGATTCAGGGACTACAACTTCGTAACAATACCTTGAGGGGGATTGGTTACAATATTTTCCTTCTATACTCTGCCGTTTCCTAAGAGCCTCCAGGGTAGTTTCTGTGTTGAATAAAGTTCATAGAGCTCTTCTAGATTATTGGAATATAGTATCAATTTTCCGGTCCTATAATAGTATAACAGTTTTAGTACTGTTATATTTCATTGTGGCTATATAGGGGTGTTTGTTTGAATACTTAGCTATCAGGACCCTTAGTGTTTATATATGCCATTTGATTGACTATAAGTTGAGCTTCAAGTCACATGGTTTATGTCTATTTCCTTAAGAAAATTATTGAATGATTTAGAGTGAAAATGGAGGTCCGTTATCTGACATTAAAGTAATTGGTAGACCGTGTTATTTGAGCACACTTGTTAAAGCATCAATCACCGTTGTGGCATCTTTCTTAACAACTATTATCAGTTCGAATAATTTTAAGTAATAATCACACACTAGGTAATTAGAACTATCAATTTATATTAAATCAATTGTTTTTCCCCTCATGGTAATTGGTGCACAGAATGAAGATGAAGTGATTGAGATGTATTTGACTATGAGTACTGTAAGCTGGTTAAGCAAGATGATACCATATTTGAAATCTTTTCATTAATATTAGGGCAGAATGTGTATTCTCGTGCCTTTCTTTGACAAGTTCTAATACCTTGATTCACAGATTTTAATTTTGATAAGTTGTCAAACTTATGGGATTAAGGAATTATCAGTCTATTTTCTTTAAACATGAAACCATCGATATCAAAGATTTACATTGCTCGCTTTTCCCTTTCTTAGTGTTTTAGTACTCTGAAGAAGAGTTTATGATTTTCTTCACTGCCTTCTTCCATCTTTTTGCCAAATGCCTCCAATGTTTATTTTTTCGTTATGATTACCATGCCTTTAATCTTTTTCCTATGAATTTCATAGTTTTCGTAGACTTCCACCCTTTTGTTTCGTACATATTCACTTCATTTTTATTTCGTTACTTTGGTTTGCTCTTGTATATCTTTGTTCCACCATCTCGTTTGTTTTTTGTTGCCACCAGCTCTGGTAATGCCATATACTTCAGTTGCTGTATCTAGTATTATTAATAGCTTTTTCTAAATTCAATTTGATAAGAAAGATAGCATGTCATTCAAAATTTCCCTATCTCACATTTTACAAATAACACAATGTATAATTATACCCTTGAAAGATCGTATTTCAATTAGATAGTAGTAGTTGATGAATTATTCTCGATATTACTACTTATACAGACGATTTAATCTAGTACAGCAATTAAATTATAAAGTTTGTTATCTAAAAACCAGATACTAATATTCGATAGACACGTATTCAACGTTTTAATCACATAATTGTGAAATTGTCATTCAGAGGCTTTCAATAATTGATGAACGACCATAGTATCTTGTAATAGACAAATATTTTTGAAAACCACTTAGATATACAATATAATGGTCCAATTCTAATGTTATCTTTGATAACTTTAAGCCGCTATGATAAAACTCATTCGAAAATTGATGAATTAGTCGAGCAATGTTTGCAGGCTTGTCATAAATATAACAGTCTGATTTATTAGAATGCATCGAACGAAGTGCCCTCTTGATAACATCAATAAACATGCCAGTTCGTATAAGCCAACTGGATATTCAAGTCGTAATAAAGAGGTCGACCATCAATCATCGACTATTTTGTATAAGTCATATTTCAGCTTTGATAGCACAATAAATGAAAAAACGATGCCAAAACTTTTATTGCTCAAATGGAGCAAAACATCAAACATTTTCATTATTCTATGTATTATACAGGGCTTTAAATTTACAAGGCCAGTCCGAAAAGCGCAGATCTTTTAACTTCCGTGCGTGTAGTCGGGCTCTCAAACATTTTAAATAACGGAACACCCACCAAATAGCTTTTATTTTATGGAACCCCATATCAAATCATTACATATCATAGACACTGTAATTTAAATAAGGTCAAAAACTTTTATTAGGGATATTTCATCAAGACATACTTTATATACTGTGCGGTAATAAAGTGACAGATATTTCAGTAGATTTACCAATTGTCCGGCTATGTTAGTTTTCACTTCATTTGGTAATTCGATCACGTTTTCTTGTAGAAAGTTGTGTAAAAGTAAAGAATATTCTACAACACAGCCAATCCAAAAATGTTCTCTTCTTTTAAAGGATGATAATTTGTCTCTCGCCATAAATATCCCACTAAACAAGAAACATAACAAGTCTTTTTTGTGATGTTCTTTCTAGAGCATTTTCGTGATGTTTATTCGAAACGTTAATAAGATATCTCCTAGATGTCTTAATTTTATTACCAACTCTATTAACATCCATGTCATGTAAGTAAAACATATTTTTGTTGTACACAGTAATAATTGAATTCGCAGTTACATACACATCCTATGAACTTCTTTTTAGTAACTTACTATAGGAAACATTCATACGATGTTAATTTGCATTTTCTCACTAATGTCACATACAAAACGTTACTGTAATATTACAAATTAACATGTTTCTAAGATGATCACATGTTGCAGTTACTTTTACATCTTTAGAAATAATTTTTAGTAACATCCTACTATTACGTCTGAACGAAGTTAGTTCATAAAACTCTAAGTAATATCTCATATTAAACATCACAGTAACATAAAAAAAATAAGAAAACAGAAGAGGAACTGACGAACGGAACAAACAGTAGTTATCTGTGGAATCAAATTACAAGCATGAAATGGCGGATGGTTTTCAGTTATTTTATTTGCAGGAAGCACATATTTTGCAAGTAGTACTTGAATAAAGTGGTCTTCGTTTTCGTTAGTTGCTGCTTAGATACAGTTTCTATACTTAGTTATAGTTCTTGTTATAATGGACGAACAGTAGTTATGGGTAAGTACCTATTCCAAAATCATAATTATTAAAACTTAATACTCATTCAATACTTTCATCGACTATTATACATTGAAATTCCAGGTGGCGGAATTGTACACTAACATTATATTATAGAGTTTACAAAATAAGGGTTTTTTCAATTTTTAAAATATTTTAGTTAGTAAGTATATTTTAAAAACGATTCACAATATTTCAAATCCTAGATATGCATTACACCCTACAAAAAACTTAATATTGCAATAGGGTAGAGATTATTATTAATAATAAAACATGCTCATATGTTGGCAGGTATTTGAATCTAGAAGAAAATACTTTCAATGTTCAAGATATTTCAGAAGCTACTTACACAAATAAAATAAAAAACAAATAGTTGGTAATTATGTAAAGAAGTCTGATACAGACATTGTATTAAACAGTACAAAAAATATTGAATCAAGTATCTCTAGGCACTCGAAACAGCCACTTTTGCGTGAGTAAAGGTAACCGTAAGAAAACGATAGAGTTTTCTTTAATCAGATTGGATTTCTGTTGATGTAACGAAATGTTTCATTAAATCTTTATGGTGTAAAATTTTTATTAGTTTCAATATAATTAAAAAACTATTTCAATAAATTTTCTGTGAACTAGCTGTAATGTATGTGTATCCGTTAAACTTTATTAATTCAGTTTCAAAGTTTGTTACGTTATGGTAACTACATATTAATATACTCTTTTTTTATTTCTTGCTTTCACTGAATGCGTTCAATAGTTTCCACTTTCCAGACTTGTTATGTAATATGCTTACAAAATTCTATTTTTTTTAGGTTGGATTTCTGGACAAGATATTTTTTTTCTAATTTTGTACCTGTTTTTTTCAAATTCACTGTACTGTTCATTATTACTGAATAAACGTTTTTAATCCTTTATTGCTTTTTTACCTATTTTATTTTAAATGTACAGGATAAACAACTAAGAACGACTGTAGGCCACATCTCAGAAAAGAATCATGGTACAACTTTCAAAAAAATTACCTGTTGGTAAGTGATCCTGAAAAATTGCTGGAAAATATTTTGCAGTCTCTATAATATCCGCTAGGGGTCGAATGAACACTCGAAAACATAATACTTCAAAAACACTCCTAAAGATTTTTCGCCATTATACTTCAAATAATGGGTGGGGAAGGTTCAAACTTATGAACAAATGTATAACTTTTTCGTTTTTTAACCGATATTAATGATTTTAGTTGCATTTAAAAGAGTTTTTCTGTTTAATAAGATTGGTAACAAAATTAGATAATTTTGTATCCACTCGGAAATTTCAAAATTTCAAATGTAAATTGAAGCATTTTTAAAATTTTTATATTTGATATTGTAAATCTTATATCTTGGAATAGATTCCTATTTTTTTAACCTCTTTTCATCAGAATTTAAAAAATACCTCATTACATTTGAAATTTTCGAGAAAAATGGGAAAATTGTCGACTTTTTCACATAGCGTTGACAAAATTATTCAATTTTGTTATTTTTGTTGAGCATATCTTATAAAAGAGGGTAAACTCTTTTAAATGACGCCAAAAACATGGATATTGATTAAAAAAAAGTGTTACGACATTTGTTTTTTGGGTTGAACCCCACCCCTTACTTGAAGAATAAGGACAAAAAGTCATAATCTCAACAATATATCAAAAATTGTATTTCTAGGATAGCTTTAGTATGTCTTTTTTGGAGATAATCACAGTATTATGTTTTTAAGTGTTTATTCCACCCCATAGCAGATATTTTCGGTACTCAAAAATATTTTCCAGCGATTTTGCAGGGTCATTTTCCTGAAGTTATTTTTTTAAAGTTGTACCATGACTATTTTTTGAAATATGGCCGACAGCCAGAGTTCTTCGTTGCTCACCCTGTATTTGCTGATTAGGCACAGAAACATCTATAGGATGTCATCTAGAATGTTTGAGGTATATTATTTAGAGGTTTAAGTAACGTCCATACAACATCTAAGAGAAAACACTGTATTGTTTTTGAAATGTTGCATTTAGATCATTGATAAGATGTTATTTTTTAGACATTGCATTAACATCGACAACATGTTAAAAGGCATTTCAGATTGTAACAGGAATGTTGTTTTTAGTTCGTTATGAAGACTTCCTTTTGGGGAAGTTCTAGTAACATCTCAGTAATGTAAAAAGGCAGCGCTTTAACATCGCTGAGAAGTTGAAACATCACAAAAGTTAACAGCCACAATCTGGGCATAAGCGGTTGCATAGATGTGCATCTGATGAAAACAAGAGGAAAAAAAGGATGAACAATATCACAATGTGATGTTGAATAGATATAACTGTAATATTCATTTGAATAGTGGGATAGTTGTTGATTTTATAAGCCATTGCTCATCATGCAATAACACTGATTATTTCATTCACATATGGCTCCACCAATGAAAAGTCATTAATTTAGTCACACGATACGCAATATGATCGACTATTCAGTTAAATAAAGAAATATGAGCGACTATTTAATTCTATTGTATAAGAGTACTCTATGACAAGTGTCAAAATTTCACGTAACGTTCACTCGAAATTGAAAATGGTTAATGTTTCACTTCGGAAATCAGTGAAAATATGAGCAAAACCATCCCAGAAAATACCAAAAAGAGTAAGGAGTACGGCTGAAGGCAATTTACGTTTTTGTGTCGGCAGAAAAATTATGAATTTTGCGCGTCTACCCCAACTTTTGTGATCATAATAATAATAATAATAATAATAATAATAATAATAATAATAATAATAATAATAATAATAATAATAATAATAATAATAATAATAATAATAATAATAATAATAATAATAATAATAATAATAATAAGATACTAACATCAATCATCACACAAAAATTAACTGAACATATAACAAAAAATAAAATATTAAGCGAGGAACAGAAAGGCTGTCGTCAAGGATCTAGAGGATGCAAAGAACAACTAATTATAGATGCAGAAATAACCCATCAAGCAAAAATAAAACAAAGATCTCTCTACTTTGCCTACATTGACTACCAAAAAGCTTTTGATAGTGTACCCCACTCCTGGCTAATCGAAATATTAAAAATCTACAAAGTACATCCAATTATAATAAAATTTCTAGAATTAATAATGAAGAACTGGGAAACCACCCTCTCAATCAAGACAGGACAAGTTAACCTGGAATCCAAACCTATACAAATTAACCGAGGCATCTTTCAGGGAGACTCCCTGAGTGCATTATGGTTTTGCATCGCCTTAAATCCACTGTCCAACATCTTAAATGATACCAACTACGGCTACGTCATCAAAAGTCTTCATGCATGTAAAATTTCTCACTTATTTTATATGGACGACCTCAAACTACTAGCAGCATCGGGTCATCAACTCAACCACCTACTCAATCTTACTCAAACATTTAGCTCAGACATCAAAATGACGTTTGGAACAGACAAATGCAAAATAAATAGCATTGTCAAGGGAAAACAAACCACGCAAGAAGACTACTCTCTGAACAGCAACAATCAGATAATACAAAGTATGGAAAGTACTGATTACTACAAATATTTAGGATTCAACCAACAAATTGGATTAGAGCATACAACACTGAAGGAAGAGTTAAAACAAAAATACAAACACAGACTAACAGCCATACTTAAAACAGAACTATCAGCACGAAATAAAACCAAAGCAATTAACACGTACGCAATACCAATACTAACGTACTCAATGAGAGTAATTAAATGGAGTGATACAGATCTCGAAAGCCTAAACACCTTAACCCGATCGCAATGTCACAAACACAGAATACATCATATACACTCAGCAGTGGAACGATTTACACTTAACAGAAGAGAAGGGGGAAGAGGTTTCATAGACATTAAAAATATGAACTACACTCAGGTAGACAACTTGAGAAAATACTTTGTAGAAAGAGGGGAAACAAGCAAAATCCATAAAGCCATCATACACTCTGAAACATCAGGCACACCCCTAAAATTTTCCAGCCATACATACAACCCGACAAATAGAATAATAACACCAGCAACAAAAAAAGAAAACTGGAAAGGAAAAACACTACATGGAAAACATCCACAACATCTAGCACAACAACATATAGACTTAGAGGCATCCAACATGTGGCTCACAAAGGGGAATATCTTCAGTGAGACAGAGGGGTTTATGATCGCAATCCAAGACCAAACGATAAACACCAGATACTACAGCAAACATATAATAAAGGACCCAAATACACAAACAGACAAATGTAGACTATGCAAACAGCACATAGAAACAATTGACCATATAACGGGAGGCTGCAACATACTAGCAAATACAGAATACACCAGAAGACATGATAATGTAGCGAAACACATACATCAACAGCTTGCGAAGCAATACAACCTTATAGAAGAAATCACCCCTACGTACAAATATACACCACAAAACATACTAGAAAACGACAATGCTAAACTATACTGGAACAGATCAATCATCACAGACAAGACAATACCGCAGAACAAACCGGACATCACACTAATAACAAAAAACAACAAAACCACTTACTTAATAGAAATCTCCATACCTAACACGCACAATCTACAAAACAAAATTGGAGAGAAAATTGAAAAATACATCCGTCTCTCAGAAGAAATTAAACACATGTGGCACCAGGACAGAGTGATTATAATACCCATAATATTATCTAACACAGGAGTTATACCAAGAAATCTACACGACAGCATTCAGAAATTACAACTTCATCCAACAACATACATACCACTACAGAAGTCCGTCATAATAGATACTTGCTCTATAACTAGAAAATTTTTAAATGAGAACTACAGGGAATAATAAAAACAGAATGGAAACTATGCTTGACCTGACGTCCGCATATATTCCTAAACTAACCAGAGAATATCTGAGAAAGGAAGAAGATAATAATAATAACAATAATAATAATAATAATAATAGTATTTATAATAATAATAATAACGTTCATTCATAAATTTAACAAATACAGTGATAAAATACAAATAAAATTGAATAAACATCTATACATCCACAGAAGTATTGTACATACTTGTATGTGGTGAATATAGGCAGGTGTGTCATAATTTAAAGAAAAACGAAAAATACTGTTAAAAACATGATTTTACATGATTGTATTTCAAACATACATTTCGTCTATGAGTTTACTCTTCTCTCTTTTTGATTCAGCATTCTATCATTTTGTGCATTTTTGTTTTGTCTGTTTCTTTAACAAATGTTACAAGTTGAGTTTTGAAGCGTTTAAAAGAAGTTTCATCGATAATTCTCTGTGGTAGGTTCCCGAATAATTTAGGTGTCAAGTAGGAGTAACCTTTTTGACCTATTGTTTTAAGAGCTGTTAGTATACAGTATTGATTATTCGATCTTGTCGCGTATCTATGATTTTGAGTGGTAAGTTCGTATTTATTTTTATGTTGGTGGCATCCTATCTGAATAATGTATAATTATCTAACATCGAATATTTGTGTTTCAGTATAGAGTAGTGAGCTTGAATATTTTGTAGATTTGTTGAGAATCATTCGGAGGAATCGCCTTTGAGAGGCATTTAGATAGTTCCTTGATACTCCCCCCCCCCCAGCCAATAATGCCATAATTGAGGTGGGACTCAACCAAACTGTAGTACAGTATTCTTTTAAATTTAGAGCTCAAATATTGGCTTACTTGCTTGAATTGAAATAGGATACTCCAAAGCTTTTTGTAAAATATTCCATATGATGGTTCCATCGTAAGTGATAGTCAATGTAAATACCCAAGTATTCCATTCTTTTTGCAGGTTTAATTGAAAAATCTTGTTAGATATTAAGATTGTATTTTGGCAGAGACGTTTCGTGACTACTGAAGGGTAAGTATACAGTTTTGTCAAAGTTTATTGAGAGTAATCTGCTGTCGAACCAGTCTTTGAGATTTCCAAGATCATTTTCAATGTTTATTCTGAGATTATACCAGTCATCATGTTTGTAATAAATCACAGTGTCGTCTGCGAAGCTGATTATTTTACCGATTGTTTCCTGTTCAAATAGATTGTTTAAGTAAATTACGAATAGCACCAGCCCCAATACTGTTCCTTGAGGTACACCACATTTAATGATGATCTCTTCACTCACATGATTTTTGAATTTATTTTTTTCTGTTCTGCTGGTTAGATAACTTTTGAATAAATTATGAGCTAAACCTCTTACACCCATGTCTTCTAGTGTATCTAAAAGCATGGAGTGGTCGACATTATCAAAGGCATTTTTTAGATCCAAAAAAACACCAATAGATGGAGTGCTTGAGTCCAAGGATTCGTAGATGGTTTTTGTCAAGGAATGGATTGCATCATTGGTAGATTTTTTTCTCTAAAGCCATACTGGGATGTCGACAGCAGATTATAATTTGATAGGTATGTCGTGCTTATTGAAGATAGAAGTAAAATAGGCCTGTAGTTTGAAATATTTTCTGTATCCCCATTTTTGAAAATTGGAGTTATAAGAGATTTCTTTAGAATCGAAGGAAATATGCCTGATTCAAAAGATTTATTTATAATGTCCGTCAAAGGTTCACATATGAATTGTGCAATAATCTTAGAGTTTTAGCTTTCATTCCATCAAGCCCGGGAGCCTTTTTGTTTTTTAAGCTAATTATTGTATTTTCAACCTCAGTAGTATTCGTTGGTATAAGAAAAAGTGAATTTTTAATTACATATTTTTTACTTTTGTAATTGGGATTTTGTCGTATGTTCTTGCCAAAGTTTCCCCCACATTCGCGAAGAAGTGGTTAAATATATCAGCAGCATCTTTTGGATCTGTGACGATCTCATTATTTTCATTCCTAATATTATTTATTATTCTTCCTGTCTTGATATTCAAAATTTCATTAACAGTGTTCCAGAGTTTTTTACTTTGTTCTTTTTCAACTAATTTTTTATAATAATTTTCATTGGCATTTATTCTCTTTCCTGTTTTTTTTCGATAACTAATCATTTTTCAAGTTTACATTATTTGGATTTTCTTTTCATAATAAAAATTAATGATTTGTTAGGTTGATAAGTTTTATCAATGATTTGGTTATCCAATTTTTCCTTTTACGTTGACTATTTTTTAATCTGAAGTATTGAGAGATTTTTGTACACATGTGTTTATGATGTTGATGAATTTTTCTGTTGTCGATTCGATATCATGCATTGTGTATAATTCATTTTTCCAACTTAAACTATTAATTGCTTTTTGTAATAATTCTTCGTCTTCTTTTTGAAAATATTTTTTGTTTATTGAATTGTTTTCAGTTCCATTCAGTACAATTTGTAACAACGGTATGTAGTGGTCCGTAATTGATGTTGATATAGTGAGAGGTAATATGTTATTGAAGTTTTGTTTTAATGAATATATGATCAAAACATGATTCATATCCATTTCTCGCTCTTGTTGTAGTATGATTAGTTGATTGAAAGCCATGCTCACTCATCAAATCGAGATAATTTCTTGAATCTTCAGTTATTTTCATCAAGTCGATATTTATGTCACCTACAAATAAGCTATAATGATGTTGATTACTTTCTTTATTTAGAATATCCCCAAGCTGGTCAAGAAAGTCGTCAATTCGACTTGCTGGAGATCTAAAGAATGCTAAAATGCAAAAACTCAGCTTATCCATAACCATTACAATTTTCAATAATATACCTCCGTTTATCTGAATATGTTCATGCGAATGGTATGAGTTTGTTTTTGCAAAGACGATAACACCATCATTTTGGTTATAGCTACCTCCATTGTATAGTATTAAGAATCTTGAAGTTATTCAATTTGTTATTCAAAGACAAAACTTTTTTTGCTTCATTTGAATCATTTAGGGGGTATGTTGTTATTTTTTCTAGCATAAAATTTCGTATATATTCATCCATATTAATGCACCAACCAGTAAACAGTTTTTGAATTATTTGACAGTCTTTACAATAATTATTTGGTTTCCATATATTGACAAAGTATGATGACATCAATAAGATTTCTGAAGAAGTTATTCAAGACAGAAAGTGAAAATAGTAAATTAACATACATAAATTATTTGATGCTTTGCGTAGAACCTGTGCGTGCTCTAGTATTAATTTTTTTTTCCTCCCACAAATGATAGCCAAAATACTCTAAGATTGAGCATGGAATATGCGTAAAAAATGGTGAGGAATATAAAGAGTATATAATCGAATTGATATGAAATTCAACAGCAAAAGTTCTCCAGGAATTATACTTTACTGAATATAATCGGAAGGTAAATCCATTTGAAGATATCGAATTCCAGGCACGAAGGAATGCAGAAAGGCGAAATCTGCAAAGTTGTCCTCAAAAGAGGAAGGAAAGTTTAGAAGCATTTACATTAGATAAATTGAATGCTATTATAGATAGCTATGATAAAATTTTCTCAAATCGTATCTGTAGAGCGGAATGAAAAACGACGGAACCTTTTCTGGCAGGATCGAATATAATCATATATTCAAAAAAACTTGCCAAGGTGGAAACGAAAAGTGCGCTCACAGCTAACATTCAAATTATAAATCGTTGTCCTGTACGTATTTTGTTGACACTTCTTAGCCATCGAGCTGCGAACATAACCACCGACCGTTTTCTCTTGACTCCAAATCCGTACTGGAAAAAACAGGGATCTGAATGGTACAAAAATTCTCCTATCGGAAAAAAAAGATTTCTCGAAATGGATGAAAACTGGTACAGAACGTATTGGTTTGGATATAAAGAAAAGAAAAATCACTAATCATTCAAGTCGCTCTATAACCGTTTCACAACTAGCAAAAGCTGGCGTGCAGGAACATGAAAATAACGGGTCACAGTAATCCATCATCTACCAAACCTTACCTTCAACTCGATGGGGAGCACCACAACCAAATTATGAATAACATGCGACAGTTAGAAGAAACACAGGCTTCAACTTCAGTAGCACAGGTCATACAAGAAAAGATAGAAAAGACGATACTAACAGGATTTATCTATGGTGATGGTGCAAATATCACTTACAATAATCGTGTTTTCAATTTCTAATAATCAATTATTATATAATATTTGAGTTCTAGTTGTTTGAGAGTAATTTCGTAGTTGTAACAAGTAAATGGAATTAAATATTGATAAGCGTTTATGATTGTTTGGCTTGCTTTCAGTTTTAAAAAAAGTGACAAATATAACCGTCAAATTATTTTACAGTTTTCATGAAATAATCTTCCTGAATATCACTCGACTATAACAAACAGAGACTATTATTTTCATTAATTTATCTCGAGTAAGTTTGCATTTCAAGTCAATTCAATCCAACCATATGATCTTTAATAATCAAAGAATAACTCCCTCGAGGTAAAATCTCTCGGGAGATATTCAGATTATTAATGTTCATATGGTCTCATGAAATTGTCTCGAAATACAAGATACTCTCGATAGAATTACGACGAAAATAATAGTCGGTTATTTGTCATAGTCTCGGGATATTACCTCTGAATATGATTGGAGACGCCATTTGGAAAACCTTCACTTGTCACGAAAATCATTTCACCTGACTAGAACTTTGCCTCTTGAGAGCAATCTGATTTCAGTGTGTAAGAGAAGTTATTAGTATTGACTATCCATTTCTTCATACACACTTTTAAACAATCTTTACTAAATGGGACGGTTTTTCCCGTAATGGACGATCGTTGCAGCTTCATTAGGAACTTTCTGGCATTTTCCACTACCAGGGCTTAACTATGTAATGAGGAGCGGGGTGCGAGTTTAATTTTTTAACATCAGAATTCATGTTTCAATTGGTCAGTTCCCAATTTCAAAATAACATTTGTATCTACTTAATACCTGTGGCAATAAATAATTTCGCGGAACCCTAGTAATTTTTCTATGGAACTCCTAGTTTCTGCGAAAGACACTCTGTGAATCGCTGTACTAGAGTATTATAGTAGGACCAGAAATCTAAGAATGACCAACCACTTATGTTATCAGCAGTTCGTCGATTCTACGCAGAGTTGTACCTGCCCTAACCATTAAATTTTGTTTTATAGGTTGGTATAATGATAATGGGTTGAGATATTTATTAAGAAAAATCGCGAGAATTGTTTATGTTATACAATATATTATATATAACAAGAAAACATTTATAAACATCACGATAGTGAATGCAATTATAGTTCAGAAAGTTTGGAATATTTAAGTTGTTTAGAATCAAATTTAATATATACACACTTGTGATGTTTTTGCATATAAGTACATATATGTATGTTAAAGGTATTTATAAACAAAATTACTCACGAAGATCAGTTTCACTTTCATTGTCGTCATCCAAATTGATAATACATTTTTCTTGTCAATTTTTTCGATATCCATACAGGACTTTTCCATCTTTTTAATAAGGGAAACATACTTGGCCCAGCAGGTATCAGGAATGTTTGCAGTTTCTCTTTGAATAAAAGCTACCACAGTTGAACTTAATGTTGGAGAATTATTATTTCTTCGAACTTCTGACTTAAGCTGATGCCATATATGTTATGGGTTGGGTTAAACATACATAAGGAGAAAGTGTGTGCACCGTATGTCCCAAGCTTTGAGTCAATCAGAAAAATATTTCGTATTTATCGAATAACTGCCTAAAACTTCTAGTAACTGTTTTTTGTGTAATTTACCTCATAATATAGTACATATCATTATTTAACATATATTCTTGTATATTGGCTTAGGTGTCATTTAAATATGGTGCTTTATCTAGTTTTCGACTAGCATTATCCATGACGAAAATACTGTTGGATGGAATATTTGGTGTGAGTTTATTTTGGAACCAGTCTTCAAATAATTCGCTGAAGTATCGATAATAAGCGACTAAAGAGTCCTTAATATTGTTTGCTGATAAAGACAACGCATTTGGTGTAAAACGCGTTTTCCTTTATTAGATGGCGCATTAGTTTGGCACACGTCAGAAGATTATACCCAAGTTTTGTTTGGAATATGGTGTGTAGCGAACCAATTTTCATCTAATTACACGACTGTTCTACCATATTCTCTAAATTCGTTTATTTCCAATAAATATTCAAATCCCCATTTCTTAAGGCGCACAGTTTTGTGAAAGAGACTTCCTTAAAGTTTCTTTGTAACTCTCGATAGCGGTTTCATTCTTTTTAAGCCGCTGCATCAAAATATCTGACATTTGGCAACAAATTTCTCTTTGTATAAGATATATTATTGATCTTCGAATTATATCTAGTGTCCTTGAACCGCTAGAGTCTTTTCGTTTCTTTCGTTTTAAAATAGAGTTACTAACTATTTTAAACACTGTGGAAAACGGTGTTTTTGTTAAATAACCACTTTCTGGAACAGCTTGATCCTTGGACATTCCACGTTCCAGAAGGGAAGTATAAACATTCAACTTAATTTATTTTCCATTAGGGTGTAACATTTGTCGGTCAGTGGTACTACGACCACCAGTTGAAATACTAGCTTCAGAATGAGCCCATAGACGCTACATTTTTCACGACACAAAAATCGAATAGTCAGTTTAAAATAGTCACGACTGTTTGTTGTTTAACTAGCCCTCTTTTATTTCTGAAAGGCGAAAATGTAATGTTCAAAAGGTTTCACCAGGTTTGACTAGATATAGTTCCCGATTTTCTACCATAAAAGAAGCTTCTGAACTATTTTTTTCACAAGATATTATGGATGTGATTTTATCGGATACGAATAGAAAAGCCGAATCATATTATGCGAGAAATAGGAAGGCCTTTTCTCCTTTTGTGCAAGAAGGACCGGAAGCATTTATTGGTTTGCTTATTATTTTTGGAGGCTGGCACGCTGCTAAAGAGCTAATATGTGTATTATGGAGTCAAGATCCAACTTTATGTCGGCCTCTAGTATAATCTGCCGTGTCTCGCAACAGATTCCAACAGATTATGTGCTTTCTAAGATTCGACAATTTTGAAACAAGAGAATAAAGAAAACGCACTGATAAATTTGCCCCAATTAGAGATGTTTTTGAGGGTTTTGTAACAAATTGCAAGAAATCTTTTAATCCATCTGAACACTTGTGCGTGAATGAGCAGTTAGTCCCACTCCGAAGCAAGGTTCCTTTTCGGGTTAACATGAAGAGTAAGCCGGAAAACTACGGCTTAAAAATTTGGGCACTGGCTGATTGTAGTTCGGCATATACAGCGAATATACAACCTTATTTAGGTAAGTTTTTTCATAAAAAAAATGTAGATTCTTATTACAGAATAATAATTTTAGGTAAAGTAGGAAACAAACCTGAGAAAGGCCAAGGACAAAGGGTAGTGATTGACCTGATAAACCATTTATCTTCAGGATATGGAATAACTACTGATAACTTTTTACCAGTATTGAGTTAGCTAATAAGCTTTTAGATAAAAACCTTACCTTGTGTGGTACACTGCGTAAAAATAAACCTTATATTCCAAAAGAACTACTTCCAGCAAGAGATAAGAAGGCCTTTTCAAGCATGTTTGCTTTTATGGAAAATAAAACCTTAGTTTCCTACGTACCAAAAAAAATGCGGCAGTTGTTCTTTTATCGACAGAACATAACGATGACAAAATAAGTGGAACAAAATCTGGCCGATGGCAATATTTTTTCATCTGCTGGACATTGGTGGCATTAACGCCTATAAACTTTGGAAGTTGAAAAATCCAGATTGGGAAAAAAATCGCTTGGATAGGAGAAGAATGTTTTTGTTGGAGTTGGGCCAGGAATTAATTAGAAAAAACATAATTCGTAGATACCAAAATGACAAGTCGTTACATTCCAACATAAAACAATCTATGTTAACCATTTTGCCAGAATTGAACATAAGGAATGAACAACCTGTTCCCGTTATTGGCAGAAAGCAGCGATGTTTCTTATGCGACAGAAGTAAAGACAGGAAATCTCGAAAGTTTTGTATTCGGTGTAATCAGTTCGTATGTGCAGAACATTCAAAAAATATAACAGTTTGTAACAAGTGGGATAATTAAATCATTATTTAAAATGTCACTAAAATGCTTTTTCTTTTTTCATAATTATTTTTGTTTTAAATATTACTAATCATTTCATAATATTTTTTCAAAGTGTGCTTACAATGCATTTATCAATGCTGACAATTTTTTTATGTGAAAATATATTTTTTTATAAGCAGAATGTGTTTTATTTTTAATATTCCCTAATTATAACATTAAAAAAATAATAATAAGCCAGAAAAATGTTGGGGTACATTTGGACCACACTCGGTACTTGATGTAAGTTTTTGACCACTGGTTTATTAAGGTCAATTATATATTCCTTCCACAAATTTTACAAATAGTTCCTATCTGTTCATTTATATTCTATACCTTGTTCTAGCACAATCATTTCTGAATTTTGGAATTACTCGTAAGTTCTAATTGTTCTGTTTTGACAATTTTCAACAGTAAAAATCGTAACATTAGACTAATTTGAACTTATTAACGCGTCTGAAGATACTATAACACTTCCTGAAAACAATTTACTAATACAAAATACGTTTTATAACAAAATCATACAAAACAAGTGTTAACATATACATTTATCTTGTGTGATATTAACAAATAACAATTAATGATAAACTGCACTGTTCAGTCAAGAACGAATTGAACTGAAAATAAGTCCTAATATGAATGAATATTGAGAATATTTATCCTGAAACGCTTCGTCACTAATGACCCACTCTAGAGATTGATATTTTTGAGAGTAAAAAAGAATAAAACTTATAAGAATTGAGCGTATTTAAAAATAAAATTATTACCTACATCTTCACCACTAGCTACATAAATTAAACAAATAGGTTGTTCGTCAATTTCAACACACCTTTTATACGTTTTAATAGCTGCTTATATTTGAAGGAGACAGGAGCCTAACACAAAAGAGATGAAAATAGGGTATAATTGTTGCGACAAAGTGTCACTCTTTAAATACCTAGAGGTAATTATAACCAGCAATAATAATCGAAGCGAGGAAATAATCCAGCGAATACTAATGGGCATTAAGATATTCCGTACAAAAAAAGTAAAAAAAAGAACTGAAAGATAAAAATTTAAGCGAATAAACAAAGCTGAAAGTATATTAAGTAGCAATACGTAGAATTGTAACATCACAGCCAAGGACAAAGAAAAACTAAAAATATTTGAAAGGAATATCATACGAACAGATAACGGTCCCAAAAGAATAAATAACGATCGGTACAGGAGCATAAACATAAAGACTACGGTAGTGGAGACACACTCATCGCCGACAACCAGAGGAGCAAATAGGAAAAATCACTGCATAGTCCCTACAAACAACAAGACCAAGGGGAATGCCAAAAGAAAAATGGAGGAATCAAATAATTGAGGACATTAAAACTCTTGAAATCAGAAACTGGAATAAACTGTGCCAGGACAGGAAAAAGTGGAGAGAAATTGCAGACAAGGCAAAAATACACAAAAAATTATGAAGAAAAATAGATATCAGATAACAAGGAGGAGTGATTCACCGCAATAAAGGAATCCTAGAACTCCAAGAAGGAGTGCCAATCATTTCACCATAAATGTACAGGCTAATATATATATATATATATATATATATATATATATATATATATAGTATATGTTTTAATATCTTCTTATATTTGCTAATATTATCGTTGTTAACATTTTGAGTGTAAGTGCTTATAGATTAAAAAAAGAAAATCGAATTATATCAAAATTTATTTCCTAAATTATACATGTATATCCATTTTATAACAATGAAACTTGCCTTCAAGTTAAGCAAATATTCTGATAAATCTGTCGCCACCCGAATCCATGACGTTTAAAACGATGTATGAACTGTTTGAATTTGGGTTATAAAAACCAACGCAATTTTCAGAGATTTTCCAGCCGTCAGTTGTTTTCTGCCTGCTATTGAACAGATTAGATAGTGTTTGGAAAAATAAAGCGTTGTCTATAGGGACCAATTCGTGAGCTTCTTTATAAGAATCGATAGCATCTTGTTCAAATTTTGGATCAAGAACGTTAGTTTCCTCTACGTAGATTCCCTGAAATAATAGTTTGATAATAAAGCTTATTATTACGTTGAGGAAATTGAATAATGACAAAATTGTATGTTGAAAATCAAATTTTAGTATGTACCCTACATATGCATTTTCATAATACCGGGTGTCCCATTATAAAGTAACACATTTTGATGACTTATCACTCGAGAATGGAAAAAAGATATCGACGTGCAGTTTTCGCTAAACTTCTTATATTTCCTTCAAATTTTTATTGACATAGTTGCCAAAAGTATATTTTTTCCCGAAAGCGCCGAAAAAAAAATGACCATTTTAGATACGAAATTATCGGTTTATTTTAAATACAACACCCTATAATTTTAATATCATCTGGAAGTCCCTTTCTTCCCCTTTCCAAAAATGTATACATTATCGGCATATACTCAAGTTTTTGGGGAAAAATTTAATTTTTTATGAAACCATCTCAATAACTTCCAAACGTAAATTATCACATTTTAACAGCTTGGAAACGTTAAACTCGAAAATGAGACAAGGGATTAATGAGCGGCTTTGACTGAAATTCTTAGAAATGTTTAAATTTTTTATGACATTGTTTGCAAGTCTCAAAAGTCGTCTAAAATTTTCGTAAGAAGTTTACTTTTGTTAATTCTTTACGGAAAGGTGGCTTTGAAACACATTAACAAACGTCAAAAGGTTATTAATGTAGTATGAAGTAAGTATAACAACGAACACAGTCAAATTTATTAATCGAGAATGTGAAGGAAATGATATCACTTAACAATAATAGAATATCTGTTAGAAAAATATCTCAAATCTCACAATTTTCAAAAAATAAGGTTCACCGGCTCCTAAAAATTATTAAATTTAAAGCATACAAAATACAAACTTTCCAAAAAATAGAGAATCATTAATTTTTACAAAGATATTTCATATCAGAAACATTGTGGGATCTGGTAAGACTTCAGCCTAGTTTGAACCTAATAATGTCAGACGAAGCCACATTTCATATTAATGGAAGAGTTAATAAGCATAACTGCAGGATTTGGGGAGATGAGAATCCAAGAGCGTTCAACGAATTTGAAAGGGAGGCACCTAGAGTAAATGTCTAGTGTGGTGTATCTAAAACTAAAATCTACGGCCCTTTTTTTCATGAAGTAACAGTTAACGGAAACACTTACACCGACATGTTGGAGGAGTTTTTATAATCACAACAAGATGAAATTATAAACACTGTATATTTTCAACAAGACATTAATCCTTAGTTGCTCGAAATTCATCATCAGATCATTTTGGCAACAGTTGGATAGGTCGAGCCTGTTCCATCCAATGGGCCTCATATTCCCCGGACTTAACCATACCAGACTTCTTTATATGGGGTTATGTAAAGGAGAGATATTCTAACCCAATCCCTACAAACCTTCAGTTTAATATCATAACACCAGAAATGCTGCAAAATACGTTCAGTAATTTTTGGATAAGAATAGGATTATGTAGAGATGCAGATGGAGGTCGCATACAACAACTTATTTATTAAATATAATTTTTTTTGTTTTATGAAGTTATGTTTGGTTCTTTGTTCTTATATGTGAATAAAAATATTTGTTTCAAATGTTTTCTTTCTTTCTAGTTTTCCCGATTGTGTAAATTGTTGTACCCAAGTTAATATCGATTTTCGTGTATAGGCGTATTTATGTCAAAAATTGCTCTGAATCTTATCGTGGTCACTTTTATTAATTAACAAAAGTAAATCTCTTACGAACATTTTAGACGACTTTTGAGACTTGCAAACGGTGTCATGAAAAATTTAAACATCTCTAAGAATTTCAGTGAAAGCTGCTCAATAATCCCTTGTCTCATTTTCGAGTTATAACGTTTCCAAGCTGTTAAAATGTGATAATTTACGTTTGGAAGTTATTGACATGACAAAATTAAATCTTTCTCTAAAAACTTGAGTGTATGTCGATAATGTATACATTTTTGGAAAAAGGAAGAAAGGGACTTTCATATGGTAATAAAAAATATAGGGTGTTGTATTTAAAATAAACCGATAATTTCGTTTCAAAAATGGTCATTTTTTTTCGGCGCTTTCGGGAAAAAATATACATTTGACAACTATGTCAATAAAAAATTGAAGGAAATATAAGAAGTTTAGCGAAAACTGCATGTCAATATCTTTTTCCATTCTCGAGTAATAAGCCGTCAAAATGTGTTACTTTATAGTGGGACACCCTGTATGTTATAATCGAAATTGCAATAATTGCGGTAAACATGCTTTATGATTTTTTGGTTATGTTGTTTGGGTCCACCTAGCTAGTCTTTATCCAGATTTGCAGCATTATAAAATGTAAGGGCGCTGAGTTATTGCTAAAAAGCCACTAAATGTTTTCACTTTATTTAGTTTTGTGCAAAAAACAATATTGGAAGGCTGTGACAAGAAAGATTAATATTACTTTTTTCTACGACTATTATAGAATTTCTATATTCCGATGTAGTTTTTGACTATGGAATAGCTTCATTCTAACCCTAGGACAAGAATATTCATTCTCGCCGTTGGTATGGAATGAATACTTGTGGCGCCCTCTAAATGTGACGGTTCATTTGACAGAAAGAGAAAATAGGTATGTTCCGTTTTCTACACCAGCTGCACCAGGCAGAGTAGAAGTAGTGCAGAAATATCAAAATGCATAAAAAATTCTCTAAAGTGAACGTAACATGACAAATATGGTCGTTTAGTATTAATTGTTAGAGCCAGAAGTGCAGCATAAGTGTACTTTGTGGCAGTTTTTAGGAATAAAATAGAAAACGCTATTTAGCAATAATTGTTAACTGCCAAAAATGTCGATTGTCAGAATTCTTTAATCATCATTTTTTTTAAATTAAAATTGATTAATACTTCATAAAAAGTGAGTATATAATTGTATTCAAATCATATTTATTACATGGCTTCATTCCCTTTTAGTGTTTAATACTGACAGCTACTCCAGAAATTAAGGAGTTAGCAATTTATATATGTTGTTTTGTTTTTATTTAATAGTCGTAGAATAAGTTTAGTCTTTAACATGGGTGGAATTCAAAATTCTACACTCGTTGAATCGTTTGCCTCACCTACGGCTCGGGAAACAAATCTTTCTACTAAAATTTTGTTTATTCCACCCTTCATATAGAACATACTATTTTAATGTAAATAAAATTCCTGACAGTTTGAGCCCTAATCTAATTTTCTTGGTCTAATAGCTCCCAAGATACAGGGGTTCCCAATGTTCCCTATTTCTTTCAATAAAGTTGAAAAATGGGTCCAGATGTCACATGAGATGGGGTAAGAAGTAGTCAAGCAAATTATTGGAGCAACGTTTGAAACCGTCAAACTGAAACCTAAGGGCAGAGGTACCCTGGCTTCACATAGCAAGACGGTTAAAGTGATGAACAGGCTAGCAAATGTAGATCATTTCACGCTTTTCCAAAGAGTTTACTTAACCAAAAGATCTGATGAATAACTGAAACAACACTTCAACTTTGAGCTTCCACCATACCCTTTGTCATTGTGAACAGAAGAGGGAATGAGGAATGGAAAGAAATCGTACTTTTATACTGCCTTTGAGCCTGTCAGTATAACATTTTGTGGAACCAATTAGGAAGTTGCACAAATGTTAGATATATTTGAAAATTTGTTTAAACGTAGTCAATATAAAACGAATGCGGCTGCGAATATTTTGAAAACAATAATAATTATTATAAGTACGTAAAAAATGATTCCAATACGTGCGCCGCGCAGATCGGCTAGAAATGGGTGCGTTCTTGTCATGACGTCAGTTGTCGGACGTGTGTGTGTTTGAGTATTGAATATTACACATCTGATTAAAAATTGTAACCTTATGCCGCAGCTTGTATGATCTTTATTTGTGTTTGTGTGGGTACCTACATAATCTGTTATCATTAAGTATTAGTGTAGCTAGTAGCTTGTATTATATTTGGTGGTAGTTTGATGGAATCCAAAATAGATTTATTTATTTTAATTAAATTTATTGTAGCGAATCCGGATTTGGTTTGTGCTGAAATTAAGGGAATAAAAGTTGCCAAACTATTGAGGTGTAGACGGTGCCGAGATTCGAAAAAATTTCCTCTCATATTTCCAGAGCGACGCGACATATCCAGTAGTAATATTATTGCTGGTCTGGGATGCACGGTCCCTATTATTACTTCTCCGCCCAACCCCATCTACTATGTAAGAAAAGTATTGATTTACCCCAAAAAAAGTTGGAATTTAGGATTTTTTTAAAGCTATTTTTTCGTTTTTTATCAAGAAAAACACGAAAAAACGGTTTTTAGATAAAAGCTCCTGTGTGTATGTCGTCGCCGTCGTCGTCAGCGTTGTCGTCGACCACTTTTCGTAACACGTTTTATTAGCACGATACAGCCTCCAGAGCACCGTCCACAAATTCCAAGTCCGTTCACTCTCGCCGGTGACTAAAATCATCCCCTCCTGTCCTCGCGTGTCCCTTACGCTGCCGGTTTACCTCGAGCGCCCACGGGTGGACTAGCTAGTTCAACAGAGTGTCTCGACTCGAACAGTTCGCAGTGTCGATATAAGTTCCACTGGGTGCGCGAAATAAACGTTTTATTTGAACTTCGTTTTTTAAGCATTCAGTATTGTAATTATGGCTTCTAACCGATCTTATTGCTCTGTTGAGTGTTGTGGTACTAGTATTCGTGGAAATATTTCATTTTTTCGATGCTCCAAATATACTTCAAGGTAATGTATTATACAAATATTTTAATTATACTTATAGGATAAAATGTTTGAAAGTACGTTACGTATAACTTGACTTTGATACTATTTTATAAATAATGTCCGAATTACATTTCGCAGGTGTCAGCAGTGGAAGGATGCTTTAGGTTTTATTGGAGACCACAAATACGCAAAATTAACACCAGAAGAAGCCTACAATCGGATACGAGTTGCAGAGCACATTTTAACGATAAATCCTCTGAAAAACATTTATTAGACACTGCTGTGCCCTCAAAGTTACTAACAAAATTGGACGGTAAGATTTTGTCATTTTTTCAAGCATGGATTATTTTTTTGAATAAGTTCTTTTCAGGTAATGAACAAAAAGATGACAGTTTGGACCCTTCCAACGTATTGCCTTTTTCTAACTTAGATGCTCATACACAAACGGATATGGGCGAGGAATTTGACAAAGGTAAATGCTAAAGCTTGCTATAGAGATAAACGTAATTGCTAATTTATATGAATGTTTCTAACTATGAAAATGAATAAATAATTTAGGGTTGAGCAGTACTACAACAACCGACAAGGAAATTGATGCTGTACCCTTGTACAATGATAAATCTGTTCAAACTGGGTTCCCTCACGAATTTGTAGAAGGTGAGAAGAAATTAATTGAAAACAAACAAATTAATTTTTCAATCCAAATTACTTTGCATATCCGTATTTATTCATCAATCAACTTCTAAAATATGTTAATTTGTTTATAGATTCATCGTGCCAGACTTCTTTGGAATTATCAAGTAATAGTCCTAGAAAGCAAGGACTAAGAAGAAAAATTAAAGAACTGCAGACCAATCTCAAATCTTCAAAGAGAAGCAAAATCGTGACTCGCGGAAATATTGTAGAATTTCTGGACGAGCACTACCCGCAAGAGACCACTATGTTGATAAAAAATCAACTGGTGTTACTGGACAAAAGTCCCAAAGGAGCCAGGTACTCTAGTGAATTTAAACAGTTTGCTTTGAGCTTATTTTTGTTGGGACCGAAGGCATACAAGGAGTTACCTAGATTTATAGGACTGCCATCTCCGTCTACTCGAAGAAAGGTAACTGAACACTGGAAAATGTCCCCAGGATTTAATGTATTCGTTTTTCAAATTTTGGAATTGAGAGTACCTTTGATGTCAAAGAAATCAAAAGATTGTATTTTATGCATTGAAGAAATGTCAATTAAAGCAAATTTATTTTAACAATGTGTCAAGAGACGTCGTAGTAGGCTTTGAAGATTTAGGAAACAGAAGGCCCACCAACATAGCTACATCGGTATTAGTGACTATGGTAAGAGGAATCTCTCATAACTGGAAACAACCTATTTCATATTTTTTAACAAAAAATTCTGTAAATGTTGAAGATTTGAAAGATATCATTGTCAAGACTATTCGCAAACTTAAGGGCATAGGGCTGAATGTTCTCGCAGTTACTTCCGATCAGGGCCCAAATTTTCATAAATTAGTTAAAACATGTTTCAAATTAACATTTGAGAAACCATATTTTTTCGTAGACGAATCCATTATTTTTTATTTATTTGACGTTCCACATTTATTAAAATCAACAAGGAATAACTTTTTCCCTTATAACTTTCATCTCGTTGATGGTGTTACAAAAAAACATTATTTAGAAGCGAAGTATACCCTTGATAAAGCAAAATAGTATATGTTCGCGCCTAGGCTAAGTGACGAACACTTAAATAAATAAAGGTTAAATTAGCCTCTCAAGTATTTAGTCACTCTGTGGCCGTCGCTATGCACACTTATATTGATTTGGAGAAAATACCGGAAGAAGCCAAAGTAACTGCTAACTTTATAGAGGAAATGAACATATTGTTTGATATATTGAATTCATGCAATTTGGAAACATGCCAAGCTTTTATGGGAACTACAGAGCAATTTGAATTTTTAAAAAAAATGGACAAGCTTTTTTCAAACTTGAGAGTTTTAGATAAAACGGAATGAGTGTAACAAATTCTATGAATGTTTTTAAATGAAACTCAAGGTCTCTAGTTAATTCCACAATACAAGTTATTGAAAATTCTAAAAAATTGACAATTGTTTCGATAAATCAATATCATCGTAAGAATGACAGAAGTTACATTTCATTTTATGCCTACCTGATGTTTAGTAGTTATATATTTGGCTAGACCAAGAAGTAACCTTACTTGTGATTGGCTTAATATATGTTTATAGAAAAAGAAGAAGATGTGATATTACAAATATTGAAGCTTAGATATTATTAGCCCCATGGTGATATCCTGGATATCATTTTTCCAATTAAGATCAGTATAACTGTGCAATGATATAGAAAACCAGAAAAACTATATCTGCTGATCTTTACAATTATCACTTAAGAAGACAGTTTATTAGTGGAGAATTCCCTAGATTTAACTGTTCATTGACAACTTCATATTGTGGGTTTCTTAAATGTCTTCTAATTTCCAGTTCTTCAAGGAAATCCAGTTCTTGTTTCTTTCCACAAATATGCAGCACTTCTAGTTCTGTGTTAGGTGTCAATGAATGATTGGTGTCAAGTAGATGTTGTGCGTAGTGGGATTAATCTGGTTGTTTTAATCTGTAAGCTCGTAAGTGCTCACTGTATCGTATTTCAAAATTCCTAAGGGTCTGACCCAAATAGACAGCATTACATTCTGGACATTTGAGTTTATATATACCTGACTTCGTTAATAGTGGTATTTTTGTTTTTACATTTAACAATTTTGTACTAACGTTACTTTCTGTTTTAAAAGAAATTGTTGCATTCGTTGCTGAAGATATTATCTTTGAAATATTATTAGAAATATTTCCTGCATATGTGATGGTTTTATAAGTTTTAATTTCATCAGCTTGCTTAGGATATATTAGTTGTAATGCAACTTTTTTCTCTTTTTTACTAATTAGTTTATTTATCATATCTAATGGATAACCGTTAGATGTTGCTATTTGTCTAATTGTATTAATCTCTCTATCAAAATTACATTTGTTCATAGGAACTGCAAAATCTCTATGTATCATTGAATTATATGCTGCTAGTCTGTGTGAGACAGGGTGGTTAGAATTGAATGGAATTGTCACATCAGTCTGTGTTGGTTTTCGGTAAATTGAATAATCAAGTACATTATTAACTCTTTGAATTTTTAAATCAAGAAAATTGATTGAGCTATTTTCTTCAATTTCTAATGTAAATTTAATTTTTGGGTGTAAATTATTGATGTGGTTGAAAAACACATCTAATTGTCGCTCACTACCCATAAAACAAGCTAATATGTCATCCACATATCTATACCAAAATAAAATATTTTGCGAAATATTACTTTCAAAGATCTTTCTTCCTAAATTGTCCATGAAAATGTTTGCTAAAATAGGTGATATAGGGCTTCCCATTGGTAAACCTTCATTTTGAATATATATCTTATTGTCAAAAGTGAAATAATTCTGTAATATTTCGAAAAATATTTTATTTTGGTATAGATATGTGGATGACATATTAGCTTGTTTTATGGGTAGTGAGCGACAATTAGATGTGTTTTTCAACCACATCAATAATTTACACCCTAAAATTAAATTTACATTAGAAATTGAAGAAAATAGCTCAATCAATTTTCTTGATTTAAAAATTCAAAGAGTTAATAATGTACTTGATTATTCAATTTACCGAAAACCAACACAGACTGATGTGACAATTCCATTCAATTCTAACCACCCTGTCTCACACAGACTAGCAGCATATAATTCAATGATACATAAAGCTTTTTCAGTTCCTATGAACAAATGTAATTTTGATAGAGAGATTAATACAATTAGACAAATAGCAACATCTAACGGTTATCCATTAGATATGATAAATAAACTAATTAGTAAAAAAGAGAAAAAAGTTGCATTACAACTAATATATCCTAAGCAAGCTGATGAAATTAAAACTTATAAAACCACATATGCAGGAAATATTTCTAATAATATTTCAAAGATAATATCTTCAGCAACGAATGCAACAATTTCTTTTAAAACAGAAAGTAACGTTAGTACAAAATTGTTAAATGTAAAAACAAAAATACCACTATTGAAGAAGTCAGGTATATATAAACTCAAATGTCCAGAATGTAATGCTGTCTATTTGGGTCAGACCCTTAGGAATTTTGAAATACGATACAGTGAGCACTTACGAGCTTACAGATTAAAACAACCAGATAAATCCCACTACGCAAAACATCTACTTGACACCAATCATTCATTGACACCTAACACAGAACTAGAAGTGCTGCATATTTGTGAAAAGAAACATGAACTGGATTTCCTTGAAGAACTGGAAATTAGAAGACATTTAAGAAACCCACAATATGAAGTTGTCAATGAACAGTTAAATCTAGGGAATTCTCCACTAATAAACTCTCTTCTTAAGTGATAATTGTAAAGATCAGCAGATATAGTTTTCCTGGTTTTCTATATCATTGCACAGTTATACTGATCTTAATTGGAAAAATTATATCCAGGATATCACCATAGGGCTAATAATATCTAAGCTTCAATATTTGTAATATCACATCTTCTTCTTTTTCTATAAACATATATTAAGCCAATCACAAGTTAGGTTACTTCTTGGTCTAGCCAAATATAAAACTACTAAACATCAGGTAGGCATAAAATGAAATGTAACTTCTGTCATTCTGACGATGATATTGATTTATCGAAACAATTGTCAATTTTTTAGAATTTTCAATAACTTGTATTATATTGTAATCAGGATTGTCTCGAGAATTACTTTGGTCAAATCAGAAACGCTTGTGGAAATGCCAGAAATACCACTGCCATACAGCTTACCAGAGTATTTGAAAAGCCTTTTGCTATAGGATATTTTCACGAGACAGAAAACAGTAATTGTATGGAAGATAGAAGCGATATTTTGATAAAATCGGACTCGTTCAAAAATATCGAGAGTTTTCAGGAAAAAAATTAGAAAAATATTTCACCAGTTATAAAAATAGAGTCAACAGATTATAGGAATCTAATATCAGAGGCAGGAAATGCACTGGTCTGTTGTTGGATATTTTTTACGTAAATGTCTCTTTAAACATTCTTGTGATGTTTTGTTTGTTCTCAATATTGTTCAGTATCCGAAAGAGACGAGTCAACTTAATTTTGTAAGCTCAAAGCTTACAACAATAGTAAAAATATATTTGGTGGCTTAACAGTCCCTCCAAATGAGTTTTTAGAGTACCTAATACGTTAAGAGGATATATTTGTTTCCAATTTTAACAATTACTGTATACAAGATGGTGTAGGAAACATATTTTTGAAAGAATATTCAAATGTAGGATTTACCCACGCATGTAGCAATTTTCCAAAAGAATATTTACTCTCATTGTATACAGGAGCTCGAATCTACTACACATTAAAATTTGCAAACAGACAAGTAAAATCTCAATTATTGTAGAATTGCTTAGTTTGTGTTTGTTACGAGGTTATTTAAATTCATGTTGATAATAAAAATATCAGTCTTGTATTTGAAATTGTTGTATTAGTTTGTGTTAGAAATAAAGTTAGTTTTTAAAAACACGGTTTCAGTTAATTAAAAGTTAAGTGGCGCAGTCAGTAGGATAGTCAATCGAAAGTTAAAGCATATAACATTCGGTTCGTTTCTACGATTTATTGACTATTCGAACAAGTGAATTTTAATTATTAGAACTCTTAGTTGGGCGAACTGAGTAACTCAACTAGAAGATCTGTGTTGTGCGAGAAACCGGAAGAATCAAGAGGAGATTGGTTGTTCCTGTGCAGTCCGAGCCAATGGAAAGGATCCTCGTTCTATTACTGTAAGTGTTTTTATATCATATAGAGGGAATATTGATTATTTTTCTGACACATCTGACGATTCTGACTCAAATTCTGATTCAAATAATTCAAATTCCGGCTCAAACTCTTTTAACACTAAAATAAAATTAACCTTAGCATCACCTAAACTTTTTCCCATAAATAATTTTAATAAAATGGGTACTCCACAATTACCTATTTTAAAAAAAGAATATATGGATATGATACCAGAATTTGATGGAAACAATGCATTACTTCCTAGGTTTATTCGAATTTCAGAGAAAGTAGTTAGTAAGTTTTATAATACTGTAGATGTAGGGGATTTTCAAAATGAATATTTGATGTCCAGCATCTTAGCAAAAATAAAAGGTGAAGCAGCTATAAACATTTCTTCTTGTACGATAAGAACTTGGGAAAATCTGAAAGAGGCACTTCTTAATACTTATGCTGATAAAAGAGATATTTACACATTAAATATAGAACTTTCAGAAATGAAACAAGGTAATGAAACGCCTTTCGAATTTATTGAATCTTCAAATTTCTTATCTCATCACACATTCCAATGTGAATGAATATTTAGTTTTAGGAAATTACTTTTAAAATTTGGCACTCAGAGTATTGCTACGCGGTTTAAAAGAACCTTTAGGTACATTAATGCGTACGAAAAATCCATAAAATTTGAATATTGCTTTAAATGTTCTTACAAATGATTTTCAAGTTTATATGACCCAGAATAATCATCCAAAAAATATTTTTTCAAATTTAAATACGCAAAATTATTCTCATAAAAATGAAACCAATTTCCAAAATAATGTGGCACATAGGCAGCCACCTCCTAAGCCAAATTCTATGCAGAATTATCAACACACTAATCGAAATCCCGCATCAAACCCCCAAAATCGTCCATCAACTTCTTATAATTCTTCTAATAGGAATAATACAAGTTTTTCTAATAATGGTCATTACATTTTTAAACCTAATCCAAATCAAAGATTTTCAAATTCAACTCCAATGAGTATGTCTACCAGAAACACCCCTAGACCCCAACCCCAAAATTATCAAAATAGGTTCCAACACAATCCTTATCAACCTAGAAATTTTATCTCGGAAGAACTCCATAATATAGACGATTCCGATTGTATTAATGATGAATCCAATAATTTTTTAGAGATACCAGTCTCGGAACCAAATCAAACATTATCGAATTACTAAACTCAAATAATTCAGAAAGTGTGTTACTCTATATAATTTTCCCAAAACAAAATCTAAAAGTTTTTATTGATACTGGTAGCACAAGATCATTTGTGACACCAGCTGTAGCTGAAAAATATTTCAAAAAATCTTACGTCAAAAAACCATTCCATGTAAAATCTGCCTTTGGTAGCAGTCAACAAAATTTCTGCACCTTTATTCCAGTCCCAAAAATGTTTAATTATAGGAAACCGCTTAATTTAGAATATTGCGTTTTCAAATTTCCCGATCATTTTGATTGTTTGTTAGGATTAGATAATTTAAAAATACTTAATGCAATTATTGACTTAAATAATAATTTGCTTATGACTCCTTATAGTCAAATTAAAATGAATTACTTTGACATTAAAACTGGATCCGTGAATTGTATAGTAGTGCATCCACGTTTTGAACAAGTAATTAAATTAAATATTGAAAATGTAAAAAATGGTAATGTAATTATACCATATACACGAATTGGGAAACTATAAATCCCGGAATGTTTAACAAAAGTTGAAAATAATATAGCTTTATGTACAATTTCAAATGCTTCAGAATCCATCTTTCGAGTAGACTTAAGCCCTTCTATTAGTGTTGAGACATTCGATGAATACGAACAAACCCTCAACCCAAATTTCAATAATATTTATTCTGAAAATGTTAAATTTGATGTTTCGAAAGTTAGAACTGAACATATGAATTCCGAAGAGAAACAATCTGTATTAAAATTAGTTCAAGAGTATAGTGATATTTTTCATGTTGAAGGAAATCAGCTTACTTTCACAAGTAAAATAAAACATCATATTAAAACTTCTAATGATATACCTATTTATTCAAAATCATACAGATATCATGAGATTAATCGAACGGAAATTCAAAAACAAATTCAAAAAATGTTAAATGATAATATTATTAGGCCGTCCAGCTCTCCGTGGTCGAACAATATCTGGATAGTTCCAAAGAAGCTAAATGCTTCTGAAAAGCCAAAGTATCGACTCGTTGTTGATTATCGAAAACTGAATGAGATCACAATTGGAGATCGATATCCATTGCCAGATATTACAACGTTACTAGATAAGCTTGGACGTTGTCAATACTTTACAACATTAGATCTCGCTTCTGGTTTCCATCCGATCGAGATAGCTGAGGAGGATATTCCGAAAACAGCCTTTAATATTGAAAATGGGCACTATGAATATGTGCGTATGCCCATGGGTCTGAAAGGGGCTCCCGCAACCTTTCAAAGGGTCATGGACAATATCCTAAGAGGTATACAGAACGAGAAATGTTTGGTGTACATTGATGATATAATTGTGTTCAGTACCATCTTACAAGAACACATCACAAATTTAAAAGAAGTATTCAATAGATTAAGAGATTCTAATTTTAAATTACAAATTGATAAATGCGAATTCTTGCGAAAAGGAGTTGCATATCTGGGACACATTGTCACGCCAGAAGGTGTAAAACCGAACCCAGATAAAATTTGAGCAATTAAAAAATTTCCGATACCAAAAAATTCAAAACAATTAAGAGGATTCTCAGGACTCCTAGGGTATTATCGAAAATTTATAAAAGATTTTTCAAAATTGACAAAACCATTAACTATAAGATTGAAAAAAGATGCAATTATCAATGTAAATGATTCAGATTATGTCGAATGTTTTGAAATGTGTAAAAATCTGTTGATAAATGAGCCAATACTTCAATATCCAGATTTTACAAAACCCTTTAACCTTACCACAGATGCCAGCAATTATGATTTAGGTGCTGTTTTAAGTCAAGGCAAAATAGGCTCTGATTTACCTGTGGCTTACGCCAGCAGAACCTTGAATGATTCAGAATGCAACTATTCTGTAATCGAGAAAGAACTTCTTGCCATAGTTTGGGCAGCGAAATACTTCCGCCCGTATCTTTTTGGCAGAAAATTTACAATAGTTACCGACCATAAACCACTTCAATGGTTATTCTCACTTAAAGACCCAAGTTCAAAGCTTGTCAGATGGCGCTTGAAACTTGAAGAATATGATTATGATATCGTATACAAAAAAGGTGCTCTAAATACCAATAGCGATTGTTTGTCCCGAATTCAAATAAATATTAATGAATCTGAAATACAAGAACCCCAATGTTCTAAAAATTTATTAGTTTATATGGACAAATTTGATAAAAAACTCTCATCATCTCCCGATGATAATGTATCTCTAATCGTTGAAACAGATAATGAAAGTAACAATAATGAGGATGATGACGAAGACATTACAGTTCATACAAATGAGGAAAATCCTGTAATCGGTATACCAATTTCAGATTCAGCGATAAATATTGGTAAAAATCAATTAATATTTACAGAAGTAAATTTCGAACCAGCCATACCCACTATTATAAAACTGTATGAAAATAAACAAATAATTATTGTACAAATATCTAAAAATAATTTTGAGCAAGATGTGATTAATTTCGTGAAAGAATACATAGTACCTAAAACTAAATATTTTATTTATTTTGAGGACCCAATTTATGAAAAATTCAGTGTTATTCTACAAAATCACTTTCAAGAGTCTCAAATTGACTTTGTTAAATGTAATAAAAAATTAATAGATGTTCCTTTAAATGAAGTAAAGAAGTAATTCAAAATTACCACGAGGGTAAGACTAATCATAGAGGTCTAGATGAAACTGAAAATCTATTAAAAGCTTTGTATTATTGGCCTAATCAAAGAGCATCTATACAAACTTATATAAACGAATGCGAAGTTTGCCAGTTAAGCAAATATGATAGAAAACCAATAAAACCATATTTAAATGTTACTCCCACAGCTACTAAACCTTTCCAAATTTTGCATTTAGACACGATAACCTTAGAAAATAGTAAATTTCTTACGATAATAGATTCATTTTCTAAGTATGGTCAAATGTATGAATTACAATCTAGATAAAGAAAAGAAGTAGCTCATAGTCTAATTAAATATTTTACACACCATTGTATACAAGAACAAATAATTTCGGATAATGGAACTGAGTTGAAAAATTCTGTTGTAAAGGAATTATTAGAAACGCATAAAATTAAAATTCATTTTATATGTTCTCAACATCCAGAATCGCCGAAAGATTCCACTCTACGATTATTGAACACATCAGACTTTTGAATAATCAAAAAGATTTTATAAATGAGACTATTGAAAATAAATTACTTTATGCTTATTAGCCTATAATAATAGCGTTCATTCTGCAACAAAATTGAAACCTAACGAAATAATTACCGGGCACATAGATAGTAATACACCCTTCAATATAGAATTAGATCGACAAGTAGTTAATAATTATATACAAAATCATAAAGATGAAATGAAAATTTTATACTCGAATTTAAATCAAAAATTACAGGAAAATAAATCAAAAGTAATATCTAAAGCCAATAGAAGCCGTGAAGAATTACCAGAAACAATACCCCCTAAAGTGTATGTATGTAATAAACAGTCACAAGGTTAAACCAAAAATAAATATAAAAGTGAAGAAATGAAAAGCAAAAATATCCGACTAAAAACAGCAAAAATCGCTGCTAGGCACAAAAATACTTCAGAAAATATTCATCTTTCAAACATAAAACGTCCTAAAAAGACTCCATATAAATTCATTTCAGGTTCGTCACCGTCGGAGACGCAACAGTCAAAATAAAAGATGTTACCCATAACTTGGGAATACTTCCCATAAATCTTGGATATGCCAAGCTGCAGAAATCCAGTCATACTTTCGTTCATTTTTATAATTTAAGTCCACTATTAGTAGAATATAATAAGTTAAGTATACAATATAATCACGTTAAATATAATATGTCTAATAATACATTTTTTCTAACTGAAACAGAAAATATTGTAAATATAATAGAGTACACTAAGAATAGTATAGATGATAAATTTGATAACATTAATATTCATTCAACCTTAGATAGACCAAAGAGAGGGTTAATTAACGGTCTTGGATCAATAGTAAAAACAATTACGGGAAATTTGGACTCTGAAGATGGAGAAAGGATTAATTCAATTATGGAACATTTAAAACAAAATCAAGAAAACTTGCAAACTCAAATTAAAATGAAATATTCTGTTAGTCACCAAATAATTGATAATTTTAATAAGACAATTCAGGACATCCAGTATAATGAAAAAATAATTAAAACGAAAATATTTGAGATAAGAGATATTTTAGATTTTCAAGCAAATGCAGAGAATATTATTTATTTGAAACAGCTATTCAACGAACTCCTTATCACATTCAATGTAATTTTAGACGATTTAGAAACGGTAGAAAATTCTTCAACTTTCTGTAAACTTAAAACATTACATCCAAGTATTATAAAATCTGACGACTTATTCGCAGAGTTGCAAAAAGTGCATTCTTACTATCAAGCGGAATTACCTTTCGAATTAAGACATAAAAACATTTTAGAATTTGAAGCCGTCATAGACGTAGTTTGTAAAGTAGAAAATAATCAAATACAATATTTTTTATCATTACCTATTAATCATGATATTTTATTTAATATTTTTTATACGTTACCTATACCTACAGAAATTGAATCAGAATACGTAATATTAATACCTAATCCAAAATTTATACTAAAATCAAATAATGTCATTAAACCTCTAAATGACATTTGCACTCGCGGCAATATTTTTCAATGTCCTAACCATTTGCAAGACAATAATAATTATGGGTGCGAAGAAAACGTATTGCTAGCAGGAAATTCTACATTTTGACAATATACAAAAATTGAAATAATTAAGAATCACATTGAAATTATTCCGGAGATAAATCAATTTTTGGCAATATTTCCAGTAGAAGAAAAATTAATCATCAAGAGTAAGCAAGAAACTGAAGTGAAAACTCTTAAAGGCATTTATTTAATTGAAAATTCAGCATGTAAAATTATATTTAGAAATCAAGAGTTAATATTTCAACAAAAAACTTTTGGACAACCTTTTGTAATAAATGAACTAAATTTGAAATTGAATCAATTACACGTTTCTCCAATGAAGATTGATTTAAAAAGTTTAAAAATAAAGGATATTCCAAATCAATTGGTAACGCCAATATTTACGGAAAACCATAATTTTCACATTCCCAGTATTTGGACTATTCTTCTTTATATAGCGTTGATAGTGGCCTTCCTGTGGATCATGTTTAAGAGGAAACATTCTGGAAGGACAAGTAAGAGTCATTAGGAGTCAACGGAAGATGGGATCCAGCTTCCAGGAGAAGCTTCTTTCTAAAGGGGGAGGTGTCACCTACGCCATTGCCCTTAGGTGGAGAGTATATTGTGCTGATTAAGTATTTATATTATTGTAGAATTGCTTAGTTTGTGTTTTATACTTATTATGTTATGTTAGATTATGATTCGAAGATATGTATTTTCATGCAAACATATATCTATGTATGTATTCATAAATAAATTAATATTTAACGCCTGACCCTCGTAGACATACTTCCGAGTAAACATATTGTTCACGGTGCCGACTGACCCCCATATAACACATTTTGGCTGTTATCTGCATGATTTATGACCGATGACAAAAAACGCGGCACTTTGCAACAACATCAAAGAAGTTACCAGACTTATTGGAATTTATGGACGGTGTCCGGAGTGCAACAAGTAACCAATTTTATAATTCAATATTGTTCAGGACATCTCACAGATGAAACCTATTGACTTTCCGCTCACCCGAGCCAGTATAACGGAATCTACGGTACTTGAAGTAATACATTTTTTGAAAACATTTCGGTTTGTTATACAGCCTCCTTAGTGTATATAAGTGACCAACTTTATGATTGGGTATTATTCAGGGTGTCTCACAGATGAACCCTATTAATGTTCAGCTCATCAGAGCCAGTGCATCGGGTACTATGTTACTTGAAGTTCCGCATTTTTGTCTTTTTTGGTGACATTTCGGTTTGGTAGCACGATACAGCCTCCGGAGTGGACACATGTGACCAATTTCATGATTGGATAGTGTTCAGGGCGTCTCAAATATGAACCCTATTGATTTTCAGCTCACTAGAGCCTATACAACCGATGGTGGAAGTACCACATTTTCGTATTTTTTGGAAAAATTCTGGTTTGTTAATACGATGCAGCTACCGGAGTGTAACTATTCACCAATTTTATGATTGGATATTGTTCAGGACATTTCACAGATGAACGCTATTAATTTTCAGCACATCAGTATACAATCCCCGGAGTCGATACAAGTGACCAATTTGATGATTGAATATTGTTCAGGGCGTCTCACAGATCATCCTAATAGATTTTCAGCTCACCAGAGCCAGTACAACGAGTCCTATGGTACTTGAAGTACCACATTTTTGTCTTTTTTGGAAAAATTTCGGTTTATTAGCACGATACAGCTTTCGCAGTGTATACAAGTGACCAATTTTATGATTAGATATTGTTTCGCGTATCTCACAGATGATCCCAATGGATTTTCAGCTCATCAGATCCACTAAAACAAGTCCTATACATCTAAAAATACTACATTTTTGGAGAAACTTCGTGTCGTTAGCACGATGCAGTCTCCGAAATGTACAAAAGTAACCAATTTGATTATAGGATTATTGTTCAAGGCATTTCACAAATGCTGAAAAGTTAGTTTTGATCTAAAACCGTTTATTTTCTATTAAAATCGGTTCAGGAAGAGGGGATGAAAAAGTGGTTGAAATTATATTTTTACGCAATTCTCCTTGATTTATTCATATTTATCGAGTTATACTATCAATATTTTTGAGGTGTGCAAATAAATTTCTTTCATCCCCTATGTCAGGCGCAAAGTAGGTTAAATCAGTTAAATCGAGTGATATATCGTTTCCTATATTTTCGGGGATGACGAAGTCAAATATTATGTTATTTGTCAAAAAATCTCAAAAAAAATCTTCATCCACCCATCAGAGGGGTAAGTCAAAAATATGGAATATTTAATTAGTGAGAGTGACCAATTCGGAAGTACCAATTCCATTGGTCGCGGTATTTTTCTGCCTAATATGCTTCAATAACGCTCTATATGAAACAAAATTTTGACTCACATACTCTTAGCTGACTATATCTTTAACAAAACAGTTATATCAGTGCCATACGCAACCGATTTTGGTATTAGGTAGATATTGTTTGTCAAGTATCCGTAAAAGTTTGTTAAAAAAATTACTAGTGACGAAATTTATTTGTGAAAGATTTTATTATTACTACTTGTAGATTTGCCAGAGAAAATTATGGTGACAATGCGGTAGGATACGCACAAGTAAAAAGAGAAGGAAATATTTGGGTATTTCAGGAGTTCGTATCGCATCAAAAACTTTGGAGATGATAGAGAGACTAAAATGATTTATTATTTATAATTATTAAATGGCTGATTGGAAAGTAGTCAACTTTTAACCGTTAACAAATACCATAATTGCACCCTTTTTGGTGTTATAAACAAGTTTATACTATACTTGTGAACTCATGTACGGACTAATTTCAATAGTGGATGCGGCAATTTTTTGGTAAATATAACGTTTATCTATTATAAATGCAACAATTGACTTTTTTGAACATTATTAGAGATACCAAGTTGTCTTATGACATCTCGATATAATTAACGGTTCAAGAGATACGGGCAATTATATGTCGCACTGCACACCTATTGACGCATTGACATTTTTTTTGAACGTACATCACAATGTTGAAACTGTGATGGAAAAGAACATTAATTAACAAAAGTGAAAATCCACCGTAAGTTGTAGTGTGCTGACAACATCATTAACTTTTACCTGTTCCTGCCTATCGCTCAAATAATCCTTGAGAAGATCATGTGGGGGTCCACGCATTCCTGCGTCCCACAAGGCATCCATCAGCTGTTCGTGTGAACGGTATCAAACGCCTTAGCTAGATCCAGAAATACGTAGATACTTGGTTTACAGTCGTCAACTAACCGATATATTGCATTTGTTGATTAAACTATTCCGCCGCTAGTTTTTTCAAATATTTTTGTTAAATTTGTTATTAAGGAAATTGGTAAGTAGTTTGACATATTGTTTTTATCGCGTTTTTCATGTAATGGCAAGATAATGGTATTTTTGAACCGATTGTCACATTTGCCCACACGAAATATAGAGTATATGAGATGGACTATTTGTGGTATTATTTCATATTTGATATCTCAGCCTTTATGCCATCTACGCCTGGTGCTTTATTATTTTTAAGTGAATCTATTATGTCTCCGATTTCATTTTCAGCGGTGTCAGATACGAATATAGAACTGACATTGATTTTGTTTTTTGCAGGTGTTGTTTGTGGTTTAATTTTAACATTGTTACTGAAGTTTTCAATAAAAAGTTCAACAATGTTATATTTGTCTAGTGAGTGACTTCTACTGTCATGAGTTTGTAATTCTGTTACTTTTTTTTAATAGTTATTTTCATTTTACTTATTATTCACAATGTTCAATAAATTTTTTGTGTGGTTTTTATTTTTAATAATTTCATTTCTATAATAATTTTTTTTTGTTATTTTTGTTAGTGTTTTTAATTTTTCTCTATAATTAAAATAATCGGTCCTCTTTAATATATGAATGGGGTCTTTTAAATGTTCTTTATATAATTTTTTTTCAATTTCTGAATTTACTAAGCCCTCTGTCATCCATTTTTGTCTTTTTTGTTTTTATTTTTTATTTTCATTAATTGGATATTATATTCCACCAATCTTTTAAGAGTATTAATAAATATATTACATTTTTCATTTATATCATCACAGTTATAATAACTACTCCAATTGTTATTTTGAAGATTATTTTTCAGATTTTTATTATTAATGACCTTTTTATTATGATTTTTAATGTTATAGCAATTCATTGGTTTTTTTTTTGTGTTTGAGCATCGACATCTAGGTCATTGTGCTCGTCGATATATCATTGAGGTAATTTATATTTTATAAAATAAATTTGTGGACTTTAGATAAGTTATCACCTGGTTAAGCTCGTCATTTTGGTTTCTAAGAATGTTTTCGATCTGGGGTATTTTGAGGAATTGTCTGTGAAAATTGAAGGCTGCACAAGTTAATATATGTTGGGTTGTCAGTGGGATGCCGCACTTCTCACATCTGGGTTTGTTCTTTCCAAGGAGGAGGTGTAAATGGGTTAGGTTTGTGTGGCCTATCCTTAATCGGCTGAGGACGACTTGTTCACGCCTTGTAAGAGTTTTGGGGTAGATCCATTTTTGTACGCTCGGTTTAATGTGTCTTAATTGTCCGTCATATGTATTCCATCTGTTCTGCCATGCTTCGTAAATTTTATTCTTTATATCCGTTTTCATATCCAGAAAGGTGTTAGGTATGCCTTTGTCAACTGTTCCGCTTGTGGCTTTATTTGCTACTAGATCAGCTTCAGTATTACCGGTAATATCGGTATGCCCAGGTATCCACATTATTGAAATAGTCCTTTGCATACTGTATAGATGGGTTGATAATTCTTGAATGCGTACAACCCATTCATTTGCAGAAAAACGATTTTTTGTCGAGAGAGTGGCAGTTAAGGAATCCGTACAAACTAAACATTTTTCAAAGCTGCTCTGACTGAAGTACAACAACGCTTGCCATATTGCATACAACTCGGCATTAAGTATAATAAACTATTGGTTTAGGGTCCAAAAGAAGGAATCAACACCGATTACGATTGCCGCCCCTGTTCCATTCTCTGATTTGGAACCATCTGTGTAGATGACTAAATGTTCGTTGTATAGATCCATTTGTTCTAAAAATAGCGTTCGGTAGATCGATGGAGCGGTATCTTCTTTTTTGTATTTACTGAGAGATATGTTTATTTGTGGTAGTTTTCTTAGCCATGGAGGAGTGTCATACGTATAGGTCATTTTTTCTATTTGTAAGTTTATCCTGTACTCTTCAGATGTGTCTGAAAAACGAATACTGGATGGTTTAGTTGAACTACGTCTTAGTGTGTGTGGACTGGGAAGGTTTGTGAAAATCTTGTTATTTAAATGGTTGGGTAACGTTTGTATTTTCACGCCATATGTTATGAGCTGCATATCTCTCCTTAAGTTTAGGGGTAAGGACGAAGCATCGCATAAGATTGCTTCTATAGGGCTTGTTCTAAATGCACCGATTGCATGTCTTACTGCGAGATTTTGGATTTTATTTAGCTGGTTCAAGTGTGAACGTCTTGCAGAACCATAAACAATACAGCCAAAGTCAATTTTGGATTGCACAAAAGTTTGATAGATGCGTAATAAAATTTCTCTTTCGAACCCCCATCGGATACTCGACAAACATTTGATAATGTCTCCGATTTCATGTTCAGCGGTGTCAGATACGAATATAGAACTGACATTGATTTTGTTTTTTGCAGGTGTTGTTTGTGGTTTAATTTTAACATTGTTACTGAAGTTTTCAATAAAAAGTTCAACAATGTTATATTTGTCTAGTGAGTGACTTCTACTGTCATGAGTTTGTAATTCTGTTACTTTTTTTTAATAGTTATTTTCATTTTACTTATTATTCACAATGTTCAATAAATTTTTTGTGTGGTTTTTATTTTTAATAATTTCATTTCTATAATAATTTTTTTTGTTATTTTTGTTAGTGTTTTTAATTTTTCTCTATAATTAAAATAATCGGTTCTCTTTAAATGTTCTTTAAATAATTTTTTTCCAATTTCTGAATTTACTAAGCCCTCTGTCATCCATTTTTGTCTTTTTTGTTTTTATTTTTTATTTTCATTAATTGGATATTATATTCCACCAATCTTTTAAGAGTATTAATAAATATATTACATTTTTCATTTATATCATCACAGTTATAATAACTACTCCAATTGTTATTTTGAAGATTATTTTTCAGATTTTTATTATTAATGACCTTTTTATTATGATTTTTAATGTTATAGCAATTCATTGGTTTTAGTGGAATATTTAGTATAACAGCTTTATGGTCTGCACACAACTTTCAAATGTTGCGGCTAGGATATTTTGTTTGACATTATTACAGTTACTTTTAAAAAAAATGTGATCAATGCAACTTTTTGAATTTCCTTTTATTCTAGTGTATTTGTTTATTAACGATCCTAAATTAAATTCATACAATATATTTGGGTACTCAATGGCGGGTTCTAAAATATTTCCCTTAATATTCAGATAAATATCTCCCAGAGATACATATTGTTGTATATTCAATTCACCGGGTCCACATTAGTACGTATGTAGGTGGTTCGTCGGAATATTTATTGATGTGGAGGGGGTGAAGCACCAACCCAGCCCGTCTCCAAGTGGCGGATAGGAGAAAGGCCTCTGAGATGATTTTAAATGAGGAGGAGGTCTGTGGAGAAATACCTGGGGGCACGTTATGTCTAAAAACTCAACTCGCAGCCCTCGAATCTCTGCCTTGGACCAACTTCACCTGTCCCAGCTGTAGTATTGTGGCTAAGGGATTGCACACAGGGTTACGATGCCGGGTGAAATTTCGAGCTTACCTCGAAATCACCTGTTATACCAATGTATCCTGGCTGTCGGCGTCAAGTCTCGCGGGCCAGTAGGATGGGAGGCGTCTTGACTTTACTGCCCGGACCAAGAGGAGACAACCTCATTAAAAGCCTAAAGTCTAGGTGAAAAACCTGGCCGAAGAATGCGTGACTATACAGGAGAATAATCCTCACTGGTTCGGAACTTGGAGCACCGGGGGGAACTCCATTGTATTGAGCTCCTTACCTCTGCACGCCGGGCTCTGCAGCGGTGGACCCTAGCTTCTCGTGGGACCATTTATGGACAGAGAAAGTAAATCTTCCACCGGAAAAGTAGTGGAGAAAACCTCCACCTCTTCATCCGGGCACCTCACAGAGGCAAAAAGACCAAACGGCACAAATCCATTTCTCAGGTATCCATTTCAGTTATGGAATGATACTGGTGGACTGTGGGTCCCAAGAATCGGTAGACTGGCTCATGAGGTCAGCGCTAAAATCAAACTCTTGGGAAGGACCCGAATTGGTGGCTCTAAATGGAAATAACATCCCAAAGCCGGTCACCATAACGGTGTTCTTCCCAAGAAGCCACGACATGAAATTGGAGAAGATCCAACTTGTCGAGAATCAGAACTCCAACCTCACTTCTGGGGATTGGGTGATCCTGAACTCTAAAATAGAGGGACAGGAAACTATCCTCACGATTGGGATCGATCACCAATCTGGGGAGGCTCTGAAGGCTGGAGGCCTCGCGGAGAATCCGAAGAACATGGGGATACCCTCCACATCTGGAACCCCCGGAAAGGAGGGAAAAGGCAAAAGCTTGACCTTGGGTCAGCCCGAGATCTCCTCCGGCTCTACAGAGGTGACTGGGGATGCGGAGATCGCTTGTGCATCCCGGGAAGCTGGGCGGAGCAGCCTGTGGTTTGAGAGTCTGACTCGAGATCTAGAAACCTGCTCGAACTCCGAGGAAGATATTGTTATGGTCGAGGAGGGGAAGGGAGAGATAAAGGAGGGGATGAATAGAGGATGAGTAACTCGGCCTCTCTCATCCATAATAATTCACCTTCACGTTCACGAATGTAGCTCAGATTAACCTGCATCACGTGAATGGGGCTTCAGCTGTGATTGCGAGGTTGTTCGCCAGACTATAACTGGAGATTGTACTGATCCAAGAACCATGAATCAACAAAGAAGGCCAAATCAAAGGTTTGGTATGCAAGGATTCCAAATTGATTTATGATCAAAGGCAAGTATCTCCGCGTGCCTGTGTAATCATAAGAAATAACATAAAATATATTTGTGTTTCAGAATACATGTCACGGGACCTTGTTCCAATCATGGTTCACCTCAACATTGGGGGTATCGACCGAGACATCGTCATTGCCTCTGCCTACTTCGCTGGAGACGGGCCGATGACTCCGCCACTTCGGGGAATGTATCGTGCTAACAAACCGAAACTTCTCCAAAAATAACCAAAAATTCAGTATATCTGGATTTATAGGACCCGCTGTACTCGCTCTAGTCAACTGAAAATCAATAAGGTACATCTTTGAGACACCTTGTACAATACTCAATCATAAAATTGATCAATCGTATACTCTCTGGATGCTGTATCGTGCTAACAATCTGAAAATTCTCCAAAAATGACAAAAATATCGAACTCAAAGTACTGTAGCACCTGTTGTATTGGCTCCGGTGAGCTGAAAATCAATAGAGTCCATCAGTGATATACCCTGAATAATATTCAATCATAAAATTGGTGACTTATTTTACTCCGGAGGCTGTATCGTGCTAACAAACTGAAATCTCACAAAAAATTACAAAATGTCGTACTTCAAGTACCATAGCACCCGTTGTACTGGCTCTGGTGACCTGAAAATCAATAGGGATTATCTGTGACATGTCCTTAACAATATTCAAACATAAAATTGCTGACTTATTGCACTCCGGAGGCTGTATCGTGCTAACAAGACATGCAAGGAAAAGTGGCCGACGACAACGACGACGACGACATACACACAGGATTTTTTTTCTAAAAACCGTTTTTTCGTGTTGTTGTTGATGGAAAACGTAAAAATAACTCAAGAAAAATTTTCAAAATCCAACCTTTTTTTGGGGTAAACCAATAATACTTTTCTCGCATATAGAAAGGTTGGGCGGAAAAGTAAAAATATCAATTAGCTGCAGAAGTTGTATGACGAGGTGCCTACGGACGAGGAAGACACTATTGAAGAATCTGACGTTTCCGATGCAGACGACAGAACATGTGAGCTCAGCGATCACGATACCGATTTAGAGCAGGAGATTACTCCGTTAGACGAACTTGAAAATCCTACGCCGAGCATTTCACGTGGTAAAAGGGCTCATTTATATTATGAAGCCAAAGATGGGTTTAAATGGAATAAAATGTGTCTTCCAAAAAACGTGAGAACTAGACAGCACAATATTATATCCAAACTGCCAGGAGTGATTGGTGATGCAAAAAATGCTTCTACGGAGAAATAGTGTTGGGACTTATTTTTTGACGCGGATATAACCATGAACATTGTAGAGTACACTAACATTTATATCGAAACTATTGCCAACCGTTACCAAGACAGCTCTGATGTAAGACCAATTACAATAACTGAGCTGAAAGCCTTGTTTGGTCTACTATTTCTGATCGGAGTATACCATAGCGGCCGAACATCTATTTTTGAGTTCTGGGCAACTGATGAAACTGGCGTAGACATTTTTCCTGCTTCAATGGCTTTGAGAAACATACCAGAGAGGAACGTAAACGAGAAGATAATCTCGCTCCCATTAGACAAGTTTTTGAAGCCATTGTTAGAAATTCTCAGAAATGTTATACCATCGGGCAATATGCGACCATCGATGAAATGTTGGTAGTTTTCCGAGGTCGCTGCAACTTCAGGATGTACGTTCCCAACAAGTCTGCCCGATATGGGTTGGAAGTTTTTTTATTAGCCGATGCTCGAACGTTTTACACCCTGAACCTAGAAATTTATGCAGGTAAGCAGCCAGAGGGTCCGTACAAAGTGAGCAACGCAGCCTATGATGTTGAAAGAATTGTTCGACCGATTGCGCAATCAAACCGAAACATTACTATGGACAATTGGTTCACTCCGGTGGAATGTGCTGAAAATTTACCGGTGATCCATAAGTTGACGGTTGTCGGTACTATGCGGAAAAATAAGCGACAGATACCAAAAGAATTCATCTCTATTGCAAGACCAGAGAAGTCAAGTATGTTTGGGTTTACTGAAAATATTACCGTTGTTTCTTATAAACCAAAAAATAACAAACATGTTATTCTTCTGTCTACGATGCACCATGACGACTCCATCGATGAAAGCACTGGCGAAGATGATAAACCGGAAATAATCACTTTCTATAATATGACAAAATGTGGTGTTGATGTAGTGGATCAACTTTGTGCCAAATATAATGTTGCCAGAAATACCAGGAGGTGGCCGATGGTCATTTTCTACAATTTATTGAACGTGTCTGCGATTAACGCTTTCATTATAAAAAGAAGTAATGATCCTTCATCACCGTCAGGAAAACAGAGAAGGATATTCCTGAAAAAGCTTGGAATTCAATTGGTAATGGAGCATATGAAAGAAAGAGTTAAATCTTGGCGTTTGATGAGAGAAATACGATACCATGCTGCAAAAATTAGCGATGTCCAGGTACCTGAACCAGTAGCTGTCGAGGGTAATAAAAGAGGTCGTTGTAGCTTTTGTAAAGATCGCAAAACACGTTTCAAATGCAAAATTTGTAAGAAATATATTTGTTTAGAACATTCCAGATATGTATGTCATGTGTGTGCTGACGAAATTTGAGACGTTAATTTTCTACAGGGTATTTAACATTTATGGACCAAAAAATATATATATTTTTTTATTAATATTACTGATCTTTTCAAAAATTAAAATATTGTTTTTTGTCAAAAACAGGAAGTAAAATGTTTATTCAGATGAAGTGTAATGTTATTTTGCATAATAAAAATGTTCAATTGAAAATATATACAGTTTTTCTTCTGGGTCTGTAACACATGAGAAATTTTAATACATAAAGGAATGCTTTATGTATTAAAATTTCACCCGTGCACTGAAGGGTTAAATCATTAACATTTGACAATTCTAAAGTGTCATACGTCTCCCACGTAACATTCGTCAAATACTGATTCATCTTATACAATTTATTCAAAACTACAAAATAACACACAGAACAACTATTGTCTGACAATTGAACTTCTTAAGACTCATAAATTCCAACACAATTATAGTAACCTGTACAGACTTTTTACGAAATAATATCTACATAAACATTTACAATAATTATACATAAAATCAGAAATTATTCTTCAAACTAGTAGGTAAACTTGTCCTGTATTGAAATCGTTATTGAATAGGAAGCTGTTGACAATCTGCACTCGACTAAAAATTGTTTAAACTCATTTTTATTTGGTGTACTATTTTGTCTTGTAATTCCCGATTCCCAATTTTAGAGCCTTATAGTTCGTTGACGAAGGTTCTGAAGAAATTTTAATATATACCATTATTTTCAGTCTCTCTATTCCTTCAAAATTTTTGGTACGTTTTTGGTTCTGGGATCCAAACAACATATCAAAAACGTGAGTTTACCGCAATTATTGCAATTTCGGGGTTTGATTTGTACGATATGACTGGCCTGTAATTAAGGCAGCACTCAAATTCATTCACCAGAAAAATAATCGATTGACTCAAAAAAACGCAATAAGTGTTAATATTAAGTCTGTGTTCCATTCTGTCTAGAACGAATGGAACACAGCTACTAACATGAAATAATTTCAAGAATATTGTGAAATGCTTGAAGTCATTAATAATTATTGTTAATAGACAACAGATATATTCCTGTTAACATTCTTAGCTAATGCCCCACTGGATTGATATTTTCGAGAGTTGAAAGAGATAAGACTTTCAGTAAAACCAAAAAGTGAAGAAAGTGGAATGACGTCCGAGAGCTTGACGTGTGGCTAATCATAGTATTATACTGAATTTAAGAAAAATTCAGGAATAAATATTAAAAGTATTTCCGAATTATTCATAAAGATAAAGAGACTTTAGAATTAAATATGACAACGTTTGTCTCTTGATGTCTACGTTTGGAGGTCGTTACACTTTCTATACTATTTGGTTTTGAATGGTAGAAGAATGATTTTGCTTATTTAAAATTATTAAAATATTATTACTTACATCTTCACCATTAGTTACATAAACTAAGCAAATAGCTATGACATATAAACATTTCATTTTGAAAAGAAAATAGTGGCTAAAGAATTATCAACCTGATTTCTTGAATTATTTCTATTTTTTTTTATCGAAAACTATCTTTTATATCCAATTTCTATCTTATCTAGTCGGACCTTGGGTAATATTATAAATTATTTTTTAAGAAACATTCATTGTTCCTATAAGTAGTTTTTCAAAGATAATTATTTTCCAGAACATATTTTTTATAAAGAAAACATGTTAGTAAATAAAAGATAAAATATAATTTGGGTCACTTTAACGCAATCAATCCGTCATAAATGAACTAACAATTTTATTACAATGAAGACACGTTGTCAGTTGGTTTTATTATATAGGTAACAATTAATCTCGTCGACAAGTTGAAATTCGTGAAAAATAGAGATAAAGCTCATAAAAATACGTCTGGTAGCCCATTGGATTTGGAATTTTGTCTAGAAAAAGATAAAGATGAAAAAAATAATAAAAACATTTGATTTACGTATGTATCTCATGAACTATTAACATATAAGAAATTAACAGAAAAATGTTCTGAAATAGGAAAAAATTTCCGATAAAAACTCCCAACTTCCAGTTCTCTATTATCATTATTAATAATTTTAATTTAACGCTGAAAGTAGGTACTCGCGCGTCATTTTCGGAATGTACGCGCGGAATCGAACGGTAGTGCGTTCCATTAAATAATTTTTTCAAGGTAATAAACGTATAATTAGAAAATCAAAAAAATTATGTTATATTCAGGAAACTTCGAAGATTTTATTCCCGTAGGAAATTAGTATTAAAGTTAATTTTCCACTAAGTTAGGCGACTGATAATTAACAAAATTATCTACAACATACTTATTCATTGTAAATCAAGAATAAACGGTTTTAGAGATTGAAACTTACTTTTCCGCATCTGTGGCCTTGAATAATATTCTATCATAAAATTGTCACTTGTATACACTTCGGTGGATGTATCGTGCTAACAAACCGAAATTTGTTCAAAAATAATCAAAAATGTAATATATCTGGATTTAAAGGACCCGTTGTACTCGCTTTAGTCAGCTGAAAATCAATAGGGTACATCTGTGACACACCTTTAACAATATACAATCATAAAATTGGTCACTTGTATACACTCTGGAGGCTGCATCTTGCTAACAGACTGAAATTTTTCCAAAAATAACAAAAATATCGTACTTAAAGTACTATAGCACCTGTTGTACTGGCTCTGGTGAGCTGAAAATCAATAGGGTACATCTGTGAGACACCTTGAACAATATTCAATCATAAAATTGGTCACTTGTATACACTTTGGAGGCTGCATCTTGTCAACAGACTGAAAATTCTCCAAAAATTACAAAAATTTGGTACTTCAAGTACCGTAGAACCCGTTGTACTAGCTTTAGTGTGCTGAATATCAATAGGATCCATCTTTGAGACGCTCTGAATGATATTCAATCATGAAATTGGTCACTTGTATATACTCCGGAGGCTGTATCCTGCTAACAAACTGAAATTTCTCCAAAAATAACAAAAATATCGTACTTAAAGTACTATAGCACCTGTTGTACTGGCTCTGGTGAGCTGAAAATCAATAGGGTACATCTGTGAGACACCTTGAACAATATTCAATCATAAAATTGGTCACTTGTATACACTTTGGAGGCTGCATCTTGTAAACAGACTGAAAATTCTCCAAAAATGACAAAAATTTGGAACTTCAAGTACCGTAGAACCTGTTGTACTAGCTTTAGTGCGCTGAATATCAGAAGGATTTTTCTTTGAGGCGCTCTAAATAATATCCAATCATAAAATTGGTCACTTGTATATACTCCGCAGGCTGTATCCTGCTAACAAAATTAAATTTCGCCAAAAATGACAAAAATATCGTACTTAAAGTACTATACCACCTGTTGTACTGGCTCTGGTGAACTGAAAATTAATAGGATACATCCGTGAGATGCCCTGAACAATATTGATTCATAAAATTGCTCACTTGTATACACTCTGGAGGCTGCATCTTGCTAACAGACTGAAAATTCTGCAAAAATGACAAAAATTTGGTACTCCAAGTACCGTAGAACCCGTTGTACTAGCTTTAGTGTGCTGATTATCTTTAGGATTTTTTTTTGAGACGTTATGAATATTATCCAATCATCAAATTGGTCACTTGTATATACTCCGGAGGCCGTATCCTGCTAACAAACTGAAATTTCTCCAAGAATAACAAAAATATCGTACTTAAAGTACTATAGCACCTGTTGTACTGGCTCTGGTAAGCTGAAAATCAATAGGGTACATCTGTGAGACACTTTCAACAATATTCAATCATAAAATTGGTCACTGGTGTACACTCTGGAGGCTGCATCTTGCTAACAGACTGAAAATTCTGCAAAAATGACAAAAATTTGGTACTTCAAGTACCGTAGAACCCGTTGTACTAGCTTAAGTGTGCTGAATATCAATAGGATTCATCTTTGAGACGCTCTGAATAATATACAATCATAAAATTGGTCACTTGTATATACTCCGCAGGCTGTATCCTGCTAACAAACTGAAATTTCTCCAAAAATAACAAAAATATCGTACTTAAAGTACTATAGCACCTGTTGTACTGGCTCTGGTGGGCTGAAAATCAATAGGGTACATCTGTGAGACACCATGAACAATATTCAATCATAAAATTGGTCACTTGTATACACTTTGGAGGCTGCATCTTGTAAACAGACTGAAAATTCTCCAAAAATGACAAAAATTTGGTACTCCAAGTACCGTAGAACCCGTTGTACTAGCTTTAGTGCGCTGAATATCAAAAGGATTTTTCTTTGAGACGCTCTGAATAATATCCAATCATAAAATTGGTCACTTGTATATACTCCGCAGGCTGTATCCTGCTAACAAAATTAAATTTCGCCAAAAATGACAAAAATATCGTACTTAAAGTACTATAGCACCTGTTGTACTGGCTCTGGTGAGCTGAAAATCAATAGGGTACATCTGTGAGACAGCTTGAACAATATTCAATCATAAAATTGGTCACTTGTATACACTTTGGAGGCAGCATCTTGTTAATAGACTGAAAATTCTCCAAAAATTACAAAAATTTGGTACTTCAAGTACCGTAGAACCCGTTGTACTAGCTTTAGTGTGCTGAATATCGATAGAATCCATCTTTGAGACGCTCTGAATGATATTCAATCATGAAATTGGTCACTTGTATATACTCCGGAGGCTGTATCCTGCTAACAAACTGAAATTTCTCCAAAAATAACAAAAATATCGTACTTAAAGTACTATAGCACCTGTTGTACTGGCTCTGGTGAGCTGAAAATCAATAGGGTACATCTGTGAGACAGCTTGAACAATATTCAATCATGAAATTGGTCACTTGTATACACTTTGGAGGCTGCATCTTGCTAACAGACTGAAAATTCTGCAAAAATGACAAAAATTTGGTACTTCAAGTACCGTAGAACCCGTTGTACTAGCTTTAGTGTGCTGAATATCGATAGAATCCATCTTTGAGACGCTCTGAATGATATTCAATCATGAAATTGGTCACTTGTATATACTCCGGAGGCTGTATCCTGCTAACAAACTGAAATTTCTCCAAAAATAACAAAAATATCGTACTTAAAGTACTATAGCACCTGTTGTACTGGCTCTGGTGAGCTGAAAATCAATAGGGTACATCTGTGAGACAGCTTGAACAATATTCAATCATAAAATTGGTCACTTGTATACACTTTGGAGGCTGCATCTTGTAAACAGACTGAAAATTCTTCAAAAATGACAAAAATTTGGTACTTCAAGTACCGTAGAACCCGTTGTACTAGCTTTAGTGTGCTGAATATCAATAGGATCCATCTTTGAGACGCTCTGAATAATATTCAATCATGAAATTGGTCACTTGTGTATACTCCGGAGGCTGTATCCTGCTAACAAACTGAAATTTCTCCAAAAATAACAAAAATATCGTACTTAAAGTACTATAGCACCTGTTGTACTGGCTCTGGTGGGCTGAAAATCAATAGGGTACATCTGTGAGACACCTTGAACAATATTCAATCATAAAATTGGTTACTTGTATACACTTTGGAGGCTGCATCTTGTTAACAGTCTGAAAATTCTCCAAAAATTACAAAAATTTGGTACTTCAAGTACCGTAGAACCCGTTGTACTAGCTGAATATCAATAGGATTCATCTTTGAGACGCTCTGAATGATATTCAATCATGAAATTGGTCACTTGTATATACTCCGGAGGCTGTATCCTGCTAACAAACTGAAATTTCTCCAAAAATAACAAAAATATCGTACTTAAAGTACTATAGCACCTATTGTACTGGCTCTGGTGAGCTGAAAATCAACAGGGTACATCTGTGAGACAGCTTGAACAATATTCAATCATAAAATTGGTCACTTGTATACACTTTGGAGGCAGCATCTTGTTAATAGACTGAAAATTCTCCAAAAATTACAAAAATTTGGTACTTCAAGTACCGTAGAACCCGTTGTACTAGCTTTAGTGCGCTGAATATCAAAAGAATTTTTCTTTGAGACGCTCTGAATAATATCCAATCATAAAATTGGTCACTTGTATATACTCCGCAGGCTGTATCCTGCTAACAAAATTAAATTTCGCCAAAAATGACAAAAATATCGTACTTAAAGTACTATACCACCTGTTGTACTGGCTCTGGTGAAATGAAGATTAATAGGATACATCCGTGAGATGCCCTGAACAATATTGATTCATAAAATTTCTCACTTGTTTACACTCTGGAGGCTGCATCTTGCTAACAGACTGAAAATTCTGCAAAAATGACAAAAATTTGGTACTCCAAGTACCGTAGAACCCGTTGTACTAGCTTTAGTGTGCTGATTATATTTAGGATTTTTTTTGAGACGTTCTGAATATTATCCAATCATCAAATTGGTCACTTGTATATACTCCGGAGGCCGTATCCTGCTAACAAACTGAAATTTCTCCAAGAATAACAAAAATATCGTACTTAAAGTACTATAGCACCTGTTGCACTGGCTCTGGTAAGCTGAAAATCAATAGGGTACATCTGTGAGACACTTTCAACAATATTCAATCATAAAATTGGTCACTGGTGTACACTCTGGAGGCTGCATCTTGCTAACAGACTGAAAATTCTGCAAAAATGACAAAAATTTGGTACTTCAAGTACCGTAGAACCCGTTGTACTAGCTTAAGTGTGCTGAATATCAATAGGATTCATCTTTGAGACGCTCTGAATAATATACAATCATAAAATTGGTCACTTGTATATACTCCGCAGGCTGTATCCTGCTAACAAACTGAAATTTCGCCAAAAATGACAAAAATATCGTACTTAAAGTACTATAGCACCTGTTGTACTTGCTCTGGTCAGCTGAAAATTATTAGGATACATCTGTGAGATGCCTTGAACAATATTCATTCATAAAATTGGTCACTTGTATACACTCTGGAGGCTGCATCTTACTAACAGTCTGATAATTCTGTAAAAATGACAAAAATTTGGTACTCAAGTACCGTAGAACCCGCTGTACTAGCTTCAGTGTGCTGAATATCAATAGGATTTATCTTTGAGACGCTCTGAATAATATTCAATCATAAAATTGGTCACTTGTATATACTCTGGAGGCTGTATCCTGCTAACAAACTGAAATTTCTCCAAAAATGACAAAAATATCGTACTTAAAGTACTATAGCACCTGTTGTACTTGCTCTGGTCAGCTGAAAATCATTATGGTTCATCTGTGAGATGTCTTGAATAATATTCAATCATAAAGTTGGTGAATTGTTTTACTCCAGAGGCTGTATCGTGCTAACAAAATGAAATTTCTTAAAAAATGACTAAAATGTCGTACTTCTAGTACCATAGCACCCGTTATGCTGGCTCTGGTGAGCTCAAAATCGATAGGGTTCATCTGTGACATGTCCTCAATAATATTCAATCATAAAATTGGTGAGTTGTTGTACTCCGGAGGCTGTATCGTGCTAACAATCTGAAATTTCTCAAAAAATGACTAAAATGTCGTACTTTTAGTACCATAGCACCCGTTATGCTGGCTCTGGTGAGCTGAAAATCAATAGGGTTCATCTGTGAGATGTCCTTAACAATATTCAATCACAACATTGGTGACTTGTTGCACTCCGGAGGCTGTATCGTGCTAACAAGACATGTAACGAAAAGTGGCCGACGACAACGACGACATACACACAGGATTTTTTTTCTAAAAACCGTTTTTTTTTTGGGTTGTTGTTGATGGAAAACGTCAAAATAATTAAAAAAAATGTTCAAATTTCTAACTTTTTTTGGGGTAAACCAATACTTTTCTCGTATATTAGATAGGTTGGGCGGAAAAGTAAAAAACGTTTTAAAATGGGCCTAAAAATATTTCGCTTCGTGGAGCCCCTCTTATACATACTTAACAAGACCACGTCATAAACATTAAACAATTTTTAATAATTTGCTTATGATATTTTTTTTAAGTTGAAATGTAAAAATGAATAATCGAAGTACAGTTGTGATTTTTTTTAATTTACTGTCATATTACCATTTTTGTATTAATGAAAGAGATTAATAATGTTAAGAAAATTACTTTTTCCGTCTCTTGTTTATAAATTCTTCATAAACAAATAGACATTTAAAGAGAAGTCAGTTCAGTTGCTATGCGTATTTGTTTATGAATATTATATGAATATTTATAATACCATTGGCCACATTTTTCGATCTTTTAAAATAATGCTTATTAGGTTATAGACCTTAAAGGAAATTTTGTTAAGTAATAATATATGCGACAGTTGCAATACAGTTGCAATTGTTTATTTATAAATAAGCTGATTTTTTATAAATTCATCTACTTTTTCGATAAAGTTTTCCAATTGTCTTTCAGTTATCTGTGAAACTTTTCCCATGGACTACATTTTTCATTTTTTCATAAATAATTTATGAAAAATATGATGCTTTTCATTTAAAACAGTTATTTGTACGTTATAATGAGCAGCGGAAGCTTTTGAGCTCATAGTCAATCCTCTAATTTGCCTACTCGTGTAGTGTTAAAATGTTTTATTCTACATTTATTAAATTACATTACTACAAAACTACAAAATTGCTTAAGGACTCGTTTACAAGATCTGTTAATCCTCTATAAAGTTTACTCGAATTTTTATTATCGTATCTCCAAATATTTCCTAATACATGTTAGTTTCTTAGTTGGTAAGTCAAGCAACTGCTGTAATTTCAGTACCACGTATTTTTTCAAAATTCGGTACTTTGCCATATATGGTTGCTTCCGTAATTTTTAGTAGCATCATAAAAAATATAAAGCAACGTTGTGAATTTGTTTATACAAAAGTAAATAAACAATTAAATTTATTGCTATATAGAGGACTGTCAATCATTATTTAAAAAAAATGTTAGTTAACTAATTACTTAAACATTTCAAATATGGAATGCACCATTATAGACAATTAAAAATGGTTATTAAGAAAAAACATTATTTTAAAAGCATAATATTCTCAAGACAACAAAATTGTAGAAAGAATTTTTTTAAAAATATCAAATTAATCAATTTGTTTATTAAAACTTTATATACAAATTACGGAAAAATTATTTAGTTAAGTTAATTAATGGCTTCCATTAATACAAAAATGGAAATATGACAGAAAATTTAGAAAAAGTTTTCTTTTCAGAACAATACTTCGATTTTTCATTTTTTTGACTAAAAAATTATAATAAAAAAAATATTAATTTGTTTTAATTTTTATGACGTGATCTTCTCTATTATTTATATAAGAAGCGAAATATTTTAAGGCCAATTAAGGAAACATTTTTTTATTTACAATGAAGACGTAAGTAGAAAATTTTGTTAATTAACAATCGCGTAACTTGGTGGAAAATTAACTTTTAGACATATTTCCAACGAGAATAAATTCTGTTTTCTGAATACAATATAATGTGACGTACTAGCTTTTGATTCCGCGCTCACTTCCCGAAAATGACGCTCGGGTACCTACTTTCAGCGTTAAATTAAAATTATAAATAATGAAGATAGAGATCCGGGATGAGATATAGACGAAAAACCAAATGATTTTTTTTTATCTTAATTTGTATATAACTTTCGCAATTTTTTTATGCTAATGCTTACGATACATTTTTCTAGGCAAAACTCCGAATCCAATGAGCTACCATATACATTTTTAGGAGCTATATCTCTTTTTCACGAATTTCTACTTGTCGACTAGACTAAATAGATCTGATATAACACAGGTATATATAGATATAGACCAGAAAAAATTCACCGATAATATTTTTTGTACAAGGATGTACTTAGGAGTACTTAGTTGACAAGACAATCTCGAGAATAATGGATGAAGACTCTGGAAATATGCCGTCTAACTTATCTGTGGATTTTTGCTCTCTCTTTTTGCTTTGTTCCCATTTTTCCCTTATTTCACACGACAATTTCAGTCTTTGTTCTTCACATCTGTCGATTGATTTCTGCTACAAGGTCCAACTAACTACATACATAAGGAAGGAAGGCACCTGGGGAGATTGTTGAGTCGATATGGAAACAACGCGGCCAATTCAGTTTCGTCGAAAAGTATGGGATTCTCTTTTATTTCTCTTTTAATATTGTTTATGGAACTGCAATTACTATTGTATCAAACTATAAAATCATTAACAGAAGACGTATATAGTGCTGCTACCTCAGATTGTTGAAGAATTAACTGCTTTTATGCCAGGCAAATGTACAAGAGAACAAATAGGAAACGTAACGATTTCAACAGAAAGAGCTCGAGAATTTAACACTTCTGTTTCATGGATTTTTCTAAAGCATTCACCTAATTAAATGTCAAAAATTGTGGCAGATCCTCAAAGAAGTAGGAGCTCCTGATCACATTATCTGGCTTCTCTAATTATGCCCTCGTAAGAACTTATGAATCCACTAAGCCACATGGAATAGCTTTCAAGCAAGGAAATGTGTGAGACAGGGGTGCATTCTTTCACCACTGTTGTTCAACATTACACCAAGTACATAATGCGTCATTTTCTCGATAGCTAGGTTGGTAGTATACCTGTAAAAGGAAGAAACATTAATAATTTATGATATACTGACGACATAATAACATCAAGTGAAGCAGAAATAGAAACTACTATGCGGCATCTACAGGAATCCAGAGAGGATTATATATCGCCAAAATAATAACCAAACTCGTGACACGTATTGGTGGATTGTAAATAGTTAATAGTATATTACTACTAGTACTAATAGATTCAGGCGAACCTCGGCCGAGCAAACTCATGCCAACGTTCCGGCATTGAGGCCACTGCTACTCATGAATCCATGAAAAAAGTCCTTCAATGAAGGACTTAAACCTCTTTAGTGGGTGCCTGTATGTCTCCTCAAGGGCCATAACAGGGACTCCGAAGATTCGCCTACGTAATACAGCCCAATGTGGACACACAAGGAGGACATGGGCCGACGGTTCGTCAGCCAAGCCACAACCCCTACATTTGGGACTTTTCTCTAAACTTAAGTTTCCTCAGACAGCAGTGCCCTGATAAGAGTCCTGCTATCTTTCTTAACCTAATCCTTCGTAGTTCTACATCTGCCCTACCATATCCATCAGTCCATCCCTTCAGTGGTTATTGATTGCTTCTTTTGTAAGACTTAAGATCGGGCCCGGGTCGCTGAAGGGAGCTGCCGCTTCCTCCACAGCCCGTGCATCCGCCCTTTCATTACCTTCAAAACCAGAGTGGGCCGGAATCCATTCTAGCCACACTATGTTCCGCCTTACTAAGTTAGCAAGCCATTCTCGACATTCAGCAGCAAGCCCTGAGTTGATGATATATCCACTAAGGGCTATGATGGCTGCTTGACTGTCGGTGTATATGATTATGTGTCGGTCTGCATAACCTCTGTCTAGGTTTATCTGCGCACACGCACATTCCAAGATAGCGTATACCTCAGCCTGATATGCAGATATGCCCTTTCCCTAAGGAACACAAACTTGTTTCTTTGGGTTCCTAGAGTAAATTCCAGCCCCCGCCCCATCAGTGGAGCATTAGCCATCTGTGTACCAGATGATCCCATGAGATTGTGGATTTCCCTCTCCCTCTACCAGAACTCTCTATTCCGGATCTTCACCCTATAGGGGGTTTCGAAGAAGTACCTAGACAGGTAAACATCAGTCGCTCGGGCCCAAGCTTTTAAGCGCAAGTGTCCTCCTGGCCTCAGCCTCCATCACATGGTGAAGAGGGCGAAGTCCAAGAATCACCTCCAACGCAGCAGTTCGTGTAGTCTTCATGCAGCCAGTTGCCCCCAAACTGACCACCCTTTGGAAGCGTAACAGTTGCAATCTAGCCGTGGCTAAGGTTACTCTGGGCCACCAGACCAGAACCGCATATGTGAGCATAGGCGGCATGATTACTTTGTAGAACCATAAAATGGTCTCAGGGATTAGTCCCCATTTCGGACCAATAGCTCTCCTACAGGCCCAGTACGTGTTAGTCACCTTACTTAGGCGACTATCAAGGGTGAGCCTTCCATGTCAGTGTCTTATCCAGGATCACTCCCAGATATTTCACTTTTTCAACCACTGGAAGTGGCACTCCGCCAAGGTGCAGATCCACAGGTCACTTCTTAGTGAAAGCAACTACCTCACCCTTGGCAGGATTCACTGCAAGTCCGTGATCGTGGCAATACCCCTGTACGTTATTCAGGGCCCTTTACATTAGGTCCCTGAGAACGCTAATATGCCTTCCAACAACAAGGACAACGATATGATCGGCATACCCAATTGCTAGAAAGCCCTCACTGTTTAGTATTGATATTAGTTCGTCAAATACTAGGTTCCACAATGTGGGCGAAAAAACGCCCCCATGTGGACATCCCCTATCGACGACCACTTTCGCCACATGATCCTTTCATGATACCTCTATTCCATGATTTATTGCAGCTCTACATATTGATTCTATGGGAGTTCAGTCGAAAGCTCCCTGAATGTCCAGAAAAGCGCCTAGAGCGATCATGCAATTTTCCAGCGCCTTTTCCACCTGGGTCACCAGTCGGTGTAAGGCACTTTCTGTTGACTTGCCACACCGGAACTCATGCTAATTGTTGTTCAAAGGATGCCTAAGCCCAACAATTTCCCTCACATATCGATCAACCAACCTCTCCAGTGTTTTCAATACGAAAGATGTTAGGCCGATAGGTCTAAAAGGCTTAGCCACAGTGTATGTAGTTCGACCGGGCTTGAGTATAAAAACAACTTTTACTTGTCTCCATTGCTCAGTAACATATCTGCTTCCCAAGCAGGCCCCAATGGTATGCACTAAGATTGAACCAATAGCCCCCCAACCCTGCTGAAGCAGACCCGGAAAGATTTGGTCCTTCCCCGGAGATTTAAACGTTCTAAACGTACGAATTGCCTAAATACTCCGTTCATAGGTAACTATTTATTTTGCTAGGAGATAGTCCCTCCTACATGGTCGTTGTGTTCCCATACATTCCATGCCAGAACTCTCCTGCCCGACTACTTTACAGCCGGGAAAGTGAGTCTCGAATAAATGCGGCAGGGTATTCCCCGGTGTTTCCGAGAAAATACCCGGTGGGATTTCCAGACAGCCAAGAGAACTCTCAGAAGACTTCGTTAAGATTCGACGCAGCCTTGACATTTGAGGTACCGAGACGAAATCCTCGCAGAAGGACCACCAGGCATCTCTCCGAGCCAGCCTAACGGCGCACTTAAACTCATTTTGTTATAGAATATTATATAACTAGGTTGAGAAATGAGCTATTGTTTACCGAGCACTCCTAGCCGAAGGATATAATGTGCGAGGTAACTAATAGCCTTCTCAGCCGAGATATATGAACAGTATTGTGATTTGACGATAGCATAAGAGATGGGCTGCTAAATATTGAGATAGCGTTAGAATCTCTATGTACGAGAGTTCTTTTTTTCGGATAAAAGGAATGCAGCTCTATTATGTTTTTGCTACTATCATTGGTTCTATGGGAAAATTTTAATATTCTTCATACGGAAAGTCTTGTACTTCGGCGAGTGATAACTTCTCTAGTGGTTGTTTTATTTTGAAAAAAAAGTTTTCTTCGTTGTCGTTTTGTTCGATGTTATTCAATTCTTCGATGGTAAACTTCGGCTGAGGTTGTTGAGGTTCTTGGTGTTGATTGGACGGTCTGTTCCTATTTGTGGCCGCTGTCGATATACTCATGGGGGTTGGTCTTGGTTGTTGTGATGTCCCTGGTCGGTTGGACCAGAAGTTCAGTTGATAAGGTGCCCTAAATGGTGGTCTTGTTTCGGGTCTTGATTGATTGAACGTGAGCAATTGGAAGTTTTGGAATGGTTGTCTAGGCGGAAATTGGCTGTTTATTTGTGTCGTTGGTTGCCATCGAGGGTTGGAGAACGTCGGTTCTGGTTGGACCATCGTTTGTGGGAAAACTTGAGGTCTTTGAGAATAGGTTGGTTATTTCTGGGCCGAAAAATTATTTGTGGATCGTCCTAGAGTTGAAGATTGAGGCAAGTTATTACCCATTTGCCAATATCGGATGTTGTTTTCTTCTTGAATATATTGAATTGCAATTGCTAGGTTATTAGGCCGCATTGCCCTCATAGTTGAGCCCAAGGTTCTCGTAAGCCTGCCAGAAAAGTAGTTAATGCTTGTTGTCTAAAGAATTCCATTTTGCTTCTTTTTATTTCTGTATTTTAGGTATGAACTTCGATGTAATTGGAAATATAGTTTAGAAGTCACATTGTTTTCTCATAGAACTGCATAGGTGTTTCTTGAGGACCCTGTCGAAGGTTGACTAAATCTCTAGTGAGAGAATTTTCGTTCCTTTGATCTCCAAAGTTTTGAATTAAGACATCTTTCACAGCACCCCATGTTTCACATTTATATATAGAAATTACTTCTTTGGCTCTACCAGTTAATTTACTTACAATATCTGTTCCTGGATATCTGCTGGATTATTTTGGTTATAATAATAATTTAATAATAAAGTTGTCTTGGTAAATTCGAATAATTCGTTTGGATTTCCATTAAAGATAGGGATAATGCATACACTTTTAACGTCGAATTGAGCCATTGTAATATTATTTCTAATTTCTACAGTATTATTAAGGTCTGTATCGTCAATACTTAGGTTGCTAAGATAATTCGTCAATTCTAAGTCTTCTTTACTTAAATAAAAATCTATTATACGTGGTAGCGTATCGTCTATGTTAAACTCTGAATCAGAAGATTCTGAGACAGAGGAGTCTGACATAAATAAAGTGGCTAACAAGATACAGATGATGCTACGGTGCATTCCTGGAATCCTTGCTATGCTTTGGGATGAACTATCTTGATGGTTACCCTGTAGCTTGTTCTTTCGAAGATATTGGATAAACGCTTGATAACGACAAGTATCACTTAAGAACTCTTCCACTATCCTACTGACTGCGCCAAATACGATTTGCCACTTCAAAACTCACTTTTTAAAAACACTTTTTATTTACAAATGTTACAAAAGTACACAATAAAACTGATAAAAATAATATAACTGAAATCAGACTAAATATAATAAAAATTGATCGTTTAATTTATACAAAAAATATTGCTTCGTCGGCATCGGATGTTTCATCGAATGTTATTTGGATTTTAGCGAAGTCAGCGTCCAGTTGTAATGGCTTCGTTTACAGGAAGTTAGCGTAATGAAGTTGAATGTACTGTAACTAGCGCGTGGTGCAACTTGAAAACACGTACCAACTTAGACGAATAGGTGTGCACGCGTCGCGTTTTCTCGGCGCAGAGCGCTAATATGTACGCACTTTAAGATGTATTTGCAAATAGAGAATTCAGAGGCTTGCGTATCGTGACGTTGCGAACGATGTCAAGAATAGCGCCTCAGTTCGAAATTCAGGGCAAACGAAACTGAATTACCGATCATCACATTCTCAAGAAATGATTCACCGCTGCGACAGGGGTTTTGTTTATTGACATATAGGAACAACACAAGCTAAACGTTCAATTTCAGAAATATTTTTATAAGAGTTCAAACTTTTATTTTTCAGAACAGAATATCTTTTTAATAAATGCATGGAAACTTATTATTGATGCTGCAAATGGAGGGGATATATAAATTATATGGCAAATGTATACATAACTTTCTCGTAGAAAATTGCGCGGTGAGGAAAAGGACGATATTTTCGTTATAAGAATGTCTGTCGTCCAGCGCATCATTACAAAAATAGGAAGAGAGAATAGAAGTCAAGATGTGACAAAGCGCGAGTGACGAGCAGTTACTCTTGATCCTTCAACGTTTTCAGTTGAAACCTCTTCGGTTTCAGGAATACATTTTTAAAATACTTCAGTGTGTACACTCACTTTTAATATAACAAATAATAAGTAGATTTGTTCTATATCTGCTTGTTAACTTTGTCATAATATAATGCGATGAGTTATAACTCAATTTTAATATTCTAAATTCTGAACGGTTGGCGATAAAATTTTGTATGCACCAAGTCAGTGAAGTAAGTGTCTTAATCAGACTCGCCTGTTCGCTTCGAACGATCGTCTCATAATTTCAGACTCGTCCGATAAAGAATCACTTTTACTGCATTTGTATATAAATAACTATTATTGTAATCAGCTGCAGAAAGCTATTCTTAGAGAATTTTATACACTCACCTCATCCATTGTATTCTCTGTTTAAAAAAACTACATTGGATACGATCACATGCGATGTGCGTGACAATGATAAATGAAGAATGTAACGGCCATTTGCAGTTTACAAACTTTTTACAAAATTCACACTTTTTTACGAAAAAGATGGGGTTTAACTTTTTTAACGAAATTCTGTAAAAAAAGTGAGTTCACAAACTTTTTACAAAATTCACAATTTTTTTACGAAAAAGCTCCTACATTTTTTAACGAATTTTTGTAAAAAAAGTGTAAACTGCAGAAGAAAAAAAAAGTTTCGTAAAATACTCCATTTATTTTCTAAACTTTTTATTTTCCATTTATCTTCAATAAATGTTGATATCAAAAACCGAATAAAGTTTTCGTGTTTATGTAAATCTAATTATTATTGGCATCGTAAATCAATACCGGAAATATTTCGTTTAAAAACTTTTGCAGCTTGCAATAAAAATTATGTAAAACCGAAACGCGATACATCCATCATTTTAAATGTAGTTTATATTTGAAATTCGTTTCATTTTATTACGAAATGTGATTAACTTGTTTAGCTTCCAAATGAAATTTATGTTGTCACATATGTTTTTGATCATATATTATATATCCCGCCTTCGTAAAAGATTGAATTACCGCAGATCCATTTGAATTTCAAACCATGTTTTTAACCAGTCAATCTCGTACAATTTTAATGTATTTTATCCACTCTCGACGAGCTGTTTATTTCGAAAAGTTCCTAATGGACAAATATTGTTAAGCTTTTGTCGGAATATTTCGATACATGAGATAATAAAAATCCACTTTAACGGTAATTCTAAAAATATAAATCAATAATTTACAGGAGATAATTTCGGGTACAAATTGTGTATTAAAGTTTAGTTTCAGAACTAATTAGAATTTTTGCTAATGATAAAATTATATAACTCAACTCACAAAACTTGTTTTTAAAAACAATTTATTAAATGAACTGAGTATTTATAATAATACATAAAGTTACAATGGCTTCAATACTCTGACTACGTACTCTACGAAGATCAAAATATCAAGAACGATATATCAGTATATAGAATGCCTTAAATACTAAATTAAGTCATAAAATATAATGTGTCGATTAATAAAATAAAATAATGAGATCGTTAGTAATTTAGATATTAATATTAAAATAAGGGATACAGATACTTGATGGGGTTAGAGTTGACAATACATCAAAGTCACGTAATTATGAAATACAGACAAGATACTCGATAATGGTGAGATAGTGTTTTTATGGTCCATTTGAATCACTTAACTCCTCTCTCCACAAGTTCAGAAAATCTGGGTTCGCAGTTTTTCTGAGTTCCTTTTCGTTTTTGCGAAGTAGGTAGACCATTTTTCATCATCCAAAGAATAGTTATAATTATAATGGTTAGGAATATGAAAACAGGAGTCAAGTATAACCAATAGAAATGAATGTTTGATTGTTCGTAAAGTTTGGCTAACTTAATATTGTTGAATGCAACTTGAGCACTTTTTATTTCATCGTAACTGATTCTTTGCACCTCAATGTTTGGTATTGTTTCGTTAGTTTCTTCAGGCAAATGAACTATTGGTATATTCAGGACGTACTGTTGATTGGATTTCTTTTCTTTTCCATATATTTTTCCTTCAATTTCTAGTGGACAGGTAGACAACTCTATTATGCTTGGTCTTTCGATGATAAGCAGATTGTTTAATTTGCAGATAGCTTTTACAGTTATTTTCCCGGCTGGAATTACTAACACTTCTTAGCCATGTAGGTTTTCTATGAAGATTTCTTTTTAATGTACTTTAGTAATAGGACATTGATTTTCTGAAGTGGTTAGTAGCGTGTAAATGCAGGCATTTTCTTTGAACAGCAACTCTTGCTTGCAAATGAAGATGTCTTCTACTTCCGGACATATTTCTGTTACTGACCATTGGGCATTTTCGTTAAGTAATACATAATGGCGAGGCAATGTAATCGGTATATATCGAAAACATTATAATATCATTTTTAATTGTTAATTGTGTACTAAACAGACTGTAATAGTTCTTCCAAGTGAATTATTCTATCCTTACCGTATATGTTCTGAATAGACAATATCAAATCATTTAATTGGTTTGAATTTAAGATGGAATTATGTAAAGTATTTTCTTTGGAAAAAGATATTGCATTATCTATATTGTTGATTAGATATTGAATTTTATTCAATTGATTTATAATGTTATCCAAAATTAAGGATAAGTAAAATGCGTGAGAAACATTGAATGTATGTTTATCTATTAGTTGTAATTTATTTATAATTAAGTTTTGGTTGTCCGTTAGTTTTTCTAATTGAGATTCATAGGCATTGATTACTTCCGTCAATATTGAGTGTTCTTTTGTATACTCATTTCGTATTGTTTGTTCATTGTTTTTAATTATTTCGAAATATGTATTGAAGCGTTCTTCGTCATCTGAATCTAATGTGCCGAAGAGCCATTTATTTATTTTTCCTACTATATTGAGTAATCTCCTCTTTTCGTTTTGTGATTTATTTTGCGATAGAGAAGAGTATTTTTCTCTATTGAATTTAGGAGGTCAAAAGCGTGGCTTAGTTTTCGTTGTGTCATAAACGTGAATTGTTCGTTAGTGTGATTACCCAAAGTTGTATTTATGTCCAATAATATGTTTTCAAACTGATCGAGGCACAACTCTATATTACTAATATTAATATGATATAAAAATATGTGTTGTGAATTAGTTACATACGTGGGACCTAGGGAGACCGGGAGAACTGGGTTCAGTATTTCCTTTATTCGAACTGTGGCCGCTAACTGAAGCGTTATAAGTAGTGTAGTAGGTAGATTTCTGTCATCTGAAAAAAAGAAACGTGGTTTTATGTCGTTTTTATGAATTTTTATTTTATTTTGGCTAATGACATTATCATTTTCTTCAATAGGAATAGGGACTTTTTCGTATTTATTCAATGTTTTAATATTTTGAGAGAATTTCTTTTCGTATAGAGGTTTGTCGGGGTCCATCGGAATATTTTCGCTTCTGTCTACATTTCGTTTAATTAGTATGTTACTTTGTTGAGACTTTAAAGAATCGTAAATTTGCTTGTTAATCGCTTGAATGTTTTCTGAATGTTCGTGCATATAGTTGGAGATAACTTGTTCTTCACTTAATTCTAGAGGGTTACGATAATCAAGTTTTCCTCTTACGATTTGGAAAGGTGTATATTTTAGAGCGCTATGAGTAGAATTATTATAAGAAAGTATGGCGTAATTCATCAACTGGATAATGTTTGCAAGTTTATCTTTGTTTTTCAGGGTTAATATAGTTTCTTGTAAAGTGGAATGAAGTCTTTCGATAGGGCTATTTGAGTTAGGATTTCTAGGTGTACAATAATGCATTTCGATATTATGCAAGGAACATGAGTTTTGTAGATTCTCATTTTTGAATGTTTTACCGTTATCTGATGTTATTTTTCTTGGTAGGCCGTAATGGTTAAAGTATATTATTAATTTATCTATTATTTCGGCGCTTGTTTGAGTATTTAAGGGATAGGCTCGACCTAGCTTAGAAAAACTATCAATAATTGCTAGAAAATATGTATTGTGTGTTTTGAATATATCTATGTAAATATGATTGAATGGTTCGTAGCCTATAGGAGTAGGTTTAAATACTAATTTGTTCGGATGTCTCTCATATTTGGATTTCTGGCAAATTTCACAAAGGTTAACATAAGTTTTCACATCGTTCTCTAAATTTGGCCAATAATATACCTTTTTTAGGGAAGCAATGTTCTCAGTTATGCCTCTATGAGAAGTCTTAGTCTCATGAGAGAATTTTATTTTTTCTTGTTGTGTGTCATTGTCTGTTACATCCTCTAATAATGTATCAGTTATATATAAAATGAAAGAACCTTTTTAAAAATATTTTTGGAAAACTCTGAGAATAAGAGGTTCCAGGTTTTTATTTTTGAAATACATACAATAAGTTGATTTTGGAATGAAATTTTCTTTATTTACTTTGCAAATGTCATTTTCGGAAGGATCATTAGGTAGGAATATATATGATCTTTGTTTGTCAAAAAAATTTTCTTTTCTGATCTTGGTTCCATTATCGTTCGAATATCTGAACACGATTTGATTTTTATATATGTTCAAGGGTTTTCTTACGTATGAGGCTCCTATTATGGGATTTTCTGTAATAGAGTGTATGGTTTCTAAATCATCTTGATGATTTTTTATGTTTTCATTATTCGTAACTGCTTTTTTATTCTGGAGATTCGAATTTTCACTTTTGGCAGGTTTTATGGTTATGTCAGATATAATTTTGATTTTTGGTTCAAAATCAGCGTCTAGGGTATATAATATTTCGTCTAAATCAGTTGTATCTAAGTAAGGTAAATCGTTAGAGTCAAAATTTGGAAAAAGGGAAATATTATCGTCGTCTTTTCCGTTCTCTATAGCGTAAATTTGGATTCTAGAAAGTGCATCAGCATTTGTATTATTTTTACCTTTTTTATATATCATTTCATAATCATACTCTTCTAATTTCAAACGCCATCTAATTACTTTTGAGTTTGGTTCTTTTATGGAAAATAACCACTGGAGAGGTTTATGGTCGGAAACAATTTTAATTTTTTTTCCGAATAAGTAGGGACGGAATTATTTGGTGGCCCACACTATAGCTAACAACTCTTTTTCTATTGTGATGTAGTTAATTTCTGCTGGGTTTAGCATACGTGAAGCGTAAGCGACTGGGAGATCTTTGCCAATTGTTCCTTGTGACAATATAGCACCTATAGCAAAATTGGAGGCATCGGTTGTAAGAACGAACGGTTTAGAAAAGTCGGGGTATTGCAGAATGGGATCGTTTGTCAATATATTCTTACAAGTTTCAAAGCAATTAATAAAACCTGATTGTGCTCCACCATTTTTTTCCTTTTTTAGACATTTTGTCATAGGTTTTGTTAACTGAGCAAAATTTTTAATGAATTTTCTATAGTATCCGATAAGACCTAGAAATGATTTGATTTCTTTCGGATTTTTCGGAATCGGAAAATTTTTTATAGCTTGAATTTTCTTGGGATTCGGTTTTATACCGTCTGTCGTTATAACGTGTCCTAAATATTCAACAGTTTTACATAGGAATTCGAATTTATCTAACTGAATTTTCGAATTATTTTGTTAAAGTCTTCTAAGGACTTGCCTAAAATTGCAAATATGTTCTTGCAAGGATGTTGAAAATATTATTATGTCATCCATGTAGACAAGACATATTTTGTTTTGTATATCCTTCAGTTCTTTATCCATAACACGTTGGAAGGTCGCGGGGGCGTTTTTTAAACCAAATGGCATTGTCACGTATTGGTAATGTCCATTTTCGACATTAAAAGCGTTTTTTTGGATGGAATTTGGATGTACCTCGATTTGATGGAATCCAGAAGCCAAATCTAGAGTTGTGAAATATTGACTCCTTCCTAGTTTGTCTAAGATGTCTGAAATATTCGGCAAGGGATATCTGTCGTCTATAGTGTTCTCGTTAAATTTTCTATAGTCCGTTACTATTCGCCATTTTTGTTTTCGCGTCCATTTTCTTTGGAACTATCGAGGCAGGAGATGGCCACAGGCTTGATGAGGGTCTTATTATTCCGTCATCTAACATTTGTGCTATTTGTCTTTGAACTTCAGCTTTATGTACCTATATGATTTTGTGTGAATTGGTATTTCATCTTTAGTTTTTATTTCATGTTTAATATTATTAGTGAACGTCAATTTTTCGTTAGGCCTATGCAGTACTTCAGGGAATTGGGAAATTAGTTTTTTCAATTTAGATTTTTCTTCTTGGTTAAGATGATCTGATCTGATTAGAGAGAAGTCGTTGTTATAATTATTATCAAGAGAATTGATGTTATTTAACTCAATTCTGGTTCAATTATGTCATTTTGAGGAAAATCTATGATTTATTCTATATTGAATATTTCGAAATCTTTGGCTCGAAATAATTCGGCTTTTTGTCTAATTGTGTCAGAGAAAAAATGTAAAATTACGCTCTCATTTGTTAAGTTTCTTATTTCTAAGGGTACTGTTTTATTTTTCACTTGTAACAGGCTGGGTAAAATTTCAGTAGCTAGATTGCCCATATGAGGAATGAAAAATTCGGTATTTTCTTCTAAATCAGTATATATTTATTTTAAAACAACGGAGTTGGCTAGAATTTCAATTTTTTGTAAATTTAAGTCTTCTCTGTAGTAGAGCGGTATTGTATAAGTAGAATTTACTAGGAAACCATAATTTAAATCTATGTTTAGTTTTAATTTGCGTAAGTCACGTAATCCTAAGATTCCGTCGAAATAGTCGTGAAAATTATAGAGAATGAATTCTAACTCGTCTGATAAATCGAATTCGGCTAGCAAGGGTATTTTCGCTTTATTATTCATATTAGTTTTACCAGTACATGTTGTCAAGGTATGATTTGAATTAAATATATTACTGGGAAAATTTTGTTCGGCTATAAAGGGTCGTAAAATAGAACTATGACATCCGGTATCTACAAGTAAATTTAAAGGTGGGTTTGATAGTTTAATGTACGGTAATGTCTTTATTTGGAAACTATTTATGTTGGATATTGATTTGTTTCTGAGGCTGGTATAAGAAAATTTTCGTTATTGGTTAGATCGGAGTTATCGTCAGATTTTTGTTGTATTTCGTTAGAATTTTCTAGGTAGTTATCATCTGGGACGTATGGATTTGGATAGTAAAAAGAGTTCTCCCAAGAGTTATTTTGGTTTTCTTCACTATATGCAGTATTTATACGATTTTCTTCTGAGGTATGTCCGTCGTTGACATTTGTAAGTTCTACAGAAGTGAATTGGTTTCTACGGGGGTTAGCAAAGAATGGGTTTTCTCTGCGGATGACATTTTTCGTTTGCAGAGAGGGTATTCTACTGGTTGTAGACATTGGTACATATTTACCAGTGGGTTTATGGGAGTTCTCTGGAGAAAAGACATTTTTTGGTTTGCCGAAAACTTGTTGATTCGTAGGGATGATGATTTACGGGTCTCGGCTGGACATTTATGGGTTGTCTTGGAAATCTCGAAAGTGGCTAACGATTTTCATTGTTATACTGTTGATTGGAATAATTGGGTTGGTTGTACAATTGAGTGCGGCGGTAGAAATTAAAAGGATGTGCCGTGCCGTATATTCTCGGGGTTGTTGATGCATAATTTTTGGTTTTACAACGGTTTGTGGGGTAAAAGGTTTATTATTGTATGAACGTGAATTGATTTTTGTTCGATTGAACTATGATTGAAAACAAGACTGTTAGCGTCTTCTAGAGTTTTGGGATTATGAATCATCAATATTGTTCGGAGTTCGCTTGAAACATTTGCCAATAAAACAGTAAGGGCTGTTGATTCTGCTTGTTCCATTTGTTTGGAGTGCTAATGTATTATCGGCCTGTGTTTTTATAGAAACTTTTGACAATAATAATTTCAATCTGTCTATAAATTCTAAAGAAGATTTGATTTTATTTTTGCATAAGAAATTTAATTGTTGTAAAAGGACATTTCTATCGGTTTTATCCCCAAATTTTTGTCTTAGGGCGTTCTTTATATCTACCCAAGTTTTCAGATCTTGTCTACATAAAAGAAAATCACCAGCTTCATCAACTATTTTAGACGTAATAGATGCAAACACAAACTCTTTCACACTTTCGTCTGTTGTATTTGCAGCGTACCTATTGTAAAATGTATCTACACTATTTATAAAATATTCTAAATGTTCACTACGACCAGAAAAAGGTCTTAAGGTATGTGCAATTTCTTTAGCTGCCGTAATATTAGTCATTATTGAAACTTTCGGAATTTCTTCTATATTCAACTTGGAAAGTGTATCTACCTATGATTCTATATTTGTCATTCAAACTGTACCTACTTTTAGTCAAATTTTACTGCGAAACACGAAGGTAATTTTTTAAAAAATAGATATGCAGAAAGATATACGCTAATATTAAATTCGCAAAGTGTATTTCCTAAGGTTTCAATGTTTTTTCATCAAACTGTACCTACTTTTGGTCAAATTTTACTGCGAAACACGAAAGTAATTTTTTGATAAAATAGATATGCAGAAAGATATATGTTTTTCGATATATATATATATATATATATATATATATATATATATATATATATATATATATATATAAATTATGATGGATTGTTATAGTTGTATACTTTGCCGACAATACCACTATAATTGTTATATTATCAATTTAAAATATTCAACTCTAGTATAGCTAGCTCAGTAATGAAGTGAAGAAATTTTTTTTATGTATTTATTTATGTGGAGAGCATGAGAAACTCTTACTACTCTTTGGGAATCGGAAGTGATTTTAACTCTATATCTACAATATTTTACATATATGAATCATTCAAATAACTGATATTATATTTTTTTATCAATTGGTGCGCCTATGTATAGAAACTTTCAATATAGCAATCGATTTTGTCTCACAATTAAAATAGATAGAAATTATCAGTGGAATAATCGATTCCAACTGTCACTCGTATCAGTTGAAGTAATATTTATATGAACGTAAACAATAGTTACAAGGATACCTTTAATACAACAACTATATTATATTGTTCAAGAATTATGTATTATAAATTTAAACAAAGTGATGAACTATCTTAAATACTAATATAATATTGAAATGTCAAACAATAAAATATTTGTTAAATATAAATGGTAAGTACTCAAGTCTATGTTATTACCTTTTTTATTTTTATGCTTTTAATGTGTTTAATAGTTTCAGATACTAATTCTTATTCCTTTTATTATAAATATACATCTCTAATCCGAATGTTGGTACCAACAAAAATAAAAAGAAGCACTAACCTCTCAACCACTAATATTCCTTTCATTGAAATTCTGTCTGCTAAAATACCATGTCATGCATACATATGTCATCCAGATGGAGATGTTTTTTACTAGATTTCTTGTTACAGGTAACACGTGTTTGTAATTTCTATTATTCTCCAACTTCGAATTCCCAATCAATGCTTAATGTCTTATTCAGGAACTTTACATTACGATTCCGCACCACATCAACTGATTATTCAATTTGAAATGACTCTTTCATTTGTACCATAGCCTCCAATAACATGTATTTTTTATATATTGTATATATCTTCGTAGAAATTATTGTTTTGATAGCCTTATACTAGCTATTTCGAATTAATTGAGGTCTTATTATCCTATTTTGTTATTATTTTTATCCAAATTTCTTCTATTATTTTTTTAATGTCGACCCTTGTTCATCTCCTGCTACATATCCTCATCTACAATTCTCTTCTTAGTAATATAATTTAATACCTTTCAATTTTCTTCAATTTTCATAATTTTTTTAAGTGTGTATTTTTAATATGGAGATCAAATAACTCATTTCTTTGTACAATAACTTGATTTTCTCTTTTTAAATTCTTCAACCATTTAAGTTTTTAAATCTCCACCTTCCTTCATCATTCAAAAATCAACAACCAACTCCCGCCTTTCTTATTTTTCGTTGCTATCCGAAATCATAAATATGTTGATTTCAGATTCATTTTTTAATTCCTAATATATAATTACAATCCATAAAATTCACATATTTCTTGACTCAATAAATATAGATTTCTATGGTTCTGCTTCTTTTTCAATTTATAACCTTATTGCAGTCCATTGATAAAATGTTTTTTTGACATTTCTGACATTGTTTTATATATATAACCAAAACTCTCTAAATGTTAAATAATTAAGTTATTACATGTTTATTTATTGTAACTATTATTAATGTTCAATGAATATTTTTAGAATATGGATTACATGTTTCTTTTAATTAAGGAATTTTGATTTATAACTTGTTATTTATTACTTACAATGGATTGTCGATATGCTTCTTAAATGAACTGTGTTTAAAGGTAAGTCTTATCCTTTTTATCCAAATTTCTGATTACTATTGCTCATATATTGTATTCCATTATGAATAGATTATTTCATCAATAAATTCTTTTGGTATCATATTAAAGATATTCAATCAAATGTTCCAAACTTCAATATATTTGTGAGAGTGAGAATTTCAGTTATACCTCCATCTAAGTAGTGAAGAACTATCTCTTCTATATATATATATATATATATATATATATATATATATATATATATGTTTTTTTTACTTTTATAAGGTAATAGATATTATATATCCTGATCAAAATAGGTGCTAATAATTCTCTAACAGTCAACAGATGATGTATATATGCTCTAAAATATTTTGTGCAAGTAAGACATATACAGTTTTTCTAAATACTGCATTAAAATCTTCTGTATATTGGAAATATTTTCATTAACCGATACTGGTTTATATAATTCTGTGTCGTATGCTGATATGAGTTATATTATTTTAGTTTCTGTGTTCTTGAATTATTTTCAATATATATATATATATATATATATATATATAAACAATTTTACAAATAAAAATTATAGGTTGGAAAGGAATGTATCACTTACAGTTTTCATCTTCTATGTTGTGATGTTTCCTGCCGGTGTGATGTAGTTCTGATCTCAGGTAAACAGTTGAGACTGACGATTTGTACAGGTTTCAGGAACGATTTTTCTTCTCCAAACACAGGTACCAGTCTTCTGGGATCCTACTGCGACTGCGCCAATTATATAACTCAACTCACAAAACTTGTTTTTAAAAACAATTCATTAAATGAACTGAGTATTTATAGTAATAAATAAAGTAACAATCGTTTCAACACTCTGACTACGTACTCTACGAAGATCAAAATATTTAAAACGATATATCAGTATACAGAATGCCTCAAATACTAAATTAAGTCGTAAAATATAAGGTGTTGATTGATAAAAATAAAATAATGTGATCGTTAGTAATTTAGATATTAATATTAAAATAATGGATACAGATAACTTGATGGAGTTAGAGTTGACAATGCATCAAAGTCACATAATTATGAAATACAGACAAGATACTCGATAATGGTGAGATAGTGCTTTTATGGTCCATTTGAATCACTTAACTATAACATTACTAACGAGGTTACCAGGGAAGTAGTTAGTGGGTCAATTCGAAGCAAGTGGGGCGAGGGCGGTCATTTTTAATACGAACGTCACACAGTATTCGTGTCTATTTCGCATTAGGCTGCGGTTACATTGGATAAGAATTCGTACGAAAATTTGTTCGTACGAATTCGTCCGAATTCGCAAGAAGTCGTCGGAAGAAAACAAGTGCGTATATTGACATCTGTGTGGTCATATTGCTTACGATCATATGTTACGAATTCGTGCGAATTCGTAAGTGTTTTCTATGCGACCAAAATATTTTGTTTCTTTGTACGTTGTTCGTACGACTAGCTTGCGTTCTCTTGCGTTCTCAGTATTTTAAGAACATGCATTGCGAAATACTAATAACTTTAGTGCACGGAAGAAGATCCCTACGAGATCAGAAAAGCAAACAATACCACAAAAGAGAATTAAACAAAAAGTTATGGCTGCAATGAAACTAGGAGGTAGGTACCTCCATTTTATATTTATTTAAGAACAATTTTATATTTAGCACAAAATAACTATAGCATTTTCCAAATTGTTTTCAATAAGTGGAACTAAAGTATTGCAAAAATGTGTTCCTAATGTCATAGGCAGTAGTAAGAGCCCTGTTAAAATTTCGTGTTCCAACGTTTCTATCTGTTGTTTGGTGGTCTGCAGTATTTTGAATGACGTCTGGGCTACCATCTTAATCAATAATTATGTTATGCAACAAGCAAATGCATTTTACAATTAAATCGACTTTAGCAAGAGCAGTTTCAATTTCCGTCTTTAGAATTCTTCATTTTGAAGTAATTATGCCAAAGGCGCATTCCCATGCTCGGGAAATGCAGTAATTAAAATTGTCTTGCTCCTGTGACAGATTTTGTCCAGAAATAGGCCTCATTAGATACTCTTTTAATGGATAGGCTGTGTCTCCTACTAAAACATGTGGCACACAAATATTTATACCAGGCAACGTCTTCGGTCCAGGTATACCGAATGTATTTTGCACAAGATGGTGGCAGAGCGATGACGCAGTGAAAATACCACCATCACTTTGTTTTCCATAACTTCAAACTTCAATACTTATAAACTTGTAGTTCGCATCAACCAAACCCTGAAGCACATTCGAAAAATATTTTTTATAATTGAAATAGAATGATCCAGATTTTTCAGGGCATATAATTCTAATGTGCTCGCCGTCAACGGCTCCTACACAATTGGGAAATTTCCATTTTCTAAAAAACTATTCAGTAATGGACGAAAACATTGACTCTGTAGGAAAAAACATATGCTTTTGGTGTAAAGTGTTCTATATAACTTCACAGGTTTCATAAACGACTTGTCGAATAGTTGTATGTGACATTCGAAATGAAAATGCCAATGATCGAAACGAAGCTCCAGTTGCAAGATAGCTAAAACAAAAAAAAATGATAATCTACGTTTTTGTTAAAAAATGTTAGTTTGTTTTTTTCATTCTACTTCGTTTGGACAATGAATATATTTCTGGGTTACCTCTCCTAGATATATTATACAGTGCGTATCTAGTCAGGTCCACCCTTAACTTTTGAATCGATTGGTATATTTTCGTGAAAATATGTATGTATTTTATTTGATGTATAAAGCTCTGGACATAAAACATCCAAGAAAAGTTAAACCAAATCTTGTCAGTTTATTTAAAAAAATAAATCATGGAATTGTTAAAAAAATTAAACGAATAAAGTATTCCAAATTTTTTTTCAGAAGATGTTGTGCGTCAAGAATAGCGAGGATTGCGTGATATCGTTAGAAGGGAAATACCTAAACTTGATGAAAAAAGGAGTGAAGATGCTGCTGATGTTGAACCACAATCAAAGTAGCAATTTTTCAAAAATATGCTCTTCATAAAAGATCAATTTGCACCCAGAAAAACAACAGATAATTTTGAAAATCCTACACAAGAATATTCAACTTATGACGATACCGAGGAAGATTCAACATTGAGTACAATGAACAATAGCGAGCAGTCCCAACAATAGAGAAATAGAGCAACAAAACAAAACTTCTTCCATAAATGCATTTCCTTCCAAATTTTGAAAGATGACGCAATTCAACAACTTATGGGTATTGAAAAATAGAAATTGCAACGTTTAAAACAGCAGTTTGAGCATAAGCAGGATGATGACACATATTTTATATTAAGTCTCATCCCATACATTCAGCCACTGCCTACGTATAGGAAGCTATATCTTAGATCCAAATTTATAAAGTTGATTATGCAGGAACATGCCCTTCCTTCACCTAGAACTCACCTCCAATCGACCTCTCGTCAGTTTATTCAAGTCCCAACTCCGTCACCGGCATACAGTACCACCTCAACGGAGTTTTTACCGCCACCGACTCCTACACAGCAAGCAAATGATTCTAACTTCAATACATCTCATTATATTAATAATTGTACTGATAATACTGCAGCAGGATATTTAACCAACTTTCAGCCAAATAATTTTGACTAAGTTATGAGTAAAAATATGTGTTTAATGTGTTCATGAAAAATTGATTTTACTTACCTTAATGTTACTATCAGCTCATGCTTTGGCGGTATACACTCCCGAAACTTCGAGTACTTAGAAATGTGACTCTCAACATTCTCTAATATACAGTCGAATATAGATTGAGTCATTCTCGTGTATTCAAAAATTTTTTCATCATTTCTCCTCAATTCTTCGAATGACCTTCCCAACTCTCCTTTTTTATTTCTGGATAAAAAATAGTTATCAACCCATTTCCTTATTTTTTTTGCAGTAAAAGATATTTCACTAATGGTGATGTTTCCAAAAGATACAACTTTGAGATAGATCCATGTCACAAGATAGGCAATTACGTTGAATTTAAATCGCTACTCTATTCGTAAATGAACTGATCCAGTGTAACCTCACAAGTCGTCTTAATTCGTTATAAATGATTCGTACGAATTCGTACATACAAATTTTCGAACGAATTGTTATTCAATGTAACCGCAGCCTTTTTTTGATCGTATAGAAAACACTTCGCACAAATTTGTAACATATGATCGTAAGCAATATAACCACACACATGTCAATATTCGCATTTGTTTTCTTCCGACGACTTCTTGGGAATTAGTACGAATTCGTATTAACAAATTTTCATACGAATTCTTATCCAATGTAACCGCCGCCTTAGAGGGCTCGTCTGTCTGTACAACGTAATTTTCGTGTCTGATGTTGATAAGTTTCATTGATATAGGTGAGAAACAAGAAGCTGTTTTTTATTTTGATCAGAATAATCGAATTAACTTCCACTGTCATCTTTAGTTTGTCTTTAATTGCTAGTACCAATTAGATATAAAAGATCCTTAGTAACAGATGAAATTTCAGCAAATACTATATCCCACTATCTTCGCGAAGTAACATTTTTGAGATTACTGGGAACCAAATGGAATGAGTACATTACCTCTTATGGCCACGATTGTGCAAATTCCCAAAAGATATGAAGCGTCATCCACTTTTCATCTTAGGTTCGCAATAGGAAATCGAAATAATTCAAGACATATCCTTTTTAGTGAATCTACCCTTTTTTGAAAATACAAAGAGCGAAAACAATCAGAACTGCTCGAGTATCAATTAAATTTGAATCAAGATATTTGTTATTTGAAAAATGAAGAAATTACGCAATATAATATTTCTACTAAAATTTTTGAATTTAGAGAAGTTATGTGCAGATACAGTATGTATTTATGGATATTGAAGGAAATTATGAAGTTATAGTTTCACTTTGTATACTTTATAGTTTATTTACGATAAAAAGACGATGACGTTGCAAAACAAAATATTGTGATGTTGCCAAGCTGTAGTTTTTTCCTTTACTTAACGAAAACTAGAAAATTCAATCTGATGTTAGATTGACAGTTCTTCTCTTCCATTGTTCCGTGCCTCGAAGGGCGTAAGTCAAAAATATTTATCCTTATACCTTATTCTGTGCTCTATAGAACCATCTTCAAGAGCACTCTAAGGGTTTACGCTAAAAGGATGCATGCAAATTTAAATATTGTTTCTTTATACAATATCTATTATATTTATTATTATAAAAATAGAATGGAAAAGAAAAATATAGATACACAAAATAAAATTTTGTTACAAGGTATAAAAATAAAAAAGCTTCCATTTTATCAGTATTATTTATGTAGAGATACCGTGGTCGTTGTTTTAATTTGTGTATTATAAAATAACTGTACCTAATTAATTTAATAATAGTTATTAGTGATTTTGAAAAGGTGAAAATAAGCAAATTGGATAAAAATATACCAAAAATAAAACACAAGATTTCCACTACTCCACTACAAAATCATCACAATGTTCGTCGTCACTGTCAAAATTAATAATAAGTTGATGCACATCCTGTCTATCAAATACTACTTCTCTATCTCTCCCATTTTGTATAATTTGTTCAGTGTGCTCTACTGTCTTTGACCAAATATCATGAGTCACTTACTCTAAAGACTTTTTCCATACACCTATTGCTTGTTCTGTTGAAGAACCATCAGTTCCCACATGATCTCTATAAAAAATTTTAACTTTGCCCCAAATATGTTCAATTGGGTTGAGCATACAGTGGTAAGGGGGAAGTCGAAGCAATTTGTGACCATATTTTTCAGATAATATGTCAGCTTCATATACAGGTGTCTTTATTCCTACAAAAATGCATATATTTAAGCAAAATAAGTTGTTTAAGTATAACCATAATATATTGAAAAATGTTTATATCAACTTACCGTTAAACTAAATTCAATAATTGGGTTTTGAGGAAAGTATTTTCAACAGGAATATCATTTTGTATCAACCAGTTCTGTATATCAGCCCTTTTGGTAGCTGTTGTTGGTACTTTATTGATCAATGTACTGTGATAACTTGCATTATCTATTATAATTGTGGCAGGTTCTTCCAAGTTCACTAAAAGTTGGTATTCGAACCAATGCTAAAAATTTTTTCGGTACATTTCACTGTGGTAATCACCATCTTGTTTTTTGGAAGAAAAAACCAGCCCAGCTCCAGGAATAAATCCACAAGAGGAACCAGCATGCAATACTATATACCTACAATAAGGAAATAACAAATTACTACTAGGTTTCCTAGATAGACTGCATAGCTCAAAACAACTATTAATAATTATATAGAATTGAATAAAATAGTGTGACTAGTAAATATTTGAAAAGGTCTTAAAATGGCAGGAATGTTAGTACATCATAAATTAATTGCAAAATTTTTTTATTCAATTACCTTGGACTACCAATTTTGGTTTTTTTCACGCTTCTATGATTAGAGTCTTGCTAAGAACGTCCAACAGTACCGTCTTTAAATATCCAGGTCTCATCTAAAAACACAAATTGATATAAACCTTCCCTTTTTATCTTGACATATTCGTGTAGAAAATGTACACGTTTTAATGCAATATGTGGCAACTCCATTAAACCACGACGAGGATAATCTTTTTGGTATTGGAATCCAATATTTTTTACCATTTTCCAGAGTGATGTTAAATAACCATTAAAGAGTTCACGCTCCTGGAGTTTGTCTCCTAAAGTTTTCAAGGTTATGTGTTCTTCTGAAAAAATATTGTGTTAGTTAATTGTGAATAAAATAAAACAGTAAATTCAATATACTGACTGTTTCCATACATTTCGTATATAACATTTCGGAAAGCATTTTGATCAAAATTATAAATTCCAACAGTAGGTTTTATGCGTTGTCTCTTTTTAGGTGGGCTTTTAGGCTGTTCACCTCCATTATACTTGGCGGCAATACGGTTAACAGTGGTAACGTTAAGTTGTAAAGCCTCTGCAACTCTCTACGATATAATTACTTCAATTAATGAAAGAACAATATATTATCAAGTTCAATTTACCTAACCTAACATTAAAAACATTTAATCATTTACATTTAAATATGTGACAATAATATTAATAATGATGAATACAAATAGCGGATACTATTACTTACGTCTGTTACGGCAGTAAGTGGGAGAAGCGGGCCCCCATTTCGGCATTATCGTTCAAAAATAGCTCAACAAAGATGTTACCATCTCTTGACATTTTCTGTTCAGCTGCTTCGGCATTTTATTAACCACACACTGTAGATTTGCCTAAATAATTAGTTATGAAAATAACTGTTTTTTTAATCTTAAAGAAGTAATGAATTTAAAAGCACCAAAAAAACTTGTAAATATTAGACGATGATCGAATGTCAATAAACGTCAAAACAAACTTGGGAATTTTACCAGTTGATTTGACTACGTCTTGAAGTTTTGCCAACCCGTTAACTGCACATTGCCCTGGCTGTTGAGAATGAATTGTATTCACGGTTGGTAAATTAATATTTATTGTGATAAGCAAGAAAGTAACTGAAAATGACATCATCGTCTTTTTATCGTAAATAAACTATACGTTATTTTTGAAGTATTGTCAGATTGACTGACAAGAATAAAAAAACAAAAAGTCAGTTAAGAGATTGAATAGATGAGACTTTTACTTGATGAAGATCCATACTGAACGATGAAATAAAACAATATAGTTTGTTTAAATCTTCATATATTTGAGCTAATGTTCAATTTAAACTTGTTGACGCGTTTCACTAACACAGTAGCTTTGTCAAAACGAATGGAGCTAAAATATAAAAATGTCTTAATATATACAGTGCTAAATCTATTTACTAAGGTTAACAATGGTATTAAAAGATATTACCTGGAAATTCATTCACTACAAACATTCCTAAGCTATCTTCTAGGTAAAGAGGTTCAATAAAGGAGACTGATTGATATCTATTTGGTCGTTAAGGAGATTACCTGAATATTTATTTTTGTTAATCTCTAGGGCTTCTAAAGAATTTAAACTAAAAGATTTACCGACTACATGGAGAATTTCAAAATTTGGGTCGAAAATGTGTTGGTTTTCTAATAAATGATTTGAATAGTTAGAATCTAATTTTTTGTTGTCATAGCTACGTTTGTGTTCCGAAATTCTAGTTATAAAATTTCTAAAAGTTCTACCGATATAAATTTTATCACAATTGTCATTACCACATTTTAATGTATAAACTCCTGATTTGTCTAATTTTGAAGATTTAGATTTATTATTTTTAATGAATTTGGATAAATTGTGATCAGTTTTAAAGGAAATATTCATGTCTAAAGTTTCTAAAAATGATTTAATTTTTAAGGATGGTGTTCCAAAGTATGTTAAGCTTTTAAATTGTCTATTATTTTTATCTGAAGGGAATACTTGTTCTAAAGTCTGTTTTTTTATCTTTTTATTTATGATATTGTCAATTAAATTTGGATCGTAATTATTATTAACTGCTATTTGTTTTATGATATTTAATTCTTTGGTATAATTATTAATATTTAATGGGACTGTTAGGAGTCTGTGTATCATACTATTGAAAGCTGCTAGTTTATGACTGAATGGGTGGACCGAACTATTATGAATTGTAATATCTGTATGTGATGGTTTATGAAATATAGAAAAATCATGTTTAATATTTATATTGGAAATTGTAAGGTCTAGAAAGTTTATAGACTTATTTTGTTCAAGTTCTACGGTAAATTTGATGTTATTGTGAATCGAGTTTATGTAAGTATTGAAGCTCTCTAATTGTCTATTTGTACCGATGAAGCTAGCTAAAATATCGTCCACATATCGGTGCCAGTAAATAAATTTTTTACTAAGGGGGTGTTCATGAATTATTTTTTCTATATTATCCATAAATATTTCTGCTAGTAGGGGGCTGAGAGGGTTGCCCATAATCAAACCGGTTAATAGTTAATAATAATTACGATCCAAATTTAATTGACAATATCATAAATAAAAAGATGAAAAAACAGACTTTAGAACAAGTATTCCCTTCAGTTAAAAATAATAGACAATTTAAAAGCTTAACATACTTTGGAACACCATCCTTAAAAATTAAATCATTTTTAGAAACTTTAGACATGAATATTTCCTTTAAAACTGATCACAATTTATCCAAATTCATTAAAAATAATAAATCTAAATCTTCAAAATTAAACAAATCAGGAGTGTATAAATTAAAATGTGGTAATGACAATTGTGATAAAATTTATATCGGTAAAACTTTTAGAAATTTTAAAACTAGAATTTCGGAACACAAACGTAGCTATGACAACAAAAAATTAGATTCTAACTATTCAAATCATTTATTAGAAAACCAACACATTTTCGACCCAAATTTTGAAATTCTCCATGTAGTCGGTAAATCTTTTAGTTTAAATTTATTAGAAGCCCTAGAGATTAACAAAAATAAATATTCAGGTAATCTCCTTAACGACCAAATAGATATCAATCAGTCTCCTTTATTGAACCTCTTTACCTAGAAGATAGCTTAGGAATGTTTGTAGTGAATGAATTTCCAGGTAATATCTTTTAATACCATTGTTAACCTTAGTAAATAGATTTAGCACTGTATATATTAAGACATTTTTATATTTTACCTCCATTCGTTTTGACAAAGCTACTGTGTTAGTGAAATGCGTCAACAAGTTTAAATTGAACATTAGTTCAAATATATGAAGATTTAAACAAACTATATTGTTTTATTTCATCGTTCAGTTAAGAGATTTTCCCTGTTATGTTCAAAATTTTCTTCACGTCCACGAAGATTTACTTATTGAAAATATCGAGATAACAGGTGGTTATTTCCGTATTCGGATCATTTTGGTGGCCCCGGCGATATTTCCATTTTCGTTGATAGAGCACAAAATATGGAGATCATAAATATTTTTGATCCAACGAGCGAACGTTTAATCAAAGAAAATGCAGACATGAATCAAGTAAGAAGCAATCTACAAGTGCTAGAACAGAAAATGCATACTCTCAGTAAGATCATACCTCGACTTGTTACGTGATCAAGATTCAGAAGATATTGATCTTGACTAGACTATAAGATGTCAATCATAGATGATTACATGTGTGAATTTTCATCTCTAAAGTTGATCAGTTGAAACGCATCAGATCAGTTCAATTAATAGCCGTAGATTTATTAGATAAAAATACTCCAAATGACTGCAAATCATAACTGAAGTATCCTCTCACAGAATTCAGAAAATTTGGTGGTAGCATTCATGATTGGTTGTCATTTTGGAATAAGTTCAAAATATATCACGAAGATCAAAGACTTCCTAATGAATAGAAATTACAATTTTTAATCCAAGCAACCATTCTTAAATCACGAGCACGCCAAATTGTTGAGAGCCATCCACCCGTGGGAGATAATTATCCTAAAGTAATCGAATGCTTAAGAAGACGTTTTGAAAGACAAAAACCTACAGTGTTAATCAAAGATAACAAATCAATGAAACTCAACATTTTATATGACCAAATTGAAGCTAGAAACTTTAAATGTGACTTCTCATACTTGTTCTGCTATGCTGTTTCCCTTAGTTGAATAATGCCTACCAGACGATTCGCTACGAGTTTAGGAACGATTAACATGTTTCAATGACGATGATAGCTCGAAGGTATGTCTCGATCAACCCATGAATTCCATGGGCCAAGAAGTCGAAAGAGAAGAACGAGTAGCTCTAGCAATGTCTGATTTGGTGATGAATTCTGACGAAAAGAATTCCCGGAAGACGTTCCTACAGCTACTGGACTGCTGACAAATAATATTAAAAAATTCCATTGTCTGTTTTGTCGCGAAATACATCACAACTCCGATTGACCTGATGCTATGAAGAAATCGATTACTGAACTAATGAAAATTGTTTCAGAGAAGGGTCGGTGTCATGCCTGTCTGAAATTTGGATATATATCTATTAAATGCAGAGCTGCTGCTAAATTCGAATGTGAATCCTGTGAAGGTAAACACGTGACGTTGATGTGTCCAGATTCTAATAAATCATCAACTGAAGAAACTGCATCTGCGACGACAGAAGGCTTATAACACCCTCAGTTACGCCACGTACAACGAAGAATTTCCGCCAAAATTGGTGTTCAACTTGGAAGGCAAATACATCACTCTGTAACGATAGATTATCTATCGTTATTTTTAGCATTATTTTCTAATACTAAATTCCAGATTAGTTATTCTCAAAACTCTTTTTCTACTCCCTTTTCAACACAACATTATTTTAAAAGATCTCTTTTCTGCGTTCATATAATAAAACAATTCATATTTTTAAGTTTTTTTCGCTTCAGTCACAGACAAAGTCTGTATTTTCTGTCGATATTAAAAATTCATGCAGGTGTTCAGCATAAACATTTTTTGCGCCTGGCACCAACCAAATATTCTAGAAAATAGTAACGGTCAAGGCTTTAGGCCCTTCCCTATTTTCAAAATGAACCAATAATCATGAATTATTTTAGCGTCATTCGACAAGCCGGTAATTTTTACCTCAAAAATAAGGAGTCTAGCAGTAGTCATGGTACCGAATAGACGTATCTATTTTTAACGTAAAAATAGTTTTTCTAAAACAGTCCTATGGAATGTTTAGTGATGATACCATATAAAATATGTGATTTTTACAAATAAATCGGTGGAGTTTTCGGGCAGTTTGGATTACGATCTTCATTAGTTGAGAGGCCTTATAAACTTATAAATGATCTGTTTAAAAGTGTGAATTCATACTCTGTTTACTTATTCGGAGGTTGATTAAAAATAAGTTGGCGCCAATGAGATCTTTTCTTTACCTTTCTTCCCGAGGATGATGGTGTTCTTTAATTCCAATTAAGGCGAAGATTCACCCCTGAGAATCTATAGAGTTCCGGCTATAGCTCTTATAAGTTGAGCTACCTAACGAGGGTTCATGTCATCTCACCAGGGGGTGAGGTTACAAAGAGGGGTTACAAAGTGAAATTCTTTCAGAAATCACGGTAGGATTTCGATATACCCGAATAACGTTGAGTGTGACCCTATAAATTGTTAAAACATTTTTGCCATTTCAGAACATAAGCTCCCTCACTATACATAACATTTTTATAGGAACAAACATGTAAAATTATACAGCAACATAAACAGAAATATCTGTTAATAAATTATTACACAAGTTCACGAAAATTATGGAGCGGAAAAATGCAATACGTTACAATATGGAACGTGATTTTTCAGACGATGACGAAACATTGTGTTAATCAAGAAGCGCCCTCACTAATGTCTGCTGGATAAAGCAAATTTTGACGTGACTATATTTTATTAAGGCAATGGCTACAACTAACATTAATTTTACTAAAGTGGGGAGTCTCTTAATAAACATACATTCTGAAAACTAAGTACTAATACAGGGTGTCCCGGGACTAATGGGAAAAAAGTCAGGAGCGTATAATCTGAGCCAAAATAATGTTAGTACTTCATATAAACTTTTTCTATTCAGGCCCTCGTTTTCGAGTTATAGGCCTCCAAAGTTTTAATTTTGAATTTGGTTTTTATTTTTATTTTTTGTACTAGTTATTTAATCTTTATAAAATTTACGCCAAACCTATAAAGTACGTGTATGTTAATTTTGGAAAGGTAAACAGATTTACAGTAGTGTCTTGAAGCCAGGGACGGACCACTCGCAATGGTTAGTGATCCAAAAATTTTGGAGGGATGGCACACCCTGTATGAAATTATCGAAATTGACTTTCCCACACATTAATCTAACGAAAAGGTACTTCTGCTGGAATTCGATAAAATAAGCCGTTTGGCTAATATTTACAGTTTTATTAATGCACTACGTACAAATTTACCTAACTAACTTATTAATACGATGTACTACAAGAAAATAATTTGATGATAGCAGATGATAACCACATTAAGAAATTATTTAATGGGAATTAAATAGTTACGCAAACAACGTAATTAGTTGCTTATAATCAAAATTACGAACACAACATTATTAAACCATTAAGAAAACCTCAAAAAACATAAGTTATAAAACAATGGACTAAAACTAATTCCTAAACAAAAACAAAAACTAACGTTCTTCTAATAAATGTTCAATATGAGCTCTTCCCACTTCCACGCACATTCTAAGTCTACGAAGGTTGTTTCTTTGCACTTGAAAAAGCAATCCCACATTATTTCTAATAACATTGTAGAGTAACACAATTCTGTCTATTAAATCTTGCCCTGTTTGCACAGGTGTTGCGTATACCTTACTTTTAAGATAACCCTAGAGGAAGGAATCCATAGGATTAACGTCTCCTGATCGCGGTGGTCATTGAAAAGGGCCTCCACGACCAATCCATCTATTGGGAAACCTTGTGTGTAAATGCTGTCGTACATCTAAACTGAAATGAGGAGGGGCCCTATCATGCATGAACCATAAATTCCTACGAGTTTGTAGTAGCACATAATTAAACAGGTTCCATAACTCATTTTGCAAAAACGCCAAATATCTTTGACCGGTCAAAGTATCGTCAATAAAGTATGGCCCTATCAAATGATTGCCAACTATTCCTGCCCAAACATTAACCATGAATCTATGCTGGCTCCTAGTTTGGATAATGCCATGTGGATTCACACCATCCCATAAATGCATATTATGAGAATTTATGACTCCATCTCTGTTGAAACCTGTTTCGTTCGTAAAGAAAACGTTACTAATAAATGTATTGTCTGCTTGTTGTTGTCGCAGAAACCACTGGCTATACTCAAGTCGTGAAGGATAATCAGCCACTGTCATACTTTGTACTTTTGTCATGTGAAAAGGATATAACAGCTGTTCTTTTAGAGCGCGATGAACAACTGATTTTGAGACGTTATGTTCTCTTGATAATTTTCGTAAACTCGTTGATGGTTCATTATCAACTGCATTTAACAAGTCTTGTTCAACTGCCACAGTACGTATGCTTCGTACTGGACCTTCTTCACATTTTTTTGGCAAAAAACCTCCTAAAATTTAAAACTTTGTTCTGTATAAATGGAAAATTACATTTACTTATTCATACCTGTTTCTTGTAATCTGAGATCAATACGCTCAAACATTCGTCTGTCTGGCAATGCTCTGTTTGCAAAATGTTCTGCATAAAGCCTTCTGGCCTCTAAACAGTTTCGAGAAACCAGTCCATACAATAAATTCATATCTGCGTACTCAATAAAAGTGAATTCTGCCATTGTAACTGTTAAATTAAGGACTTATCAATTATTGACAAGTACTGACTACGAACTATTCTACACAATGTTTGACAACTAATCCTATGGTTACTTGCTAAACGGTAAAAACACTTTTAAAAAGTTTTTAGCAACTTTCCAATTAATAACTCGTTAATGTTTTTTATCTTCTGCTATCGTTAAATTATTTTTTTGTAGTACTGAAGGTAAATCTTGGACATCGTATTAATAAGTTAGTTTTACCTCGTTGTGTACTTATAAAAATGGTGAATGCGTTAATTGGTACGTAGCGCATTAATAAAACTGTAAATATTAGCCAAACGGCTTATTTTATCGAGTTCCAACAAGAGTACCTTTTCGTTAGCTTAATGTGTGGGGAAGTGAATTTCGATAATTTCTTACAGGGTGTGCCATCCCTGCAATTTTTTTGGATCACTAACCATTGCGAGTAGTCCGTCCCTGGCTTCAAGGCACTACTGTAAATCTGTTTCCCTTACCAAAATAAACATACACGTACATTATAGCTTTGCCGTGAATTTTATAAAGATCAAATAACTAGTACAAAAAATAAAAATAAAAACCAAATTCAAAATTAAAACTTTGGAGGCCTATAACTCGAAAACGAGAGCCTGAATAGAAAAAGTTTATATGAAGTACTAACATTATTTTGACTCAGATTATACGCTCCTGACTTTTTTCCCATTAGTCCCAGGACACCCTGTATACATGAGAAAAATAGACAAGAAATGGTGTTCGCATGAACAATAAATCGTCACAAATTTAAATTTCAATATGAAAATTTTAGACATTCTTGTGTGCTAAATAGTGAAGATAATGAGTGTAAAAACGTTTTTTTTAAGGTACAAATATATGTAAACTACAATCATTTCAATATGGTGTTTCACTAGAATATTTTTTATGCAATAAATGTGCTTCGAAACAAACCCTTGGCACTCGCGAAACGTTATGCACCAAACACTGTAATACTAATACGTTGAAGACATTTGTTTGAACATATTGCTTGTATGGATTTCAGTTTCCAAAATGCATAATGAAATCCAGAAAATAAAAAATAAACTTGAAAGGTATTTCTATATGTGTCAATAGACACATTCCCTCTTCTTTAGTTTAGAATTTTCATAAAAATTCTTTACTCGCGAGAAAAAAAAATTCACAAAGACTTACAGACCTATTAATTTGTTCGTCCACAACTCGTCCTGTAAGAGTTATTAGAAATCATTCACGCATTTTTTGGCGGTATTTCATCTAACGTTACCCCTCACAATTGCTGTCGAGTTTTTCTGGAAAATCCCGACAAAAGTTACAATTGCCGTTTTGAAGTTTTGGACCAATCAGTCATATATAACAACATACTGCGTATTTGAAATTGTCCATAGATAAAAGAACTGGTAGACCTCAACATCAAAGTTAATAACAGAAGCCAAGCACCTATTGAAATCCCAATTGGTGCTGACATAGCAGGAAAACTTTTTTGTGGCGAACAATATGTTTTGAAATGCGATTTAGTGCTATGTAAACTAAGCTAGGTTGGACGCTAATGGGCGAAGTTACCATTCCTCCACAAGATGCAAGATAATCTTGCAGTTATTGATTTATTTGTCCTATCAAGCACATCGAAATTAATAGATTTATGTACCCTTGATGTTTTGGGCTTTGAAAATCCTGAAGATTCGACATCTAAGCAAGAGCAAGAACAAGAAATTCTCAACAATTTTCAGAAAACAGTGACACGAAAGCCAAATAGAAGATATGAAGTCACGATGCCATGAGTTCAAGAATACTAACTAATACCAGACAACATGAACATTGTTATGAAAAGATTCGACAACCTCATGAACAAGTTTGACAAAGAGGGCTACTGTAATGAGTACGAACAAATCTTCAAAGAATGGTTGCAAAAAGGCATCGTCGAAAAGGTTAACGACAGAGAGATTGGTAATATTATAGCACATTACTTACCCCATCATCACGTGGCAATGTTGCCAAATACCACGTCTAAGTTGAGACCTGTATTCGATGCATCCGCCGGGGAAAAGATTGTCCATCCCTGAATCAATGTTCGGAGAAGTATAAATTTACTTAGTTTGATACCTTCATTGTTGATCAATTTTCGAAAATATAAAACTGATGCCATTTCTGACATAAGAATAGCCTTCTTACAAATCAGCATACATCCACAGAGATTTTTTAGATTTCTATATGGTACGACGAAACCTCACAGTATATACGCATATCCGAGTAGTGTTTGGCGTCATATGCAGTCCTTTTTACTGAATGCAGTCATAAAGCACCACCTGAACAACGCGCTGAAAGAACAGCAAGAAAATCTACAAGAAGACACTATTTTGAAGCTGATTGAGTCTTTTTACTTTGATAACTGTGGCACTAGCCTGGATACCGAGGAAGAATTTCAAAAATTCATAAAAGAATCTACAGAAATGTTTGCTGAAGCTGAGTACGACCTAAAACTATGGGAGTTCACGTTATCTGATCCAACTTACGGGGACAACTATTGGTCTTCTGTACTGGGAATGGGATAGGAATTTTAATATTCTCCACTTTTGTTTAAATAATTTCAAACAAGTAGACACAAGTACCATCACGAAGAAACTGATTTTATCTATAACTGTCCTTTGCTACTACAAAAAGCCTGGGTGATACAGTTGAATTAGACTACAGAAGTGCCTGAAGATATAAAAAGTTCTTTTTATTATGGTTGAATAATCTGAATTGTCTTTCTTCGATGACGATCTCCAGTAGTTTTCCGTACATAAAACTGCAAGCTAGTTAACTAAGTATCCACACGTTTTCTGATGCAAGTAATGATGCATAGGCAGCTGCTATTTCCATCAGATGCGAAACATATACAGGTATCTCTTTTCAAAATGAAAAAATGAGAAGGATAAGTCTATAGTGTAAACAACTAAAAATATTTCGATCCCAAGACTTCAACTTTTGGCCGCTACTATTAATTGCTGCTAGACTATCGCTTCCGTGAAATATATTCTTAACCACCAAGATATGCTTACTTATTTCTGGACTGATTCCATAACTGTACTTTCTTGGATAAAGTGGACAGAAAACTGGAAACCATTTATCTGTAACAGTATGGAAGAAATTGACAAGCTCACCAACATTAATAATTTGAATTTTGTTCCTGGAATCATGAATCTTGCTTATTTACCATTCAGAGGCTATTCCGCAACACAGTTGTTGAAATCTTGTTGGTGTGAAGGACCAAATTGGTTGAAAAAAGAGAAACACTTCAGGCCACAACAAAATTACGAAATTGATAAGGAAAAAGTTATGGAAGAAAAAAATAAAAATATCACACCAATGTTATCACAGAACAAAATTGATTTTTCTTGGGCTTACTAAGTTTTTCGAAATTTGAGCAAATAGTAAGATAAATTTGTTGGATGAGAATATTTTTATATAATATCCTATATCCTCGAACTCGAAGAAAAGACAATACGTTGCAATTAGAATCGCAAGAAGTTGCGTTGAATTTGCTGAAGTGTGTACAGTAAGGAAGTTTCAGTAATGATTTGTTGGACAAGATTTCTTCCACTATACCATTGAAAGATGACAATGACATTTTGAAATTGAAAACTAAAATTACGGAACGAATTGATACTGAAAATGTTTGCTACCCCATACTTTACCAGCTAAGCATCCAGTTGCAAGTAGACTGATTTTTGACACTCATAAAAAATGGGTCACGCCGGTGTTGAAACTTTTTTAGACTCTTTGAGAGAATCCAACTGGATCATTGGAGGAAGAAAGACTGTAAAATATGTCATAATTAAATGTACAAGTTGCAAAAGATTTGACTCGGATCGAATAAACACTCCGCCTGAATATCTACCAAAAAATGGAGTGAGAGATGTTGTCATTATTGAAGTCACAAGGATTGATCTTTTTGCGCCTCTATTCCTCAGAAAACACATCAAAGTTTGGGTTGCAATTTCCACCTGTGCCACTTATCGAGCCGTGCATATGGAACTAGTCACAACACTTAGCACTGACAGTTTTATACGAGCTTTCCGAAGATCTATAACGAGACGAGGAAGACCTACTCTGATAACCAAACCAACACCACTGGGTGCCAGAAAGCCTTACAATCGTTGAACTGTCGTGAGCTTCGTGAATTTCCCAATTTGGAAAGAATCTAATAGAAGTTAAATCCTCCATCTGCTTCATGGTGGGACGGCTGGTGGGAAGAAGAGCATGTCTGAGCTACGAAGAACTTGAGCTTTGGTCAATTCTACACCACTGACAAATGCCTGCGAAGATATCTCAGATTTGGCTCCATTAAGATATTCAACAGACAGGAGTAGTAGATCTTGATAACATTGAAGCTACACATCTCCGACGAAGACATCGTTACAAGACTAAGCAGAAACTGGATGTACAGAAACGATTTCGAAATAAATACAATGAGTTTCGAGGCAAAACAAAAGACAAATTAGCTAACCAGTTGAAATTGGTGATATTGTATTCATTGAAGATAAATAATATTGGCCACTACCACTAGTAGTAGAAATAATTCCTGGTAAAGACGGAAATATTAGAGTTGTGAAACTGAAAACATCTTCAGGTTTCATTAGATTATGGAAAAGTGAGAAGTGTGACGGATAACATCCAATCTTTTCTGAAGCAAAAAAAATAGTTTATTAAAATAGATTTCTAAACGGATTGGGAGTATGGTTTGAGTTACAAGTTGGTAATTCTTTAGACTTCTAATGAGCAGGTGGAAAGGGAAGGATACTTAAAATAATTAATATTCATATAATTCTAGTAGTGGTCTGGAAAAGGATAACGAACCAACGGTGCCAAAGTACATACGTCTCTCTCCGTTGTATAGATCTGAAATACTATGCGCATGCCCGAAAATGGAGCTTCTCGCACTGCACTGCTAATTCTTTAGTCACACGGAGTTTAACAAAGTCCATAAGTGACAATATGTTAGAAAGAAACAAGTATAAATTCAGTGCATCACTCTTTTTCTCTAACAGTATATCATACCCAAACAAATGTGGAAATCGAAAGAAAGTACATATCCGACAGCTCCGTCAAGCTATCCCCGCCGGTTAGATTTCTGTTACCAAAATGCTAGCACACATAAAGGGCACCTAGCACAACCTAGCACAACAATTTTTATAGCTAGCACACCAACAGCTTACAATGAAAATGTTTTTGAATTCGGGTGGGGCCAGGTTAACGCTAGCCCAACCCCCCCCCCCCGGTTGGAATTTTTTCGCCAAAATGCTAACACAGATAGAGGACACCTAGCACAATCTAGCACACCCTTTTTTATAGCTAGCACACAAACAGCTTACAATATAAATGCTTTGGAATTCGGGTAGGGCCAGGTTAACGCTAGCCCCCTCCGGTTGGAATTTTTCGCCAAAATGCTAGCACAAAGAAAAGACACCTAGCTCAAAATTTTTAATAGCTAGTACATCAACAATGCTTTTGAATTCAGGGGGTGGGGGGCGTCTGCAAAATAATGCTATGGTTACACGAATGAATGAAAATGTTGGATGTATTTGTCCCTAAACATCATTTTCCTATAAAAAATGGCCCCTAAACAAGTGTTGCCAGATTGTGCGTGATATCTATATTTTCCCATCTAGCAGGGTATTTGATTAATCAATAATTAACTATTATTTAATTATTAATTATCCATTTATTTTCAATTATTGCTAAAAAACGAAAGAGTACAAAAAACCTGCATTTTGTTAAAATCATAGTAATGTAATGTTTTTTGTTATTTATTTAAACAATAAACGGGTGGGATGAATTTCAAACACTCGGTATGGCTACTTACTAATTTATTTAAACACTAACTCACTAATCACTAACACTTAATTTATATATACAGTATATTCACTTAGACTAATTTATATAAACAGTTCACTAATTTATATTCACTAATTTATCTGTGTATCTCACGATGTCAAATTATCAACTAACTAACTCTTCCTGATCAGTCCCCTTATATACTAGTGCCTTGTGTACTAGAGAATTCCGGGCTGCGGCTTATACACACAAATAATTTTTCTGGCCTTTTATAGAAAACTCTGGTCACAAAAACCAGTTCTAGATAAGATAGTCTCAATCGTAAACAGTTTTTTATAACTGCGTCTCCGCCATAATTTTAACTATTATACCTGGCTTAGACAGGGTCGGTTTTAGGGACTATACCAGTGTGCTGTTTCGTAACATTACCCCCTCCTTAAATGGAAGTTCCTCCTGGAACTTTTGGGTAGCCGAGACTGGATGTTTGAATCGGTAATTCGCCCCATTTCTACACTTTCCGATCTTATGGAAATAGCAGGGCACCGTCTTCATCAGATACTGATAACGGGGGTTGTAGCTTCAAATTAATATCTGGACACCGGTATCTTGAGAGATAATCTCTACCATGTTCCTGATGACTCGCCAATCCAACTGGTTACTCACTATCTTAGGCATAGCCAGTTTCTTCACGTTGGATTCCAACACATGGTCTCGGAGGCTTCGAAGTGCTTCCCACACATCGCGGTAGGTAGATCGATCTTGGAATTCATTTTTAGTTACCACGTAGAAGACGTACCGTGAATTATGTTTCAGTTTCAGTGTCTTGCCAGGGGCTGGAATCTGGTCTTCAAGTTTTTCTAATTGCCCGAACTTCTTTCGAAAGACGGTTGCCAACCCTCGTGCGTTCTTGATACGGGCGGGGATATTGTATGCCAGTGAATAATCTTCCGGGAGAGTGAACAAATCTTGTTGTTGTTCCGAAGTGACTCCATATCTATCTTTCCCGGTACCTCCATACGCGCCCATAAATTCATTGAAGGTGGGGTCAGACACATCTCGAATAAAGTTTACTCCTTCCTCTATGTCATGGTCTCCTTCGAATGGCGCTAGTCGGTTTCGGTGAACTACTTTTGATTTTCCGTTGGGGATCTTGCTTATGCGATATAAAACATCATTGATCCTTTTCTTGATTAAGTATGGACCTTCCCAGGATTTTTGTAATTTTGGAGAAAATCCTTTTCTCCTCGCCGGGATGTGTAACCATACTTTGTCCCCTTCTTCAAAACCGCCTTCTGTGGCCTGCGTGTCGTACCGACTTTTCATTCTGTCGCTGGCAGCTTGAAGATTTGTTCGAACTAATTCATGATTATCGTCCAGCCTTCTTCTCAATTGGATCACGTAGTCTTCGCCTGCAGCCATTCATCCATAGCCACGGTAGCTAACAGCGAGGATTACGGGTTCTATTATCGAAGTTTACTCCTCTAGGCTTTTTTCACGTTTGCCTCCGGACGCAGGTTTGCCAACGGGTAGACCCACACAGCTGCCTCCCCTGTGTGGTCGTTGAGTTGAATTGATCATCTGGGGGTTAGACCGAGATGTTCCATGAAGAAATTGAAGAATATGGTAGGTGGAAAGGAATGCAGAAAAGAAGGAAAGAAAGAAAGAAAGAAAGAAAGAAAGAAAGAAAGAAAGAAAGAAAGAAAGAAAGAAAGAAAGAAATTTAGTGACTTGGTTGGCGAGAGGAAAGAAGAGAGACAGACATGCGATCCAAAGTGAAGAAGGTCTATTGTGTTAATATGTAAGAGTAGAAAAGAAAAGAAAGATAGAGAAATTACAAGAAATTGAAGGGTTACTTAGAGTAGATGAGACCTGATAGTCATGAAGAAGAAGTTTTCCTTCCCCTTAACTGATTGTAAGATGCTTAGCAGAGGAGGTCAGCGACGATGATTTTTTGTCAGGTTTACTCCTCTATCCCTTTTGATCCGCGGGCAATTATTCAGAACGGATCGTTCCTATTCATCACCTATCCCCGAGATTGGTCGGTGGTGCCTCCCTCACAGCTCTTAGGAGCGCAGGAACCATGACCGACCACTCCCCGTGGAGACACCCTATGAGCCATTGGAACGCGCCGTGTCGGGTAGGGCAACCCCCTCCCAGGAAACTCGCATGCAAGATTAGGGGTGGATCACTTCCAGCCTCCTCCATCCGACACCCCCGGGCACGGAGCTAGCGTTAACCTGGCCCCACCCGAATTCCAAAGCATTTTTATTGTAAGCTGTTGGTGTGCTAGCTATAAAAATGGTGTGCTAGGTGTCCTTTATCTGTGCTAGCATTTTGGCGACAAAATTCCAACCGGCGGGGCTAGCGTTAACCTGGCCCCACCCGAATTCAAAAGCATTTGTATTGTGAGCTGTTGGTGTGCTAGCTATGAAAAATGGTGTGCTAGGTTGTGCTAGGTGTCTTTTATCTGTGCTAGCATTTTGGAGACAAAATTCCAACCGGGGGGGGGGCTAGCGTTAACCTGGTCAATTCAAAAGCATTTTTATTGTGAGCAGTTGGTGTGCTAGCTATAAAAATTGTTGTGCTAGGTCCCCTTCATGTGTGCTTGCATTTTGGTAGAAAAAATCTAACCGGGTGGGGGGCAGCTTGACGGACCTATGTCCGACTCTATTTGTATAATAATCCTCCTAATATTTTTAAACAAAGTATGGCGAAGTAAAAATAAACAGACAATTACAACAAACAAACAATCAAGTGAATAGAGACAAACAATCGAGTTAATAAAAACAAACAATGTGAGACAAACAATTGAGTGATTAATAACAAAAACAGTTCAATTTTAGTATCGAAAAATTTTCAGGGACAATTTTCCTCCTCCAAGAGGGGATGATGTGACGGTTATTGAACCAGAAGGTCACTAATAAACTTAGTAAGGTTAGTCAGAAATAGTGAACTACGATGCTTTAGGGAATACGTTTATTTAGATATAGGTTGCCTGGTAACTTTCTATCCATCAGAATGTCGCATTTTTGGCGGGTTATGACGTTACCCAGAATGCCCATTTAAATTCATTGTTTTATTTTATTACGTTGCAAGGAATCGAAGAATAACTATTGCAAATTTGCACATAGATATGAATAAAACAAAGCAAACATATTTATTTTTAATTGTAGTTAGACATTTATTAGGTTTTTAAATATAAACATGAGCATAGAGATTTACAATCTAACCATTTATTTCATTAAATTATCTATGAGTTTTACCGCAAATATAAGCAACAAAATTATGTCAATTGTTAGCAAGTCCGCCTGAAATTTTTTTATTTCATTTTCTAGGTCAGAAAGGCGAAGTTTTTCCACATTTTCTTATGCTGAAATTGTTTGTTTGAGCATTACGTTTTCATTTTGCAGAGCTTCAAACTTGCTTCTTAAAATGTCACATTACTTGGTTTGTTTCATTGCACTAGGACGGAATATTGGATATATCAACATTCTCGTCATTTTTGTCTGTTTCCATATATAAGAGAAACTATGTCACACTAACGTTCAATAATTCATTAACCACAGTTTTTCTTCTTTTAATACTTTTGTAGCCCTACTAGTAAATTCAGCTGGATTGGCATCTTCCGACGAAACCAAGAACAGTGGAGGAATAGCTAAAAAAAATTGAAAAACTGAGTATTTGGTGCTGCATATTTAAAAAATATTTTTACCATCTTTATCAAGTTTCTTTGCAGTCAAGTTCAACAACCTTGCTTGCACTTCGTCATCATAATCTTCTGGCTTAAATTGTTTGCTATAAATTATTTTATTTTTGGACCATTTATCCTGACATAGGCATTTTCTTTACCATTCTTTGCAAACTCTGGGGTCAAAAAATATATTACAATACCAATACTTATTTTTCTGACATTGAGTGTTCGGAAGTAAAAACACACACAACAGCAAAGTAGACAGGTCTAAACTCTGCATAAAATGTGGACAAGAAGGCCACAAATCGCTGAATGTCGGAATGCAGCTAGAACTACTTTATGTGCTGAACAACGCAGCACAGAGAATATTCTCCACCATGCTGGTACTAGCAGATGTCCGATTTTCATGGAAGCACTCCTGAAGTTGAAAAATAAACGGACATACATGAAGATACTGCAGCTCAACCTCAATCATTGTGAAGCCGCGCAGGATCTGAGAAGGCGGATTTTTGGCAGCATGGATAGAAGGAATTCGATTCTATAGCTGCTATGTACTGCCCAGTCTTGCTATCGATAAATTTATTGACTTTCTGAATCGGCTTACCAAGGATGCTAAGCAGCATCATCCAGTGGCAATAGCCGGTGAATTTAATTCATGGGCGGTCGACTGGGACAGTAACGTGACAAATGCGCGAGGTAGAGCACTGCTGGAAGCCATCGCTAAACTAGACGTAGTCCTGGTCAACAGCGGTGATACACCAACGTTCATCAGAGGAGACGCTAGCTCCATTGTAGATCTCACATTCGTCAGTAGCAGCCTCATCAAGGAAGGCCACTCCTGGAAGGTGATGGATATCTATACAGCCAGTGACCATAGTGCAATATCTTGGGAAATATCAACTGACCAGAATCCCAAGAGCGCAAAGAGGCACCCCAACCTAATTGGATGGAAGGTAAAATCTTCCGATTCCGCTGTTTTAGATAGAGACACATACATCACAGAAAATGCGGAGGAGAAGACCGAGGACCTAATGATGAGAGTAACCCAGGCTTGCGACGTGAGTATGCCTCGAAAACGTAGCGTGAACCAACGTTCATCGGTGCACTGGTGGAATGATCATCATCAGGGCTATTCATGAAGAGTGCCTAGCGTGGCTATCGGCGACAAAACTCTGCTGAACTGCAGAGCAGTATGATTTGGAAGAAATCCCGCCAATCACGGAGGACGAGCTGATGAAAGCACATAAGCGAGTAGGAAACAATAAAGCACCGGGACTAGACGAAATCTCAAACATCGCTTTGAAAACAGCTATAAAATCAGTACCGGCCTTGTTCCTAGTGGTTTATGACACATGTCTCAAAGAAGGAACTTTCCCTCGGAAGTGGAAACAACAACGGCTGGTACTACTTCCTAAAGGAAAAGAGCCACTAGATGAACCGTCATCTTATCGGTCGCTCTGCATGCTAGATACAGCAGGCAAGATACTATAGCGAATAATTCTTCAAAGAATTCAAGGAGTAGTTGAACCGCTCCTAGCTGACAACCAGTAGGGTTTTCGGAAAGAACGATCAACGCTAGACGCGGTCAATTTGGTTGTCACTACAGCCAAGGATGCGATCGCGGGAACCAGATGGAAGAGAGGTACAAAGAAGTATTGCCTAGCTACACTGGACATTGAGGTTGCCTTCAATTCTGATAATTGGGACTACATTATGCAGGAGATTGATAGAACACCCGTACCAGGACACCTGCGTCGAATAATAGCACTTTACAGATCGGCTCCTGAAATACGACACGAAGAACGGTCCAAGTGAATATAAAACAACTGGAGGAGTACCCTAGGCTCTGTTCTAGGCCCTCTTGTGTGGAATACCATGTACGATGGTCTGCTGAGGCTAGACGTGCCAGATAATGTTAAACTCGTGGCATATGCAGACGACGTGGCAGTAGTAATCGTCGCAAAGCATCTTGATTAATCTAGCGTTTGAAATCAGCTTCGATAGAGTAAACTAGCGGATGAATACGGTGAAACTGCAATTAGCACAGCAGAAGACCGAGGCAGTGCTAATAACTAGTAGGAAGTGCGTGGAAACCATCACGCTGGGAGTTGGAGAGCACGAAATCACATCACAACCGTTTATTCGGTATTTGGAAGTGATGCTTGATGAACGAATCAACAGCATGTAGATCATGTAAGTGCCAAAGCATCTGTGGTAAGAGCTAGCCTATCACGGTTGATGCCTAACGTTGAAAGCTCAAAACAGAGTAGAAGGACACTGTTGTCATCGGTTAGTTAGTGCTGACCTATGTTATTTCCGTTTGGGCTAAAGCTCTCGGAATGCTGCCCATTCATGTGCTAACCGAAGAACGACAAACCCTGTATCAGCGACGAAGATCGCCTACATTGAGTTCTGATGAACTCAGATCTGAAGAACGGCAACAGAGCATACGTCGATTGCAAGCTCAATGGGATGCGGCAGTGAAGGGTAGATGGACGTATCGTCTCATACCACAGATGGATGCTAGGCTCAACAAAAGCCATGGAGATATCAACTACTACCTGATACAGATGCTTTCAGGACATTGCTGCTTTCGGGCATATCTTCATCGCGTCAAGCGAGATAATTCTCCAGTGTACCCGTCCTGCCCCGGAGTCACTGAAGACGCGGAACGCGTATTCTTTACGTGTCCACGCTTCAGCTTTCCACGTGATGTCCTGGAGATTGTCCTTAAACAGAAAATCCAACAAGAGATATGAGAAGAAGCAATGCTGTCATCAGTGGCTGCCTGGAACGCGCAGTGGAGAGCAGTGATCATTCGAGGGAGGAAAAGGCACTTTACACCCATGTTATACATATGCTTTTTTCGCCTGGCTCTAATAACAAGATATTTTAAATAATTTATTTATGAAACTAACAAACAAAATTAATAAATACTACTTATTTTACGAAACTTGGCTGGGCATCGAGAATGGACTTTTATGAATCTTGGCTGGGCATCGAGGATGGACTTTTAAAATGCTTGGCTACGCACCGGGGGTGTACGTTTTCATTTGTACTTCAAATCCTTTAGAATTTTAACTGTTCCTTTATATCCCTTGGGTCTAACGTGGTTTCTAACATGTGAGACTAAAGTGACCACTTTAGTCTCGAAATTGTAAAAATTATTTCATTGATAACGTACTATGACGTCACTTTTACTTTTCCTCCCTAGGGAGGAAAAGTACGACTTTGCTCCCTGCAATGAGGCCAGGAAACGTATACTTTGGATAGAGGTAGGCGGAAATAGTAATTATGCGCCAAGGTAGATAAGTGAGGTATTATTGTCGAGGTCCGAGACATTAATACATTTTTCTACCGTGGCTCATATAGCATTTTTTTCACTACTGGCATTATATTTCTTTGAATATTAGTTTTTGAAACTAATAAATATCGAATATAATATGAACTTCAAAATTCTCTCAAAAATCAAATCATCCATGCTTCTGTCAAATGTAAAACACAAAAAGGCATGTATTTTTTTGACATAACGAAATTTATTTTGGAAGCACCAAATTAGTTGTATTTGTCGAAAAAGGTAGGTACCTTGTTTACTTAGGTACTTTTAGCTCATATGAAAATGAAATATCTTACTCTTTTCTAAATAAAATTTGAATTCTTTCTTTTTGTGAAAATTAATTTGGCACAGAACCACAGTACAGAAATACATCGGGAATAGAATCTGACAGAACAACGAGTGAGTTTATTTGGATGTGTCTACTCACCGATCCCAAGTTAAGATAAGTGACCATTGATTAGTTTTTCGTGGTTTATTTCATTCCTCCGGTAAAACTCAAATTTGCTCAATCTCTGATTATATTTACAATGTATCTAAATTCATATTAGTTGAAAAACACATTATCGTGCTTCTAAATTTCCCTTATAGAATGCTGGTGATTTCCGAAAATTAATTTGAAAGAAATAATGAAAATGACAATATTGTATTAAAAAAATTATTGAAACATATTTTTGGCTGTACTTCTAATTGGAATTGCGGGTGCCTGTAGAACAGCAGAACATTTAAATATGAAATTTGTGGATGTGGATATACGAGAAGACATAATTAAATTTAATGTTATTAAAAGTAAAAATGGTTCGTCGAGGAAATTTGTAATGATGGATTCTTTGTGGATTAATGTAGTAAAAAAAATATATCATTCAGACCTACGCCAAATATTGAGAAACTATTTATTATAATAAGAAATATAAAAGCTACACAACAAAATATGGGTCACAACACTATAAGTGGTGTTCCGAGAAAGATAGCCAAGTTTTTAAAACTAAAAAATATAAATACTTCTACTGGGCACACTTTAAGAATGACATCTGTGACCATATTATCAGAAGGTGGGGCCGATATTTTCTCTTTAAAACACCATGGTAGGTGGAAGAGTTCTACAGTGGCCGAGGGTAATATAGAAAAATCCATTGAGGACAAAAAACGCATAGCAAGAATGGTACAAAGAATACCAACAGATCTCAACCGTCTACTTCAAAGTCAGATGATGAATGAATTTGAAAATCGTACAATTAATATTACCCCTTCCGATGTTACTGGACTTTTAATATGACAAGCAATAACTGCACAACGTATAATCATTTTAAATAAGTACCTAAATAATTCTAGTTTATGTTAAGTATTAGTTTATTATTTTTCCAGCAATATGTTTTAAAGCAAAAATTAATATGAAATGAACTTATAATGTCGGGTCACCAGTTACTCCCATTTCACATGACAGCTGTGCACAAAAGGCAACACACATCACATTTATCCAATAATGTTTGTTTTGATTTGATAATAAATATTGTTTTGTAATAATCGCTATGAAAACTGCATGGATAAGTCAATTGATTTCCATTTTTGAATAGGTAGGTGGATATGACCATTGAAATGGCAAGGAAAAATATTTTTTCATTTTCTATTTGTATCAGTTAACCTCACATTTTGTCAGATTGATTGATATTTAGTTCTGATCAACTAGGCTCTGTATTTTTCTACCTTGGTTAATAATGAACAACTTTTCTACCTTAACAAAAGTCAATAAAGTTAGGTTTAGAGGCTAGTAGTGAAAGAAAGTATTTTACTACCTCGATGAAAAAAAACACACACACTATGCTATTTAGAATCGCTTTATTTCGAGCAAAACTTCAGATAAGTCTGTATGTAAAGCACCTTCCGTTACTACATCTATAGGGACCACCAATTATTAAATTATTGTAATTGTATTATAAAAATACAAACCTTTAGAATAAAGAATATAACTCGAAAAGTAACATTATTCATAAAGTATCTTATGATTATAACGATCCTGTTTACGTAGGACAAACATCACAGTATTTGGAAACTATATTAAAAAAATCATCAACGACTGTAACAATAAAACTGTACTAGCCATAAACTATAAAGACACAAATGATGTTATACTTACAGATGGCACACCCTGTATGAAATTATCGAAATTCACTTCCCCACACATTAGGCTAACGAAAAGGTACACTTGTTAGAATTCGATAAAATAAGCCTTTCGGCTAATATTGACAGTTTTATTGCACTACGTACATTCACCATTTTTGTAAGTACACAACGAGGTAAAACTAACTTATTAATACGATGTCCAAGATTTACCTTCAGTACTACAAAAAAATAATTTAACGATAGCAGAAGATAAAAAACATTAACGACTTATTAATTGGAAAGTTGGTAAAAACTTTTTAAAAGTGTTTTTACCGTTTATCAAGTAACCATAGGATTAGTTGTCAAACATTGTGTAGAATAGTTCGTAGTCAGTACTTGTCAATAATTCATAAGTCCTTAATTTAACAGTTACAATGGCAGAATTCACTTTTATTGAGTACGCAGATATGAATTTAATGTATGGACTGGTTTCTCGAAACTGTTTAGAGGCCAGAAGGCTTTATGCAGAACATTTTGCAAACAGAGCATTTCCAGACAGACGAATGTTTGAGCGTATTGATCTCAGGTTACGAGAAACAGGTATGAATAAGTAAATGTAATTTTCCATGTATACAAAACAAAGTTATAAATTTTAGGAAGTTTTTTGCCAAAAAAAGTTGGAGAAGGTCCAGTACGAAGCGTACGTACTGTGGCAGTTGAACAAGACTTGTTAAATGCAGTTGATAATGAACCATCAACGAGTTTACGAAAATTATCAAGAGAACATAACGTCTCGAAATCAGTTGTGCATCGCGTTCTAAAAGAACAGCTGTTATATCCTTTTCACATGAAAAAAGTACACAGTATGACAGTGGCTGATTATCCTTCACGACTTGAGTATAGCCAGTGGTTTCTGCGACAACAACAAGCAGACAATACATTTATTAGTAACGTTCTCTTTACGAACGAATCCGGTTTCACCAGAGATGTAGTCATAAATTCTCATAATATGCATTTATGGGATGATGCGAATCCACATGGCATTAGTCAAACTAGGAGCCAGCATAGATTCATGGTTAATGTTTGGGCAGGAATAGTTGGAAATCATTTGATAGGGCCATACTTTATTGACGATACTTTGACCGGTCAGAGATATTTGGAGTTTTTGCAAAATGAGTTATGGAACCTGTTTGATGATGTGCTACTAAAAACTCGTAGGAATTTATGGTTCATGCATGATGGGGCCCCTCCTCATTTCAGCTTAGATGTACGATAGCATTTACACACAAGGTTTCCTAATAGATGGATTGGTCGTGAAGGCCCTTTTCAATGACCACCGCGATCAGGAGATGTTAATCCCATGGATTTCTTCCTCTAGGGTTATCTCAAAAGTAAGGTATACGCAATACCTGTGCAAATAAGGCAAGATTTAATAGACAGAAATCTGTTACACTGCAATGTTATTAGAAGTGCAAAGAAACAACCGTCGTAGACTTAGAATGTGCGTGGAAGTGGGAGGAGCTCATATTGAACATTTATTAGAAGAACGTTAGTTTTTGTTGTTTAGGAATTAGTTTCAGTCGATTGTTTTATAACTTGTGTTTTATGAGGTTTTCTTAATGGTTTAATAATGTTGTGTTCGTAATTTTGATTAAAAGCAACTAATTACGTTGTCTGCGTACCTTTTTAATTCCCATTGAATAAGTTCTTAATGTTTTTATCATCTGCTATCATCAAATTATTTTTTTGTAGTACATCGTATTAATAAGTTAGTTATGTAAATTTGTACGTAGTGCATTAATAAAACTGTAAATATTAGCCAAACGGCTCATTTTATCGAATTCCAGCAGGAGTACCTTTTCGTCAGCTTAATGTGTGGGGAAGTCAATTTCGATAATTTCATACAGGGTGTGCCATCCCTGCAAATTTTTTGGATCACTAACCATTGCGAGTAGTCCGTCCCTGGCTTCAAGGCACTACTGTAAATCTGTTTACCTTTCCAAAATAAACATACACGTACATTATAGCTTTGCCGTAAATTTTACAAAGATCAAATAACTAGTAAAAAAAATAAAAATAAAAACCAAATTCAAAATTAAAACTTTGGAGGCCTATAACTCGAAAACGAGGGCCTACATAGAAAAAGTTTATATGAAGTACTAACATTATTTTGGCTCAAATTATACGCTCCTGACTTTTTCCCATTAGTCCCGGGACACCCTGTATATTTTTTTTCAATTTTCTAGTTCCGAATTATTAATTACTCGACAATTTGAAACCATTTGGGTGTAATCCAAAATAACTTCAACCAATTCATTATGTCGAAACACAATATTGTTGATAATTTTATGACGAGATTAAAATAAAATTTGATTGATGCATATACACGTTTCTACTCTAAAAAAAGTCTAGTAGATTGAATCCATTCTGAAATTGCATTATTAGAACGAACAAAAGCAGTTTTTATTGAAATTGAAAATAAGCTCCCATAAAATACTTCAGATTAATTTAGTGTATTATTTCAATACATGTGTTTGTTGTTTTTCATATTATAATTGAATTGGGTTGATTATTGAAGTTCCTTTAGAGAAAAGTATGGAATATCATTTTACAAACGTTCTAATTGAAATTGTTATAGAGTATGTGTGAGTACATTACATAGTTTTACTGTACGAGGAGAGGAGAAATCAGCAGTTCAAACTATTATTAAAGACATTCATAAAATAGATTTAATTGTTGAGAATGTTCTAGACAAATATATTTTCGGCAAAAGCTACGAAAATAATTTTTTCGATCTCTATATAAATAACATCTACGTCTACCTTGCTGAGGCATTTCGTATTATGTGATAGATTTTCTGAAAATTGAATCTGTTTTTTTCTGCTACTATGTTTCGAACCTCTAGACAAATATTCACAGTTAACCCGTTGACTCATGCAGGGGACAATAAGACTTCTGGCGAGTTCTTTTAAAAATATTCTTTTCCTGGTGTTGACATTTTCTATGAAATCTTCAATATTGCTGTGTTCTAAGTTACTTTTATATATAATATGACCATTTATAGCACCAACGTTTGGATGCTAAGGACAAAAAACGTCCCGACAAGATGAAAACATGCCGAAATAATTATGCTAAGGAAATCCGGAAAAAATCCAACATTCCCGCAAAATTAAAGGCCAATCAGTTTGCTACCAGCCATGAGTAAAATAGCTCAATGTTCAATAATGTGGAACGAACAATCAAGTGTTTTAAACGTCCTACCAGACAAACAGTTTGGTTCCGGAAAGAACACAGCACCAAACAATGAATATTGAGACTTGTAGAATATACAACTCAAAGATTCGATAGAAAAGAATCAACAGGAGCTATGTTCCTAGACATAAATAAGTAAAGTCTTCGACCGACTACGACAAGATGGATTAGTGCAAGTTATGGAAAATGAAGATAAACGAGCAGTCCCGTTTACAGAAAGAACTCTTCGGTGACCAGAAGATAAAATAGAAATCGACGGCGAGGAAACCGAATGGACATAAAAAGCGTAATACTTTGGAGTAACGATGGATCAGGCACTAACAATGACCCATCGTGTGAAGAACATAATGGACAGAACGAAGCAAGCGAGAGCAAGACTCGGTGGATTGATTGGCAAAAGAAGCAAATTAAATCTTAAAACCAAGTTGAGATTCATAAGAAGTATTATCATACCAATAATTACGTACGCCTCAGTCGCCTGGGGACACACATGCAACACAACCAGGAAGAAATTACAGGCCCAACAAAAGATATCGATAAAACAAGCGACAAACGCCCCCTGGTACAGAAGAACCGAAGATATGTACGAGGAAACACAAGTAGAAAAAGTACTGGAAATAATGGACGCAAGAGCGAGGAAACTCTTCGATGAGCTAAAAACACACCCTAACACGGAACTTAGGGACCCAACGCTCTATAAAAAAGAAACAATGAAAAAGAAGATTATGAGAAGAACAGAAGGACAAGGAAGCAAATAGAAGAATAAGTAACACAAAAAGAAAAACCCCACCAAAAAAAAACAAAAAAAAAACGTGCAAGCGAGCAATCGCTTGTACACAAAAAAACCGTACAAGCGACAATCGTCTGTATACCAAGAAAAAACCAGGGAGACCAAGTAAGAAAGATGAGGAACCCCCAACACGGTAACTTCGCGTTACCCATCAAGGTAGGCGCCGAGTTACACATCGGGGAGAGCTATAAAGAAGGTAATGGACCACTCAGTTTAGGGCATTTCTCGCCGAAGTAGGCAAGAGCTGCGATCCCACACACAAATTTCGACAACTATATAACCAATCGCAAAGGACAAGAGCTACCCCATCGAAAGAACAAGATCTCCTGGAATATTTCATAGAATTAGAGGAAGAGGAAACAGAATACGCGTGAAATGCGAGCTACAATGAGGTCCTGTGGGATTGACAGGGGGTGGTGGAATGTCCTACTTCACACCCGCCCATGGACCTATTCAGGGAGTGGATGGTCAGCGGGACGGGTGGTTTTTCTCACTACCCACTACCTACGTACCTATTGTTATTAATTAAATATGACGTCGCCTACTAGTTTTACCTTTACTCCAGTTAAGAATTTTAGTAGGACTGTTGAGATTCATACGAAGTATTATCATATCAATAATTACGTTTGTCTCAGTCGCCTGGGGACACACATGCAACACAACCAGGATGAAATTATAGGCCCAACAAAACATATCGATAAAACAACCGACAAACGCCCCCTGGTACAGAAGACATACGAGGATACACAAGTAGAAAAAGGACTGGAAATAAGGGACGCAAGAGCGAGCAAACTCTTCGATGAGCTAAAAACACGCCCTAACACGGAACTTAGGGACCTAACGGACTATAAAGAAAAAGCTACGAAAAAGAAGATTATGAGAAGTACAGAAGAACGAGGAAGCAAATAGAAAAAAAGTAACACAAAAAAAACCCCACCACAAAAGTAAAAAAAAAACGTGCAAGCGAGCGATTGCTTGTACACAAAAAAAAACAAAAAACCATGCAGGCGACAATCGTCTGTGAACCAATAAAAAACCGGGGAGACCAGGTAAGAAGAATGAGGAACCCCCGACACGGTAACTTCGCCCTACCCAACAAGGTAGGCGCTGAGTTACGCATCGGCATCAGCTATAAAGAATGGACCACTCAGTTTAGGGCATTTCTCGCCGAAGTAGGCAAGAAAAGTTAAGGCTGAGGCTGCCGTCACACACAAAAATTTCGACGACTATACAAACAGTCAGAAGAACAAGATCTCCTGGAATATCTCACAGAATTAGAGGAAGAGGAAGGAGAATTCGCGTGAAATGCGAGCTACGATGAGGTCCTGTGGGATTGACAGGGTGTGGTGGAATGTCCTACTTCACACCCGCCCATGGACCTATTCCGGGAGTGGATGCTTAACGAAACGGGTTTTTCTCACTATCCACTACCTGCGTACCTATTGTTATTCATTAAATATGACGTTGCCTACAAGTTTTACCTTCCCTCCAGTTAAGAGTTTTAGTAGGGCTGTCTAGGGATAAAACTATAATATTAAATTCCCTTGTGTACCAACGTCTTTCAAATAATATTCGGGAAATAGCATTTGTTCCAATATGCCTGGAGTTGGAGAAGCGACCACTTATATATTTTTATGAGAAAGAAAGAGTGGAGTTGTTAGTTTTCCCAAGAAGAGTGGAGATAGTGAGCCTTTTGAAGTCGAACAATTTCATTAAAATATTATTAGAAGACAGGTCCCCACACAATATACTTTAATAAAGAAATTCCAACGTTACACAAAATTATCACATTAATTAACGAGAATGATGAGGATACATCAATGAGCAAAAAAAAGTTATGGAAATTATTACGTGAGATTGGATTTGATTGGGAGAAGTATAATCAGAAGTCACTACTAATTAATAGGGCAGACATTGTATGTTGGAGGAGGGACTATCTTAAAACAATTAAAAGGCACCGAGAAGAATTAAGAAATATTTATTATTTAGACTTTGCTAAACGAACGTCATACCATGTCCCAAGTATGGGTAGATAAGACATTGATAAGTTACCAGTCATTCTTCCAAGGAGTATCTACTGGTCTGAATAATAGTCCAGTTGGAAAAAGATGCAGGGTTATTATAAACCCACATTGGCAATAAAAATAATTTGGTCAACGTTGGGTTATTGAGCTTTGAATCTAAATCAACTAAATATTACCACGACATTTTGAAGAATATTTTAAGCAGATGTTAGATTTAATTACAGAACATTCTGTGATTGTTCTGGATAATCCTACAAGACTTGTAGAGAAATTGCCAACAGCTGCGTGGAGAAAAGCAGAAATAATTACCTGGTTGGATACATATAGAATTATGAACAAGGAGCATTCGGTAGAAGGAGAATTATTAGCAATTGTAGAACAGCACAAAACAAATTTAAAAAAATATGTAATTGGCGAAATGAACGTGGAGTAGGTGTGCTACGTTTACCACCATACTACTGTGAGCTTAACCCAATTAAACTCATATGTGCGCAAGTGACGGGTGACGTGGCACGGCACAATAAAATTTATAAATTGAAAGACGTACAACAATTATTTCATAATTCCGTATCAAAGGCAACTCCAGACAATTGGAAGAATGTTGTGAGTCACACTTACGAAGAAGAGCTTAAGATGAGGCTAACGGACCATATTATTGATAAAGTTGTGGAACCCATAATAATTAACATTGGATTTGAAGATTCATCACATTCCGATATAACAAGTGAATGTGAATTGGAACTTTAATTGCGCCATCTATCTGTTTTGTGCAAAACAACTCTTTTTAGGGCTATTACACTTATTGACCGCTTCCCGTCAAAAATATTTTGAAATCTATAATATTTAAGTTACAACTTGAATCGGTTCTTCCACCTCCACCACAATGGTATTCAACTATATACATGGCAACCCTACTCAATGTAAAACTTATTTATTGAATGATGGTACAAAACTGGTCAGAAAAACTTCAATTTGTTAGACTCACCCAGTACAGTAAGACTGGGAATGGCATACATGATGTGCTATCACTATGACGGAAACGAAGTGTATACTATTGGTTTCTATTTGTTCCCTAAATTCTCTCCATGTTTTCCATTTTTCGTCTCTTATCCTCACTTTTACTAGATAAGTCTTCACAAAATTCTCCTTGTTTTTTAGTTATAGAATATTTTTTCCAAGCATCTTTCTTTTCTTTTACTGATTTCTGTATTTTATTATTCCACCATTTTGTCCGTTTCAATTTCTTATTAAATTTTTGTTAATAAGCACACAAAACTGCTTTTTAAAAATTTTCTATGGATTCGATTTGGTTGTTTTAGCCTTGAATTTTTAGGTCAATCCTTTTTGCAGATTTTTGTTTATCTTTGGTTTTATATTTTCTTCTCTTGTTCATAAAATCTTGTGACTCCCGTGGTTGCTTGATACATGGTTCAGCCAATGACATTTGTCCAACTGATGTGAAATCATATTTAGTAATGCTTTGATTATCTTCATCGAGCAAATATTTTTCAAATTAGAATATCGAATATTTCTAAAAAGGCACTAAAAAATTTTTTTAACAAGATCACTGGAATGAAATAAAAAATAACAACAGAATTCAGACAATTTATTTCCTATATGAATGATACAAAGAAGTAAGGTCTCACCCAATTTAAGCAAATATTCTTATATGGCCCGAAGAAGATTTTTCTTGAACGTATAAAACTATATACGGACTGGTTGCATTTGGGTTATAAAAACCTGCACAATTTTTAGAGACTTTCCAATCTTCTGTTGAATTCCGTCTTCGACCAAACAACTGTGATAGTGTTTGGTAAAATAAGTAATTATCTGTTGGAACCAATTCGTGTGCTTGTTTATAGGAATCTATAGCATCTTGTTCAAATGTTGGATCTTCTACATTGGTATCTTCAACCTCGATTGCCTAAAATGATGATCAAACAATAATTATAAAAGGTTTTGAAATTAGTACAAAACGTAAAGGCTTGCATGAATAACCAAACTTCTCAGAAGATATTTGTATGTAAGTAGGTTACAAAGAAACAACGAATCAGATAATACTCTTTATATTTCCCGTTTTAGATTTTGATTATGTATTACAATTAAATATAACTGAATTAAATCCAACTAGAAAATCTAAAATATTTGCTAGCTAGTGGAAATGATGACTAGAACTTAACTTAAGTAAATCCGAAATGTATTGGAGAAAAACAAAAGGTTATCATGATAGAAGACCTATAACAGTAAATAAAGTATTGTACAAAATGCAAATACTTTAAGCCTTTTGTTTTAATTAGCCACCAGACTATCAAGAACTGTTCCAGCTTAATTTATATTTTCAAGAGTTCAAATCCAAACAAATGTATTGTTGAAAGTGCAACTTCTAGTGAATATCAATATATTTTAATTGCTTTTGGCTGATATACAAATTCTTCAATAATTCATTAAAATTTGAACATGACTTTGAATCTGTAGCTTTTAGTATCTGACAGAACAAATGCAAGTCTTTGTTTATTGACATTTTATTTGTTTGCTATTGATGTAAATTGTTATTGTTGGTTTAAATTGTAATCGTATAACTATAAAAACATAAGTTCATGATACCTCGTGTACGTAGGCGCATTAATTTTCACCAGCAATGTGGAGTTGAAAGAGGTCATATAATAGGGATGCGCGAAGCTAGAATGTCGCTTTGAGAAGTTGCTAATAGAGTTGACATAAATATATCTACTGTAATGGGTCGTTGAAATACCTGGACGGAAAAGAGTGGCACCTGTGCAAATAAATTGAGAAGAAGTGCTTTTAGGGATTGGTTCAGTACCACGAGATCAATTGCTAATGCATGGTTAGCTGCTATATAACAACAACTCTTAAGTTTAATTATTCGTAGTATAAGATTACTTGATCTGCAGTCCTTTCGGCCGTATAACATTATATACATTTCTGCTATCGAAGAGTACACTCCCTCAGCAACGAACAATAGCATAAGAGTCTGCGAGATCCCATGCCTCTCACTATTCCCACAAAACGCATTCATCACACAAAACCGTTGATTCTACTACAACCAACTGTAAGGAGCATGATGGTAATTTCACTCTCTTCGGAACGAAACCTAGAAGAGTCCGAAAAGTGCAAACCCCACCACCATCAACAACCCAACGACAACAACCAGCCCAGTAACCCTCAACAACCCCGAAATACACAACAAGCCGGACTTTCCCAACAAACCCGACCTCCCCAATCCAAACCGCCACTCCAAATCTCAAATATCCGAAACCTTCCTGCAAAATACGTTTCCTAGAGGGAGTTATTCAATCTGCTCAATGCCAATGAGCTGTTTAGGGGGATATCTCCTTCTTGACGGCGAATCAAAATCAAACAGCCCTCTCAAAATACCTTCTAAAATCCCCTACGAAGCTTTAGAAAAAAAGCTTCGTAACGCCATTGGAGACGACCACGTCACCATAATCTCACTCAATTCTGATCCCCAACCCAGAGCCTTCTCAAAAACAAGAAAACCAATCTTTTCGCTTGTCTGCAGAAATGTAGACTTATCCATTTCTGACAAGGCATTTGAGAAAACTCTCAAATATCTTAATTTCTTTATATCCAAATCCTGGAGAATCATCGCCAAATAAACTAATATGCCCACTTCTATCTTTAGGATTCTAACAGAATCAGAAACGGCTTACCACATCGCCCTAAACGGGCATTCGATTCCACGGCCACTCACATCACAGAGGACTCAAACACCACCAACCCACCTCCCGCAGTATCCAAATACTGCAACAGATGCTCCAGCACAGGTCACCTTGCTAAAACATGCAAGGCCAAGCTGGTCTGCCACTCCTGTGGTGCATTTGACAACATGTCCACCAATTGCCCTAAGGCAAACTCCCCGTCTTGTAAAAATTGCTATGATTCACCCCCCGCTTATCATCATCGATACTCCTAGTGGTTGGAAATACCAAAGACTCCCAGGAAATCGCAACGATTACCCTGGAGACCACACAGTCCATACGACCTCTCCACTGACTCCAAAATCCTTATCGAGATCCTAGCTACGACAATAATGAACACCATCCCTACAGCCCGCGGTCTAGTAGCCGACACACCTACTCATGTCATGCCAATACCGTAACAAGTGGCGTGGGAAACCGCGTCCACTTCGCCTTCACGTTCAAGCAACAAAATTAAGAAGTCATGGACTTCACAATAAGAACCGTGAATTGTCAAGGTCTAGCCAGGAACCGTCATCTTCAACACCTTCTCCACTCCCAAAATTTACAAATATTATCTACCACTGATACTCTCTTAAGAAAGCCTACGCGCTTCACTGGCGATACCACTTTCCACTTAGATAGGAACTTCCACTGTCGCGGCAACAGACTTCTCGTCCCCGCGTCCCCACAGCCTCTCCCTGTACATCTGTTTCAACAGAACTTACATTAGTGTTTTTAAATGAAACTCAAGGTCTCTAGTTAATTCCACAATATAATACAAGTTATTGAAAATTCTAAAAAATTGACAATTGTTTCGATAAATCAATATCATCGTCAGAATGACAGAAGTTACATTCCATTTTATGCCTACCTGATGTTTAGTAGTTATATTTTTGGCTAGACCAAGAAGCTTAGATATTATTAGCTTCAATATTTGTAATATCACATCTTCTTCTTTTTCTAAAAACATATATTAAGCCAATCACAAGTTAGGTTACTTCTTGGTCTAGCCAAAAATATAACTACTAAACATCAGGTAAGCATAAAATGAAATGTAACTTCTGTCATTCTGACGATGATATTGATTTATCGAAACAATTGTCAATTTTTTAGAATTTTCAATAACTTGTATTATATTGTGGAATTAACTAGAGACCTTGAGTTTCATTTAAAAACACTAATATGAGCATATTCCACGAAGTAAGGGTCGAGACAGTCAAGAACTTACATTGCTTAGCCATTGATATATCGTGGAATAATACCACGACAACCTCCTTTTCGTATTACAAACACCCTAATCAAGCATTATCAATCGGCTTCCTCGAATATGCATCCACTCTACCACAAGCCGTAATAATGGGTGAATTAAACTCTCGAAACATTATTTTGGGTGATATTAAACCCCTAACATCAGAGTACTCGCCGACCATCTAGTCTCCCTTTCCATTTCCCGGATTAAAAACAATAATCCAACCCTAGTAAGTCAACTCGGCTCCTCCATTGTCAACCACAAAATCTGCACAGACAGGTTAATAACCCGCATAGACGACGAATGTTTTATAGGCGACCCCATCACCTCAGACAATGTCCTTCTACTGATCAACACTTCTCTACATAATCCAATCCTAACCCCGTCAATCACATTCACCTATCCCAATTTCAAAAAAAATCCGATTGGGATTCCTTAGCAAACCACGTTTCTACCAATCTACTACAACCAGTCATTCATCAGACTACTGATGACATAGATAATCATGCAGAGTAATTCCAATCCCTCAGAATCGATGCACAAGACATCGCCGTTCCTCTCACTACCATAAACACTAGTTACTATGCGCGTCATCAACGAATTCTTCACAAAATCCGTCAGAAAAGACAGTTATATATGTTATACGTCCGTACTCGAGATACCGCTGTCAAGACACCATGGAACCGCCTAAACGCCCAGGTCCGGTTCAAAATCAATGTTGAAGAGCAGAGAAAATGGAAGGCCGATAATGCCGAGCTGAGTTGCAGACGAGGTCGTGTGTTTCGACAAAAAGTCTAACGCATTGTCGGCCTTGAAGGAAAAGTGGAAACGCATCTCGAAATGCAGGGACAGACGATCTACACATCAGAAGACAAAGCCACCGCCTTCAAAAATAACCTACAAACTGTCTTTACTCCAACTGACAATATTCGATTTCTCTGAGACTTTGCCATATAGAAACAGATCTACTTACCCGAAATATTACTCGGACCCACATGTCAATATTCTCCTAAATTAGAACTCACCACATTTTTCACCGTTTACTGTCTAAGGAGTTCATCAGGTTTGTCGTTCGGGAATTAAAAGTGCTCCAGGTCACGACGGAATCTCGAGACAGGCTCTTAAAAACCTACCAGAAGAGATTTTCCCCCACGCTCTGTGACCTGATGAACGCCTCTCTGGCATTCTCATACTTCAATCATTGTTGGAAATCACCCAAAGCCGGCATTTCAATTCGGCTTCAGGCCAGGCCATTCATGTCAGAACGCCGCTATAAACCATCGTCACTCGAGCTTTAAATCAACGACACTGTTCAGCCACCATTTTCATGGACGTTCAAAAAGCTTTCGATCAGGTCTGACATGCCGGACTTGTGAGAAAACTACTGTGCATCCGATTGCCACCTCCGATTGTATTCTTACCTTACCGACCGTTATATAACCGTCAAAGTTGCTCATTGCTTCTCCGAATCAATTACCCCCATAACTGGCGTTCCACAAAGTTCGATACTCGCACCTATTATATATTATTCATACACCAGTACAAAAACACCCCCAGGAAAAAATTTAATTATATGCGAACGACGCCGCATTAATCATTTACGCCACTGACATTCGCTCTCTAAATCTTCGATCCCAAAATCTCCTAACGCAATTTTCGAATTGATGCGGGAGATGGCGGGGACTGTCAATACTCAAAAAACCCAAGCTATCGTGTTTAAACACCCCTCCACTCAGAGCGAATGACGAAATCCGCAAGTAAGTCGTTTACTTGGGAGTGAGATTTACTCACTCTCTCAACTTCACGACCGACCTGACATACACTAAATAATGTCCAGCGACGAGTTTGTTCCATTAAGGCCCTCGGCGGAAGATTCGGTCGAACTTGCCTACCATCTTACTTACCTATAAAATCTGCATGGAAAACACAGAAAATTACGATGCAGTGGAAAAAAATGTAATACTACCCATGCACTAAAAATGAGAACAATCATGCTGCGAAAATTACGGACCAATATGCTTAGCTCAAACATCATTTAATGTGTCTTCTAGGGCTCTAGGAACAATATTACATAACATAACATAAACAAAATGTTTATATATTTTGGAATATTATAATATTATTACTTACACCTTCACCAATTGTAAAAACTAAGCATAGAGCTAAAATATAAACACACTTCATTTTAAAACAAATTAGCTTTTGGGTAAATAAATATATACTTAATCAAAAGTATTTGTATTATTCTTGTTTCACCGCAAATTCTGTTTTATACCAAATTTCTATCTTATCAGTCCCATTTTAAAATTAAAGGTAATCACAGTTTTTTCATTGTTCTAATTATTTTTGCAATAAATTCAAGTATAGGTTAGTACTTCATAATTTTTGTATAGTAAACACTTAGCGATATCTTATTCCAGAAAAAGTTTATCATATCTGTCCATTGTTTTAACGTGTTTACATCCCACAATAATACCTTGTTAGTCACACCTATTTAATCAATAAATTACTCAGAAGCTAATACACCTCAAATTATAGGCAACGCACAAATATAAGCTATTTTAAAACTAGACAAAAAATGTATTTAGATTAAAAAATTATTATAATGGAAAATACATTTTTTTCGATTTCTAGGAAAGTATGGGTTATGGCAGATGCTTCCAAATCAGATCCCAAATCAATAAAAAGGCTTGGTAAGAGAGTGAGAAATCATGTACATTTTCTACTTGGTAACGAAGAACACCTTTCGTTATCAATCCACTTAGCCTCGGAAACACTATGAAATTTAAGATACAAACTGCTTCAAATCAACGTACAGAAACTAGCTATAGTTGAGAGTAACAGTAGTTAGAAATATATTGGAAATAATATTCCAAGACACCGAAGTCGGAATATGGATCTGTAGTTACACATCTCGAACCTAGTTTCTGATATATACGTTATTTTTATGCTATTTAAAATTGTAGAAACGGATTCAGTTAATAGTCCATAAAAATTTTACGTCAATTTTCAGTAAGGAGCAGTTTTTTGAGAACCCTTAACTACTTTGGGAAATCTACCGGAGTCGAATAATTCGTGAATGAAAATTTCTAGAACTCTATATAATGGAGGAGATAACGAACTATATTTTTGTAGAATAGATGGGATCGTTTGTTAATTTTTTGACACATGGATAGGTGGAAAAATAATTGAAGGAAAATGTAGTGGTTACTTAGCAAGTGCCCTCGTAGATACCTCGATTAAACCATAACACCATTTATTGTCGAGAAACACTTACCTCGTAACCATGTGTTGGGGTTGAATAAGAAATCACTTCGATTTAATTCACTGGGTTAATATATTAATCTAAATACAATTTACACATTAATCTACATTAGAACTATATCGAATATAAATACTGAGTTCTTGCCATTTCTCAATGCTTAATTATATATAGGAAATATTTGACAATACTTCAAGTCGATGACTTCAATTTCACGTTCAAGTTCAAACTATGAAAGAATGTTGTTTACCCTTCGGTCATGACTGATAAACAAACGTGTTATGAGTTCAATGTTATGAGTTCATTATCTCTTGAATATTAAAATTAGATATTATTATTGGATTCTATTTTTATACTTAATTAAAGACCTTTTGTCCTTATTGTCTTTTATAACTCACTACATCATCCCCTCTTGGGAGAGAAAAATTACTGTCTTAATTTTTCGATATCACTTATACATAAAAATAGTTTGTTTATTAAATGTTTTTTGTTTACTAACACTACTTTGTTCGTTTATAAACACTCTTCACTTATTTACATTTGTTTCCGGTCAACGTATCTGAACATACGATTTTTGTGTACGATTTGCGTCTTATTGTCTGGAGATGTGATCTCGCAGTTTACACCTGTTATTCACGATATTTTAAACGGACCTAAATAATGTGGATCAAATTTATTTCTACCTTCATTTTTTAAAATTACTAATTCCCCTTTTCTAAAATTTACAGGTGAGGAATCCTTTTCACTACTACTGACTCTATTTAGCTTATTATTTATTAGAAACTGTCTGGCTCTTTCATTAGCGTATTGTAATTTGTACTTCAATTCCTTATCATATCTTTCAAAATTATAACATGGTTCGATTTTTTCACCTAAGAATTCTGGCAAATTGGGCTTTCTCCCGAATAATAACTCAAAAGGAGTGTATCCATGATATGTACTCGGGGTAGTATTATAACAGTAAGCAAACGTTTTAACAAACTCACACCAGTTATTCCTGGAGTCTGCGATAAAGTGTCTTACATACTCATTAAATGTTCGGTGTAACCTTTCACAACTGCCTATTGCTTCGTGATGGTAAGCCGTTGAAAAATTATGTTTTATATTTAAAAGTTCCGCTAAATTCTTCATTATCTCATTCTTGTATTCTGTTCCCTGATCTGTCCTTATCTCCTTCATCAGCCCGTAATTCGGTATAAAATTGTCGAATATTGCTTTTGCTATAGTGTGTGCTTCTTTATTCTGAACTGGTATCATAACTGCGTATTTAGTTAGTTCGCAAAGTATTGTAATGCAATAACGATTCCCGTTGTTACTTTCTACAAACGGACCTATTGTGTCTATGTAAATAATATCAAACGGTTTTATCCCTGTATCTGTGATGACAAATTTTTCTTTATGAGTAATCTTTGCTTTGTTTACTTGACATTTATGACAATTCTTTACGTACTTTCTTACGTCTCTCTCCATGTTTTTCCATTTGAAATTTGCTCTTAGTTTCTTTAATAATCTATTATTTCCTACATGTCCTCCAAACATTGGATCGTTGTGGTATCTTTCTAATATCTTTTTGATCTCTTCTTTTTGCTGTACCGTTCTTGGTACTTCACATATACATATTTGAATACTTTTTAACCTTTGATTTCCTACTTCTGTAAATTCTTTTACTGTGCACTTTTGAAATATATCATCATTTGTATATATTTTCATTCTTTTTACTTCATTTCTTACCGATAGCTCTTCAAGCTTTTCCAACGTTCGTCCTAGGTCGAAGTTGTTTAATCCGGTATTTACGGCTTCACTAAATTTCAACTTATTTTTGATCCGAATGCTCATCCTTAGCGAGATACGGTTATTTTCAAAATGTAAAATTGGTAATTTATGTGCCTCAAGATTGTTTAAAACTTTTATTACTGCTGGTTTTTGTATTCTTACTTCCTTTGTTTCCACGTTATTCTTTTGATCCTTTCCTGTTTGGGCGTTTTCTTTTTGCGCTTGTGCTCTTGTAATTGCTAAGACATGTGAATTATGTATGTATAAATCCTTCAGTTCATCTATGGATATTCTCGATATGCTATCCGCGTAATTCGATGTACCTTTAACATATTGTATTTCAAAATCGTATTCTTCCAAATCGATCAAATTTCAAATTTTTCCTAGACAATGTATTTTTCTCTTAATTGATTAAAAGTTTTATCGCTGAAAATTTTATCCAAAATTTTCGGATTAGTTTCGTTATTCTCCTTATATGTTGATTTGTTCCATCCTGTATGTATTTCAAACTGCTTCTTCCTTTCTTCTAATTCTTTTAGTCTATATACGTTATCATTGATTAATAATGTATTATCAATTATCTTAGCTTTAGCTCCACTTTCTCTCGCCTCTTTCATGTATCTTATTAACTGTTTTCTCTGTTCCAATATATCTTTTGGATAATCTTCATCAATGTATATTTTTGTTCCTTTTAGTTTATCCGTTCCGTTCAAAGTCTCTACTTTCTTATTCACATCTTTCATCATTATTAATACTGGTCTATTTTTGTTACTGGTTTTGTTTCCTAATCTTTTACATTTCAAAATATCTGTTTTAACATCTACTGTGTTATTAACCTTGTTCAATACATCTTCTAATTTGTTCTCTAGTTGTTCCTCATCCTCTTCGTTGTCTTCTTCTATACCATGTATTATTAAATTCTTCTCTCTAAAATTTTTCTGAGTATCTGTCATGTTTCCTTGCAAAAATACTGTTTTTTCTTTTAGTTCCTTATTTTCCATCCTTAAATCGTAGTTTTCTTTCTTTAACTGCGCTATTTGTCTACTCATTTCTTCAATTTTCTCTTCTATCTTGCATATTCTCACGTTATTTTTACTGTGGTTATTGTAATTATTATTCCTATTGAATTTCGTATTATAATTTTCGTATCTGCCATAGTTGTTCCTTTGATTATACTGTCGAAACGTTCTTCCTGGATGATTACCGTTATAAAATCCTCTGCTGTTTCCACGCCTGTGATTATTCCTAACGTCGAAGTTTGACTTCCTGAAGAAATTCCTGTTATCTTTCATGTGTAAAACTTGTTGTTGTCCTATTACGCCTTCCACTGAAACCAATTTCGATAGTACCTCTTGTGTCGTTTCGAAACTTCCCGCTGCAATTATTGTTTTGGTTGCGTCCGTTGCGGCGTTCATAGTTACTGCCTTAATTGTCGCCTCCTTCGTATATTTTTCGGCTAGTCGTTCTGGCATCCCTTCCGATATGTATGCTGCCTGTAATCTTTCCGCCAATTTCTCTACCTCTGTTGCATACTGTGTAACATCTTTTCCATTTTGTTTTACTTTACCCAGTTTCGCTAAGAGAAGGCTTGGATTGTCTCCTCTTATCCCTGTTTTCAGTTTATTCTTGATGTCAGCAATGGAGTTTTCCGTCGTGATCAAGCTTCTGGCTTTTCCCGTTAACCTCGTTTTTATTAATAAAATAGCATTTTCTTCGTTACCCGTCACATTTATTTGTAGTAAATCTAATGAATCTAAGAATGACTGTAATTTATTTGCTTCACCGTTAAATTCGTTCGGTAACACTTTACTCGCAAAATTAAAAAAATCATTCATACTAGTCGCCATTTTCAATTGTTTGCTTATTGCTTGTAATACCTCCGTATCGATTTCCTCCAAAATAGAGTTAGGTATTTTAATAATACAATTTAACGCTTGAAATGCCCTAGCAGCCTTATCTCTAATTTTATCTGAATAATTTCTACAACTTTCTTGTTGTAATAAACTTAAATTTTTCCAATTTTTACCTATTAATCTAACAAAATTATTATAAAGACCTACTATGGTATTAATTACTTCTATATGTATATCAGGATTTTTAGGAGTTTCTTTTTTCAAAACTCTTTTTCCCTGTTTATTAACTTCGTCCACAATTATTCGTAACTTATCATCAAAATCTTCCCACGTTATTGACATTTAAAGATTCGTACACAAGAATAGAATGTTTAGGTACTTACAGTTTTATTTTACACGGTGAGGGTTCCTGTTGCCTGCTTCGCTGCAATGCCTCTGTTGATATCTCTTTTCAGTGCCCTCCTGTGCGTTTTCCACACCGACCAGATAAATTTTAGAATGAAAGCTACAGTTATGATGTATAGTAGAACCATTACATGCGTCGTGAAACTGTCTTGTTGTACCATGAATGTATTGTTGACTGTACCCGTTTCTTTTGCCTCTTGTTTTGTGGCTGAACCTCCCATTGTTTGTTTTCTCCAAGGTCCCAAATTTAGATAAAAAACCATATATTTTCACGTGTCCTTATGGCGGGATCTCGGTTACCATTAATTACCATTTGATTTTCAGGATCTCGGTTACCATTAATTACCATTTATTTGCAGTTACCATTAGTTCTTAGGGTCCATATTACCGTATTTTTCCATTACCATTAACTAGTACATGTAGTAGTGGCGATAACCATTATACAATTAATTTTACCATTACCATTTCGTTCTCAGGATCTCCATGTAGTGGCGATATCTATTTTACCATTAATTAGACCATAACCATTTTATAATTACCATGTCCCATTAGTTTGCAGGATCGCCATGTAGTGGCGATACCATTATACAATTAGCATTACCATTTAATTTTCAGGATCGCCATGTAGTGGTTACTTAGCAAGTGCCCTCGTAGATACCTCGATTAAACCATAACACCATTTATTGTCAAGAAACACTTACCTCGTAACCATGTGTTGGGGTTGAATAAGAAATCAGTTTGATTTAATTCACTGGGTTAATATATTAATCTAAATACAATTTACACATTAATCTACATTAGAACTATATCGAATATAAATACTGAGTTCTTGCCATTTCTCAATGCTTAATTATTTATAGGAAATATTTGACAATACTTCAAGTCGATGACTTCAATTTCACGTTCAAGTTCAAACTATGAAAGAATGTTGTTTACCCTTCGGTCATGACTGATAAACAAACGTGTTATGAGTTCAATGTTATGAGTTCATTATCTCTTGAATATTAGAATTAGATATTATTATTGGATTCTATTTTTATACGTAATTAAAGACCTTTTGTCCTTATTGTCTTTTATAACTCACTACAAAAAGAATACATGAGTGATTACGTCTCGATGTAAAAAAATGTTGAAGAGAAGAATATTAATACCGGTGTTAATTAATTAAAAGAAAACAAAGAGAAATAGGTGAAGGCAATTAGAAGGGCAAGTTGGAAACTATCTAAGTACATCGTTACTTGCAGTAACCATTTTGTTGAATCAATTGGAGAAAGGAAGCTATATTCCATTGGCTCTTCGTTTCCTTTGCATAATATGATGTAAGAAAACATCCAGGTAAAATAGTTGAAATTGTGTTTTTTCTAATCTCTATATTGGTAGCTTCTTAAAAACTCTTATTTTAGAAACGCAGGATTTTAAAATGTAAAGGAAGGGACTTATATCTTGAACCTAGAGTACTTATGCAGAAATCAAAAACAAATTTGGAAATTCTTGCGAAAGTTCTTAGAAAATCGACCAAAAATTGGAAATTAATAGAAAATGGCGAAATATTAAACGGAAAAAAGCCTCAATTGTGAAGTAGAAGTAGCTAAGTTAAACACATTTATTTCGGAGTTAGAACACAGTATACGAATATTTCTTCAATGATATGCTCAATAATAATTTCAATACACCATTTTGCCTAATGCGGAGAAGCGGGAGTAGCACCTTAACCGGGGCGTTGAAAAAATGTTAGAGATAAAAATGAAGAAATTGGGAAACAAAAAAAGTATTGAGAATGAACAAAGTTATTCGCTTCAAATGTCAATAAAAAAACATTGAAGGTCGATTAAAACACATCAGTCCCACCACGTCACAATTCCAATGCCGATCCGGCTTATCCGTCAAAAAAAAATAATCAAATAACATCGTTATGACAGCATTCACATTCATCCGGCAACGATCAGTTTAAGCCGGCCGGCTCAAACCCGTCTTCATTCCGGCCGATTTTTATATTCTCTGAGAATATATTTTGCAGTTTTGACCAAAGCATTTCGGAGGATTTGACATTAATATGGACTTCTACTTACTAGACATTGCAACTTTCAGCAAAATATTTGTATGTTTATACTAAAACATGTGTTTTATTACATTATACTTAGAAAAAGTTTGGCGTTTATAGTAAAATATTTTCAACACTTTTGGTTCATAAATAAAAGTTACATAGTTCAATACAAATACTTCAGTAAGTTCTAATTTAAAAACAAGTTTGAACCTGTTTTAATGCTCAGAATACAATGTACAGGATTTAATAATATCACACCTACCTCAAGCAAACAGCCAGGCGTTGCCTTAGTGAAAAAGCTTTTCTCCAATATATGTCCTGTTTTTCTAAAAATTTGGAAAATAAAAGGTTCAGGCAGCTCTTTGACATTCCAAAATATTGGTAAAATTTGACATTATCTTCCACCAGTTCTTTTTACAGTGTGATTTATTCTTCCTCGGTATCCCTTTTCTTAGATGCATCATCGACCCATTTACGTTTTTTAACTTGGATTTTTTGCACCTCTTTTCGTCCAAACATATAGCTATAAAAATTCCTAATTCTCCATCTGAGAACCGATTTTTTAACAATTCACGGGTCTGATTTCGTGCGTGTATGAACACACATGACGGAAAACAAAAAAGTTCGGTGACAGAACTGAATATGCTCGCTGCCGGAACTGTGACGGCACTGATGTGTTTGAATCGGCCTTGATACATGAGGTGACAAATGCGCGGGGAAGAGCACTGCTGGAAGCCATTGCTAAGCTAGATGTACTCGTAGTCATGATCAACAGCGGTGATACACCAACGTTCATCAGAGGAGACGCTAGCTCCATTGTATATCTCACATTCATCAGTAGCAGCCTCATCAAGGAAGGCCACTCCTGGAAGGTGATGGATATCTATACAGCCAGTGACCATAGTGCAATATCTTGGGAAATATCGACTGACCAGAATCCCAAGAGAGCAAAGAGGCACCCCAACCTAATTGGAAGACCGAGGACCTGAAGATGAGAGCAACCTAGGCTTGCGACGCGAGTATGCCTCGAAAACGTAGCGTGAACCAACTTTGACCGGTTCAGTGGTGGAATGAGCATCATCAGCGCTATTCGTGAAGAGTTCCTAGCGTGGCAAAACTCGCTGAACTGGTGACAGAGTACAAAAAAGCACGGCGTAACTTGAGCAAAGCTGTCAAATATAGCAAAAATAAATGCTGGGAGGAGCTTATAAATGAGGTAGAGAAGGACCCGTGGGGCAGACCGTATAAGGTGGCTATGATCCATCTGAAAAACCAACCAATGCCCTCACCCACATGCCCACAACTCTTACAGAGGATCGTCACCGCGCTCTTTCCTCAACAACGAGAATTTTACTACTCAGCAGAGCAGTGTGATTTGGACGAAATCCCGCCAATCACGGATGATAAGCTGATGGAAGCACATAAGCGAGTAGGGAAAAATAAAGCACCGGGACTAGACGAAATCCCAAACATCGCTTTGGAAACAGCTATCGAAGAAGTACCGGCCTTGTTCTCAGCGGTTTATGACACATGTCTCAAAGAAGGAACTTTCCCTCGGAAGTGGAAACAACAACGAGTGGTACTACTTCCTAAGTGGAAAGGGAAACTAGATGAACCGTCATCTTATCGGCCGCTCTGCATGCTAGATACAGCAGGCAAGATACTAGAGCGAATCATTCATCAAACAATTGAAGGAGTAGTTGAACCGCTCCTAGCTGACAACCAGTAGGGCTTTCGGAAAGGACGATCAACGTCAGACCCGGTCAATTTGGTTGTCAGTACATCCAAGGATGCAATCGCGGGAACCAGATGGAAGAGAGGTACAAAGAAGTATTGCCTAGCTACACTGGACATTGATAATGCCTTCAAATCTGCTAATTGAGACTACATTATGCAGGAGCTTGAAAGAAAAACCGTACCAGGATACCTGCGTCGAATGGTAGCGAGACACTATACAGATCGGCTCCTGAAATACGACACGAAGAACGGTCCAAGGGAATATAAAATAACTGGAGGAGTACCCCAGGGATACGTTCTAGGCCCTCTTTTGTGGAATACCATGTACGATGGTCTGCTGAGGCTAGTCGTGCCAGATAATGTTAAACTCGTGGCATATGCAGACGACGTTGCAGTAGTAATCGTCGCAAAGCATCTTGATGAGATAAATCTAGCATTTGACATCACCTTCGATAGAGTAACTAGTGGATGAATACGGTGAAACTGCAATTAGCAAAGCACAAGACCAAGGCGGTGCTAATAACTAGTAGGAAGTGGGTAGAAACCATCACGCTGGGTGTTGGAGACCACGAAATCACATCGCAACCGTTCATTCGGTATTTGAAATTGATGCTTGATGACCGACTCAACAGCAGGTAGATCTTGTAAGTGCCAAGGCATAAGTGGTAAGAGCAAGCCTATCACTCTTGATGCCCAATGTTGGAAGCCCAAAACAGAGCAGAAGGAAACTGTTGTTATCAGTAGTGACGTTAGTGGTGACCTATGGTATTTCCGTGTGGGCTGAAGCTCTCGAAATGCTGCTCATACGAGTACTAACCGAAGAACGACAAATCCTGTATCAGCGACGAAGATGATCTACGTTGAGTTCTAATGAACTCAGATCTGAAGAACGGCAGCAGAGCATACGTCGATGGCAAGCACAATGGGATGCGGCAGTGAAGGGTAGATGGTCGTATCGTCTTATACCACAGATCGCTGCTGGGCTTAATAAAAACTATGGAGAGATCAACTAAAACCTGACACAGATGCTTTCAGTACATGGCTGCTTTCGGGCATATCTTCATCGCGTCAAGCGAGATAATTCTCCAGTGTGCCCGTCTTGCCCCGGAGTCACAGAATACGCGGAACACGTGTTCTTTGCGTGTCCATGCTTTAGCTTTCCACGTGATATCCTGGAGATTGTCCTTGAACATAAAATCCAACAAGAGACATTAGAAGAAGCAATGCTGTCATCAGAAGCTGCCTGGAACGCGACCAGCACTTTCGCCACGGAAATCCTCAAGTATTTGCGTTTCATGGAAACGAAGAGAGCGAAAGAAAACCATGGATAGCAGTTTACAAGAAATTACTTCACCTAACTGAATGAAGAGCAGCAGCTATATCCTCTTCCTGCGAAGTAACGCCTAACAGCGGTTTCCGCGGGGGATACAGAGGCTGGAAGAAAGAGGAGGTTTTTAATCGGTATTGACTCTGAGTTCGACATACCCAGGCCAGACAACATGTCCTAATGATACGTATACCTCTATGAAAAAAACACACACACACACACTATACTATTTAGTATTATGTTTAGAATCGCTTTGTTTCGAACAAAACTTCAGACAAGTCTGTATGTAAAACACCTTTCGTTACTACATCTATAATTGCATTATACAAATAAAAACTTTTAGAATAAAAAATATAAAAAACACGAAAAGTACCATTATACATAAAGTGCCTTATGATAAAAGCGATGCAATTTACGTAGGACAAACATCACAGTATTTGGAAAATATATTAAAAGAATCATCAATGACTATAACAATAAAACAGTACTAGCCATAAACTATAAAGACACAACTGATGTTATACTTACAGATATCCTTGAGATACATGCTCTCTGGACTGTTATATCTAGCAGGTGTGTTACGAAGTAATCATTTGTCTGCCAAGGAATTGTGGGAGAGTAACAGTACTGGTGTAGAAATGTTCCCAGCTACGATGGCTTTACGAAGATTTCGCTGTTTCTTAGATGCTCACAGCTATACGACATATCTACGAAGGTGTGAATAAAAACTTTAGATAATAGCGATATGGATGGCGATAATGATTGTCAACCATCATGGCAAAAATTACGTGAAGAAGTGGGAGATAATCGAAGCAATAACTTCAGATCCACATATCTTATGCAGCTTTTTGCTGATTTACGAATTATAGCACTGAATATTGACATATAAAACATACGTGAATTATATGAACATATATGCTTGCTGTTATTATGGTATGTCGAAATTTTTGGTACGGAACTCCGAGAATATCCTATGCTGTCTGTATTCATATAAGTAAGAGCTAAAAGAATTCAATATATTTTCTTTTCAATTCTCTAGTCCCGAGTTATTAATTACTCGACAATTTGAAACCATTTGGGTGTAATCCAAAATAACTTCAACCAATTCATTATGTCGAAACACAATATTGTTGACAATTTTATGACGAGTTTAAAATAAAATATGATTGATGCATATACACGTTTCTACTCTAAAAAAAGTAGTAGATTGAATCCATTGTGAAATTGCATTATTAGAACGAACAAAAGTAGTTTTTATTGAAATTGAAAATAAGCTCCCATAAAATACTTCAGATTAATTTCTTGTACCGTGGTTTGTTATTTTTCATATTATAATTGGGTTGGGTTGATTATTGAAGTTCCTTTAGAGAAAAGTATGGAATATCATTTCACAAAGGTTTTAATTGAATTTGCCATAGAGTATTTGAGTATTTGTGAGTACATTACTTAGTTTCACTTTACGAGGAGAGGAGAAATCAAGTTCAAACTATTATTAAAGACATGCATAGAATAGATTTAATTGTTGAGAATGTTCTAGACAAATATATTTTTTGTAAAAACTACAAAATTACTCAGTTCTTCGATCTCTATATAAATAACATCTACGTCTACCTTGCTGAGGCATTTCGTATTATGTGATACATTTTCAGAAAATTGAATCTGTTTTTTTTGTTACAATTTTTCTGACCTCTAGACAAATGAGGAGCGTTCATTTAAAACCAGACAAATCCACTTTTTTCACAAAATACGAATGAAATAGATTTAGAATATTTCTTCAAGATTTTATGGACTCCTTATCTAAAAATCGTTCAAAACCAAACAAATTCCATTTAAATTTGAATGTAAATATCAGTAGTTCAGTCAAAATCAGACATATCCAATTTCAAACCGATTTTTACCAAACCGTCCAAAACTAGACATATTCATTCATACTTTAATACTACATCTACAAGAAAAAGGACAGAACAAGATATATCCATACCGAATAAACCATGTTTTGTTTAATCAGGTTCATATTGTTTTCAGTACTAATAATAGCAGTGGCCTTGGAATGCAGGTATGGTGGGAATGACTGCATCTACACATTATTTCGGTTGTGTGCACATATAACTCACAGATAGATGAGACACTGATTGTGGCGCCATCTGAAGAGCCTGTCGACTAAACAATTGAATGATGTTGAAAAGATTTTTGTAATTTTAGGTTTTGGCGGTATATTCAAATTTACTGTATTTTAATGATTTTATTTCGAAAGAACCGTTTATAGTCCATCATTTGACATTTCATTCAATTTAACTCAATAATGATTAGATGTTTAGTTAAAATAAATGAAATATCGAATGATGGACCATAAATGGTTAATTACATTGGAAAAAATAGAACAGTAATTATATAAACAGTTTATTTATTTTGGTATAAAAACAGACAACAAATAATTTCTTTCACAAAGTACTTTTCTGAACAAACAGAATGACAATAAATAAACTATAATGTAAAAACAATGCAATAATTGAAAAATAATTTGAGTAACATACATTCTAGATTGGAGTATCATTAGATTCTCAAATGATGTTAAATCAAGATAAAAGTAGAAAATTATTTATGATAAGTTTATATTTATATATTTATTTATAATTACACTCGTATAAACACACAGAGCTGGACAAATTGCTGGAGTACAACTGCTACTTACTTAATCAATAAAAGTGTTAGGAATGAGTAGTTAACTACTATTTTTGGCAACTTTCTGTGAAAGAAAACATTTGAGTACAATTACTGTGAATGTTAGAACAAACGTAATTAAAAGGAAAAGTTGTTAAATATTGCCCAGCTCTATAAATACAAAGTGCACAGTAATTACATATAAGGGTGCTAAACAGCACTTGTGAATGAACAACATTTAAAATAATATATCTAACATTTAATTTCCACTTAAAACACATCTTTATTTCTTTACTGGAAGTATTAAATAGGTTTATATCACAAACTTGAACCTAGTATATTGCATATTTGTATATTTCTACATTTAAAAGCATTCCGTTCTTATGAAACCATCGCATAAGACAGTTTAAGTTACTCTGCAGCTCCCGGCAGTATATGATTGTTAAAATGTTTCTTGAGGGCTCTTAAAAATCCCACCGTCTCGTGGAAGTCCTTTCTCGTTTCTGGTTGAGGTTCTACAAGTAAACACACAAAATAACAACAATGAATAAGTTAACACACAAATATGTTGGAAAATTTATGTCAACAAAATAAAACATAATGCACTTTTTATTGAAATAATAAGTTTACATGTTTTTGTATTGAGCCAAAAAACATATCAAAAAATATTTGAATGTTTACATTTTTATGGTTTTTTTGAATTCCTTTTTTTGGAGCCTTTTATCTTTTTTAGGAATTCTTGAATTTTTTCGGTTTTTAACTATTTTTTGATTTATTGTTTTTTTTATTTTTTGTCTTTATTGGATATTTTGGATTTTTGGTTACCGCTAGACCAAAAGCTAAGACGTAATGCCTCAACAAAAGTTAATACTCACTATCATTTCACATAAATTGTCATAGCATGGGCTATATATGAAAATCGGCAAGGGGTCAATACCGTCCATCCCATAGCTGGTGGAGGTAATAGCTATAACATAAAATAAAACTTAGATTATTATTTCTTCAATGGGTACATTTTAAAATGGAATTTTCTGAATATGGTCTACACACTAGATATAAATTGAGTGTATGAAAAGACGAGTACTGAGTGTGTCATTTTATTAAAATTCCAGCTAAGCGCTTTCAGCCATTAGGTCATTCTCAAAGCTGTCGACAAGAGAAAAACATACAACAGGTACAATGTACATACAATTAAATAAAGTGTTTGATGTTACATCATTATTTAAGTAAAATTTGTTAATATTACCCTATAAAGAAGGTGTACACACATATCATTTAGTTGATAATTTTAAATTAGACGTTTCGTTATGTGAATTACAATTGTACACGGTCTTTATAGACAAATTTTAACAAATTTTACTTAAATAATGATTCAACATCAAACATTTTATTTCATTGTATGTAGCAGTTACAGGGTTTGATGTTTTTTGACAAATTCTGTATGTTTTTTTCTAGACGAGAGCTTTCAGAATGGCCTAATGGCTGAAAGTGTTTAGCTGGAATTTTTATAAAATTACACACTCAGAACTCCTCTTTTCATTCACTCAATTTATTTTTTAAAATGTCCAATATTATAGCATGCTATAATGAATACAATAAAACTTACCATCAATTTTTGTTAATTTGCACTCATATGGGAAGGCAAATCAAACTGTCTTAATAACCTCTCTTCGTCTTTCTCAAATCTATAGAAACATTGTTTTTGAAAATGAAGGGATCATATCCTCCATCGTTTCCTCGTCGACAAATTTAATGATTTATTACCAATGGTTTTCAGCCATATTAATTTCATCTTTCTGGGTTGAAGGAACAAAACTGTAACAAGGAATATTTACTCTATTAATGCAGCAATTTTCAGTTTTGCTAATGTAAAAAACAAACATGATCTCTAAAGTTGTCGATTAAATTAGTAAAAATTCTGTGTTTTATAAACATAAAGATAATGGTTGTTAATTGTGAAAGAAAAAATGCTCAATTTTTTTTAATAAAACTCACCGAGTACACCACTTATTAGACTCCTTCAGAATACATTTTGACATTGTCTTTTCAATTAATAACAATAAAGCATTGAAACAACAAATAAATATTACACTATATCAATTAAAAAATACACCAAAATACCGAAACCTCATAATAACCTCTATACTTGAACTAAGAAAAGAGAACAGTATAACATATAACATGTGGGGACGAGCAATATGATATCGCGCATACGCAGTAATAAAAATCAATAAAATTGGATTACTAGCGACGTTACAGTTTTTGTTAATTTTTTGGAACTATCTACCAACTTCAGTTACTCGACAGGCTTCATAGATGGCACGGTCTGCAGTGTCCCTAGCCTGGTTGTGTGGTGTCTGGGGTCTTATTTTTTAGTATTTATTTTGTACTAGAGAGGAGAGAACAGGCAGCTTCGGTCAAATGCGATCGCGAGAATTCTTCGCAGAATTTACTGCTTCATCGGTAACCACTTTGAATATTATTGTTTAACCATTGTTATTTGCTGCATTTTGTTGTGAATGATGGGTATTACCGTTGGTGCTATTAATTGGGGATCTAGAAAGAAAGAGTCTAGACCTTCACAACGCAATAACTTAAAAAGGCAATAGTAAAAACACTTTTTTTAATAGAAATTTGCCGTACTATTTTTTTTCTTTTGTAGGTATTCCGATGTAGACCCCAACTTATGTGGTTTCCAGCGTCCTTGTGACCATAACACGAAAGCGTTTAGATGCAATTTAGTGAAAAGAGGGGATATCATGGAGGCGAGGGAAAATTTTTATGAGGAGCCTGTAAAGACTTTACAAGACGAAAAACTCTGTCACCTTATATCAGTAAGTGAACCAAAAAGAAAGAGACCGAAGCATGATGTTCCAACCGACAAACAGAAGCCAAAATCCTTACAAGCAACTTATTTTTTTCGGGTTAAAGGAAAAAAATCCATGGTCGCAGTTTGCCGAGCACTGTTTCTAGCTGCTTTTGGAATAATAAAAAATAGAAAAATTCCGATTTTAAAGGCCATTCAAGGGGGAAATATTCCTAGAGATAAAAGAGGCGGTGATAGATATGGCCAACGATTTGGTCCCGTCAAAGAAAAGATAAGGAATTTTTTAAATGATTTGCCAGCATCTGGAAGCCACCATGATAGGAAATAATCATGTAGGGTATACCTCTCAAGTAATCTAAACATAGCAATTTTATTTAAAATGTTCAATTCAAAAAATCCCGGGTTCTGTTCATCCCTATCAATGTTTAAGAGAGTATTCTACAATGCATTTAATATTGGATTTTCCTCGCCGGCATCGGATGTGTGCGGCACATGCCTTAACCTTAAGAATACCATCAAACAAACGGAGCAATCTGGAAATGCAGCATTGTCGACAAAACTAAGAATTCATAAAATGCGTGCAAATGCGTTTCACAACCTTTTATAAAGAATCCTGCGAACACCTACTCGTTTTGTTTTGACTTGCAACAGATACACCCCTTACCAAAGACACCAATTCAAGATGCCTTTCACCTGAGGCTAATTAGTTTATATTATTTCTGTTATGTGGATATAGAATCTAAAAATCCTGTATTTCACACCTGGACGTAGGATCGGGCAAGTTGCGGCTCCACGGAAATCGGCTCAGCCCTACTGGCACACCTCAGATCATTAGTTTTGGAAAATATATAGAAACTCTTAGGTTATTCTGCGATAGATGTGGGGGCCAAAATAAGAACACTCTTAGCACTTTGGCTTAGAATTGAAGCTTCCCCTTCTCTTAAGCACTTGGTTCTTCATTTTCCAGCGAGGGGCCATTCTTACCTACCATCTGACCGCGTTTTAGAGTCGAAAACATTCTGAAAAAAACATTCCATCATTCATAACCCTGAAGAATATCAAGAGTATTACAGAAATGTTGGTCGGGTTCGTATACTAGGGAAAGACTGGCAGTTACATGACATACAAAACCTGTCTACAACCTATAATAAAATAAATGTAATTAAATATTTAAAAAAAAATTACTTAAAGGAAATTGTTAATCTGAGTAAATCTACAGTTCAGTACATAGGAAGTGCCTTCTTTAATTTTGACGAAGTGTATCCATATATTTTTAGGATTGAAAAAAGTCGTTCTGAGGTAAATTGCAAATTAAACCTTCTCCCTATTCGGAATTCTATTTCCCAGGAAAAAAGAACAATGTTAAATCTCTTTTAGAGAAGCAATTCAATAACGAGAACTTTCAGTGGAAGAACTTCCTGAATTGAATTTCTACAAAAAAAATTTGTCTGATTACACTTTCCAAGTCCAAGAGGAGGATGTACCAGAAGATCAGAATGAATGCGATTGCTTGGAAGATGGTCATGCTTTACTTGTCTAATTTGTTTAGTCTGCTGGATTTCAAATTTTTTCACATTTTTATTTTTGTTTGACCATTTGAAAATTCGTTTGTTGGATTCTATTTTTTTCTTATTTTTTAAAGACTAATATTTTTAGAGAGTTATTCGGTTTCTATTGTATTTTTTGGGTAATATAATTTTTGCAAAATATATTGCCGTATATTTTCACACAAAACCAGACATATCCAACTTACGTTCAGACATGTCCATTTAATTTCCTAGGTTGTTCCGTAATAAATATTATTTTTTAAATTTTAGTATGCGCAACATCATTATCATCCAATGCCCTATTTTATTTCACAATTTGACAATTTCACTTTTAAGGCTGTAAGAGCAGAAACATATTCGTGTTTTTCTCGCAAATAGGTTATAAGGACATGTCTGGTTTTGAATGAACACTCCTCAAATATTCGCAGTTAACCCGTTGACTCATGTAGGAAAGAATAAGACTTCTGGCGAGTTCCTTCAAAAATATTCTTTTCCCGGTATTGACATTTTCAGTGGAATCTTCGATATTGCTTTATTCTATGTTACTTTTATATATAATATCATCATTTATAGCACCAAAGTTTAGATGCAAAGGACGAAACACTTCCCTACAAGATGGAAACATGCAGAAATAATCATGCTAAGAAAATCCGGAAAAACCCAACATTCCCGCAAAATTAGAGGCCAATCAGTTTGCTACCAGCCATGAGTAAAATAGCTCAAAGATCAATAATGTGGACCCTGAATGAACAATCAAGTGTTTTAAACGTGATACCAGACAAACAATTCGGTTTCAGGAAAGAACACAGCACCGAACAACAAATCTTGGGACTTGTAGAATAAACAACTCAAGATTTCGATAGAAAAGAATCAACAGGAGCGATATTCCTAGACATAAATAAGTAAAGCCTTCGACCGAGTATGACAGGATGGATTACTATACAATATGAAAGAGGCGAGATACACGAAACCTCTTATAAAACTCCTGAACAGCTACCTCAGAGAGAAAAAATTCCAAATGAAAGTAGCAAACGGAAAATCGGAAGTAGGCAAACAAGAAGCGGGTGTACTACAAGGAGCAGTACTATCTCCCATACTATACAACATATACATCCCAAAAATAGAGAACACCATGAATGTACTCTACACCGGCGACACCGCCATAGTCACAAGTTGCGTGAAAGTGGAGAACATAACAAAAATACTGCAAACAGCCACAAACCAAGTCGACGAATAGTGCATATTATGGAAAATGGAGATAAACAATCAGTCCCGCTTACAAAATGAACTCTCCGGTGACCAGAAGAAAAAATAGAAATCGACGGCGAGGAAATCGAATGGACAGAAAAAGCGTAATACCTTGGAGTAACGATGAATCAGGCACTAACAATCACCCAATTTGTGAAAACATAGTGGACAGAGCGAGGGCAAGACTCGGTGGATTGATTGGCAAAAGTAGCAAATTAAATCTTAAAACCAAGTTGAGATTCATAAGAAGTATTATCATACCAATAATTACGTACGCCTCAGTCGCCTGGGGACACACATGCAACACAACCAGGAAGAAATTACAGGCCCAACAAAACATATCGATAAAACAAGCGACAAACGCCCCCTGGTACAGAAGAACCGAAGATATGTACGAGGAAACACAAGTAGAAAAAGTACTGGAAATAATGGACGCAAGAGCGAGGAAACTCTTCGATGAGCTAAAAACACACCCTAATACGGAACTTAGGGACCTAACGCTCTATAAAAAAGAAACAATGAAAAAGAAGAATATGAGAAGTACATAAGAACAAGGAAGCAAATAGAAGAATAAGTAAGACAAAAAGAAAAACCCCACCAAAAAAAACGTGCAAGCGAGCAATCGCTTGTACACAAAATAACCGTACAAGCGACAATCGTCTGTATACCAAGAAAAAATCAGAGAGACCAAGTAAGAAGGATGAGGAACCCCCGACACGGTAACTTCGCGTTACCCATCAAGGTAGGCGCCGAGTTACGCATCGGGGAGAGCTATAAAGAAGGTAATGGACCACTCAGTTTAGGGCATTTCTCGCCGAAGTAGGCAAGAGCTACGATCCCACACACAAATTTCGACGACTATACAACCAATCGCAAAGGACAAGAGCTACCCCATCGAAAGAACAAGATCTCCTGGATTATTTCACAGAATTAGAGGAAGAGGAACAGAATACGCGTGAAATGCGAGCTACGATGAGGTCCTGTGGGATTGACAGGGGGTGGTGGTATGTCCTACTTCACACCCGCCCATGGACCTATTCAGGGAGTGGGTGGTCAACGGGACGGTGGTTTTTATCACTACTCACTACCTACGTACCTATTGTTATTAATTAAATATGACGTCGCCTACTAGTTTTACCTTTACTCCAGTTAAGAATTTTAGTAGGACTGCCTACACTTTAAGATATAAAACTATAATACTAAATTCACTTTTGTACCAACAGCTTTCAAATAATATTCGGGAAATAGCATTTGTTCCAATATGCATGGGGTTGGAGAAGCGACCACTTATATATTTTCATGAGAAAGAACGAGTGGAATTGTTAGTTCTCCCAAGAAGAGTGGAGGTATTAAGCTTTTTGAAGTCGAACAATTTCATAAAAATATTATTAGAAGACAGGTCCACTCATTATACTTTAATAAAGAAATTCCAACCATGCACAAAATTATCACATTATTTAACGAAAATTATGAGGTTCCATCAATGAGCAGAAAAAAGTTATGGAAATTATTATTGAGCTTTGAATCTAAATCCACTACATATTACGACGACGTTTTGAGGAATATTTTAAGCACATGTTAGGTTTATTTGCAGAACATTCTGTAATTGTTCTAGATAATTCTAGCTACTGTAATAACCGTGACCCCGTACCTGAACTACAACTTCGTATCAATTTGGGAGACCGCTGTAATAAATCCTGTCACCAGTGTAATAAATCGACCCAGTAACACTGTCATTAAATGAAATAATCCTAGAGGCCGTACTGGCCCTTCTCCTGCTATCTGTATAGTGTGTCACCAGAAAAAAAAATATATAACTGAGCGTGAACGAAAAGAAAGTCCGAATTAGGCGCTTATCTCCTGGTTTTGAAACGGGTAGTTCCTTTGCCAGGACAGGGTTGATGTTTTTGTCCAGCCTTGAATCAAATGAACTGCTCACTCTAAAGGGAAAGGGAATGTCGAGGTAGGGAACAGAATAAATTTTGGTACCAACTAAAGATAGAAATATATATATATATATATATATATATATATATATATATATATATATACATATATAAATGAATATTTGTATCTATATATATTTCTATATATAAATATCAGAAAACGCTATACACTTATATCCATAATTTTCAATATTTGAATGGACCCCTATGATTCCGTCTCCTGCTATTTTCGCTGAAATGTATTACGGCTTGTCTGACCTGCCTCAATATAAGAAAACGTGTCTATTTACAGAATACTATTCGACCGGTGCTAATTTTTTTATTGCCGCATGTCATTGTACTCTATTTAATTAAAATTGGTAAAAGAATATAATTCTTTCTACTTGGTAACGAGGATTAAATGATAGGGCCGTGTCTACAAGAAAATTTACTTAAATGCTGTGAAAATTAAACGATAACCGGGTTACGGAGTCAGAATCATATGTTCCTGGTAATTGCTATAAATTTACAGCTGGCATCGCTTCAAATTTTACCTGCCACCTGTCTACGGAGTGGGCGAGAACTGTGTGACAAAAGAAAATTGTCTAAATCCTGTTAAATTACATATACAAAAAAAAACGTTCCCACTAATCGTGTGTAAAGTATTACTGTAATATCACCCAAAATAAAAACATATCTATAAAATGATCGGTGCACAAAATCTGAGCCAGGACCCACAGATTAAACTGAACTTATGAAATCGTTTCCTCTGGTTTGCACTTTTCCAGTCACTATTTCCTGGGCGAGTGGATAGAATATTATCCAATAACAAAATCACAAATCATCAATATAAACATCTATACACATATATATATATATATATATATATATATATATATATATATATATATATATATATATATATATATATATAACCATAATAATACAAAAACTAAAATAGACAATAAAACAAACCAATTCCTCACTTTGCCATATATACCAAATTTATCAGAAAACCTAAAAAAGACATTTTCGCACCACAACATACATGTTGCTCATAAAGGGTACAACCTACTGAAAACCAATTACACTTATCTAAAAAGTTCAATCTCAAAAGAAAAAAAGAGCAACATAGTATATGAAATACCATGTAAAAACTGTGAAGGGTTCTACATCGGACAAACAAGTCAGTATTTGAAAAACAGAGTAAATAGTCACAAATATGACAAACGAAACAAAACGGCACTCACTATCCATGTTTCAGAGAACCAACACGAATTTGATTTCGAAAATACAAAAATTCTTCGAATTGAAAACCACACAAAAAACGCGAAGTTCTAGAAATGATAGAAATACAAAGAAAAACCAGTTCCGTAAATTTAAAGACTGACACAAAAAACTTTAGTAAAATTTATAATAACATTATAAAATCTTAGAAATATTGAGAAACACGTGGCACATTCCAAATATAATAAATTTATTACCACACCCTATATAAATATAAAATCCTTTGCAATACCAGTCAACACAAAAACGACAAACAAATTAAAACCTCGTTACGCCTGCTTTTATTGTATAGAACAAATACTCGTATTCCAATACAAATTTTCATCAATGACTGTCATATTTTTAAAATGTTCGTTTTGTTTGTGTGTGAGTTATATTCTGTTATATATTGAATAATTAAATGAACGTTCTATCGAAGGTAAGATTTATTTGTTTTGCTATTAAGATTCTTTTTGTAACTTGTACCATTTCTTTTAGTTTTAACAAAAATTTTATTTCTGATGAAGGTCATGGAAAGACCGAAACGTTAAATAAAAATTTATTAACTACTAGTTATATGTCTTTAAAAATGGTCTTCAATCCCAAGAATACAAAATAAACAATATATAATTAAATAAAAAAGACCAAGAACCAAAAAAAAAGAAACTATATATATATTGTAACGGAATAGCTACATAGTAACAGGCCTCGGACATATGACAGCGACATAACCTAGAATAGAGAAGCTGACAAATGCTGATAGAAAGAGGAGGACTGACAAGAAATAGAGAGAGGACGGCTGGGGAATTTTGGAAAGTCAGAAAAAGGTGACGTTTGAAAAGATTTCAAAGAAAAGAGTTTGTCCATGTAAATATCCTTTTTAGTTGCAGTTTAGTTCGTTGAATTGTTTGTAAATAAATTGTTTCAACCCTCACTCGTATCACAATTGGTGTCAGGTGTGGTTGGTTGTTTAACTTATCACGAACTTTTCCTTTGGACCACTTCTTCTTTTTAGCTTTTCCTCCTCCAGACCCTTCCTTTTTCTTTTGGGTCTTTTGGGGTTGCTGCGCATAAGATTTTGCGTCCTTTTTGAGGTAGATCAACATGCCTCCCAAAAAGGACGCAAAATCTTCTGCGAAGCAACCCCAAAAGACCCAAAAGAGAAAGGAAGGGTCTGGAGGAGGAAAAGCTAAAAAGGAGAAGTGGTCCAAAGGAAAAGTTCGTGATAAGTTAAACAACCAAGTACTTTTTGATAAAGCCACATATGATAAATTGTACAAAGAAGTACCATCATACAAATTGATCACTCCTTCAGTTGTTTCTGAACGTTTGAAGTTTCGAGGATTCCTTGCAAGGAGGGCACTTATTGAACTTCAACAAAAAGGTCTTATCAAGCAAGTTGTACAATATAGGGTTTAACTAATTTACACTATGACAACAAAGGGAGATGATCCAGTAACGTAGATAGTACAGTAGTCGGCAATACATATTCAAAGTTGGTGGATACAGGAGCATCGAAGACCATCATTCGCCGAAGGGTCGTCAAGAAAAAGAAATTGTCGCCCTCTAGATGGAGACTACGAACAACTACAGGGGAAGCCGCCCAGGTCCACGGCGAGGTAGACGTAAAAATTATGTTTGGCTCTACCCAGGTTTCGCATTCAGCTTTAGTGGCCGAAATTGAAGAGGACGTCATCTTGGGGATGGACATCATGGATTCCTTAGGCTTCCAACTAGACCTTAAACATCGAGTCATCCACGTCGGTACCGAGGAATTAATTCTACATCAGCGAGAAACAGCCATCGCGGAGGTGATGCTATCTGAGGGTGTCGAACTACCAGCAAGGTGTGAGTCCATAGTCGTAGCTCGTCTGAATAGGGCCATGGAAGACGCAACTGCAGCCATAGCAGAGCCCAGAAATCACGACCAGGAACTGGGACGGGGCATTCTTGTTGGTAAGTCACTGATCTAATCCGCTTCAAGGGTGCCCGTTCGTCTGATCAATCTAAACCACCATCCAGTTACCCTCAAGAAAGGCACTCAAGTAGGAACCCTCGAGCCAATAACCGAAGTTATCCCCCGGGGGACCCCTAAGAAAGAACAGCACTCGGACAAGCTCAGTCAGATCCTAACCACCGTCCATCCATCTCTGTCCCGGCAACAAAAGAAGAAGGTGAGAGATCTAGTTAACCGTTACCATTCCATTCTCGGTTAATCCGATGGCAAACTAGGGAGAACCAGTGTGGTAAAACATAAGATCGACACTGGTGATGCTCGTCCTACCCGTCAAGCTGCTCGGCGACTTCCTCAGGCGAAGAAGGCAGAAGCAGAAAGTACTCTTCAAGGGATGATAAAAGGCGGAGTAGTAGAACCTTCAAACAGTCCTTGGATCTCTCCAGTACTTCTTGTGAAAAGGAAGATGGTTCTACAAGGTTCTACGTTGACTATCGCAAGCTCAACGAAGTCACCAAGAAGGACAGTTACCCGCTGCCTAGAATCGACGACGCACTTGACGCACTAGCAGGTTCCAAGTTGTTTTCCAATTTGGATTTGAAGAGTGGTTACTGGCAGGTGGAAATGGATCCTGCCGACAAAGAGAAGACGGCTTTCACAAGCGGAACAGGCCTGTGGCAGTTTACGGTACTTCCGTTTGGTCTTTGCAATGCCCCAGCCACCTTCGAAAGACTGATGGAGAATATCCTTAGGGGTTTGTCTTGGGAGACCTGCCTAGTGTATTTGGATGACGTCATCATTCTGGGGCGAACATTTGACACGCATTTGACGAATCTTGAAGAGGGTTTCAAGAGACTTGAAGCAGCCAGTATGAGATTGAACGTGAAGAAGTGCCACCTTTTCCAGACTAAAGACAACTATCTAGGGCATGTAGTTAGCGGAGAAGGTATAGCTGTAGATCCAGACAAAATCCACGTAGTCCAGCAATGGCCAACCCCTTCCGATAAACATCAACTTCGAAGCTTCCTGGAACTTTGCTCCTATTATCGACGCTACGTGAAGATGTTTGGGAACATCGCCAAACCGCTAACCCGAATGACTGAGGAAGGTAGAAGATTCAGCTGGGATGAAGAGTGCCAAGTTGCCTTTGAAAGTTTGAAGAAGCGGCTGACATCAACTCCGATACTGGGCTATACACTTCCTGAGAGAAAGTTCATTCTCGATACAGACGCCAGCAACGTGGAAATTGGTGCCGTTCTTTCCCAGCTCCAGGATTGCCGAGAAAGGGTCGTTGGGTACTTCAGCAAGACCTTATCTAAACCTGAGCGTAACTACTGCGTTACCAGGCGAGAGCTCCTGGCAGTGGTAAAATTTGTTGAGCATTTTTACAAGTACTTGTATGGAAGGAAGTTCTTGATCCGAACCGACCATGACAGCTTGAAGTGGCTACTTAATTTCAAGAATCCTGAGGGCCAAGTCGCAAGATAGTTGGAAAAACTTCAAGAATATGACTTCCAGATCGAACACCGACCCGGCACAAGGCACCGTAATGCCGACGCACTCTCCAGAAGGCCATGCCAACCGACTTGCTTCCATTGCAGCCGCAAGGAAGAGAAGGATGCCAGCTTGCACCAGATCAAAGTCGTCAGTGAAGAATAGCCTCATGACAGAATTCAACAGCATCAAATGAACGACGCGGACCTTTTAAAAATAATTGATTTGGAGTCAGTAAATCGTCGACCGACTTGGCAAGGAATATCGTCATCTTCGCCGATTTTGAAGTCATACTGGGCACAGTGGAATTCCCTGATTATTAAGGACGGCTTGCTGAAAAGAATCATCGATAATGACGAGGGCATTGAATCAAAGAAACAACTATTGGTTCCAAGGACTTGTGTCTCTGAAGTATTACGACATCTTCATGATGGACCGTCCGGAGGACACCTGGGTGTGAAGAAGACCTTGCAGAAGGTACGGGGATGATTCTACTAGGTAAACTGTTCTGAGGATGTAAGAAATTGGTGCCGAAAATGTACCACCTGTGCTGCAAGCAGCGGACCACACCGTAAGCAGAGGGCTGGTATGCAGCAGTACATCGTGGGGAGCCCATTCGAGAGAGTCGCCATAGATGTGATGGGACCGCTACCAGAAAGCGAAGCGGGTATGCAGTACATCGTCATCATCATGGACTACTTCACCAAGTGGGTAGAAGCATATGCAGTTGCCAATCAAGAAGCCGCTACCATAGCCGACGTCCTGGTGAAGGAATTCATCAGTCGGTTCGGAGTGCCCTTGGAACTACATTCGGATCAGGGAAGAAACTTTGAAAGCAAGCTATTCCAAGAAGTTTGCCACAAGTTAGGGATCCGAAAGACTAGAACAACGGCGCTACGTCCACAGTCCGATGGAATGGTGGAACGCATGAACCGGACTCTAGTCAAGCATTTGTCGAAGGTCGTCTCTGATCATCAGCGGGACTGGGACGAATATATTCCATTCTTATTTATGGCATACCGATCAGCTGTGAATGCTTCTTCAGGGCAGACACCGACGAAAGTCCTATTCGGTCAAGAAATAAAACTTCCATGTGATCTGGTGTTTGGTTGCAAGCCTGGTGAAGATATCGCCGGAGATGATTATGTATCCAATCTCCGGAGGAAGATGGAAGACACCCATAAACTGGTTCGTACTAACCTGCAATTAGCCAGCAAACCGAATGAAGAAGTACTACGACAGCCGAGCCGAAGAATCGTGCTACAAAGAAGGTGATCTGGTCTGGCTTTATAATCCACGAAGAAGACGAGGGTTATGTCCAAAATTACAAAAGAACTGGGAGGGTCCATATGTCATCAAAAAGAAGATCAACGATGCTATTTATCGAATCTTTAAAACTCCAAGAGGAAAGCCGATTGTAGTCCATTCTGATCGGCTAGCATCATATGCCGGGGACCACGATGAAGGTGTGCAAGTACAACAACTACTGGGCGAAGAGCATTCCAAGTTCGAAGACTTCATGAAGGTCTACGGAACGGAACCGACTGCCATTACAGCCACAAATCCGAAGATGGTGAAGGCATTCCAGGAGTAATGCATCTAAGGAATGGGGCAGTGTAACGGAATAGCTTCATAGTAACAGGCCTCGTACATATGACAGCGACATAACCTAGAATAGAGAAACTGACAAATGCTGACAAAAAGAGGAGGACTGACAAGAAATAGAGAGAGGACGGCTGGAGAATTTTGGAAGGTCAGAAAAAGGTGACGTTTGAAAAGATTTGAAAGAAAAGAGTTTGTCCATGTAAATATGCTTTTTAGTTACTGTTTAGTTCATTGAATTGTTTGTAAATAAATTGTTTTAACCCTCACTCGTATTACAATATATATATATATATATATATATATATATATATATATATATATATATATATATATATATATATATAAATATATATATATTTACTAGTTTTAAGGTTCTTTGACTAAACGTATATTTTTTTATATAAATTTTCTTGGATTTCAGTCAATTAAAACATTATGGAATGATTAAAATATCATTTTACTAACATTCTGTCGAACAATGGTGACGTTTCAGTCTTAAATTTAGACCTTTATCAAACTAAAATAGAACAGAATGCATATGGTAAACAAACTATTGGAATACAAAAAACAAACTTACCCCAAAGTGTAGCCAGCGAATTTTCATTAAACATTAAACTTAAAAACACGTTCACATGATTATTACGCATTTTAAAATCATTGGATTACCTTCCATTCATTAAGAACACATATTTCAATAACAAACAATTCATATTGGTAACAATATAATAACATAGTTAGTGACATTGAACTGTATTAATGTGAGACTAATTGTATTGCTTATAGGAGTGGGATATATGCAGCGCTGAGTTTATTTACATCTTTTTTGTCATTTATACAGAACGTCGATTTTTGAATCGCTATCATTTCATAAAACTCTCTTTTTTTCAAATTATTTTCCATTTTTAAGATTTTAGTCCCTGCATAATTAAACTGATGGTCTTTATTCCTTTCATGGTTAGTAAGGGCAGTAGCATTTTTTTTATCATATTTATGGCTTTTTAGTCTATTTTCTAGATATTGACTTGTTTGGCCGATATAAGTAGCTTCACAGTTGTTACAGGGAATTTCATAAACAATATTACTTTTCTTTACTTTTGGTGTTATAGATTTTAGTACAGAAAAATGTTTTGCCAATATGTTATGCGGTTTATGACATATCTTTATGTTATGCTTCATAAACAAATGCTGGAATTGTTGCGACAATCCATTTATGAAGGGAAGAGAAATAAAGTGTTTACTGTTATTCATATTAATATTTTCCTTTTTATTTTCTGAACTATTGTAAAACTTGTGTATCCTGTCTCTAAAAATTGTATCTACCAATTTTGTGGGATATTCAATGCACATTAATGCCTTTTTGGCTTTGATAATGCTTGTGTGTCGAAACTCTTCATCAGAGAGTTTGATAGCACGATCTGCAAGGCCCATCATTACAGCTTTTTTTGAGATAAAGGGTGGTTTGATTTAAAATTGATATATCTTGATGACCATGTGGCTTTAGTGTACCATTCTGTTTTAATATTGTTATTTATGTGATGTAAGGTAGTGTCAAAAAATTAATCTTATTACATTCCTCAAGTTCTATGGTGAATTGCAATTTTTTATGAAAACTGTTAAAGAGTTTCAACGTATTTTCTTCCTCATTTTTAGGGATTGCCGTTATGCAATCATCCACATATCTATAAAAAATGGAATTTCTAAATTGAGATTTTTTATTGTTTGTTCTTCAAGTTCTTCCATAACTATCTGTGCTATAACACTTGAGATTGATGACCCCATGGCACATCCTTCTATTTGTTTGTACATCTGATTTTCGTATAAAAAGTAAGTGGAATTAAGTGTTAGTTCAAGAGCATATACAAATTCATTTTGGGGAATATCAGTATATTTTTTTATTTCGTTCCATTTTGTTCTAATAATTTTTGTGGCTAATGAAATTGGGATGTTAGTATATAAGGAGACAACATCCAACGAAATTAGTGAATAATTGTTAGGGATCTGTACGTTTTTTATTTTTTCTTTGAAGTGGAAGGAGTCTTTTATGTAGTGGCTGTTCTTGTTGGTTATGTTCTTTAATATGTTGGATAGATACTTAGAAAGGGGGGCAAAAGGTGATTGGACACATGAAACTATTGGTCTGAGGGGTACATTTTCCTTGTGTAGTTTTTGAAGTGTAGGTTTGAGAATCACATTTTGCCTAATTTCATTAAGAATACCCTTAATGTTCTTATCACAGACACAACAATTATTATAAATAAAATCAAAAATACATTGAATCAAAACAAAATTCTCATTTCACAAGAACTTCCAAATGACCTATCTGATAGATTTATTGAACTTTGTAAAGAGAAAAATGAAAACCTTTTCAATAGAATTAAGCAAAAAAACAAAAATAAACTTAATTCTTTAATAAAAAAGCAAAAAGAACCAGAAAATAAGCAATTAACGTCATCCTTGTGGCTTGAAAATCTCACAGGTGAGGAAATTCCTGAATGTGTAGCAGAAACTTTGAGTTTAGGTTCAAATTTTGCAGTAGCCATAGATAAAGAAACAGACATACCGGTTCACGACATTCTATGTAACATCGAAAATGGGATTAGGGATTTGAGATGTGACGAAAAAAATAATATACGTCATAAAACTAGTAATATTTTACAAAATTTTAAAAATAAAATAAAATCTCAAAATAACAAAAAAACTAATATCAATGATCGAAACTCTAAGAAAACAAAGAAATTTTTGAAACAACATGACCAGATTAAAGTTTTGAAAGCTGATAAAACAAACAAAACTGTTTTAATGCAATCCAGAGAATACGACCTAAAAATGAAGGACATACTTAAGGATAAAAAAACCTACCAGCAAATAAAATTGGATCCAACAAACCAACAACAAAAAAAGAACAATGAACTAATAGATTCATGGGAAAAAAATCTATATATATCTCCAGATGTTGCAAGAAAACTAAAAATTCGCAATGCATTGCCACCAAAAATTTATGGGTTGCCAAAACTACACAAGGAAAATGTACCCCTCAGACCAATAGTTTCATGTGTCCAATCACCTTTTGCCCCCCTTTCTAAGTATCTATCCAACATATTAAAGAACATAACCAACAAGAACAGCCACTACATAAAAGACTCCTTCCATTTCAAAGAAAAAATAAAAAACGTACAGATCCCTAACAATTATTCACTAATTTCGTTGGATGTTGTCTCCTTATATACTAACATCCCAATTTCATTAGCCACAAAAATTATTAGAACAAAATGGAACGAAATAAAAAAATATACTGATATTCCCCAAAATGAATTTGTATATGCTCTTGAACTAACACTTAATTCCACTTACTTTTTATACGAAAATCAGATGTACAAACAAATAGAAGGATGTGCCATGGGGTCATCAATCTCAAGTGTTATAGCACAGATAGTTATGGAAGAACTTGAAAAACAAACAATAAAAAATCTCAATTTTGAAATTCCATTTTTTTATAGATATGTGGATGATTGCATAACGGCAATCCCTAAAAATGAGGAAGAAAATACGTTGAAACTCTTTAACAGTTTTCATAAAAAATTGCAATTCACCATAGAACTTGAGGAATGTAATAAGATTAATTTTTTGGACACTACCTTACATCACATAAATAACAATATTAAAACAGAATGGTACACTAAAGCCACATGGTCATCAAGATATATCAATTTTAAATCAAACCACCCTTTATCTCAAAAAAAGTCTGTAATGATGGGCCTTGCAGATCGTGCTATCAAACTCTCTGATGAAGAGTTTCGACACACAAGCATTATCAAAGCCAAAAAGGCATTAATGTGCAATGATTATCCCACAAAATTGGTAAATACAATTTTTAGAGACAGGATACACAAGTTTTACAATAGTTCAGAAAATAAAAAGGAAAATATTAATATGAATAACAGTAAACACTTTATTTCTCTTCCCTTCATAAATGGATTGTCGCAACAATTCCAGCATTTGTTTATGAAGCATAACATAAAGATATGTCATAAACCGCATAACATATTGGCAAAACATTTTTTTGTACTGAAATCTATAACACCAAAAGTAAAGAAAAGTAATATTGTTTATGAAATTCCCTGTAACAACTGTGAAGCTACTTATATCGGCCAAACAAGTCAATATCTAGAAAATAGACTAAAAAGCCATAAATATGATAAAAAAAATGCTACTGCCCTTACTAACCATGAAAGGAATAAAGACCATCAGTTTGATTATGCAGGGACTAAAATCTTAAAAATGGAAAATAATTTGAAAAAAAGAGAGTTTTATGAAATGATAGCGATTCAAAAATCGACGTTCTGTATAAATGACAAAAAAGATGTAAATAAACTCAGCGCTGCATATATCCCACTCCTATAAGCAATACAATTAGTCTCACATTAATACAGTTCAATGTCACTAACTATGTTATTATATTGTTACCAATATGAATTGTTTGTTATTGAAATATGTGTTGTTAATGAATGGAAGGTAATCCAATGATTTTAAAATGTGTAATAATCATGTGAACGTGTTTTTAAGTTTAATGTTTAATGAAAATTCGCTGACTACACTTTGGTGTAAGTTTGTTTTTTGTATTCCAATAGTTTGTTTACCATATGCCTTCTGTTCTATTTTAGTTTGATAAAGGTCTAAATTTAAGACTGAAACGTCACCATTGTTCGACAGAATGTTAGTAAAATGATATTTTAATCATTCCATAATGTTTTAATTGACTGAAATCCAAGAAAATTTATATAAATATATATATATATATATATATATATATATATATATATATATAACAAAGAAGATGTAGGAATATCGCGTGATATGTTAACAACAACAACAAAGAGATTCATGGGTAATTCACGCAAAGTAAAGGGCTACTGAAATAGAGTGGTAACCGTGGACATGCATGTTTCTGGCTCATTTTGCCCCATGTTACGATTAACATCTTTGCTCCCAAATTTCACATCATTATTTGGTTATGCCGTGCTGATGAGGCAAAATGAGCCAGAAACATGCATGTCCACGGTTACCACTCTATTTCAGTAGCCCTTTACTTTGCGTGAATTACTCATGAATCTCTTTGTTGTTGTTATATATATATATACATATATATATATATATATATATATATATATATATATATATATATATATATATACATATATATATATATATTGTAATATGTCGCTGAGACCTGTTACTATTTACATAAATTATTTTGGAGCGTTACTTATTCGTCGGCTACTCCCACCTCTAATTCCAATTCCTATTATTTCAAATATTAGGAACACATCGGTAATCGTTTTTGCCATCGTTAAAATATCTACTTAAACTACGATTGAAGTGAAACTCGCTCTTTTGGTTCATTTCTTCGCTGAGAAGTATTCAGTATTCTCCTTTTTAATCATATCATTTTGTGTGTGATTTTTAATTTTCTTCGCTGGTAAGTTATCTATATATCTTCAAATTGTAATTGTGTGCTTACAAATGATTCTATTTCGATTTTTCTATTTAGTTAAATTATTTCGTTTTTCAAAAAAAACAATGTTTTTGTTATGGCGTTTTCCTTTCTTTTCTTCGCCGGTATTATCTTTCTTTAAAAAAATCTGGTGGCGCCCTAAGTTATTTTATGAAGCGAATTTATAACAGATTCTTTATATGGTTATTTTCCACCGATTTAAATTTGCTTTTTCTGATTATTTTGGGAACAGGACGGATAAGAATGAAGAGTTTTCTGTGGTTATATTTTGAAAATTAATTTCAAATTTTTGTATGTATTGGAGTATAAGCTCCTAACTGTTTATTTTATTCCTCCTTTTCAATTTTCAATTTTTTACTGTTTCTCCTGTTTTTTTTTATTTCTTTCCCTATAGCTCTGCAGCCTGTACAGTTTACCTTAAGGACCACTTTAAGGACCGTTCACAACTTAACCTTTACAGACTTACCTTTACGGACCGCAACGGACTCTACAGACTATCCACTCCACCGGATCATACAGCGTCCAAGTCCAGACAACGACGTCTCAACTTTTGACTACTGCTGCGAGCTGTACGTCCTGAGTCTTCCCAAGATAAGTCGTTAACTTATTTTTGATATATATAAAATATTGAGTTGGACATTTTTACTGTATAGTTAATATTTATTCGTATTTGTGTCGAGAATATACGGTTTTTGTAAATTTATTATTGTATGTCAAATAAATCCATTTGTCCCGAAATTTTGTTTGTTGATTCACCTTATCCCAATTGAGGTAATAAAAAATAAGGTAACTGAGGCCGAATTCACTACCTGAGCGGAGTCCCAAGGCCGGGTGTTTATGTTGTGGCAATATATATATATGTATATATATATATATATATATATACATATATATATATATATATATATATATATCTATATATATATATATTGTTATATTTTCAAACCTTTGAATATAATTGCCCACGTTTGGAGACAATTTGTAATATTTCAATTCTTTATATATAATTGCCCTACGATATGGAAATAAATTATACTATCTTGTCGCAGCGACAATTATTGTGCATACCACTTAAGTACGTATTGAATTTCAAATTTGACAGTAATTGTCAAATTAAACATGCCCGGCGCCAATAAATATCAATATAAAGATGAATTTATGTACAATCAACTTATTACTCCTATCTTAGGGTGAGATCAAAATTGTTCAAAACTAATTCTTCAAATTTATTTGTTTTTTTAAGATATTTCCAAATTAACTGTTTCACTATTATCAAACTCTCAAATAACTGTTAATTCAATATAATAAAAGGCCCTTTAGTTATTTTATGACATTTACTAATTTACTGTCACTAAAAATTCAACCAAATGTCACTGATTAAATTGAAAATTTTATGAATGTGAAATGATAAGTTCAATGAGATTGGACACAGAATGAATACTACAGGTAGTTAGAATCAAAATTATATATTATACTATCAGATACGCAAAATTAACAAAATTGTTATTCCCAAAAATTATGATAAAAGAACAACAGTCGTAACCTCTACAAAAAAATTTTAATTAGAATACAACTATGCTAAAATTCAACCTAATGAATTATTATCAAACGTTCAAATAATAATTTACACTTGACGTGTATCAATGTCAAATACCGAAACTTCTGCTCAAAATGGTCTATTCACTTGATGTTGTAAATGATATGTATCAATAAATTTGGTATATTTCAAATTTTTTATATAGATGGATCTTTTAACTGTATTGAATTTAAGGCCTGATATTTCAAGAGAAATAAATTTAAAACTGGAGAGGACTCACCCAATGGATCAGGAAATCTCGTACTTATTCTAACGTATTTAGAATACTGCAACTTTCTAAATATATACGATTTAGAAAAACTGGAACCACATACACTTTTACGATACAATTCTTATCCGAATTATGTACGCACTGAATTTATTATATGGGTTATTTATCTGATTGTATGATATGCAATTTATGCAATCTACCAAAAATATTCGAGACAACTCTTATTCTGATGTTGTCTCTTCAAAGGATGAAAAGCTACTGACTAAATTTTTACAAAATAAATAATTCTCCTTTCTGTTGGTTACCGATTTTTCTTGTTTTTGAAAAAATTACTAATCTATAGTTTTCAATAACCAAGTGAAATTTTGGAATTCTTTTATTACATTTGTAATCTTGCTAGCAGAGACCTCTATATTTTACAATTTCAAATATTTTCTCCAAATCCTATTATGTTCTATCTATCATTAGATATATTCTACTCAAATGTCATCGAAATTATGAAATGTAATGTTTGATATTTCTACTGAATCTTTAAAAATTTAGGAATTTACGTAGAGTACAGTGTGTATCGAGAGTATGACAGCTAAAATTAAATAAATTTCCTTATGTTTTACTTATTCTTTAAATTTCAAATAGAGGATGTGTATTAATATATATATATATATATATATATATATATATACATATATATATATATATAAACCAAAAACCAAAAGTTGGCAGTTAGTCACGGCTGACTAGTTAAAAAATAAAACTTCAAAGAGTGGTCTTTGTTAAAAAAACCCTCAAACTCGTGGGGATAGCAGCCAAAAAAACTTCACAGGTTAGAGATGAAGTGAATCAAATAGTACATTACCCAAGCTTTCGAAGAGCATTGTCTTCATTTTCAAAGGCTATAATACACCAGAAAGAAAAAATCGGTTAACTTAATAAAGAAAATAATTTTTGTAATAATTACGACTTACTTGTAGTGTTGATTTAAAATTAAACTCACATTTCACAAATTGCAGGAAAACCTTCATCAACTAAAGACTAAAATGTCAACTAAATATAATTTCTCTCCTACATATAGTAATGAGAGCCAGGATATTTTCCTGTTTTTTAAAACCAAAAGACGTACAACAAGAAACGAACTGATTTTGTTGAATATATATTTCAACATGAAATCGACTGCTGTCGAAAGGTAGAGATACGGGGGGCAATTACAAGGTTGAAGTAACAACATTTAATGAAAATCTAAATTTATCAGCAATACTGTTGTGTTTTTTTGGTTGCTTAGGTGAAAACTTCAAAGAAAAACAATAATAGATTAATGTCCACACCTAGGATCACGTCAAGATTGAAAAATTACACCTTTGAATTTAACCATACTATTGTCTGACAGCTGCCACCTGTCTTTTGCAAAATGTAAAAAATTGGGATGACGAAATAAGTCAACAGTCAGTGAACACTCAAACCTCTCACATTCGGTATTCCCAAACTGTCAACCCATTCCAGCAATTACTAACGATCTCCACTTTCGTCTGATGTTAATTTCCATGAAAATCAGTATTAATAATTCAAAATTCTCATAACAAAAATAATGTCAGTTAGGAAAAGTGATGTAAGATCTGTAACTTTTAACACATGGAAAGAACCTAACCTCTCACGTTAAGGCCCGACTGTTTGGAAATCATTTGCATTCGCAACTGAGCTGTGATAGCCATATGTACACAAAAATTCCTTTGCTTTTAAATGAAATATTGAATAATGTTTGTATTGTCAACACTCGACTGACCTGTCATATCAGCCAACCATTAACTCAACACACTAATTTGGGAATCAATCTCCTCGCTACCGGAGTGGACATTATTAAAATGCAACAAATATGTATAAATCTTACTAAGTGACTCAATGTCAGACCTTCTATTCATTGGTTCCTCAATGTTATTAATATGATACATTTCTAAAAACTTCATTTTGTTATAGTTTCTTTCTACATCAAGAATCTTAACTTTATCAAAATCTATATGGTGGAACTCATCTATAACATGTTCTGATAATGCACATCTCCGCTTTTTTAACCTAGCATCGCTTTTATGTTGAGCACAACGTGATTTCAAATTCTGAGATGTCATTCCTACATACTTTTTGTTACAATTTTTACAAGAGATACTATATATTACGTTAGTTTTCATCATGGAGTCCTCCGGTTGTTTTAACTTAGTAAAAAGAGACTGTAGAGGTTTGGCTGTTCTTTGAGCAATTTTTACATTTGTCCCCTTGAACTCTTTGATGAGTTTTTCTGACAGATCTTTAATATAAGGAAATGAACCAAAAGTAACCTGCTGTGAATTATTGAAATTAGTATCCTGTTCATTTTCATTACTATTAATATGACCGACCGTATGCTCGCCAGGAGTGTTGTAAATCAACCTCTTGAGAAGTTTAATAGAATAACTATTTTTTTGAAGCGCATCAATCAATATTTTAAGGTTTTTATGCAGTAATGTTGGATGTGATATTTTTTTAATTCTGTTCTTCATTCCTAACACTAAATTAACCTTCATTTTGTAGGGGTGATTGGACTTAAAGTTGAGGTATATACCCGAACTGGTAGGTTTCACGTACCAGTCAAGTATCACCTTGCCTCCATTGGTCCTTATTAACTTTGTGTCCAAAAATGGTACACATCTATCACAGCTCAGTTGCGAATGCAAATGATTTCCAAACAGTCGGGCCTTAACGTGAGAGGTTAGGTTCTTTCCATGTGTTAAAAGTTACAGATCTTACATCACTTTTCCTAACTGACATTATTTTTGTTATGAGAATTTTGAGTTATTTATACGGATTTTCATGGAAATTAACATCAGACGAAAGTGGAGATCGTTAGTATTTGCGGGTGGGTTTAGTTTGGCTTTTTTATTTAACAATAGTAATTGCTGGAATGGGTTGACAGTTTGGGAATACCGAATGTGAGAGGTTTGAGTGTTCACTGACTGTTGACTAATTTCGTCATCCCAATTTTTTACATTTTGCAAAAGACAGGTGGCAGCTGTCAGACAATAGTATGGTTAAATTCAAAGGTGTAATTTTTCAATCTTGACGTGATCCTAGGTGTGGACATTAATCTATTATTGTTTTTCTCTAAAGTTTTCACCAAAGCAACCAAAAAAACACAACAGTATTGCTGATAAATTTAGATTTTTATTAAATGTTGTTACTTCAACCTTGTAATTGCCCCCCGTATCTCTACCTTTCGACAGCAGTCGATTTCATGTTGAAATATATATTCAACAAAATCAGTTCGTTTCTTGTTGTACGTCTTTTGGTTTTAAAAAACAGGAAAAAAATCCTGGCTCTCATTACTATATGTAGGAGAGAAATTATATTTAGTCGACATTTTAGTCTTTAGTGGATGAAGGTTTTCCTGCAATTTGTGAAATGTGAGTTTAATTTTAAATCAACACTACAAGTAAGTCGTAATGATTTCAAAAATTATTTTCTTCATTAAGTTAAACGATCTTTTCTTTGAAAATGAAGACAATGCTCTTCGAAAGCTTGGGTAATGTACTATTTGATTCACTTTATCTCTAACCTGTAAAGTTTTTTTGGCTGCTATCCCCACGAGTTTGAGGGTTTTTTTAACAAAGACCACTCTTTGAAGTTTTATTATATATATATATATATATATATATATATATATATATATATATATATATATATATATATACAGTATCCGCCAAAATAAACAGTACCGAAAATAAAAATTAATTTTTAATTTCTGTAATGTAAGTGTTCAAAATGTTCACCATTTTGACGCAAACAAGCTTCATATCGATTTTGTAAGTCAATAAACATATTTAAAAAAAGTGGTTGATGTAACTGCCGAAAAATATTTTGTATTCTTTCCCGTAGTTCGGCAATATTCGCCGGCGGATTTTCCGAGTGAAATATTTTGTCCCTAATTATGCCCCAAATGTATGCGTCAGGTGGCGTCAGATCAGGTCAATGAGAAGGATATTCGAAGTCTGTTCCCCGAGAAATTATTCTATTATCGAAATGCTGACGGAGTAAGTCTAAGGTGCGCACAGCTGTATGGCTCGTTGCACCATCTTGTTGGAACCATTGTGTGCGAAACTGTAGATTTCGTGCACGGCAAAAGTTATTTAGATCTCTCACAAAAGGTAAAATAATTTTCTCTCTATAACGCTCTTTGTTGACAGTAAGTGGATTCTGATTATCATCTTCAACGAAATAAGGACCAATCATTCCATGGCCAGATACCGCGCACCAAACGGTAACTCGAAGACTGTGGAGTGGTTTCTCTACAATGACATCAGGACGTTCAAATCCAAGGAATCTGGTTGTTTGTCGATTAATATAGCCGCTAAGATGAACGTGACTCTCGTCTGAAAACCATATGTTTTTCATAAATTCGGGATCTTCGTAAATTAAACTCAACATGCGACCACTGTAAATTTCTCTTGCACGTTTGTCCGCAGCATTTAGTCGTTGTCCAACTTGAATACGGTATGGATAACCACCAATTGATTTGAACATGCGACGTAAAGACGTTTCACTAATGTTGAGTTTACATGCAGTTCTTACAAGACTTCTTTGAGGTGATTGCACAACTTGGTTAAAAACACGTCCTTCATTTTCGTTAGTGCATACTGTTTTTTAACGACCTGAAGAACCTTCACGTTGACACAATACACTACCAATGCGACGAAATTTTTCAACAACAGCTAACATCACACTTTTACTAGGAGCTGCTTTATTGAATTTTTGTTGATATTTTATTTACACCTGTTCTAAGCTTGGACCATCATTACGACCTTTTCCGTATGAACGAAAATAATGCTCTACCAAAAAAACTTTTTCTTCCGTTGTTAGAACCATTTTTAAATCAAATTTAACTGCAGCGTACTATTAATATATCAACTAATGACAATTGAGTCAAATATGACAAATCCATATTACATAAACAACTCCACAGCACTCTCTGTTTCGGTACTGTATATTTTGGCGGATACCGTATATGGAAGATGTAGGTATATCGCGTGATATGTTAACAACAACAACAAAGAGATTCATGGGTAATCCACGCAAAAAAGGGCTACTGAAACAGAGTGGTAACCGCAGACATGCATGTTTCTGGCTCATTTGCCTCTTCAGCACGGTATAACCAAATAAGGATGTGAAATTAGGGAGCAAATATGTTAATAGAAACATGGGAAAACACAAAACAACGGATTTCAGCAGGTAAACCAAACGCTCATTTGTGCCTTCCCAAATTTAACATCCTTATTTGGTTATACCGTGCTGAAGAGGCAAATGAGCCAGAAACATGCATGTCCGCGGTTACCACTCTGTTTCAGTAGCTCTTTTTTGCGTGAATTACCCATGAATCTCTTTGTTATATATATATATATATATATATATATATTTATATATATATATATATATATATATATATATATATATATATATACAGTACCACTGAGCGTCTGCCTATGTTAAATATTAGGTTGACGCCGCGTCCATCGTCTCTGGGCGTCCGGTTATACGGACGCCCAGTGACATTACCCTTCAAATTTTTCCACATGATCTGTGAGATGTTTACAATCATTTGGTGCAAAAATCTGCCGGACGTTGTCTGACACCCTAAAGTGGTTCGCGTATTAATTCGCAGTTCAAGCTTTGACCATGTGTAGCGCTATCGGTACCTAACTATATACAGTTATATATAAAGTTCATGTTCTTGATGCACCCGGCGTCGCACCTCGCTTTTTCTTTTATTTGTTTTTGAACAAATAAAAGAAAGAGCGAGAGTTTTAAGACGCCGGGTGGGTCTATGACATGAACTTTATATATACGTGTAGATAGTTAGGTGCCGATAGCGTTACACACGGACAAAGCTTGAACTGCGAATTAATACGCGATTCACTGTGGGGTGTCAGACAACGTCCGGCAGATTTTTGCACCAAACGATTGTACAATTGTGTCAACTGGAAGAATAAAAAAAAAATCGGATATATGGCCAAATTGTAATATTTAAAATAAAAATTATTTTTAACGGCTACTATCAATTTTTTTTTCATTCTGCTAACTTTTTTTTAATGATTTCATAGTGCGGGAACGTAGTGAAATGTACTTTATTTCTACTAAGAAATAATCGTTTACATAAATTAAAAATAGTACAGATAGTATTAAAATTTTTAATATCCGAGCATTTTACGTTTTTACCGAAGCTCTTAATTTTTTTTCCTTTTCTAGTGATTACCAAATTCACGTGAATTTTACAAGAGCAAAAAATTCGTTTCTTGTGTAACTAATTAGCGAAAACTTAATTAGCGGCAAATTTTGAACATTCGAAATTTGACAAATATAATTTTGGATGATTTTAACTTCAAATAAATGTAGCTAATCACTCGAAAATAAAAATGAGAAGCTGCAAAACTTTGTTTTGGCGACACATTTTTCTTATATTAAGAAGGCTAGAAACAAAATTGTTACTACTACAAACAGTTTAAATCAAGTATTCTTGTTTTTAATTTTACACCGTTTTTAAGGGCGGTGCTAGTTTATATATTTTTTTAATATTACTGACAGTATGAAGTAATGCTGTAATATCATTCAGAAATTGAAAACTTACCTGAATAACATGGTATCTTAAGCACAGAATGCTTTGAATGCAAAAAATGATAATGAAAAGGCTTACAAAACAATAGTTGAAGGAGCATACTGCAATTTTTAATTTTTTAATAAAAGAAGTGTGGGAGAGTTACAACGAATATCACTACACTATTATGAAACACATGTTAATAAGGAGGCCTAATGTGGTGATGTTGACAAATTATTATCACCATGTGAGCAAATCTTAATTTTCTCTGACGAAAATACAATAAAGCCATAGACTTGACCATAAAGTTTCGTCACAATTTTTGTATGACTGGTAATAACTACTTGTCTCCTACACCAAATACAGAAAGTCCCATAAGCTGATATCATGTATTTCGGAAACGTGCAATGAAAGCCTTAAACGATCCCAAAAAATCATGTCCATTAACTTCAACCCGATTACGGAAACATTTAGCAACAATTTCTCAAATTCTCAAAATTAAAATGAAGACAGAACAGTTGGCGTCTTTTATGGGACACACAACTAAAACCCACCAAGAATGGTACAGATTACCTCAAGACTTGTACCAAACTGCTAAAGTCGCCAAAGTACCTTAAATGTCACAGAAAACCTCAAATGATAGAAGCAACAACTTTTCAAACAAGTAAAATTGAAACTGAAAATAGCAAAAAGAAGATAAAGAAAACGGTAAAAAAGTGGACCTTAGAAGAAATCGAAGCTGCATAATTCTTTTTCAAGTCACAGATAAAGAAATGCATCCTGCCAAAAAAATCAAGTTTAAGATTTAATGAAGCTATATCCCACTCTCATTGGCGAAAGAAAATGCGATTCAATCAAAGTTTATATTTGTAATCAATACAACAAACAGAAATAGATACTTTGAGTTAAACAGTTTTTATTTATAGAATTGGTTCCAAGATTTTATGGGGTGAAATTTCAAAACCTGAATATTTATTTTTATTTGAAAATTAGAAAATGTCAACTTGGATCTTGTATACTATCATTTAAGATATACTTGAAATCAGTGACGTGATTATTGAGCTGTGACGTCATCGAACTAAAAAACTAAATGAATAGGGGATGAAAGTTAGTCCAAACGAAATGGTTTTTATTCCAAATTCAAAGGAGTAGCACAATGGTATTGATGTGGATAATTATGTCACATTTTCAATTCAATATTTATTTTCCACAATAACATTGAAATTGTGAACATTTTGTAAGAGATGTTGAAAATGATCTCTTGCGTCAACACATGTCTCAACATAGAGGGGTTTCATTTTGAATACATCCTTAAAAATGTTCAGAATTTAAGTGACATTGGTTAGTGTTGAAAATATATATTAAATTAAAAATGTAACAAAATAATTACCCACATTAATACCCTCTTTGATATGATATGATAATATCACTGTTAAGGAATCACTTGTATTTTCAATTTTGCCGCTAAACGCATCATTGGCGCATGATTGATAAACCGTCGACGTGCCCAGAAAGTAGTACCTTATCGACATTCGCACGGTATACATGAGTTTATAAAAACACCGGTAAATTGTTTGGACGAGATTCGGTCAAAAGAAGTGTACCAAAAACGACATCGTCAACCCTCCCAGGCGCCTGGATACGACGGCAAGACAGCTTCATCAGGTAGGAGCCTTATATATATATTGTTTTTATTTATGCGTTGATGATGTGCTATTTTTTTTGTTAATTAACTCTTCGAAATACAGTCCATTAGTCCCTTTTCATATTTCCAACCCTTAACATTGGTCCTTCTCACGCGGATTAATATACCTCATTTATACCCTTTTACTCTTTCAAGTTAAGTTCATTTTTTCGGTACATTTTAAATTCGTTTACCGGTTTCTCATTCATTTTTTATGCAGATAAACTCTGTTTTGGTTTATTCCACTAGATGTTATTATAATTATCATTTCACCGTCAAATATCAACAGTTAAAATCAAATTTAAACGTAAATTTTGCATTCTTCTTTGCTAGAGAATTTTATTGCTTTGTTCGAAAATATTTATTAAAATATTATTTCCAGTTCTTAATTACCTTTTCAATTTAACTTTTTCTTGGCATACAAAAACCACATTGACCTTGAGCAGGTGCTTCGATATTTGTTTGTTTATAATTTTCAAAACAATTATTTATATTTGTAATGGCTCCACCATCAGATAAATTAACAAAAGCGAATTTAAATCGCACGCTTGCTCACAGAAGATTACAAGAGACTCATCAAGCAGGTCTTGATGCGTTAAACGATGAATCCTTGAGATCCATTTTCTTAGCTAGAGCAGAGGATCTTGATGTTATTTATAATGACTTCCAAACAGCCCATAATACTGTCATTTCTCTAGTTAGTGATGATGAGTTCGTAACTTACGATACAATGCGTAGTTCGGCAGATAAAGCATTTTATGGGGCTAAATCTATCAAGCACGATTTTTTAATCTCGGATTCCGTCAATAATTCGGTGACCAATTTAAATAGAACTTCTTCACATCAACGATTTGTAGCAAAGCTTCCAAAAATTAATTTACCAACATTCGACGGAGATTTTAAAAACTGGTCTTCTTTTTATGATCTGTTCAATTCGCTTATTCACAACAATACTGATTTGTCCGACGCTGAAAAATTTCAATATTTGCTTTCGTCACTAGACAAAGAACCCTCATCTTCAATTAAGGGTATTCCCCTTACTGATGCAAATTATCTTATAGCATATGAAATGCTGGAGAAACGATACCAAAACAAACGGATTCTGGCTACTCACTACTATAATGAACTTTCGAATGCAGCTTCAATTCAAATGTCTACTTCTAAGGAGCTAAGGAAACTTCTAAATACCTTTTCTGAAAATGTAGCATCTTTTCGAGCTCTCAAATTTCCAGTTGATCAGTGGGATTTTTTGTTGTTCAATATGCTTATGAATAAACTTGATACTAAAACTAGAACTGATTTTGAACTTGAAAATAGCTTAAATTCAGAATTGCCTACTTACAGACAATTAATAACATTCTTAGAAAGGAATTGTATAGCTTTGGAATCGGTTCAATTTTCTATTATTATCCCATCTACCCATGTAGATAAATCCAAAAACAAGTTTTCAAACTCAAAAAATTGTAATAAACCTTCAACATCTACATTTGTTGCAAATACACAACAAAACAGTAGTAACTTGAAGTGTATCTTATGCTCCTCCTCTCACCCACTGTATAAATGTCAATCATTTTTGGCCAAGATGCCACAAGAAAGATTTTCTTTTGCTAAGCAGCACCAGTTATGTGTTAACTGTTTAGTATCTCCCCATTCTATGAAAATGTGTTCATCCACACAAAAGTGTAAAATTTGTCGATTTCCTCATCATACTGTGTTACATTTTCCAAAAAATTCTCCTAATTCTAATCACATAAATAATTCGATTTCCGCTTCTGACAATCTCACGAATACTTCTAGTGACAATTCTAGCTCTTCAATTACAAATGGCCATTGTATTACAAATACTTTAACGTTACCACAATCTACAGTTTTATTATCTACTTGTGAAGTGCATATTAAGGACATTCGAGGTAATTTTCAAAAAATCCGAGTTTTACTGGACACAGGCTCCATGGCTAACTTTATATCCGAAAAATGTATTAGAAAACTTGGACTTTCTCGCAAACACTGCTCTATTCCCATTGAAGGCCTCAATGGAATGACTACCTTTACAAATCGAGGCACAGCACATTGTATCATTAAACCATGTAACGCAGAAAATCCTGTTTTTTCCTTCCAGGCTATTATTATTCCTCAAGTTTGTTCTGATCAGCCGAAAGTCTTTATTAATCCTGCAGAATTAACATATATTCAAAATTTAAACTTGGCGGATAGTAAATTTCATGTTCCCGGACCCTTGGATATGATTCTTGGAGCTGAATTAATACCTTTAATTTTGAAATCAGGTCGTATATTTGGAAATCCGGATCAACCTGTCGCTTTAGAAACTGTCTTTGGTTATATTCTTCAAGGACGAACAAACTGCTCCTATGCCTCAAACAATTATTCTTTAAGTTGCCATGCATCTTTGGATGTAAATCTTGATATCCAATTGCAAAGGTTTTGGGAGGTCGAACAGGTTGTCAAAGCTATTTTCCCAGCATCCCCCGAAGATAATAAATGCGAAGAAATTTATAAGACTTCCACTTTTCGAGAACCTTCTGGACGATTTTCGGTACCTCTGCCATTTCGTCAATCTTTCCCCGATTTTATTGATACTTATACACAAGCTCATCGGAGATTCTCAATGCTAGAAAATAGATTTTTAAAATCGTCTGAATTACACATCAAATACTGTGAATTCATGCAAGATTATCTTAACAGTGGACATATGATTCCGGTCCCATTGGACGATTATAAATCTTCATCTGCTTATTATATACCCCATCACGCCGTCTTTAAAGAACAACTTTCAGGTTCTCAAATAATTTCCAAAATTAGAGTTGTGTTCGATGCGAGTTTGCGTGATGTACAGGGTGTCTCACTTAATGACACTCTTTTAGTTGGCCCAAAACTTCAACGTGATATTTCTACAATACTTTCAAGATTTCGATTTTTCTCTCATGTTTTTGTCTGCGATATAAAGCAAATGTACAGACAAATTAACGTACAATCTCAGTTCTGGAATTATCAAAGAATTATTTGGCGCTTCAAGCCCACTGAGCCTCTTCAGGAATTTTTTTTGCGAACCGTAGTCTACGGAATTTCGAGTTCTCCGTTCTTAGCTCTACGAACTTTGAAAGAATTGGCCACACAAGAGCAATCTTCTTTTCCTCGAGCATCTAAAATGATTCATCATCAATTCTACATAGATGATGGCTTGCTTGGAAGCAATGATCTAAGTTCAGCCATTTCACTTCAATCTGAATTAATTCAGCTCATGCAACGAGGTTGTTTTCAATTGAGCAAATGGGCAAGTAATCATCCTGCTCTTTTAGCTCAAGTAAGTCATTCCGATCGCCAAGAATCGTGCAACTTTGATAAAGATGAACCATCCTTTATTAAAGTGTTAGGGCTCAAATGGGATCCTAATATAGATTGTTTCTCTTACACTTATATTCCATTTGAACGGCCTTGTACAAAACGAAACATCCTGTCTGAAATAAGTCGAGTTTTTGACCCCCTTGGATTTATTTCCCCATGTCTTCTACTTGCAAAACGTATTTTACAACAATTGTGGGAATCCAAGACTTCCTGGGATGATACTCCTTCAAAGAATATCTTGGATGTCTGGTCAAGGTTTAAGATAGAAATGCCGAATTTAGCTAATATTAAAATTCCGCGCCATGTAGGTTCCAGTTCTATTTCCCGGATTGAGCTACATGGGTTTTGTGACGCCTCACAAGTTGGCTATGCTAGTGTTGTCTACTTCCGAATTCTCGAATCTTCTGGACTTGTGAGAACGTTCTTAATTTGTGCGAAATGTCGAGTGTCTCCATTAAAAACACAATCTATAGCAAGACTTGAACTTATGGGTTCCGTTTTATTGGCCGATCTAATGCACTTTGTTAAAGAAAGCTATAGTGACCTAGTCGTTTTTGATGCTATTTATGCTTGGACAGATTCTATGGTAGCTCTTGCTTGGTTATCTTCATCTCCACATAGATGGAAAACATTTGTAGCTGATAGAGTCAGTCATGTTCAAGATCTCATTCCCCCCTCTCTTTGGTATTATGTTCCATCTTCCCAGAATCCAGCTGACTGTGCTAGTCGAGGTCAAACCCCAGCACAGCTCTTAGAAACTCCTATTTGGTGGTCAGGTCCTGAATTTTTAGCTCAGTCTAGTAATACATGGCCTACGCAGACTAATAACAAATTAAATTTATTTGAAATCTCTCAGGAAGAACAAAGGGTTATACTATCTGCCTGCACTTCTTCTGACAATTTCATCTTCACCCTTTTAAATAAATTTTCCTCTTTATCCAAGATTAAGCGAATAGTAGCGTATTCTCTCTTTTTTATTAATAGCTTAAGGTTACAATCTCAGTCTCAAATAAGCGTGGATGTAGATAATGCCTTCAAAATCATTATAAAATGTGTTCAGCGACATACATTTTCTGACATTTTTCTCAAAATTAAACACAATCAACTATTACCTAAGCCTTTTAGAAAACTCGCCCCTTTCATTGACTCCTTTGGGTTGCTTAGAGTTGGTGGTCGAATCAGAAATTCGGAGTTTTCGTTTGATGTTAAACATCCTATTTTGCTACCCAAATCACACCGACTAACCCACTTGATAATCGAAGCAGTTCATCAGGAACACTTTCATCCAGGTTTAAAAACATTACACTATTTATTATTACAACAATTTTGGATTTTATCTCCACGTAGTGCAATTTATAAATGTCTTTCAAGTTGCATTCGTTGTTTTCGTTGCAAACCAAGATCTTACAACCCATACATGGCTGATTTGCCCTCTATAAGAGTTTCTCAAGTCAAGGCTTTTTCATCAGTTTGTATTGATTTTGCTGGTCCATTTTCACTTTCGATGAGTAAACATAGAGGTGCAAAAACCTACAAAGGTTATGTTTGTGTTTTTGTTCGCACATCCACAAAGGCTATTCATTTAGAAGCTACTTCAGATTTGAGTTCTGAAACTTTCTTAGCCGCCTTTAGACGCTTTATCGCTCGGCGTGGAAGATGTCTCACCATTACCAGCGACCAAGGCACAAATTTTAAGGGTGCTAATAACGAACTCCTTGACATGGCTAAAACTATCGCGCAGAAATTGGCCATTTCTTGGAATTTCAACCCCCCCGGTAGTCCACATTTTAATGGCCTCGCCGAGGCGGGAGTAAAATCGTTTAAAACTCATTTTTATAGAGTCTTAGGTACTCAGATACTATCCTTTGAAGAATTCTACACCCTGTTGTCGCAGATCGAAGCACTTTTGAATTCACGCCCGTTGTGTGAAATTAGTAGCGATCCAAATGATTTACAACCTCTTACGCCGGGGCACTTTCTAATTCTTGAACCCCTCACTAGTCCTATTCCCGAGGTGGATCTAACGCATTTATCTTTAAACAGATTGAATCGATGGCAATTGCTGCAACGTATGCGGAGTGACTTTTGGAAGCGTTGGTCGCAAGAATATATTCATTCTCTCCAAGAGAGATTTAAATGGACCCAACCTTCACATCCTATTGTTAAAGGTGGTTTAGTTTTAATTAAAGACGAACAAACGCCTCCACTGAATTGGGAACTTGCCAGAGTTATCGATGTGCACCCTGGTCGGGACAATGTGGTTCGTGTGGTTACATTGAAAACCAACCACGGCGTTATGCAACGCCCTGTGGTAAAAATTTGTCCCTTACCGATTAATTAATTTACTCTCACTATAATTAACTAAAGTAGTTAAGTCGTTTTTTTTTTGATTTAAGCGCGGGAATATTCTATTTATTTTTTTTTCTCTCACTTTATATATATATATATATTTTTTTTTCTTTATATTCCATTTGGTTAAAAAACATTCGTTTTGGTGGGGTGAATGTTAAGGAATCACTTGTATTTTCAATTTTGCCGCTAAACGCATCATTGGCGCATGATTGATAAACCGTCGACGTGCCCAGAAAGTAGTACCTTATCGACATTCGCACGGTATACATGAGTTTATAAAAACACCGGTAAATTGTTTGGACGAGATTCGGTCAAAGGAAGTGTACCAAAAACGACATCGTCAACCCTCCCAGGCGCCTGGATACGACGGCAAGACAGCTTCATCAGGTAGGAGCCTTATATATATATTGTTTTTATTTATGCGTTGATGATGTGCTATTTTTTTTGTTAATTAACTCTTCGAAATACAGTCCATTAGTCCCTTTTCATATTTCCAACCCTTAACAATCACTGATCTCAATTAGTTCTCAAACGATAGCACTCAAAAACCCAATTTTCAAATAGAACTATTTAGTTATTTTCCAGTAACATCATGTGATATTTTTTTTGGTTTTTAAAAATATTGAATATTAAATATACAAGACGAATGTTAGAACGCAAGAAATGACGCGAAAAACTGTGTTATTGTCTAATGTAATATTTCAATTTGTTTTTTCTAATTTCAGTATAATCTTATATTTAGTGTTCTTTTGTTATATTCAAAGATATATTTTTCTAATTTCCTAAAAGGCCGATTTGTATTTTGAATAAAGTGAAAATATTCAGCATGTGTATTTTTACTACACTGCACTTCGCAAAAACCACAACTTAATATGTTTTAAACAAAAAGCTTTTATCAAATTTTAGTAGAGCAACTACCTGTAATTTGAATTAAAAATAATATATATTATATATATATATATATATATATATATATATATATATGTATATATATATATATATATATATATATATATATATATATATATATATATATTATTCATGTGCGGGATACTTTCTTCGACCTTTTATAGTTTATATACATACATCTGAAGTTTTTCTTGGTTTTAGGTCGTTTTTATAAAAGAAGGTTTAAAATGGGATTACCATCATATATTAACGGAAAATCGCATAAAAGGACATAAATACGACAAAAAAAATACAACAGCTCTAACTTGCCACTAAAACTCAGAAAAACATACATTTAATTTTGGAAACACAAAAATTATAGGGTCGGAACACAATACAAAAAAGAGGGAAATTTTAGAATCAATAGCTATCCAAAAAAACTAGCATGCCATTAACAATAAAAAAGATTTAAACAGTCTCAGTAAGATATATCTATCAGTACTGTAAATAGTTTTAATGTGTATGTACGTTATGGATTATTTGTTGTGAATACTAGTTTTCGTAGAGTAAAAAGAATATTTTATGTTTTTAACGAAATTTGTAAATGGATATTTTAATGTATATGTCATCAATTATTCTACGTTTGAGGTGAGTGAGAAATATTTTCGTTGTATTGTATCTCTTAGTGAAGAAATCATTTTATTTTAGATGTAGATATATTTTGAAAAAGGCTTGAGTGAGCCGAAACGTTAATATATGATGGTAATCCCAACTTAAACCGTCTTTTTGTGTTTATATTTTATAAAAACGACCTAAAACCAAGAAAAACTGTATATATATACATATATATATATATATATATATATATATATATATATATATAACAAATGCTATTACAGCTATTTTTAAACCGTTTCCAAATATAAAAATCGCCAAATACAATGTAAGAAGTAGTCGATCGATATTTACAGAAACAAAAGATGTGACTCCACTTCAGTTTCATTCGCATGTGATTTACAGAATTCCTTGCTCGAATTGTCCCAAATGTTATATTGGTCAAACGTCTCAATGGCTCAGAAAACGGTTGACACAACACAGAAGCTACTGCCGATTAGGAAAAAATGTGTGTGCCACGGTAAATCACCACCAAACCACCGGACATACACTGGATTACGATAATGTTGACATAATCCGACATGAGAATAATTATAGAAGGAGGCTGTTCCTTGAAATGTGTGAAATTAAAAAGCAATCACATGTGGTCAACTACAAAATACATGTGAACGAATTAAGTACCATCTACTCGAACCTCCTTAAAATTTAACAATTCTTGCTGTTTTTCTTCTTTTATCGTTGACTTTCACTGGACTATTGTATAAATTATGAAGAAGTTATAATTATAAAAAAGAACAAAAGAAATAATTATCGTTTTAATTTATTGTGATCAGGTATTTTGTTTTCATTAAGAATTTCAAGTTTTAAAGTAGTACATGCATCACTTGCTGGTGGAGTACCTCATGTAAGATGCTGGTGATTGCCTTTAATTTTAACTGTGTGCTGATAGCGTTTATACTCTGATCTGTAAGTGTGTTTTATAATGACATTTCATTATAGTTGTATGTGACCGTATATTATTTTAGTTAACTCCTGATGAAGCAATAAAATAATTGCGAAATATATAGATTTAAAAGGAAAAGAGTTGTATTTAATGTATGCACAGACCGGATCCCGATACTCCAAAAACTAATTAAATAACGATGGACGGTCGAGAAAGAACTTACGTTGTTTCCGTATATATATATATATATATATATATGTATATATATATATATATATATATATATATATATATATATATATATATATATATATACAGGGTGTCCCGGGACTAATAGGAAAAAAGTCGGGAGCGGATAATCTGAGCTGAAATAATGATAATACTTCATATAAACTTTTTCTATGCAGGTCCTCGTTTTCGAGTTATAGGCCTCCAAAGTTTCAATTTTGAATTTGCTTTTTATTTTTATTTTTTGTACTAGTTATTTGATCTTTATGAAATTCACAACAAAGCTATAATGTACGTGTATGTTTATTTTGGTAAGGTAAACAGATTTACAGTAGTGCATTGAAGCCAGGGACGGACTACTCGCAATGGTTAGTGATCCAAAAAATTTGCAGGGATGGCACACCCTGTATAAAATTATCGAAATTCACTTCCCCACACATTAATCTAACGAAAAGGTACTTCTGTTGGAATTCGATAAAATAAGCCGTTTGGCTAATATTTACAGTTTTATTAATGCACTACGTACCAATTGACGCATTCACCATTTTTATAAGTACACAACGGAGTAAAACTAACTTATTAATAGATGTCCAAGATTTACCTACAGTACTACAAAAAAATAATTTAACGATAGCAGAAGATAAAAAACATTAACGACTTATTAATTCGAAAGTTGGTAAAAACTTTTTATAAGTGTTTTTACCGTTTATCGAGTTACCATAGTATTAGTTGTCAAACGTTGTGTAGAATAGTTCGTAGTCAGTACTTGTCAATAATTCATAAGTCCTTAATTTAACGGTTACAATGGCAAAATTCGCTTTTATTGAATACTCAGATATGCATCTAATGTATGGACTGGCTTCTCGAAACTGTTTACAGGCCAGAAGGCTTTATGAAGAACATTTTGCAAACAGAGCATTTCCAGACAGACGAATGTTTGAGTTTATTGATCTCAGGTTACGAGGAACAGGTATGAATAAGGAAATATAATTTTCCATGTATACAAAACAAAATTTTTAATTTTAGGAAGATTTTTGCAAAAAAAAGGTGGAGAAGGTCCAGTACGAAGCATACGTACTGTGGCAGTTGAACAAGACTTGTTAAATGCAGTTGATAATGAACCATCAACGAGTTTTCTAAAAGTATCAAGAGTACATAACGTCTCGAAATTAGTTGTTCATCGCGTCCTAAAAGAACAGCTGTTATATCCAAGTTTGGGCAGGAATAGTTGGCAGTCATTTGATAGAGCCATACTTTATTGACGGTACTTTGGCCGGTCAGAGATATTTGGAGTTTTTGCAAAACGAGTTATGGAACCTGTTTGATGTGCTATTACAAACTCGTAGGAATTTATGGTTCATGCATGATGGGGCCCTTCCTCATTTCAGTTTAGACGTACGACAGCATCTACACACAAGATTTCCTAATATATGGATTGGTCGTGGAGGCCCTTTTCAATGGCCACCGCGATCATGAGACGTTAACCCTGTGGATTTCTTTCTCTAGGGTTATCTCAAAAGTAAGGTATACGTAACACCTGTGCAAACAAGGCAAGATTTGATAGACGGAATTGTGTTACACTGCAATGTTATTAGAAATAGTGTAGGATTGCTCTTTCAAGTGCAAAGAAACAATCTTCGTAGACTTAGAATGTGCGTGGAAGTGGGAGGAGCTCATATTGAACATTTATTAGAATAACGTTAGTTTTTGTTGTTGTTTAGTAATTAGTTTTAGTCTAATGTTTTATAACCTGAATAATGTTATGTTCGTAATTTTGATTTAAAGCAAGTAAATTCTGGACATCGTATTAATAAGTTAGTTTGGTAGATTTGTACGTAGTGCATTAATAAAACTGTAAATATTAGCCAAACGGCTTATTTGATCGAATTCCAACAAGTGTACCTTTTCGTTAGCTTAATGTGTGGGAAAGTCAATTTCGATAATTTCATACAGGGTGTGCCATCCCTGCAAAATTTTTAGATCACTAACCATTGCGAGTAGTCCGTCCCTGGCTTCAGGGCACTACTGTAAATCTGTGTACCTTTCCAAAATAAACATACACTTACATTATAGCTTTGCCGTAAATTTCATAAAGATCAAATAACTAGTACAAAAAAATAAAATTAAAAACCAAATTCAAAATTAATAACTTGGAGGCCTATAACTCGAAAACGAGGGCCTGCATAGAAAAAGTTTATATGAAGTACTAACATTATTTTGGCTCATATTATACGCTCCTGACTTTTTCCCCATTAGTCCCGGGACACCCTGTATATATATATATATATATATATATATATATATATATATATATATATATATATATATATATTGTTGTAGATTATTATTTATCAATATATAAATACAGAAATTGTCATCTGCCACGCATTTGGGTTCAAAAAAATTGTTATATTATTTATTTTCCTAGTCTTTTTCTTTAACTCTTAATAAATTATTTGTACTATGATGAATGCTCTTCAGTTTTAAACTTATTATGTTGCGCCACTGATTATGATTTGTTTCTAAACATAAATGTTATTTTCCCGACTATTGAGACTCTATTTAAAATTTGTTTTAGTTTTGATTTATAATGGGTGAGTCCGGCACTAGCTTCATTCAACTATAATCCACCCGTATATTGAATGGTGTATTATTGGTTGTCTAATTTAAACAACATAGAATGTTTTCTGAATTTAATGCTAAGATATAAAAAAAATATCGACATCTCTTACTTGCTTATAATATCAAATAAAGAACGTAGATATGTGATATGAAAAATGAAAACAAATAACGACTCAATCTAAAATATTACTTGATGATTTTAGTAGTATTAAAACTATTTATCTATGGTAGTATGTATATTATTCATAAGTAAACGTAATTATAACCTATAATAAATGTTTATAGTTAATGTTTCAAATAGTTATTATATCAAATAGTGAATTTATCTAGTTACTCTGAAAAGGAAATGAAGAATTATAATGTTACTGACTATATACTGTGTGACTAAATCATCAAGCTTTTCTTCAAAGATATCTTTGTAAACTGTGACTAATACTAAAAACAGGTAAGTTTATATTAACTATACTTATAACTAAACGAATAAACTACCATGTTTGTAAACGTTCAAACACATAAAATATTAGTAAGTTCAGTTGTTTATTGTAACGCAAAAGAAATTATAAATGAAAAAACTTATCTGTGTCCAATTCAGTTAATATATCACATAATGTATTACAGGTATCCATTTCATTCATCGTATCTCCAATTTGCATGTCTTGTAATGCATTATTTTGGGTTATTTGTATATTGTTAATTCCTTCGGAGGTTTTGATATGGTCCTTTCAAGAAACTTTCTAATTTTTCCCTGTTAATTTCTATTTTAGTTTCTCAAATTTTATTACATGTCTGCTTCCATTTTAATCAAATATCTATCTCCTTCAATCTTTTTCAATAAATTTCGTTGCTAACCTCCGTTGCTATCCAACTGTTTATACTCTAATAAGTTTATATAACATATGGTGTCTTGATTTTTCTTATGAAATTCTTAAATTGCTTTAGTATTATTATGTCTTATGTCATGGATAACCAATCAAAGATAAAGATTTTATATTGTTGGTTTATTAAACATTTTTCTGGCAAATCTTCACAATATCACTTGTTACTTAAATTTCCGCGCACTTTAAAAGATAATTATTGTAAATATTATTATATACAGTATGTTGCATGACAATTACAGTTTGTTTTTTAATTGCTCTAGTTCTTTATTTGAAATTTATGTTATTGATGCCTATGTGTTTAGATCATTGAAATAGCTTATATGATAATGCTGTTTTACTACATAACAATATACTGGATGTTTGTTTTAAATTAATTCTAGTGCAATAATACCTGTTTCATCCTATGCTGATTTCCTTTCTCTTGATGGATTAATTTATCAATATATATATATATATATATATATATATATATATATATATATACATATATATCAAAGTAAGAGCAGCGCACACAAACAAAAAAATAAAATTTCCCAATTAATATTAGACGTATTCAAAAACTTACGGCGAGGAGTCTTCCTTCCTCCAGTCTCTTGCTGCTGGCTTATTTCGATATAACGTTCTCGAGAAACCTAGCTAGAACGACGGCGACGCTAGGTTTCTAACACACGGTTTCGGGGTATGTTGGTTAACGGCTGTGGAGAGTTTACTCTGTGTTCTTTTTCCAGTGAGATAGTTTCCACTGTCAAGGGTACCTGAGTATCACTTTGACGGCGTGAACACAACGGAGAGAGAAATTCTCCCGATGAATCCGCGAACACTCCAAAATGAACTAGCACCCGTCACCGTGGTAGGGAAAGTACATTTTCCCTTCGCGTTTTTCGCCTGACTCTGTGCTCTGTCTGCTATGAACTGACTTTTTATCATTCCCCCAATTTTTAAGGGATTTTCTGCTGATTTTCAAAAGGTTGCGTATTTTGTTTTAGAATGGACTTCGATTTTTGTAACTAACCGTTTGTGTAAACAACAAAAGTTTATATTTAACCTAGATTCGTTATTTACATTGTTGCAATGTTATGACCCTGCGTCATTTTTGTTTAACAAGAAGTATGTCGAGCTCTAGTTTTTTTTATTTGAAATAAAATATATATTTTACCGAGTGTTATGAAAAGAACTGATGTAATTTTCCCTTTTTAATATTCGTATTTATTACACTACCTTTCAAGACTGGTAGAGAAATTTCCAACAGTTGCGTGGAGGAAAGCAGAAATAATCACCTGGTTGGATACACGTAAAATCATCAACAAAGATCATTCGGCAGAAGGAGAATTATTAGCAATTGTAAAACAGCACAAAACAAATTTAAAAAAAGTATGTATTTGACGAAATGATATTAGACATTAGTTGTGCTACGATTACCACCATAATACTGTGAGCTTAACCCAATTGAACTTATATGGGCGCAAGTAATGGGTGACGTAGCACGGCACAATAAAACTTATAAATTAAAAGAGGTACAACAATTACTACATAATTCCATATTAAAGGCAACTCCAGACAATTGGAAAAAACATGTGAGTTAAACTAACAAAGAAGAACTTAAGATGTGACTAACGAACCATATTATTGATAAAGTTGTGGAACCCATAATAATTAACTTTGGAATTGAAGATTCATCAGATTCCGATATAACAAGTGAATGTGAATTGGAACTTCAATTGCGCCATCTATCTGTTTTCTGCAAATCACCCCTTTTTAGGGCTATTACACTTATTGACCGCTTCTCGTCAAAAATATTTTGAAATCTATAATATTTAAGTTATGACTTGAACCGGTTCTTCCTAAAAAAAACAAAACCTCGTTCGTGACAGTAATATTTCGAACTTATAATCTTCAGGACAATTTAGCATCGGACCTCCACCATTATGGTATTCAACTATATACATGGCAGCCCTACTTAACGTAAAACTTATTCATTAAATGACCGTACAAAACTGGTCAGATATGCCCAAATTTGTTAGACCCACCCAGTACAGTTATACTGGGATTTGCATACACGATGTGCTATCACTATGACGAAACGAAGTGTATAATATTTGTTCCTATTTGCTCCCTAAATTCTCTCCATGTTTTCCATTTCTCGTCTCTTAACCTCACTTTTACTAGATTTGTCTTCACAAAATCCTCCTTGTGTTTTAGTTATAGAATATTTTTTCCAGGCATCTTTCCTTTTACTGATTTCTGTATTTTATTATTCCACCATTTTGTCCGTTTCAATTTCTTATTAAATTTTCGTTAATAAGTACACAAAAATGCTTTTTCAAAATTTTCTATGGATTCGATTTCGTTGCATTAGCCTTGAATTTTTAGGTAAATCTTTTTTGCAGATTTGGGTGTTTTTGTTTATCTTTGGTTTTATATTTTCTTCTCTTGTTCATAAAATCTTGTGACTCCTTTCATTGCTTAATACACGGTTCAGTCAATGACATTTGTCCAACTAATGTGAAAATATGTTTAGTAATGCTTTGATTTTATCTTCATCGAGCAAATATAATTAGAATATCGAATGTTTCTAAAAAGACACTAAAAATTTTTTTCAACAAAGATCACTCGAATAAAATATAAATCACAACAGAATTCAGACAATTTATTTCCTAAATTATATGATATGATACAAAGAAGTAGGGTCTCACTCAATTTAAGCAAATATTCTTATATGGCCTGAAGAAGATGTTTCATTAACGTATAAAACTATATACGGACTGGTTGCATCTGGGTTATAAAAACCTGCACAATTTTTAGAGACTTTCCAACTTTCTGTTGAATTCCGTTTTCTACCAAACAACAGTGATAGTGTTTGGTAAAATAAGTCATTTTCTGTTGGAACCAATTCGTGTGCTTGTTTATAAGAATCTATAGCATCTTGTTCAAATGTTGGATCTGCTACATTGGTGTCTTCAACCTCGATTGCCTAAAATGATAATCAAACAATAATTATAAAAGGTTTTGAAATTAGTACAAAATGTAAAGGCTTGCATGAATAACCAAACTTCTCAGAAGATATGTATGTAAGTAGGTTACAAAGAGACCACGAACTAGAAAATACTCTTTATATTTCCCATTTTAGATTTTGGTTAAGTATTACGATTGAATATAACTGAAATAAATCAAAATCGAATTTTGAACATGACTTTGAATCTGTAGCTTTTAATATCTGACAGAACGAATGCGGGTCTTTGTTTAGTGCGTTTTATTTGTTTGCTATTGATATAAATTATTATTGTCGGTTCAAATTGTAATCTGATCACTATAATAACATTAGTTTATGGTGCCTCGTGTACGTAGACGCAATAATTTTCACCAACTATGTGAAGTTGAAAGAGGTCGTATAATAGGGATGCGCGAAGCTATAATGTCGCTTTGAGAAATTGCTAATAGAGTTAACATAAATATATCTACTGTAATGGGTCGTTGAAATCCACGAGATCAATTTCTAATGCATAGTGGGCTGCTATATAACAACAACTCTTAAGTTCAATTCATCGTAGAATGAGATTACTTGATCTGCAGTCCTTTCGGCCGTATCTCATCATATTATAAATATTTCTCCCTCAGCAACCAACAATTGCTTAAGAGTCTGCGAGATCCCATGCCTCACACTATTCCCAAAAAACACATTCTTCACACATAACCGTTGATTCTACTACAACCAACCGTAAGGAGCATGAGGGTGATTTCATTCTCTTAGGAACGAAACCTAGAAGTGTCCGAAAAATGCCAACCCCACCACTATCAACAACCCAACGACAACAACCAACCCAGTAACACTTAACAGCCCCGAAATACTCAACAACCCCGACTTTTCCAACAAACCCGACCTCCCCAATCCAAACCGTCACTCCAAATCTTGAATATCCGAAACCTTCCTGCAAAATACGTTTCCTAGAGGGAGTTCTTCAATCTGCTCAATACCAATGAGCTGTTTAGGGGGATATCTCTTTCTTGACGGCGAATCAAAATCAAACAGCCCTCTCAAAATACCTTCTAAAATCCCGAAGCTTTAGAAAAAAAGCTTCGTAACGCCATTGGAGACGACCACGTCACCATAATCTCACTCAATTCTGATCCCCAACCCAGAGCCTTCTCAAAAACAAGAAAACCAACCTTTTCTCTTGGCTGCAGATATGTAGACTTATCTATTTCTGACAAGGCATTTGAGGAAACTCTCGAATATCTCAATTTCCCTATATCCAAATCCTGGCGAATCATCGCCAAATCAACTAATATGCTCACTTCTATCTTTCGGATTCTAACAGAATCAGAAACGGCTTACCACATCGCCCTAAACAGGCATTCAATTCCACGGCCACTCACATCAGTTTGAGGACTCAAACACCACCCACCCACTTTCCGCAGTATCCAGATACTGCAACAGATGCTCCAGGCCAGGCCACCTTGCTAGCACATGCAAGGCCAAGCCGGTCTGCCCCTCCTGTGGTGCATTTGACAACATGTCCACCAATTGCACTTAGGCAAACTCCCCGTCTTGTAAAAATTGTTGCGATTCACACCCCGCTTACCATCCTCGATACCCTAAGTGGTTGGAAATACCAAAGACTCCCAGGAAATTGCACCGATTACCCTGGAAAAACCACTCAATCCATACGACCCCTCCACTGACTCCAAAATCCTTATCGAGATCCTAGCTACGACAATAATGAACGCCATCCCTACAGCCCGCGGTCTTGTAGCCGACACACCTACTTATATCATGCCAGTACCGTAACAAGTGACGTGGGAAACCGCGTCCACTTCGCCTTCACGTTCAAGCAACAGAATTAAGAAGTCATGAACTTCACAATCAGAACCGTGAATTGCCAAGGTCTAGCCAGGAACCGTCATCTTCAACACCTTCTACACTCCCAAAATTTACAAATATTATCTACCACTGATACTCTCCTAAGAAAGCCTCCGCGCTTCACTGGCTATACCACATTCCACTTAGATAGGAACTTTCACTGTCGCAAGAAGAGACTTCTCGTCCGAAACGGACTCCCCACGACCCCACACCCTCTCCCTGTACATCTGTTTCAACAGAACTTGGATTGATTAGACATTTATATATCGTGGAATAATACCACGACAGCCTTCTTTTCGTATTACAAACACCCTAATCAAGCATTATCAATCGGCTTCCTCGAATATGCATCCACTCTACCACAAGCCGTAATAATGGGCGAATTAAACCCTCGAAACATTATTTTCGGTGATAGAAACCCAAACATCAGAGTACTCGCCGACCATCTAGTCTCCCTTTCCATTTTCCGGATTAAAAACAATAATCCAATCCTACTAAGTCACTTCGGCTCTTCCATTGTCAACCACAAAATCTGCACAGATAGGTTGATAACCTGCATATACGAAGAAAGCTTCATAGGCGACTTCATCACCTCAGACCATGTCCCTTTACTGGTCAACACTTCTCTACATAGCTAGATGGACACATAAAATAACAGTTTGGAAGCCTAAACAGACCAAGCGAAGCATAGGACGCCCACAGAAGAGATGTGAGGACGATATTAAGAAGGTGGTAGGCAAGAACTGGTTAAGTACAGCTAGGAACAGGGAGACATGGAACAGGAGTGGACTACTATGGGTTGAGGAAGGAGGAGAATTCTCTACATAATCCAATCCTACCCCCGTCAATCACATTCACCTATCGCAATTTGAAAAAAAAATCTGATTGGGATTCCTTAGCAAACCACGTTTCCACTAATCTACCACAACCAATCATTCGTCATACTACTCATGATATAGATAATCAAGCAGAGGAATTCCAATGCCTCAGAATCGATGCACAAGTCGTCGCCGTTCCTCTCACCACCATAAACACTAGTTACTATGCTCGTCATCAAAGGAGTCTTCTCAATATCCGTCAGAACAGACAGTTATATATGGTATAAGTCTGCACTCGAGATCTGGCTGTCAAGACCCCATGAAACCGCCTAAACGCCGAGGTCCAGTTCAACATCAATGCTGAAGAGCAGAGAAAATGGAAGGCCGATAATGCCGAGCTGAATTGCAGACAGGTCGCGTGTTTTGGCACAAATTCTACCGCATTGTCGGCCTTAAAGGAAAAGTGGAAACGCATTTCGAAGTGCAAGGTAAGACGATCTACACACCAGAAGACGAAGCCACCGCTTTCAAAAATAACCTAAAACTGTCTTTACTCCAACTGACAATATTCGATTTCTCTGGCACTTTGCCATAGAAACAGATCTCCTTACCCGAAATATTACTCGGACCCACATGTCAATATTCCCCTAAATGAGAACTCACCACATTTTTCACCGTTTACTGTCGAAGGAGTTCATTAGGTTTGTCGTTCGGGGAGAGAAAGTGCCCCAGGGCACGACGAAATCTCAATTTATGAACTTGCGCCAGAAGAGATTTTCCCCCCGGTCTGCGACTTGCTGAACACCTGTCTGGCATTCTCATACTTCCCCCGATGTTGGAAATCAGCCAACGCCGTTCTAATCCCCAAACGCGGCAAATACCCTACAATGCCTGAATTATACCGTTCGGTTCCACTTATCAGCGTCTTAGATAAACTCTTCTGTAATGAAAATAACATCATCCCGGAATTTCAATTCGGATTCAGGCCATGCCATAAATATCAGAACGCCACCACAAACCATCGTAACTCGAGCTTTCAATCAACGACACTGCTCAGCCGCCATTTTCATGGACGTTCAAAAAGCTTTCGATCAGGTCTGACATGCCGAACTTGTGAGAAAACTACTGTGCATTCGATTGCCACTTCCGATTGTATTGTTACCTTACCGACCGTTATATAAGCGTCAAAGCTGGTCATTGCTTATCCGAATTATTTACCCCCCTAATTGGCATTCCACAAGGTTTGATACTCGCCCCTATTATATATAACTTATACGTATGATACACCAATACAACAACACCCTCAGGAAAAAACCCAATTATATGCGGACATCACCGCATAAATCATTTCCGCCACTGACATTCGCTCTCTCGATCTTTGATTCCAAAATCTCCTAACGCAATTTTTGAATTGATGCCGGAGATGGCGGGGGACTGTCAATACTCAAAATACCCTAGCTATAGTGTTTAAACACCCCTCTACTCAGAACGAATGACAAAATCAGCTGTTTAACTGTGAGTGAGATTTACTAACATTCTCAACTTGACGGCCGACCTGACAGATACACTAAATAAATTCCAGCGACGAGTTTGTTTCATTAAGGCACTGACATTCGGTTGAATTCACCTACCACCTTACTTACGTATAAAATCTACATCCGACCTATAATCGAGTACAGTTGTGTCGTCGCATCGATCGAGAAAGGTTACCTGCAAGTAGGAGCTCCAGTGAATAACCTGGTCACTGATCCAAACCAGGCCACTTCCAGCAGCGCTTGCCACCGGACTCGACAATAAACACTGAGATTCTTATCTCAACTCGTCCTTCATAGGACGCTCTTATTTGTCAAAAACTGCTCGTAACGAGCAATTTTATTTATGAATTTCCGATCTTCATAGAGCGAATTTATTTATGAGAATTGCTTGAAGCCAACATATTGAACGTAACCAACTAGAATCAAAACTATACCAGCCAGCTAACGGAGGACCAATTTTAACAGGTGAATATAAACACTAACCAGCAGACAAAAGGGTCAGGAAACCTTTAACCGGGGAGGAAACTCCCTCCGGCAGTGAGTCCGCTGCCGGCTTTTGTCCGCTTCCCTGAATAACTAACAACGAAGCAACTTTCTGCTTCGTCCTCTTTCACCCTCTACAAACAACAATGGCCTCCTCAACCCGTTCTCCGATTAAAACCCGGAGCCACGCGGTGCCGTCGATCTCTTCCCACGAAGAGTTCCCCCCGATTCGACCTCTACCCACCGACGCTATTGCCGTACTAGCCCAAATAACCAAAGAACTCGCCGACCTAAAAACAAAGAACCAACGACTTAAAACTGAACTTAACCAACTAAAATCCCAAGCCAACTCTCGTAGCTCCTCCAAGTCCCGCTGGGTCCATTCCGCCCAATCGCAACTATCACACACCTCCATCCATACAACACCTAACACCAACCAACAATCCAACAACCGCCGAGAACAAGAAGGGGACTTCACTCTCCTGGGAGAGATACCCAAGAGAGATCGAAGAATCCTTCCCACGCCTCCATCAGCCAACAATACCCAGCAGGCCCCTCCTTCCCAACAACCTCACCCTACTCAACCACCCCGCACTACCCAACATCAACAGCAACCAACTCCCCAACAAAACCAACAAGTCCCGCTTCAGACACTCAATATCAGAAACCTTCCGCAAAGATACGTCTCACAGCGGGAGCTTTTCAATCTCCTCAACACGCACGAGTTGTTGAGAGGGGAAATCTCCTACTAGAAGGCGAATCTTAACTGCACCGCCCTTCTTAGGATCCGCGCCAACATCCCTCACGAGGCCTTTGCAAAAAGGCTACGAAACACCATCGGCGACGACCGAGTCATCGTCGTTCCCCTCAGTCCAGCCCCCCGCGCTCGATCGCAATCACGAAATCGCAAACCAACCTTCTCACTCGTCTGCAGAAATGTAGACACTTCCGTCTCCGAAGAAGAATTCGAGGAAATCCTCACCGACCTGAAATTCCCACACAGCAGATCCTGGCGCATTCACTCCCGCCGTCGGGGCCGTCCCACCACAATGTTTCGAATCCTAACCGATTCCGAAATGGACTACCACCGAGCCCTCTCTCACGGCATAAAATTCCATGTTCTCTCACATCCGTGCGAGGCCTCCAATCCAACAAACCCCCTACCCGCAGTACCCAAATACTGCGTAAGATGCACTAGCACAGGCCACCTTGCCGAGTCATGCAAGGCCAAGCCGGTCTGTTCTTCCTGTGGTACATCTGACCACAGACCAAACGATTGCCCAAAGGCAAAAGAACCTACCTGCAAAAATTGTGGCGGTCCTCACGCCACCTACCACCCCAAATGTCCGAAGCGACTTGAAACTCCCAAAACCCCCCAAGAAACCGCTCCGGTAACACTTGAAAAACCACCAACCCCCTACGACCTTACGACCGACGCTAAAATTTTAATCGAAATTTTAGCAACCACGATCATGAACTCCGTCCCCACAGCACGCGGCCTGGTGGCTGACACTCTCTCACACCTTGTTCCTTCGTTTTACGGCTACAATTGTACCGTAACAAGTGGCGCGGGCAACCGCGTCCACTTTGCTTTCACCCCCAAACGCCAAAATTAAGTCATGGACTTCGTTATCGGGACCGTGAATTGCCAAGGTCTCGCCAGGAAGCGACATCTTCTTAAACACCTTTTACATTCCCAAAATATTCAAATAATTTCAATGACTGATACTAAATTAAAAAACTCCCCTCGCTTCACTGGCTACACCACTTTCCACTTAGACAGGAACTTCTACTGTCACGGCAACGGACTTCTTGTCCGCAACGGACTCCCCGCGTCATCATATCCTCTTCCCGCACTTCTGTCTCAACAGAACTTGGACTGCATAGCCATCGACTTATCGTGGGATAATACCACGACGACTTTCTTTTCATATCACAAACATCCCAACCAACCATTATCAATCGACCTCCTCGAATATGCAGCCTCTCTTCCACGAGCCATAATTATGGGTGACTTAAACTCACGAAATATCCTTTTCGGAGACACACACCAACCTCAACGGCAGACTACTCGCCGAACAACTTGTCACACTTCCCATCCTACGGATTAGAAATAATAATCCAACCCTAATAAGTCACCACCCAACACCCCCCCAACCCAGCCCTGAAGAGGAAACCTATCCTACACCAGGGCACCAACAAGAAAGACCAGCCAACCAAGAAAACTCCAACTCACCTCAAATCACTTACGAACTTTTCTCTCTCTCTCTCTCTCTCTCTCTCTCTCTCTCTCTCTCTCTCTCTCTATAATCGAGTATAGGGAAAAAGTTCATTGCACTTTCACCAATCGTCCCGAAAAAAAGATTCTGACTTGCGAGCAGTCAATTCTGAGATACTGCCAATGTCAGTCTCCTTATTCCCCTAACAATACCGTTTATGTTGTAATAAATACGAATACCAAAGAGAAAAATTTAATGTAGTAAATTTCAGAACATACGGTAAAACATATTTTATTTCAAATACAATTTAAAAGTGGAATGCGACCCACTTTTTGTTTAGAAAAATGATACAAAACCATAACAGTATTGAAACAAATAAAACATTTTACTAGGTCAAAATTAAATAATTGTTTTGTATACAACTAGTTAATAACGTAAAATCGAGGCCGCTTCAAAACAAAAAAAATGGATTTTGCAATTCGACAAAAAAAACCCAAACCTAATTCGGAGGGATAGTAACAACCAAGTACAGATCAGTCAGAGCGAGAGATAGTGTTGGGGCGAATTCGCGAAGGAGAAAGTCCTTTCCCTGTCAAGGTGTCGGGTGTCAGTTTTTTTTTTGGTGTTAGCGGTTTCAGAGGAAGAAGTTTCTCTCCGTTGTGTCAGGGCGTGAAAGGGATACTTAGCTATCCTTGACGGTGAACACTGTCCCCCTTCGTAACACAAAACGGGAAGACTCGCCCTCTACGCTAAGTTTTCAGCCTAGCCCGATACCGGTCACTGGCACTACCCGCGGTTGCTAAAAAGATAGTGAAGATAGGCAGTAGCAAGACCGGAGAAAAGAAGTTTTCCAACGCAGTAAGTTTTTAAACAAGTTGAGAGTTAAATTTTGTTTTTTTGATGAGGCATTTATTCGTTTATTTATTTTGCGCTGGTTCTAAACTTGGTATTCATAAATTCACTGTTTTACATAGGGAGAAGCTATAACGATATATTTATTTTATTGTCTGCTCTTTCACGGGGACTGGACAAATAGGCCGCTTTCAGTTAAATATTTAATGGCCAGGCTCACAATTTGGGCACAGCTCGTTCTGTAGGATATGAATTTATCGTGTGTGATGACAGAATAAAATTTCACAGGGTACCGCCAACCTGACAAGAGTTATTCAATTATTGTTTTGTTGCGCCACAAAATTCGCTTCCACCTCGTAGGTAGACTATAAATAAGAATTAACAGAATGTTAATTTGTACTTTGTATCAAAGGGGCCGGAGCGTATGATTTTTTCCTCTCTTGTTCCTAGCGAACTTGTGCTACGCTAAATAATTTTAAATTGTTTTTTTTGTTCAGACGTGATTAGGAATTTCTTCCAGATTAAGTAAAATAAATAAACATTGTAGGTTACTCAAAGACCGCAAATTTTGCAACTCGAAACTTACGCATTGGAACGGAATGATCGATAAACAATTATTGTTCATAGATCAGCAGAATTAGTTTACGACTCTACTTTGATATCAAATACAATGACACGAAACCACAGTGGTTTCGCATAGTATTGCGTTTAAGAGTAAATAAATATAATCTTTTATTTTTGCGCCTCGAGACAGGTGAATGTCGAACTAAGGGTTAAAGTATACACCCCTTACGCCCGTTGAGATACTAGAACAATGAGGGGGTAATTTCTCAGGGCGAGGGTTATATTATAATTGTTTTATTGATAGTCTTATGTTATACAGGGAAAGACGTGGGATGTACAATTTATGAATACGTGTATAGGTAATTTTATACCGGGGGAATTTAATAATTTTTGTTGATATTGGACTTCTGATGTATGCATATATAGATACAGATATATAGATACAGAGAAAGATCAATTATATTTTTTATTATATATAACTTTGTGGTTTTCCCATAATTTATTTATCATCCCTACCCAAATTTTCCCTAGAGTGTGTATCAACATTGGATACGAGACCGAGCCGAGAGAACAATCCTGTCCTGGCGATGTAAATCAAACCGTCTTAAGCCCAGGCGTTCCCAGCTTAAATCGGACTGGGGGTTGCCTCTCCACGCTTGGCTACAAATACAAAGGTAAAAAAGTATTGTTGACAGAAAAGGCTTTGGAGTGGTGACAGCGGACCCGGTATAGCAGGGTCAAACCTATTACATTTGGGGGCAAGGTATTACGTTAGGGTATAGCACTTATTACACTGGTGACAGCGTTTTTTTGTTAATAAACAACGCATTAGAAGAAGGCATAGAGTTGTACATCTGGTGACAGCATTCATTACAATGTCAGCATCGACATCGAGCCAATTCCTTCCCGTCTGAACAATTTACAAGCCCGATACGTGAATGGTACTATCGAATCGGGCAATGCAATTTCCAAAAACGCCCTCCTCACACCCTGGATCGCAAACAGACGGCCTCTTGGCAACAAACCCAAGAGGAAAGTTCCATTTCCTCCAGTCCGGCTACTAGCCACAGCCTACGACGACCTTCCCGCCGACTACTTAAACTACCGCGACAATTCCCCCATCTCAATCCGATAATCTCCTTATAAAATTTTATCATTTTTGTTATACCCTTTTTCAACCATCCTCCACCCCCCGTCGGTTTTCTGCGGTTTCCCTGTAGCATCGTGAATTGATTCACTAGCCAAATGGACCGATGACAGGGAATAATACAGCTGCAGCTGTATCCGCTTCCATTTGCTTGATCGTCGTTATTATTATTCTTCGAGTACCGCACCGAGCTTAAATTCATCAAAACTCCGCAAACACGTCTCCTCAAACACAATCTAACACCCATTCTCTACACATTTCTGAAATGTCTTCTAGTTACTTTTTAAAAAAAATTCCAAAAATCAAATTCTCTTTAATTCTTTGTCAAGGCGCCTGAGACACCCCAAAAACAACGTCTAACACTCAACTTCTCAAACTTCTGACCCTCCTAGCGAAACCAATCTTATAACTATCTGCAACACAGCGTGGTTCGTCGTCTCCTACGACACCGAAAAATCACCCATATTCTAGACACTCTTTATAATTCTATTCTAGACACTTTTTAAACACGCTTCTCCTCTAACATCAACCCTCGCTGCTAACCGGGTCGACCTTTCTCTCCAGTCATTTTTTAGTGAAAAGCCCTCTCCGCCACTCTCAATTCTATATACCTTTCTAAAAAATAAATTCTAGACTGCTTTTTTCTTCTCGTTCTAGACACTTTTTTTACCACTTTGCCCTCCAAAAACACCAAACTCATCCAGCCCCTCAGAGAAAATTAATCCTATATCGAGATAATCCCAATATAATTTAAAAATTCCCCACTTTTAAATAAAAAGCCCCTTCTAACGCAAAATTCATTTTGAACTTCTTCATCTCCTAGATCACAAATGAATACTACGCCCACATTTGTTGGTACTAGACAAGAGGGAAAATCAGTTTACTTTTATTTTCTTCGTTACTTCATGAAAACGAAAGATGAATCCATGAAACCAGAACAAGATAATGTTTTCTTAATAATAGGTGTGAAGAGCTATACATATTGTTGAGCTATTGCAGCTATTAGAGGTTTAATGATGATAGGAGAGTTTCAGAAAGGAAATGAGTATCGCTTTAATCAAAGCAGTGGATAATCAACACTTGTAAAGAAGCATGGGAAACACAGAAAATTACAATGCAGTGGAAAAAAATGTAATACTACGCATGCACTAAAAATGAGAAGAATCAACACATAACATAACATAAACAAAATGTTTATATATTTTGTAATATTATATTATTACTTACACCTTCACCAATTGTAAAAAGTAAGCATAGAGCTAGAATATAAACACACTTCATTTTAAAACAAATTAGCTTTTAGTTAAATAAATATATGCTTAATCAAAATTATTTGTATTATTCTTGTTTAACCGCAAATCCTGTTTTATACCAAATTTCTATCTTATCAGTCACTTTTCAAAATTATGGTGATCGCAGTTTTTTCATTGTTCTAATTGTTTTTGCGATAAATTATAGGTTAGTACTTTATAATTTTCGTATAGTAAACACTTAGCGATATCTTTTTCCTGAAAACGTTTATCATATCTGTGCATTGTTTTAACGTGTTCACATCTCAGTAATAATATAACAAGAGAGTGAGAATAAATTGAAAATAATTTGACAGATTTTTTGAAAACTTGTTGCCAGGCAATAGTCTCGAGAGCCCGCAGGGCTCGAGTGGCTATTTCCAAATGGCAACAAGTTTGAACAAAATCTGTCAAATTATTTTCTACATTATGAAACTCGCGAAATATATTTGACTAGATTATTTTTTTATTCACAAATTTTTACAACAAAAAAGCTTGTCTTTTTTACTGCTTCTTTATCATAATTTCCGTCTTTTCTTTTCATGTTATAAGCCCAATCTTCCAAAATCAATGGCAGAGTAGCTGTTGTAGTAGATTGATCCAGAATATAATTTATTTCTTTGGTAAAGGTCTTAAATTGTCTCCATATAGACTGATTACTTATAAGAGTATTTTTCGAAGTAGTTTCTAAAATCTTTTTTGTTATTTCTGCATCAGAAGAGGTACATTTTCATCCATTTTATATATCGCGTTGACACAATTAGGTAATTATTTTGACAACTATCTGACACTTGCTAGGCAAATAAATGCAACAGTGATTATTCCCGAGCATAATCACAAGAGATTTATTCCCACCATAATAATGACATAATTGGTTGAAACTTACCCTTGTGACAAATAAAGAAGCATTTCAGTGGTTTTAAGAAACGTCAAAAAATAATCACAATAATACCTTGTTAATCACACCTATTTAATCAATAAATTACCCATAAGCTAATACACCTCAAATTATAAGCAACGCAAAATTATAAGTTACCTAAAAAACGCTTAAAAGTATAGGTCTATATCTGTTTTTGAAACTAGACAAAAAATGTATTTAGATTGAAAAATACATTTTTTCGATTTCTGAGAAAGTATAGGTTATTGCAGATGCCTCCAAATCAGATTACAAATCAATAAAAAGGTTTGGTAAGAGAGTAAGGACTCATGTACATTTTCTACTTGGTAACGAAAAACACCTTTCGTTATCAATCCACTTAGCCCCGGAAACACTATGAAATTTATGATACAAAATGCTTCAAATCAACGTACAGAAACTAGCTATAGTTGAGAGTAGCAGTAGTTAGAAATATATTGGAAATAATATTCCAAGACACCGAAGTCGTAATATGGATCTGTAGTTACACATCTCGAACCTAGTTTCTGATATATACGTTATTTTTATGCTATTTAAAATTGTAGAAACGGATTCAGTTAATAGTCCATAGAAATTTTAGAAAGTCAATTTTCAGTAAGGAGCAGTGTTTTGAGAACCCTTAACTACTTTGGGAAATCTACTGGAGTCGAATATTTCGTGAATGAAACTTTCTAGAACTCTATATAATGGAGGGGGTAACGAACTATATTTTTGTAGAATAGATGGAATCGTTTGTTAATTTTTCGACACATGGATAGGTGGAAAATATTTGAATGAAAAAGAATACATAAATGGGTGAAGGCAATTAGAAGGGAAAAATGGAAACTATCTAAGCACGTTATTATTTGCAGTCACAATTTTGTTGAATCTATTGAAGGAAGGAAGCTATATTCCATTGGCTCTTCGTTTCCTTTGCATATGATGTCAGAAAACATCCAGGTAAAATAGTTGAAATTGTGTTTTGTAATCTCTATATTGGGAGCTTCTTAAAAACTTTTATTATAGAAAAGAAGGATTTAAAAATGTAGAGAAAGGGACTTATTTCTTGAACCTAGATTACCTCTAAAGAAATCGAGAACAAATTTGGAAATTCTTGCCGAAATTTCTTAGAAAATCGAGCAAAAATTGAAAACTAATAGAAAATGACGAAACATGAAACTGAAAAAAGCCTCAAATGTAAAGTAGAAGTAGCTAAGTTAAACACATTTATTTCGGAGTTAGAACACAGTATACGAATATTTCTTCAATATTATGCTCAATAATACTTTCAAAACACCATTTTTTCTAATGCGGAGGAATCGGAGTAGCACCTTAACCGGGGTGTTGAAAAAAATGTTAGAGATAAAAATTTAGAAATCGAGAAACAAAAAATAGTATTGAGAATGAACAAAGTTATTCACTTGAAATGTCAATTAAAAAAACATTAAAGGTCTATTAAAACACAACAAGTCCCGCCACGTCACAATTCCGGTGCCGATCCGGCTTATTCGTCAAAAAAATATTCTTAAATAAAATCGTTATGACAGCATTCACATTCGTCCGGCGACGAACAGTTTTAGCCGGCCGGCTCAAATCCGTCTTCGTTCCGGCCGATTTTTATATTCTCCGAGAAGATTTTTTGCAATTTTGACTGAAGCATTTCGGAGGGGTTGTCAATAATATGGACTTTTACTTATGTGACATTACAGAGCTGTTTTCGCAACTTTCAGCAAAATATTTATATGTTTATATTAAAACATGTGTTTTATTACATTATACTTAGAAAAAGGGTTGGGTTTATAGTAAAATATTTTCTACATTTTTGGTTGATAAATGATAGTTACTTTTCCATTTATCTATTTGTTAAGTTCACTTAATACCCGAACAGTTGAAATATCCTAAAAACATAGTTGAATACAAATATTCCAGTAAGTTCTGATTTAAAAACAAGTTTTAACTTGTTTTAATGCTCACAATACAATACAAAGTACAAGATTTAATAATATCACACCTACCTCAAGCAAACAGCAAGGCGTCGCCTTGGTGAAATAGCTTTTCTCCAATATATGTCCTGTTTTTCTGAAAATTTTGAAAACAAAAGGTTTGGCAGCTCTTTGACATTCTAAAATATAGGTAAAATTTGACATTATCTTCCACCAGTCCTTTTTACAGTGTGATATATTCCCCCTCGGTATCCCGCGCATCATCGACTCATTTACGTTTTTTAACTTTTTTTGCGCCTCTTCTCGTCCGAACATATAGCAATAAAAATTCCGAACTCTTCATCTAAGAACCGTCTTTTCAACAATTCACGGGTCTTATTTCGTGCGTGTATGAACACACATGACGGAAAACATAAAAAAGTTCGGTGACGAAACTGAATCTGTTCGCCGCCGGAACTGTGACGGCACTGATGTGTTTGAATCGGTCTTATAACATGAGGTGACAAATGCGCGAGGTGAAGCACTGCTGGAAGTCATCGCTAAACTAGATGTATCCTGCTCAATAGCGGTGATACACCAACGTTCATCAGAGGAGACGCTAGCTCCATTGTACATCTCACATTCGTCAGTAGCAGTCTCATCAAGGAAGGCCACTCCTGGAAGGTGATGGATATCTATACAGCCAGTGACCATGGTGCAAAATCTTGGGAAATATCAACTGACCAGAATTCCAAGAGAGCAAAGAGACACACCCACATAATTGGGTGGAAGGTAAAATCTTTCAATTCCGCTGTTTTAGATAGAGATACATGCATCACAGGAAATGCGGAGGAGAAGCCCGAGGATCTTATGATGAGAGTAACCCAGACTTGCGACGCGAATATGCCTCGAAAACGTGGCGTGAACTAACGTCCATCGGTACACTTATGGAACGATCATCATCAGCGCTATTCGTGAAGAGTGCCTAGCGTGGCCATGGGCGACAAAACTCTGCTTAGCTGATGACAGAGTACAAAAAAGCACGGTTAAACTTGAGCAAAGATATCAAAGATAGCAAAAAGAAATGCTGGGAGGAGCTTATAAATGAGGTAGAGAAGGACCCGTGGGGCAGACTGTATAAGGTGGCTATGATCCGCCTGAAAAACCAAGCAAACCCCACAACTGTTACAGAGTATCGTCACCGCGCTCTTTCCTTAACAACGAGAATTTTATTACTCAGCAAAGCAGTGTGATTTGGAAGAAATCCCGCCAATCACGGAGGACGAGCTGATGGAAGCACATAAGCGAGTAGGGAACAACAAAGCACCGGGACTAGACGAAATCCCAAACATCGCTTTGAAAACAGCTATCAAAGCAGTACCGACCTTGTTCGTAGCGGTTTCTGACAAATGTCTTAAAGAAGGAACTTTGCCTCGGAAGTGGAAATAACAAAGGCTGGTACTACTTCCTAAGGGGAAAGAGCCACCAGATGAACCGTCATCTTTTCGGCCGCTCTGTATGCTAGATACAGCAGGCAAGATGCTAGAGCGAATCATTCATCAAAGAATTGAAGGAGTAGTTGAACCGCTCTCAGCTAACAACCAATAGGGCTTTCGCAAAGAACGATCAACGCTAGACGCGGTCAATTTGTTTGTCCCTACATCCAAGGATGCGTTCGCGGGAATCAGATGAAAGAGAGGTACAAGAATTATTGCCTAGCTACACTGAACATTAAGAATGCCTTCAATTCTGCTTATTGGGACTACATTATGCGGGCTTGAAAAGGAAAACATTACCAGGATACCTGCGTCGAATGGTAGCGAGCTACTTTACATATCAGCTCCTGAAATACGACACGAAGAACGGTCCAAGGGAATATAAAATAACTGGAGGAGTACCCCAGGGCTCCGTTCGAGGCCCTCTTTCGTGGAATACCATGGACGATGGTCTGCTGAGGCTAGTCGTGCCAGATAATGTTAAACTCGTGGCATATGCAGACGACGTGGCGGTAGTAATCATCGCAAAGCACCTTGATGAGATGAATCTAGCGTTTGACATCACCTTCGATAGAGTAACTAGTGGATGAATACGGTGAAACTGCAATTAGCACAGCACAAGACCAAGGCGGTGCTAATAACTAGTAGGAAGTGGGTAGAAACCATCACGCTGGGAGTTGGAGACCACGAAGTCACATCACAACCGTTCATTCGGTATTTGAAAGTGATGCTTGATGACCGACTCAACGGCAGGTAGATCTTGTAAGTGCCAAGGCATCTGTGGTAAGAGCAAGCCTATCACTGTTGATGCCTAATGTTGGAAGCCTAAAACAGAGCAGAACGACACTATTATCTTCAGTAGTGACGTTAGTGCTGACCTATGGAATTTCCGTTTGGGCTGAAGCTCTCGGAATGCAGCCCATTTGAGTGCTAACCGAAGAACGACAAACCCTGTATCCACGACGAAGATCATCTATGTTAAGCTCTGATGATCTCAGATCTGAAGAACGGCAGCAGAGCATACGACGATGGCAAGCGCAATGGGATGCGCCAGTGAAGGGTAGATGGACGTATCGTCCTATACCACAGATCGATGCTAGGCTTAACAGAAACCATGGAGAGATCAACTACTACCTGACACAGATGCTTTCAGGACATGGCCGCTTTCGGGCATATCTTCATTGCGTCAAGCGAGATAATTCTCCAGTGTGTCCATCTTGTCCGGGAGTCACTTAAGACGCGGACCACGACATTAGAAGAATCAATGTTATCATCAGACGCTGCCTGGAACGCGACCAGCACTTTCGCCACGGAAATCCTGAAGTATTTGCGTTCCATGGATAGGAAGAGAGCGAAAGAAAACCATGGATAGCAGTTCACAAGAAATTACTTCACCTAACTGAATGAAGAGCAGCAGCTATATCCTCTTCCTGCGGAGTAACGCTTAACGGCGTCAGTCAGTATTTACTCTGAATTCGACATAGCCAGGCCAAACAACAGGTCCTGATGATACGTTAAAGTATTTTCCTACCTCTATGATAAAACACACACACACACTATGCTATTTACAATTATGTTCAGAATCGCTTTATTTCGAACAAACTATCAGATAAGTCTGTATGTGAAGCACCTTCCGTTACTATATCTATAGGGACCGCCAATTATTAAATTATTGTAATTGCATTATAAAAATACAAACAAAATAAAAAATATAAAAAACACGAAAAGTAACATTATACATAAAGTGCATTCTGATTATAGCGATGCTGATTACGTAGGACAAACATCACAGTATTTGGAAAATATATTAAAAAAATTATCAATGACTATAACAATAAAACAGTACTAGCCATAACCTATAAAGACACAAGTGATGTTATACTTACAGATATCCCTGAGATACATGCTCTTTGGATTGTTATATCTAGCAGGTGTTCTACGAAGTAATCATTTTTCTATCAAGGAATTGTAAGCGATTAACAGTCCTGGTGTAGAAATGTTACCAGATACAATGGCTTTACGAAGATTTCGCTGTTTCTTGGATGATCACAGATATACGATATATCTACTAGGGTGTTAATAAGAACTTTGGAAAATATGGATTTGGATTGCGATATTGATTGTCAACCATCATGGCGAAAATGACGTGAACAAAAAGGAGATAATCGAACTATGCAACAACTTCAGATCCACATATCTTATGCAGCTATTTGCTGATTTACGAATTATAGCACTGGATATAGACATAGAAAACATAGGCGAATTATATGAACATATCTGCTTGCTGTTATCATGGTATGTCGAAAGTATTGGTAAGGAACTCCGACAATATCCTATTATATTTGTATTCATATAGGTAAGAGCAAAAAGATTTCAATATATATTTTTTTCAGTTTTCTAGTTCCGATCAATTAATTACTCGACAATTTGAAACCATTTGAATATAATCCAAAATAACTTCAACCTATTCATTATGTCGAAACCCAATATTGTTGACAATTTTATAACGGGATTAGAATAAAATACGATTGATGCATATACACGTTTCTACTCTTAAAAAAGTCTAGAAGATTGAATCCATTCTGAAATTGCATTATTAGAACGAACAAAACCAGTTTTTATTGAAATTGGAAATAAGCTCCCATAAAATACTTCAGAATAATTTATTGTATTATTTTTATACAGGAGTTTGTTATTTTTCATATTATAATTGAATTGGGTTGATTATTGAAGTTCCTTTAGAGAAAAGTATGGAATATCATTTTACAAACGTTTTAATTGAAATTACTATAGAGTATGTGTGAGTACATTACATAGTTTCACTGTACGAGGAGAGGAGAAATCAGCAGTTCAAACCATTATTAAAGACATCCATAAAATAGATTTAATTGTAGAGAATGTTCTAGACAAATATATTTTTGGCAAAAACTACAAAAATACTTAGTTTTCGATCTCTATATAAATAACATCTACGTCTACCTTGCTGAGGCATTTCGTATTATGTGATAGATTTTCAGAAAATTGGATATCTTTTTTGCTACTATTTTCCTGACCTCTAGACAATTATTCGCAGTTAACCCGTTGACTCATGTAGGGAAGAATAAGACTTCTGGCAAGTTCTTTCAAAAATATTCTTTCCCCGGTGTTGACATTTTCTGTGGAATCTTCAATATTGCTTTGTTCTAAGTTACTTTCATATATAATATGAGCATTTATAGCACCAACGTTCAGATGCTAAGGACGAAACACTTCCCGACAAGATGTAAACATGCAAAAATGATCATGCTAAGAAAATTTGGAAAAAGCCCAAAATTCCCGCAAAATTATAGGCCAATCAGTTTGTTACCAGTCATGAGTAAAATAGCTCAAAGATCAATAATGTGGACTCTGAACGAACAATCAAGTGTTTTAAACGTGATACCAGACAAACAGTTCAGTTTCGGGGAAGAATACAGTACCGAACAGCAAATCTTGAGACAGGACAGGAGCTATGTTCCTAGACATAAATAGGTAAAGCCTTCGACCGAGTATGACAGGATTGATTACTATATAATATGAAAGAGGCAGGATACACAAAATCTCTCATAAAACTCCTGAACAGCTACCTCAAAGAGAGAAAATTCCAAATGAAAGTAACAAACGAAAAATCAGAAATAGGCCAACAAGAAGCGGGAGTACCACAAGGAGCAGTACTATCTCCCATTCTATACAATATATACAACGCAGACATCCCAAAAATAGAGAACACCATGAATGTACTCTACGCCGGCGACACCGCCATAGTCACAAGATGCGTGAAAAAGAAAAACATCACAAACATACTGCAAACAGCCACAAACGAAGTCGACGAAAAGTGCAAATTATTTAAAATTAAGATAAACTACAGTCCCGTTTACAAAAAGAACTCTCTGGTGAAGAAAAAATAGAAATCGACGGCGAGGAAATCGAATGGACAGAAGAAGCGTAATACCTTGGAGTAACGATGGATCAGGCACTAACAACCACCCAACATGTGAAAAACATAGTGGACAGAACGAGGCATGCGAAGGCAAGATTCATAAGAAGTACGTACGCCTCAGTCGCCTGGGGACCCACATGTAACACATCCATGAAGAAATTACAGGCCCAACAAAACATATTGATAAAACAAGCGACAAACGCCGCCTGGTACAGAAGAACCGAAGGAAACACAAGTAGAAAAATTACTGGAAATAATGGACGCAAGAGCGAGAAAACTCTTCGATGAGATAAAAACACACGGAACTCAGGGACCTAACAGACTATAAAAAAGAAACTATAAAAAAGAAGATTATGAGAATTACAGAAGAACGAGGAAGCAAATAGAAGAATAAGTTACACAAAAAGAACAACCCCACCAAAAAAACGTGCAAGCAAGCAATGGCTTGTACACAAAAAAAAACCGTGCAGGCGACAATCGTCTGTACATCAAGAAAAAAACGGGGAGACCAAGTAAGAAGAATGAGGAACCCCCGACACGGTAACTTCGCGCTACCCATCAAGGTAGGCGCCGAGTAACGCATCGGGAAGAGCAATAAAGAAGGTTTTGGACCACTCAGATTAGGGCATTTCTCGCCGAAGTAGGCAAGAAAAGTTACGGCTGAGGTTGCGATCACATACACACACACAAATTTCGACGACTATACAATCAATCGTAAAGGACAAGGGAGTATATCCACAATAGCCACTCCATCGAAAGAACAAGAAGATCTCCTGGAATCTTTAACAGAATTAGAGGAAGAGGAAGAAGAATACGCGTGAAATGCGAACTTCAATGAGATCCTGTGGGATTGACAGGGGTTGGTGGATTGCCCTACTTCACACCCGCCCATGGACCTATTCCGGAAGTGAATGCTTAACGGGACGAGTTTTTCTCAGTACCCACGTACCTTTTGTTTTTAATTGAATGAAACGTCACCTACAAATTTTACCTTTACTCCAGTTAATAGATTTGGTAGGGCTGCCTACACTTTAAGGGATAAAACTATAATATAAAATTCACTTTTGTACAAACGCCTTTAAAATAATATTCGGGAAATAGCATTTGTTCCAATATGCCCGGAGTTGGAGAAGCGACCACTTATATATTTTTATGAGAAATAAAGAGTGAAATTGTTGGTTCTCTCATGAAGAGTGGAGGTAGTAAGGCATTGGAAGTGGAAGAAATTCTTAAAAATATTATTAGAAGACAGGTATACTCATTGTACTTTAATAAACAAATTCGAACGCTGGACAAATTATTACATTAATTAACGAAAATGATGAGGTTCCATCAATGAGCTGAAGAAAGTTATGGAAATTATTACGAGAAATTAGATTTCACTGGGAGAAGTATAATCAGGAGTCACTATTAATTGATAGGGAAGACATTATATGCTGGAGAAGGGACTATCTTAGAACAATTAAAAGGTACCGAAAAGAAGGAAGAAATATTTATTATTTAGACGAGACTTTGCTAAACGAACGTCATACCGTGTCACAAGTATGGGTAGATACGACAGTGAAACTTATTTATCAAATGACCATACAAAACTTGTCAGATATACCCTAATTTGTTAGACCCACCCAGTACAGTAAAACTGAGATTTGCATACATGATGGGCTATCACTCTGTCGGAAACGAAGTGTATACTATTTGCTCCCTAAATTCTCTCCATGTTTTCCATTTCTCGTCTCTTATCCTCACTTTCACTAGATTTGTCTTCACAAAATCCTCCTTGTTTTTTAGTTATAGAATATTTTCTACAGGCATTATTCTTTCCTTTTACTGAATTCTGTATTTTATTATTCCACCATTTCGCCCGTTTCAATTTCTTATGAAATTGTCGTTAATGAGCACACAAAACTGCTTTGTTAAAATTTTCTATGGATTTGATTTCGTTGCATTAGCCTTGAATTTTTGGGTCAATCCTTTTTGCAGATTTGGTTATTTTGTTTATCTTTGCTTTTATATTTTCTTCTCTTGTTTATAAAATCTTGTGACTCCTGTGGCTGCTTGATACATAGTTCAGTCAATGATATTTGAACAACTAATGTGAAATTATATTTAATATTGCTTGGATTATCTTCATCGAGCAAATATTTTTCAAATTAGAATATCGAATATTTCTAAAAAGGCACTAAATAGTTTTTTTAACAGGATCACTGGAATAAAATAAAAAATAACAACAGAATTCAGACAATTTATTTCCTAAATGATATGATATGATACAAAGAAGTAAGGTCTCACTCAATTTAAGCAAATATTCTTATATGGCCCGAAGAAGATTTTTCTTGAACATATAAAACTATATACGGACTGGTTGCATTTGAGTTATAAAAACCTGCACAATTTTTAGACACTTTCCAACTTTCTGTTGAATTCCGTTTTCTACCAAACAACAGTGATAGTGTTTGGTAAAATAAGTAATTTTCTGTTGGAACCAATTCGTGTGCTTGATTATAAGAATCTATAGCATCTTGTTCAAATGTTGGATCTTCTACATTGGTGTCTTCAACCTCGATTGTCTAAAATGATAATGAAACTATAATTATAAAAGGTTTTGAAATTAGTATAAAATGTAAAGGCTGGCATGAATAACCAAACTCCTCAGAAGATATTTGTATATAAGTAGGTTACAAAGAAACAACGAATTAGAAAATACTCTTTATATTTCCCATTCTAGATTTTGTTTATGTATTACAAATAAATATAACTGAATTAAATAAAACTAGAAAATCTAAAATATTTGTTAGCTAGTGGAAATGATGACTAGAAATTAATTCAAGTAAATCAAAAGTGTATTGGAGAAAAACAAAGAGATACCCTGCTAGAAGAAGTACAATAGCAAATAAAATATTGTACAAAATGCAAATACTTTAAGCCTTTTGTTTTAATTAGCCACCAGATAATCAAGAACTGTTCCAGCTTAATTCATATTTTCAAGAGTTTAAATCCCAACAGATGTATTGTTGAAAATGCAACACCTAGTGAATATCAATTTATTTCAATAGATTTTGGCTGATATACATATACTACATTAATTCATTAAAATTTGAACATGACTTTGAATATGTAGCTTTTAGTGTTTGTTTATTGGCGTTTTATTTGTTTACTATTGAGATAAATGATTATTTTTGCTTTAATTGTAATCGTATAACTATAAAAACATTAGTTTATGATGCCTCGTGTACGTAGACGCATTAATTTTCAACAACTATGTGAAGTTGAAAGAGGTCGTATAATAGGGATGCGCGAAGCTAGAATGTCGCTTTGACAAATTGCTAATAGAGTTGGCATGAATATATCTACTGTTATGAGTCGTTGAAATATCTGTACAGAAAAGAGAGGCACCTGTGCAAATGAATTGAGAAGAAGTGCTTTTAGGGATTGGTTCAGTACCGCGAGATCCATTGCTAATGCATGGTTGGCTGCTATATAACAACAACTCTTAAATTCAATTTATCGTAGAAAAATATTGCTAGACCTGCAGTCCTTTCGGCCGTATCTCATCCTATTATAAATATTTCTGCTATCAAAGAGTTCACTCCCTCACCCACCTACAATAGCTTAAGAGTCCCATGATTCACACTATTCCCACAAAACGCACTCATCCCACATAATCGTTGATTCTACTACAACCAACCGTAAGGAGCAAGAGGGTAATTTCACTCTCTTAGGAATGAAACCTGGGAGAGTCCAAAAAATGCCAACCCCACCACCATCATTAACCCAATGACAACAACCAACCCGGTAACACTCAACAACCCCGAAACACCCAACAACCCCGAAACACCCAACAACCCCCACCTCCCCAGTCCAAACCGTCACTCCAAATCCTAAATATCCAAAACCTTCCTGCAAAATACGTTTCCCAGAGGGAGTTATTCAATCTGCTCAACACCAATGACCTATTAAGGGGGATATCTCCTTCTTGAAGGCGATTCAAAATCAAACAGCCCTCTCAAAATACCTTCCCAATATCCCCTACGAAGCTTTAGGAAAAAAAGCTTCGTAACGCCATCGGAGACGACCACGTCACCATAATCCCACTCAATCCTGCTCCCCAACCCAGATCCCTCTCAAACGGCTAACCTGACAGCTACACTAAATATAGTCCAGCGACGAGTTTGTTTCATTAAGGCACTCGGCGGAAGATTCGGTCGAACTCACCTACCCCCTTACTAACGTATAAAATCTACATCCGACCCATAATCGAGTATAGAGAAAAAGTTTATTGCACTCTTCCCGGTCGTGCTGTAAAAAAGATTCTTACTTGCGAGCTGTCAATTCTGACATACTGCCAATATCAGTCTCCTTATTCCCATAACAATACCGTTTATGTCAACATCGACATCGAGCCAATTCCTTCCCGTCTGAACAATTTACAAGCCCGATATGTGAATGGTACTATCGAATCGGTCAATGAAATTTCCAAAAACGCCCTCCTCACACCCTGGATCGCAAACAGACGGCCTCTTGGCAACAAACCCAAGAGGAAACTTCCATTTCCTCCAGTCCGGCTGCTAGCCACAGCCTACGACGACCTTCCCGGCGACTACTTAACCCTTAGCTGGTGACGCGGAGTCTGTCAGACTCCGCGCGCCATTTACTTACACTTTTCCCCCCACTATGAATTCGAGCAAGTTCATGTGCGATGCAGTAGCTTCATAACTTTTAGTGTAATTCAAGCTGTGAAAGAGGTATCACAATTGCTCTTTCGCAAACTCTGCAACGTTACTAGTGGAGTCTCTGAGACTCCGTGTCACCAGTTGTGTTACAAATAAAAAACTGCATCATGTCAAAATTTCGCGAAGAAGTTACCGTTTTAGATCCCGATTTTGAAGAAAAGTGTTTAAAATGGTATGAGGAAGAGGGTGATACTAGTGACGAAGAGTCAGGTGATAATTATATAGAAAGCGATCATGACTCAGTTAGTGAAATGGATGTTAGTGATTGTGAAAATCCAAATGAAGATGCTAACTGCATGGATAATTTCCAGTCAAGTGATTCTGCAAGTGATATTCCGGAAAGTGAGAAAACGGGACAATATTTTTATGGAAAGGGTAAAAAGAAAAAATTCAAGTGGGCTAAAGCTGAACCAGTTAGAAATGTTCGCACATTAGCGCATAATATAATTCGACTTCCAATGGCACGCAATCAACCGGAAGGTAATATGCCTTCACAGTTTTTTCATAGAATGTTTTATTCGGAAATGTACGAAGTATGTATTCAATGGACAAATGTTAAATTGGCAAAAATGCGAGAAAAATATAGACGATATGATAAACCCGAACTATGTGACATCGGTCTTGTTGAAATGAAATCTTTTTTAGGAGTCTTATTGTATACGTCCATCTTCAAATCAAATCATGAAGATATCAGAAGCCTCTTCGCTACTGACGGTACTGGCAGAGAAGTGTTTCGTGCGGTGATGTCAGAAAAAAGATTTCTTACACTATTGGTGGCTATGAGATTTGATAATCCGGATGACAGACCTCAAAGGAAAACTATTCATCCAGATGCGGCAATTCATGATTTTTTTGAATTATTTGTACAAAGTATACAAAAAAGTTATATAGTAGGAGCAAGTGCCACTATCGACGAAATGTTAGTATCATTTCGTGGAAGGTGTGCATTTAAAATGTATATTCCAAAAAAACCATGCAAATACGGGATAAAAATTCAGTGTTTGACAGATGCACGTACGAGTTATGTGTACAATGTGTATATATATATGCTGGAAAAGGAACTGATGGCTACGGTCTAACTTCCGATGAGAAAAAACTGGGTATACCCACTCAGGTTGTTTTGAGATTATGTAAGCCGCTGTATAATTTAAATCGGAATATAACAACAGACAATTGGTATACATCTGTCCAAGCAGCAAATTGTTTACTGGTAAAGGGACTAACGCTTGTTGGAACCTTGAAACAAAATAAAGGAGAAATTCCTACTCAATTTCTACCAAGTAACAATAGACAAGTAGGTGAAAGTTTATATGGTTTCACAGAACATTTAACCTTGTTATCTTATGTACCGAAAAAACGAAAAGCTGTTGTGCTTCTCTCATCTATGCACCATGCCAAAGACGTGGACAGGGAAAAGAACATTCCAGAAATTATATCATGATATAATTTAACAAAGGGTGGTGTAGACACTGTAGATGAGAAAACTGTGAAATATTCTTGTAGCCGCCGAACTTGCAGATGGTCCATGGCAATTATTTATAAGATTATTGACATTTGCATGTTAACTCATACATCGTATATTCTTCTGCTCCTGGAAACGAGTTATCAAGGTTTGATTACATCAAACAACTTTGCAGTGCGTTAGTAGAAGACCAAATGCGTAGAAGATTACAAAAAAACATTCCACGGGAACTCAAATTTATCATATCCAAAATTCTCAAAATAGAGGAAAATCCTGGGGAAACTGAAGAAACTAAATTGGAAATCCGCAAATACTGCTACATATGTCCATCTCGGAAGAAAAGAAAAACATGTTATATTTGTTTTGAATGTAAAAGACCTATATGCCTCCAATGTTCACGAAAATGCTGTTTGCAGTGCTGTGAAAATAAAAATGACTAGCGTTTATTTTGGCTAACAACTACCGGGTGGTGAATTGTTTAGTTGTTAATTTTTCAGAGAGACATTTATGTTGTTTTATGGAATAATCTCTTTACTTACGCCAGACACGATTTTTAATTCGATTTTTGTCTCAGTTGGTTTATTATCGTTTAAAATTACATTACTCTTTTTTTCATTTAAGATATAGCAATATCTCTGGTATTTCCTAAAAATTGTTATATTGCAAACACGTTTGTTCTTTATTTTGCAATAAAATTATAAAGAAAAGGTTACCTATTTGTTTTTTTCAGATATTGATTTAATTTTTATTTTACTAATATTGTGAAGCTTCATCTTATATATAAGAGTCTATCAGACTCCATGTCACCAACTAAGCGACTCAAATGACATGTCACCAGCTAAGGGTTAAACTACCTCGACAATTCCCCTATCTCAATCCGATAATCACCTTATAAAATTTTATCATTTTAATTATACCCTTTTTCAACCATCCCCACCCCCCGTCGGTTTTCTGCGGTTTCCCTGTAGCATGGTAAATTGATTCACTAGCCAAATGGACCGATGACAGGCAATAAAACAGCTGCAGCTGTACCCGCTTCCATTTGCTTGATCGTCGTTATTATTATTCTTCGAGTACCGCACCGAGCTTAAATCCATCAAAACTCCACCAACACGTCTCCTCAAACACAATCAAGTCCACCGCCACCATCCAACACTCATTCTCTACACATTTCTAAAACGTCTCCAAGTTACTTTCTAATAAAAATTCCAAAAATCAAATAATAATAAATTCTCTTTAATTCTTTGTCAAGACGCCTGAGATACCCCAAAAACAACGTCTAACAACTTCTCAAACTTCTGACCTTCCTAGCCAAACCAATCTAATAACTATCCGCAGCACAGTGTAGTTCGTCGTCTTCTAAGACACCGAAAAATCACAATATCTATCTCAACAAACACTCCCAACTCCAGCCCCGCAGAGGAAATTAATCCTATATCAGGATAATCCCAATAACATTAAATATTCTCCACTTTAAAATAAAAAGCCCCTCCTAACTTAAAATTCATTTCGAACTTCTTCCTCTCCTAGATCACAAAAGAACACCACGTCCACATTTGTTAGTACTAGACAAGAGGGAAAATCAGGAACAGTGAGTTTCATTTAAAACACTAATCAGAAGTTTACTTCTATTTTGATCATTACTCCATGAAAACGAAAGATGAATCCAAGAAACCACAACAAGACAATGTCTAAATAATAGGTGTGAATAGCTATATAGTGTTGAGCTATTGCAGCTATTAGAGGTTTAATGATGGATAGAAGAGTTTCAGAAAGGAAATGAGTATCGCTCTAATCAAAGCAGTGGATAATCGACACTTGTAAAGAAGCATGGAATACACAGAGAATTACAATGCAGTGGAAAAAAATGTTATACTACCCATACACTAAAATTGAGAACAATCATGCTGCAAAAACTACGGACCAACATGTTTAGCTCAAACTTCATTTAAAGTGTCTTCCAGGGCTCTAGGAACAATATTTCATAACATAAACAAAATGTTTATATATTTTGGAATACTATAATATTATTACTTACACCTTCACCAATTGTCAAAAGTGAGCATAGAGCTAGAATATAAACACACTTCATTTTAAAACAAATTAGCTTTTGAGTAAATAAATATATACTTAATCAAAATTATTTATGTTATTCTTGCTTCACCGCAAATCCTGTTTTATACCAAATTTCTATCTTATCAGTCACTTTTTAAAATCACACGTAATCGCAGTTTTTTCATAGTTCTAATTGTTTTTGCAATAAATTCAATTATAGGTCAGTACTTCATAATTTTTGTATAGTAAACACTTAGCGATATCTTTTTCCTGAAAAAGTTTATCAAATCTGTGCATTGTTGTAACGTGTTTACATTTCACAATAATACCTTGTTAATCACACCTATTTAATCAATAAATTACTCATAAGCTAATACACCTCAAGTTATAAGCAACGCAAAATCATAAGGTACCTAAAAGACGTTGAAAAATATAGGTCTATATCTGATTTTAAACCTAGACAATAAAATGTATTTAGATTAAAAATTATGATAATGAAAAATACATTTTTTTCGATTTCTAGGAAAGTATAGGTTATTGCAGGTGTTTCCAAATCAATAAAAAGGCTTGGTAAGAGAGTAAGAACTCATGTATATTTTCTACTTCGTAACGAAGAACACCTTTCGTTATCAATCCACTTAGCCTCGGAAACACTATGAAATTTATGATACAAAATGCTTAAAGTCAACGTACAGAAACTAGCTATAGTTGAGACTAGCAGTCAGTGGTTAGGAATATATTGGAAGTAATATTTCAAGTCGGAATATGGATGTGTAGTTACACATCTCGAACCTAGTTTCTGATATGTACGTTATTACTTTTCCGCCTAACCTATCTATATGCGAGAAAAGTATTGGTTTACCCCAAAAAAAGTTGGAAATTTGAAATTTTTTTTTGAGTTATTTCTAGGTTTTCCATCAACAACAACACGAAAAAACGGTTTTTAGAAAAAAAATCCTGTGTGTATGTCGTCGTCGTCGTCGTCGTCGTCGTCGTTGTCGTCGGCCACTTTTCCTTACATGTCTTGTTAGCACGATACAGCCTCTGGAGTGCAATAAGTCACCAATTTTGTGATTGAATGTTGTTAAAGACATGTCACAGATGAACCCTATTGATTTTCAGCTCTCCAGAGCCAGTACAACGGGTGCTATAGTACTTGAAGTACGACATTTTGTCATTTTTTGAGAAATTTCAGTTTGTTAGCACGATACTGTCTCCGGAGTTCAGCAAGTCACCAGTTTTATGATTGAATATTATTCAGGACATCTCACTGATGAACGCTATTGGTATTCAGCTCACAAGAGCCAGTACAACAGGTGCTATAGTACTTTAAGTACGATATTTTTGTCATTTTTGGGGAAATTTCAGTTAATTAGCACGATACAGCCTCCGGAGTATATACAAGTGACACATTTTATGATTGAAAATGATTCAGAGCTTCTCAAAGATAAACTCTACTGATATTCATCTCACTAACGCCTGTACAACGGGTGCTATGGTACTCGAAGTACCAAATTTTTGTCATTTTTGGATAATTTTCATTTTGTTAGCCTCCAGACTGTACAAAAGTGACCAATTTTATGATTGAATATTGTTCAAGACGTCTCACAGATGTACCCTATTGATTTTCAGTTGACGAGCGAGTACAGTGGGTCCTATAAATCCAAATATACTAAATTTTTGGTTATTTCTGGAGAAATTTCGGTTTGTTAGTACGATACATCCCCCGAAGTGTATACAAGTAACAATTTTATGATAGAATATTGTTCAGGGCCAAAGATGCGGAACAGTTAGTTTTAATCTTCAAAACCGTTTATTCTTATGCTATTTACAATTGTAGAAACGGATTCAGTTAATAGTCCATAAAAATTTTAGAAGGTCAATTTTCAGTAGGGAGCAGTTTTTTGAGAAACCTTAACTACTTTGGGTAATCTACCGGAGTTGAATATTTCGTGAATGTAACTTTCTAGAACTCTATATAATGGAGGTGGTAACGAACTATATTTTTGTAGAATAGATGGAATCGTTTGTTAATTTCTCGACACATGGATAGGTGGAAAAATATTTGAAGAAAAAGAATACATTAATGATTACGTCTCAATGTAAAAAAATGTAGAAGAGAAGAAGATTAAGTCCAGTGTTAATTAATTAAACGAAAACAAAGGGAAATGGGTGAAGATAATTAAAAGGGCAAGTTGGAAACTATCTAAGCACATCGTTATTTGCAGTCACCATTTTTTTTGAATCTATTGAAGAAAGGAAGCTATATTCCATTGGATCTTCGTTTCCTTCGCATATGATGTCAGAAAACATCCAGGTAAAATAGTTGATATTGTGTTGTTTCTATATTGGTACCTTCTTAAAGATTTTTATTTTAGAAAAGAAGGGTTTTAAAATGTAGAGGAAGGAACTTATTTCTTGAACCTAGAGTACCTGTAAAGAAATCAAGAACAAATTTAGAAATTATTGCCGAAAGATCTTAGAAAACCAATCAAAAATTGAATTAATAGAAAATAACGAAACATGAAACTGAAAAAGGCCTCAAATGTAAAGTAGAAGTAGCTAAGCTAAACACATTTATTTCGGACTTAGAACACAGTATACGAATATTCCTTTAATAATATGCTCAATAATAATTTCACACCATTTTGCCTAATGTGGAGGAACCGGAGTAGAACCTTAACCGGGGCTTTGAAAAAAATGTTAGAGATAAAATTGAAGAAATTGAGAAACAAAAACTAGTATTGACAATGAACAAAGTTATTCACTTCAAATGTCAATAAAAAAACATTAAAGGTCGATTTAAACACATCAGCCCCGCCACATCACAATTCCGATACCGATCCGGCTTATTCGTCAAAAAAAAATGTTTTAAATAAAATCGTTATGACAGCATTCACATTCGCCGGCGACTAACAGTTTTAGCCAGCCGGCTCAAGCCCGTCTTCGTTCCGGTCGATTTTTATATTCTCCGAGAATATATTTTGCAGTTTTGACTGAAGCATTTCGGAGGATTTGTCAATAATATGGACTTCTACTTATGAGACATTGCAGAGCTGTTTTCGCAACTTTCAGTAAAACATTTGTATGTTTATACTACACTTGTGTATTATTACATTATTTTTTACTCCTCAGAAAATGTTTTGGGTTTACAGTAAAATATTTTCTACATTTTTGTTTCATAAATGAAAATTACTTCACCATTTATCTCTTTGTTAAGTTCACTTAATACCCGAACTGTTGAAATATCCTCAAAACATAGTTAAATACAAATTTCAGTAAGTTCTGAATTGAAAACAAGTTTTTACTTGTTTTAATGCTCAGAATACAAACTACAGGGTTTAATAATATAACACCTCAAGCAAATAGCAAGGCATTATCTTGGTGAAATAGCATTTATTCAATAAATGTCCTGTTTTTCTAAAAATTTTGAAAATAAAAGGTTTAGGCAGCTCTTTGACATTCTAAAATATTGGTAAAATTTGACATTATCTTCCACCAGTTCTTTCTACAGTGTGATATATTCTCCCTCGGTATCCCTTTTCTTCCACGCATTATCGACTCATTTACGTTTTTTAAATTTTGTTGCGCCTCTTCCCGTCCAAACATATAGCAATAAAAATTCCTAATTCTTCATCTAAGAGCTTTGCCGTCTATTTAACAACTCATGGGTCTGATTTCGTGCGTGTATGAACACACATGACGGAAAACATAAAAAAGTTCGGTGACAGAACTGAATCTGCTCGCCGCCGGAACTGTGACGGCACTGATGCGTTTGAATCAGCCTTTATACAATATAAAATAATGCACTAAATTGATGTGAAATTCGTGGCATATGCAAACGACGTGGCATAAGTAATCATCGCAAATCATCTTGATGAGGTAAATCTAGCATTCGACGTCACCTTAGAGAGAGTCAACCAGTGGATGAATACGGCGAAACTGTAATTATCACAGCACAAGACCGAGGCAGTGTTATTACTAGCAGGAAGCAGGCGGAAACCATCACGCTGGGAGTTGGAGAACACGAAATTACATTACAACCGTTCATTCGGTATATGATGCCCAACTCAACTTCAAACAGCAGGTAGATCATCTAAGTGCCAAGGCGTCTGTAGAGTGGGAGCAAGCCTATCACGGTTGATGCCTAATGTTGAATGCCCAAATCAGAGCAGAAGGTCACTGTTGCCATCAGTACTGACGTCAGTGCTAATCTATTGAATTTCCAATCCAATCCAAGAATCTAGGAGAAAAGTCGCATCAATATATCGACTAAGTGTCTTAAGAGTGACTAGTACCTTCCGCACAGTGTCTGAAGAAGCGGTATGCGTCATTACCGGAATGCTGCCTATCAGAGTACTAGCCGAATAATGACAAGCCATCTATCAACAACGAAGGTTATCCACGTTGAATTCTGATGAACACAGAACTGAAGGACAGCATAGCATACGCCGATGGCAAGCGCAGTGTGATGCCGCAGTGATGGGTAGATGGACGTGTAATCTTATACCACAGGTCGATGCTTGGCTGAATATAAATCATGGAGGGGTCAGCTACGACACAGATGCTTTCAGGACATGGCTGCTTTCGGGCATGCCTTCATCGCTTCAAGCGAAAAAATTCTCCAGAGTACCCGTCCTGCCCCGGAGCAACTAAAGACGCAGAACACGTATTCTTTGGCACGCTTTAGCCTGCCACGTGATGAGCTGGAGATTGTTCTCAATCAGAAAATCCAATTAGAGACAATAGGAGCAATGCTGTCATCAGAGTTTCCCTAGAACGCGACCAGCACTTTCGCCATGGAAGTCCCCAACGATTTGTATTCCATCGAAAAGAAGAGAGCAAAAGAAAACCATGGCTCGAAGAATAAAAGAAATGACTTCATTTAACTGAAAGAAGAGCAGCAGCTATATCCTCTTCCTGCGAAGTAATGCCCAACAGCGGTTTCCACGAGGATACATAGGTTGGTATTTTCTCCAAGTCCGACATACCTAGGCCAAACAACAGGTACAGATGATACGTAATAGTTATTTGTGTAACAAGGGCGGAAAGTGCTACTTTTCCTCACGAGGATGAAGTTTACTGCCCGACGCGTAGCGGAGCGCAGTAAGTAACCATTCAAGGGAGGAAAAGGCACTTTACCCCCATGTTATACATATGATTTTTCCGTCTCTCTCAAATAACACGACATTTTTAAATAATTTATTCATGAAACTAACAAACCAAATTTTTCATAGAACTAAAAATGAGAGGTAGGTACAGTATAACTTATAGGCACGTTATTTTCATTTCTCATGAATCGCTAATTTTTTAAATATTATTTTATATTTTGTAGATACATTATAGCGAAACACACTTTGAAACTGTTATTCTATCAATGGACCATCGCATGCAATAATATTTCGGTCCTAACTTCGAAAACCGGATGAATCTACTATGAATTGAAGTCAAATTATTATTGTAAAAATCTTTAAATTAAAATAACAATTAACTGATTTCTACCATTTTGCAAAATACAAAGTGTTCTATGAATAAACGGTGAAATTCATGCTTATACAGGGTATTTCATTAATAATTATCCATATAGTATCTGGAGAAACCTTCGCATGAAATATGAAGATTTAAGCCAAATCACTTAAATAAAATATTCTTCCTAGCCGAGATGTGTTATTTTAAATATTCTAAATGATTTTAGCCTATAGTTTTGACACCTACCATTATTTTTTGTTCGTAATTGGCAAATAGTTTACACATGTTAGGATACTTTAAACAGTGGTAAAAGATAGTTTTCCTCTATTACCAGAGGCGTGCGCTAGGGATGGATACTTCCTTTTATCCCCCTATATTCTACGCCACTGTCGTAATCATCATTTCAGCATGTTTGTTTTTTTGATTCATCGTCACTGTTTACGTAAACATTTTTCTCTTGTTTCAATGCGATAGAGTGAGTAGTTTTCGGGTTTTTTGCATTTATAGGTAATGTTTAAAATATCCAATTTTGTTTTAAGTATTGCTTATTTGATATGAGTGTCGTTAATAATTTAACAACGTTCATGATAAAATTTGTAAATTCATATGAGTCAATAAGTATTTCACTAAATAAATCAAAATTATTACTTTCAAATTATTTTTTCATATTAATATGTATCAAAATTTCAGTTCTAAATTTATGACAAATGAGAACTATGGTTTTTATTATGAAATAAGATGATGAATACATAAGATAAACGATATTCTATTGATTAGTATTTAATAATAAAGATCATATTTCTGAATTTACATAAATTTAAAATTGATAAATATTAATATGAAAAAATCATTTGAAATGGAATTTACTGAAACTAATAAATTTTATTTATTTAGTGAAATAGATATTGACTCATGTGAATTCACGATTAGACTTACCACGATACACTAACAACGGTATGCTTACGCGCATCGAACGTTTAGCCTGTGACGTCACTGCAATGCAATATTCATTTCTATATTATGGCCACGAATGCCACTCTCGGTAGCATCAATAGTTATTTATGGCGATATTTGTTTGACGGGATGATTATACGAATCTTTATTGTTCATAATAAGAGATAATTTATATTATAATAATTAAAATAAACTTTAACTTTACTGAAACAGAAAAATAATTGAACCTTTTTGAGTTGTAGCAAAAGCCACATTTTGGGGCAAGTCCAAGTATGGGGTTTTCAGGGGTAATCTGGATGCATTAAAGCATACAAAGACATTGAATAAGATGCAACTTACTTATTTTAAAATAACATGAAATTAAAAAAGGCTTTTCGTTTTCAAATATTCACTGTTCCGATCTCACTTTCTTTTTAACGTTCGTAAATTTTGAAAGTTTTTTCCATTTTCGCTTTCAAATTTTGCAAACTTATTTGTTTATTTAGATCTCGGAGTCTAATGTAAGTTCTTGTTCGACTCGAAACAATAAGTCACTTCATATGGGATTTCAATTTGGTTTTGACCGTCAATACTAAAAGTTTTATCAGCCACAATTTAAAAAATATTTTCTTCTTTTGATAATGATGTTCCGTGATCGAAACTCGGATTCAAGAATTTCCGTAGCTTCCAAAAGATCTTGATTTGGCTGTAATAAACCACCCCTCGATAGAAAATGTACCCAATCTTGAGCTCCAACGGAAATCATCTCGCTGGTTTTAGCACCTAAATTAAATTTATCCTTAAATCTGTACGCTATGTACCCTGCCAGATATTTAAAAGCTTCTTGACGAATTATTTCGATACTCTCAAAGTAAAGACTCATCGTCAGGAATATATTCTGGTTGAGTGAATTTATATGGAATAAATGTTTCTTCTCCTTCAAGTATACGGGTACATTAGCTAATAGTGTTTGAGTTAAGCAGATGGGACACGATTCTTCTGATTCTAATGGTTGTATTAGACATTTTTCACCAGATTCCTCTGTATTTTTGTTCTCTGCAAAAATTGCCGCCGAGTTTTTACCACCTCAAACGATACATAAAATCTAGAGGTTCTGGATGGTCATTTGTAGCTCCCGTGGCTCTCATATAAGAGAAGAAGTTTTCAACAACGTCTTGATTTAGACGCGATGTCAAGATGTAATCGACTCCTTTATTGTCTTCCTGCAAATAAGAAAACAATTCTTCCAGTCACCTATGTGACAACAGAATTCCTTTTTGAAACGGAATGAGAGACTTATGTTTGCCTACGGTCATATTCCCAATAGTTTCGGTCACCTCTTTTAACACTTTTTTCTGCTTATCTAAATCTACTCCATACGCATTTTTAGTTGTACAATTTGCCACAATTCTAGTATGGAAATTAAAAAGATCAAACCAAGCATTTATTAATTGTACAAAATCCGAAACTTCCTTCCACGGTAAAACAGATGACAGTAGCCTATTTTCTCCACAACACCGAATACTTTTTGCAACAGAATTAGATAATAGTTAAACGGCTGGTTTAACTTTTTGTCTTTCGGAACCTTTAAAATCTAAGTGGTATCGGTTAATTTTATATGCGGTGGTTAATTCGGATGACGACAGTTGCACCAAATTCTCAAAACAATCCCTATTAATTAATGTGTTCTTTACCCAAAAACCCTGATCCAATATGTGGTTCCTTAATAATTTAATAAGATGAGGAACGTCACCAAACACATATACGTTTGACAAACTATTGCTAGGGTGTGGAAAACAACATGTAATGTCCAATATTCAGTTGTGGCCAAACTTTAACGTTAGATGTAAATAAATCACTGACAATACTATCCACAACTGTGAAACTTGCATCGAAAAGTTTTAATATTATAGAAGATAATACGTCGATAGTCATTGCTTGATCGAAATTATAATAAACAGGTTGCTTCCAGTTACTAAAATTTTTTTTTTAAAATGGTCTTTATTTATAAAATTATTTATGCCTAATACAATATATGGAAAATGACTATATAGTGCCGATGTTCTGGCCAACTTTCCCTATATTGCGTGTGTCTGCCTGGTGAATATGGCTCCTTACTCTATGGCATTATCTATTTGTTTTCAGTTTCTGCAATAACTTTGTCCCTCGAATAGTTTGTGACTCCCAGAATATTTCGGCTAGGCTATCCCTGAAAAGTAGCTAAGAAACAGGGTTTCAAAATTGACATGGGTTTTTTAGATTTGGGGACGGCAACTTGGCTGACGTTGGTTTTGTGAAATTTTGTTTGTTTGGAATTTGTTCAAATGCTTGTAATAATAACGGTTTGGAGTTAAACAACCTAGTTATGTAATTAACGTGCCATGCAGAAGCCTACACCCACTATCTCGGATGTCTCCTGCGCGATTTGCGTCTATGAGATTCTTACGAAGATCCTTTGGCAGACAATGATTATAAAAGTTCGTTGGAATTTTGGTTATAAAGTCTTTGTAGTGGGTAGGTAGTAGGTAGATCGGCTTTTTCATGTAACCATGTGTTTCTAGGTAGTCTAGGGTAACAACAATTATGTTTGATCGCCATCCGAAGACACTTGTTTTGTACCACTTGCAGGGAGTTGAAGTTGTGTTTTGTGCCGTTGTAATAAACGGGTGCTGCATATGTGTCATATGATAGTCATTGCTTGATCAAAATTATAATAAACAGGTTGCTTCTAGTTACTAAAAATACCACGTACTATTACCGTTTGACACGTTTTATGTGGTCCTACTACCTTTTGATGTCGTTTCTCAATATTTATGCGATTAGATGAATGTATTTCGTCAAATGATAAAATACACAATTTTTCAATATTCTGTATATCAGGTTCTACTGAGAGTGTCGATACCCATCTGCGTAGTGTCGAAAGCGCCGGTAAAGGATAACCCTTTGTTCTTAAGTAGTGGTATGCTTTGGGGATAACACTCCGATCGAACATGCTATTTCATCTGGCGACCATCGTTTGGCTGTACATTTTGAGTGTACTATTCTTTTGATTTGACCTTCTGACAAAAATTGTCGCAGTCCACTTTTCATCTGCTCCAACTCAGCTTTCAGTGCACAATTCTCATTGACTAGGAAACTGTTTTCTTTCTGTAGTGTTACAAGTTTTGTTTGAAGTTCAAGTATTTGTTTTTCGTCCTCACTGAAATGGAAGAATAAGAATCGACATTAACTGTCTCTCAACCCTTACTTTGTGGAATCTACTCATATTACTATTTCAAATGAAACTTATTGTTTCTAGATAAATCCACAATATATTAAAAAAAAGTTAAAAATTCTAAGAAATTTGACAATTGTTTCGATATTAAATATCATCGTCAGAATGTAACTTCTGTCATTCTGACGATAATATTTAATATCGAAACAATTGTCAAATTTCTTAGAATTTTTAACATATTTTTCAATATATTGTGGAATTATCTAGAAACAGTAAGTTTCATTTAAAACAGTAAAATAAGAATCCACGTGACGATTTTTGATTTCTTAAGTTTACCTTACAGATGCTCGACTTAATGTAATGTCACCTTCCGTTATTCCTATTTTATCTTCACAACTTTGAGAAGTGATCGAGGCAGAAGACATTGTAGCTCCCGCTAGGCAATCAGCTACCAATCGCTTTCGTTTTATTCGAACTACTCTATCAGAATTTCTAGTATTTTCCCTTTTGCCAGGCAGTTTCAAAGTGGGGATTGCATCATATTATAAATTTCTTCTTTCGAAACAATCTTTCTCAAAATGTATGGAGCAAATACATGCTATAAGGAAAACAAATGTGTAAACATAGTGATCAGTAATCATTTTTGTAATATTTACCGTTTTTCAAATTATTGTCGTCTTGCCGGCTAGACGCAGTTTACCACAGTTTACAAAGTTCATAATTTTTTTGGGAACCTAAAATATCTAATGTAAATAGCGCAACTGGGCATTTTAACCACTGACCGTCCTAACTAAATTGAACAGCAAATTAGAGTATTTAGAAGTTCGTAATTATAATAAAAACGCAAACATTCAAAACACGCATTCCATCGTTCACGTCGACTAATTGTAAGAGTGAAACCCTGTGGGCCTTGTGGGGTTAAATCGACGAAAACTAAAACACTTTGTATATCGGTCCGTGTTCTACGATCGGTGCATGCGTCGCAAATACGTCATCTGCGCGCAGAGGACGAATTTTCGTTTCCAGTCGATCATACCGCTGTAAGTGTATCGTGGACAAATTTTATCATCAAAGTGGTTAAATTATTAACGACAATTATGTGAAATAAGGAATAAAACGAAATTGAATATTTTAAACATTACCTTTAAATGCAAAAAACTCGAAAACTACTCACTGTATCGCATTGAGACAAGAGGATAATGTTTACGTAGAAAGTGACGAAGAATCAAAAAAACATGTTCAGACGATTATTACGACAGTAACGTAGATTGTAGGGGGATAGAAGGAAGTATCAATCACTACCGCACGCCTCTGGTAATAGAGGAAAACTATCTTTTACCACTGTTTAAAGTATCCTGATATACGTAAACTATTTGCCAAGTATGAACATGAAAAATATTGGAGGGAGTCAAAACTATGCTATTTGTATAACAAGGGAGCAAAGTGCTACTTTTCCTCCCGAGGATGAAGTTTACTCCCCGACGTATAGCGGAGGGCAGTAATCATTCCAGGGAGGAAAAGGCACTTTACACCCATGTTATACATATGATTTTTCCGCCTCCCTCAAATAACAAGACATTTTCAATAATTTATTAATGAAACTGACAAAAAAAATCAATAAATACTCCTTAGGATGGACATTTACGATACTTGGCTGGGCATCGAGGATGGACTTCTGAAATGCTTGGCTGGGCATCGAGGAGGGACTTTTATGAAACTTGGCTGGGCATCGAGGACGGACTTCTGAAATGCTTGGCTAGGCATCGGGGTTGTACGTTTCTATTTATACTTTAAATCGCTTGGGATTTTAACTATCCCTTTATATCCCTTGGGACCAACATAGTTTATAACATGTATAACATTTTAGTCTCGGAATGGCAAAAAATATTTCATTGATAACGTTCTATGACGTCATTTTCATTTTTCCTCCCTAGGGAGGAAAAGTACGATTTTGCTCCCTACAATGAGGCCAGGAAATATATACGTTGGATAGAGGTAGGCGGACAAAGTATTTCCATACCTCTATATAAAAAAACACACACACACACTATGCTATTTAGAATAATGTTTAGAATCGCCTTGTTTTTGAACAAAACTTTAAATAAGTCTGTATGTAAAGCACCTTTAGATACCACGAATGATTAAATTATTGTAATTATATGTTATGATACAGATACAAAATTTTATAATAAAAAATAACGTAAATCAAGACAATTAACCTTATACATGAAGTGGCTCACGATATTTGCGATGTTGTTTACGTTGGACAAACATCTCATTACTTGGGAAATAGATAAAAAAATCATCAATTCATGAAAAACACAACAGTACTAGATATAAACTATGAAGACGCAAGTGATGTTAGACCTACAGATGTGCTCTCTTTGGATAGTTATATCTAGCAGGTGTTTTCCAAAGTAATGATTTGACTGGATTTAATGGTAAATGACGGTACTGGGGAAGAAATAGCTACAACGGATTCACGAAGATTCAGTTTTGTTCATAGATGCTCATGTTTTGATGACATTGTAACCATCGATATACTATTTAGGAAGAAAACTTAAATACAAAGTGTTATTGTTTTTAAGGGAACTTTTATATTATATACCTTTCACGTATACAGTGTGGGCAGTTTTCCATGGTAAGGAATCAACTCTTGAAAATTACATGAGAGTCTATTATTTTGGATATGGATCCATCATGAAAAATAGGAGTGACTATCAATAATATATTATACAGCTGTCTCTCGTAGTTTAGGATTTATTAATAAATTAAATTAAATAAAACGGGTACTAAATCCTGAACAACGTGAGATAGCTACACTTAAAATTATTTACCTTTGCCCTGACGTTATTAATATCTTATAACATAACCAACCTAATTATTAAGTGGCATCTCTTTCTATTAATAGTGAGGAACAGAAGAAAATAATTTGACATTTGTCGGTTATGTTATCAGATATTAATGACGTCAGGGTAGAGGTCAATAATTTTGAGTGTATATAATATCTGATTGAAAGTCACTCTTACGTTTTGATAAGCAATACATATCTAAAATAATATACACTCATTTAATTTTCAAGAGATGATTCCTGACCATGGAACACTGAGTAACCTGTATACGTGGAAGGTATCTAATATAAAAGTTCCTTTAAAAACAATATCACTTCTTATTTAACTTTTTTTCCTTATTAGAATATGTTTCGAGATAAGGGGATATAGGATCTTATGTGGGACACCCTGTACACAACAAACCTTCAATGTATGAAATAAAAGTATTCAGTTTTGCATATGCAGAAACATACTATACACTAAATCATGAGGTATATAAGGGACAACAACCGGCAGTGCCAATTTCTATGCGCAATGTCCCAACAAACAAATGACTAGCACGTTGAGTGCCAAGGGGGATTGAATTAACGCCTCTAAGAAACCAACTACCCTTTTTGGGTTATTTACGAAAATTTTGATGTCAAATGCATGTAAATGATTTTGTAAACTGACCATAAACATTTCTGAGGTCACTAGTAGCTGTCCAGTTAACTGGACGTGTAAATATTGTCCTAAAAATTACAAAAACTTATTATTTATTCATTTGCTTTATACAAAATAAGAAAGGAATTATCTTTGGCCTAAATACTATAATATATCAAGCGCTAGAAGATCCTGTATGCCAATTTTTGAAACAGGAGTAAACACATAAACCTGGTTTATCTGGACATACTGGACACAAATATCTTGTTTTCTTTTGAACTTTTGTGATTCTACACTGACGACATCTCTTCATTGTGCATTTTTCTTTTTCTGTAGGAGGATTTGGCTCTAAAAAGTGAAATTTGCCCTTAGTTTCGAACTCATTCTCTACTTGCAAATTGCCTGGTTGATTGATAAGTTTCATAATCACTTCTTTCCGAAGGTTTAGGAGCCTAATATTTGTGTTTTGATGAAAATTATATAAAAAAATAGGAATTCCACATACACAAATCTATTAAATGAAATGCGTAAGACAAGAAGTGCGACCGGAACGAAATTAGTTGTCGATTGAGCTACATGTTGCCATATTGTCTTCAATATTGCTCTCAACATCGCCAAATCTATGTTGGATTCTTTGACTATAACCCGCACTAGACGTATTCAATTCATTCCCGTAGCCCGACAACAAATCAAAGTGTATAAACCCGCTGTTTAAGCTCGTCCAGTTAATTGGACGCGGGCTATATGTAAAGAACTCGCATATCCAGTATACTGGACGATGGCACTCAACGTACTAGCTGGTTTAGGAGCTAGTTCAGCATTTGCGCTGATTACCGGCTGATTAACTGCTTTAACTGCTAATTTGTTGAAAAATATGCTGAATAAGTACAACTTCAGTCAAAACGTACATCTCTGTACAGCTTTGTTGATTTTTTTCGGACTGCTGAATAATGAGCTGAAGAAGACCTTATTCAGGTTCTATATGCTTCACTATTCATTTATCTCACTAGTGATTTCTACTTGCTGAACTATAAGCTGAACAAGGTTTTTTTACCTCAAATATACGTCCGTGTACAGCTTTGTTGAATTTATGCTGTAGACCTGAATAATGACTTGAAGCAAATTTGGTTCAGCTTAAACACGTATCAGTGTTCAGCTATTTAATCATTATTTCTATATACTGAACGTTTATCTGAACAAGGTTTTGTTGAACTTATATAAAAAACCTTTGTACAGCGTTATCAATTTTTTTTTTGTACAGCTGAAGAATTTTCTTTTTAGTGTTGCCATTATGCTGTTTCGTTTAGTCGCCATTTTCAGTTGTCTAGTTCTTCGCTGTTGGTTTTAGTTGTTTAAAATGGAATTAGATAAAATGAAGAAGTTTGAAAAATATAACAAAAATGGGACGTTTCATCGAAAAACGAGAATAAATCGCGAAAAGTGGGAAGAGTATTTAAAGAAAGTTTATTTACAGGACAAGGAGGTTATATCGAGTGTATTTGATTCAGGTATATTAAATAATTATATTATTTGAATAATTATTACATTATTTTTATTATTAATTTCAATAATATTTTTTAATGTTATAATATTATTTCAGAATCCGAGAAATCGGAAATTAATAGAACACCAAAATTGAATGATTCAGAAAATTTGACATTATCGGATGATGATAATGTTGTACTGTGGCAAACAGCTACAATGCCCGATTGTGACGACGTAGATAAACATAATGTCATACAAGATTTTTAAGATGTTGAAAAAACAAATGTACCTATAGAAAACAACTCATGTGAGAAGTTGCGAAAGTGGGCTATAGATAATCACATTACACATAATGCATTGATCAAACAAGAATATGGTGACCTAAGTTTACCTACTGATGCAAGAACGTTACTAAAAACACCAAGTGATACTACGAAACAATATTGTGAAATTAGAACTGGCAGACTCTTTTAGCACCAAAGACTAGGTGTATGTTTAAGAAAATGATTCAAAAATTTGAATGAAGATATTTCCATTCAATTAAATATCAATATTGACGGTTTACCGCTGCATAATAGCTCCAAAAAACAGTTATGGCCCATTATATTTAATATTTTTGAAATGCCTCACATTAAACCAATGCCCATTCGCATTTTTTTGGAGATAAGAAGCCAACTGATTTAGATGAATTTATGACTCCATTCGTAGAGGATACTATTAATATTATTCAAGAAGGACTCCATGTGAACGGACATATAATTACGATTAAAATAAGATGTTTTATCTTTGATTCTCCAGCCCGTGCCTTCATTAAAGGTAAAATTATTTAAAACTCATGTTTTTTTGTATGTTTGCTTATATAAGGTTTCACACAGGCGTTATTAATTTCAATGGAATTCAAGTTTGCCAGAAATGGACAACAGAAGGTGAATCAATTGCCCACGCGGTAGTCTTCATTCATAGTAAACGTCCTCTTAGGACAGATGAATTGTTTCGTTGGAAAGCATATGGTTTACATCATAAACAAGTTGACACGCCGATTCTTCATATACCTGGTGTTGATATAATCAAAGATTTCGTGATAGCAGATTCTCTGCATCTTCGGGAACTCGGAATAATGAAACGGTGCCTTGTGGGATGGCGGGATGGGACTTTTGGTTTTACTGGCAAGTTGTGTGCTCGTGATATTTCAGTGGTATTCCAAAGACTATTATTGCAAAAACTGCCATCCGAAAAACATCGAGCCATGAGAGCAATTGATCTTCAGCATTTTGGAAGGCCGTTGAGTGGCGCAGTTTCCTAAATTATGTTGGAATTGTTGTTTTAAAGGGTGTGCTGGAGGAGAATGTATATAATCATTTTTTGATTCTATTCGTTGCAGTTACAATATGCTCTTGTAATATTTATGCAACGTATCCTAAAATAGCTCAACAAATGTTTGAATATTATATCGAAGAATACAAAATTATTTACGGATTACAGTATATCACTAGCAATGTTCACAATTTAGAGCACATTGTTGACGATGTTGATGTACGCTAGATAGTATTTTTTCTTATCCATTTGAAAATTCATTAGGCCATTTAAAATTGTCATGCCATGGTAATCATAGCCTCCAACAAATAGAATTTCTGAACAGATGAGTTTTAATGTGCCACCATCAGTTCAATCCGTCAAATATCCACAAATAAGACAAAAAGGAGGAAATATTCAATGTCTATTGAGGGATGGCTTTCTGTTGAGCAATGTTTATAGAGATTCATGGTTTTCGACACGAAATGGTGATATCGTTCAGATGATTTCAGCTTCACAAAACAAAGATCAAATTCTAATCCATGGCCAAGTTATTTTAAAAAAAATCCCAATGGTACAGGACCAATTGGACAGGCTTATTTCAGTAACATGTTTGCATAAAACCCAAAATAAAAAATTAGATACAAAAGTAATAGAATGTTTTGAGATGTACAAAAAACCAAAGTAACATTCTGGCATCAACTCAAAAACAGAAAAATAAAAAAAATTTCTGGTAAATTTGTGAATTTTCTCAAATAAATGTTTTAATGTACGATTTAGAGAAAAGTATTAAATACAAAAGTGGTAGAACATGTTAAGGCCTATAAAAAAGCTTTGTAACTTTTTTGCGTCAAATGAAAAACAAAGAAAATACGATTTTTTTTCAATTTTGACAGGCCGCCATTTTGTTTTTACTGGGCCGATTTGGCTCATTAACGAACTAGTTAAATATTTTGGCACAACCGATTTTTGTAGCGAGTTTGGTTTCGATCCGTTCAACAATACGCCCTCTATCGTGCTTAAAATTCCGTTATAATTTATGAATTTTCTTAATAAATGTTTTAATGTACGATTTAGAGAAAAATGCAAAGCTAAACAAATCTATTTCAGTGTGATCGTTCACAATGCAATTTGGCGTCAGAGTTGAAGTTGAAGTCGTCGAAATTTCTTGCAAGCTGCAAACTTTCACTTCGACTTGCACTTCGTGCCGGGTATGGGACATGCGCATTAATATTTGTTCTTTGATATATTTGTCTGATAGTATGACATTTTCATCCAATTATGTTTTTGGTTTGTTTTTCTTGAATTTTCCGAACGACTGACGATTGATTGAAAAAAATAAAATGGAGGAGGAGGACATTACTTCTACTTTACTTGCAACGATGCTGATTTTGCTTTTAAAAAAGGCAATTGTTGATGCAGTTTGGTCTTGGTCGTAGAATAGTTTGTAATTGGAAATGCACTGTAACAAAAATTCATCGTTGAATTGATATTCTGCGCTGTCCATTACTACTAAACTCAAGTATATACTGCTATAAAAAATCCAAATCCAAATTATATATTATAATCTCTAACATCAGACTGAACTAAATACACAGACATAATCATGCTTCGACCATATGTTAAAGGAATCCTGACAAATTTTTTAGGTACGTTATTGTTTTATTGTGAATGGCAAATTTGGTGCCGACTTGCGTGCCAAAGTGCCACTTGGCCAGCGAATTGATAACGAATGTAGCCTAATGTTATTCATTGGTTTAAAAATCGCGTCATACTACTCTCTACAATAGCCCTATTTCATTCTGAAATAAGCCTAAAAAATTTCTGGTAAATTTGTGAATTTTCTTAAATAAATGTTTTATTATACGATTTAGAGAAAAATGTCAAATACAAAAATTGCAGAACGTGTTAAGGTCTATGAAAAAGCTCTGCAACTTTTATGCGTCAAATGAAAAACAAAGGAAATACGATTTTTTTTCAACTTTGACAGGCCGCCATTTTGTTTATACTGGGCCGATTTGGCTCATTAACGAACTCCTCCAATATTTTGCCGAAACCAATTTTTGTAACGAGTTTGATTTCGATCCGTCAAAAAATACGCCCTCTACCGTGCTTACACATTCAGTTATAACACATATATATATATATATATATATATATATATATATATATATATATATATATAATATAAATTATTTGATTTTCTTTAACCTTTATATATAAATTTTTTTTCCATTTTTCGTGGGCATCAGGTTAATAGTAGACACAGTATCAGTTTATGTTTTAATTTGACGTTTCGCTCCTTCAATTTGGAGCATTTTCAAAAACTTCACATATCGATGTTTTACAATAAAATGAACAAGTTTAAACGATTAAAATTGAATGTAGACATACAGGCGATAAAAACTGGTAGTTAATAAAATAATTTCAAAAACAAATAAAATCGAAAGTACATGCTTCAGAAACAATTCATTTACAGTATACAGGGGACAGTCAAATGGTTGATGTTATTATTATAATAAATTATAATATATCTGGCTTAGATTTTTGATATCTTGTTTATCGTTTACTACATTGTTCTCCTTTTTTATATGTATCATTTCTTTTATTGTTAGTTTTTTGTAATTAGAGTCTTGGTTTATTATTTTAGTATTATTAAAGTCAAATTTATGTTTTTCATTTTTCTCATGTTTATGAAGTGCAGTGGAGGCGTTTTTTGTATATTTATGGCCATTGAGTCTATTTTCAAGGTGTTGGGTTGTCATACCTATATATTTTTTGGGGCAGTCTAAACATGGTATTGAGTATATGACGTTAGATTTTTTTGACGCATTTATTTGACTTTTTAATTTGGAAAACAATGGTGATAGAGTGTTTTGTGCCCTATGACAAACTTTTATGTTGTGTTTAGATAATATATAATTTAGTCTTTCTGATAGTTGATTTGTGTATGGCATTGCGATGTATGTATGAGGGGGTAGTGTATTGGTTTGTGTTGATTGGAATTGATTATTGTAATATTTATGTGTACGTTGTTTAATAATTCTGTCAATATGTTTGGATGGATAGTGATTGTTTTGTAATATAGTTTTGGTTTGATATAAAATCTCTGGACGATATTCAGGTGATGTAAGTGTGATTGCTCTATCTACTAATCCTATGATTACGCTGTTTTTTTGGGAATTAGGATGGTGGGAGTGGTAATTCAAGTAGCGACCGGATGATGTTTCTTTAAAAAAATGTTTTGTTGTAATTTTATTTTCTCTAGTTTTAATAAGTGTCATGTCCAGAAAATTTATGGTATTGTTTTGTTCTGTTTCTATTGTGAATTGAAGCTTAGGATTAAAACCATTGAAAGCAGCCAATATATGATTTATTTCATTGGATGGAACGGCAGCTAAGCAATCATCAACGTATCTTTTAAAAAATAATATATTGCAAATTATTTGGTTTAGGACATTTTCTTCTAATATATATATATATATATATATATATATATATATATATATATATATATATATATATATTATAATATAGTTAATGTACTACTGTTTTTATAATTATGTATTATATGATTTTATTTGAAATTTGATTATTAGATGCTGTTGTTACAATCGTGGTAGTAACTACACTAATGTGAAAACACCTTTATCACTGAATATAACCTATTTGAAATTTTGACAGGAATTGTCAAATTATTATGCCCGGCTCAGATGAATATGAAATTCTATATTCTGAATGATAAATTACTACAAAATCGACTTACTCGCTCTTACCTCAGGGAGGGTTCAAAGATTAAAAAAAATTAATAATTTAAATTTTAAATTTATAAATTTCCAAAGAATATTCCAAAATTGTCAATTATACTATTGCAAATCTATAGTGACTGCTTGTTCAATATATTCTAAGACCATTAAATTATCTAATGACATCTACAATTTTTCTGTCACTGATTATATCAAAAGTTTTATAGGATCCAAAATTTTTCAAATTCAATGAAATAGGAGTTGAATTAATACCAAAGTGAGTTGGAATCAAAAATTATATATTATATACCATCAGATAACAAGTGAAAATGAATTATTATTCGCAAAATATAATGAAGAACAATAATCGTACTTTCTACGAACCTTAAAATTAAAAAAAACAACCTATATACTAGAAGAACCACCTAATTAACTACTTATTCTAAACGTTCAAATCGTCGAAAATTACACTTGACGTGTATAAATGTCAAATAACTATATGCGATAAAATTGTCTATTCAAAAAATTTTCTCTTCTCTTCAGGTGAAATTTTATATATCTTTAACGTTAATTTTGTCAGTATTCAAAAATGTGATATAGATGCATCTATCTTAATTTTATTTAAAGGCCTGTTAATTCTTGGAAAATAATTTATAAAATCTGGACTGGACTCACCAACTAGGTATCAGGATCACTCGTTCTGATTCTAAGCACGTCTTTTAAAATCGCCGGAACCACTTTTCTAAATTTACAATTTAGAACCCGGAAAAATCACTAACACTATTTCAATATAATTATTTAACGAATTATTCACGCACTGATCTTATCATGCTAATTATTATAATCTGATGCTATTTTAATATATCAATTACTATTATATTATTCAGCAAATTTGAGAGAACTCATATTAGATGTTCTCTCGAGAGGGGTTCAAAATCAACTAACTAAACTTTTTCCATAAATAATTCTGTTCTCCTTTGGTTACCAAAAAATTCCTTTTTTAAAAAAAAATACAAATTTATGTTTTCATATAACAAAGAGAGATTTTCATTCTTTAATTCTAATTATAATTTTGCTACCAGCGACATCTGTATTCTTTTTTTAAAATCTTTATAGAATCTATGTATCATTAAGTATCTTCTGCATTATTGTCATTCGAAATTGTAATGTCAAATTTTATTTGCATATTGAATCTTTTAAATTATTTATAATACATTGTATATCACTAGTATTACATCCAAATATGTACATTTTTCTTTATTTCAATGTTTTCTTTAGAATTCAGATAGAGTATATGTATTAATATATATATATATATATATATATATATATATATATATATATATAAAGAAGATGTAGGAATATCGCGTGATATGTTAACAACAACAACAAACAGAATCATGGGTAATTCACGCAAAGTAAAGGGCTACTGAAATAGAGTGGTAACCGTGGACATGCATGTTTCTGGCTCATTTTGCCTCATCACCACGGCATAACCAAATAAGGATGTGAAATTTGGGAGCAAAGATGTTAATCGAAACATGGGAAAACACAAAATAACGGATTTCAGCAGGGAAACCAAACGCTCATTTGTGTCTTCAATTGGAAGATTCCGAGTTTTCAGGACATCAACCAACATCGACACGGAGGCGCATATAGCCCCCCCGCCATGAACCTTCCGACCCATAGTAAATAACAAAGAAGATGTAGGAATATCGCGTGATATGTTAACAACAACAACAAAGAGAATCATGGGTAATTCACGCAAAGTAAAGGGCTACTGAAATAGAGTGGTAACCGTGGACATGCATGTTTCTGGCTCATTTTGCCTCATCAGCACGGCATAACCAAATAATGATGTGAAATTTGGGAGCAAAGATGTTAATCGAAACATGGGAAAACACAAAATAACGGATTTCAGCAGGGAAACCAAACGCTCATTCGTGTCTTCAATTGGAAGATCCCGAGTTTTCAGGACATCAACCAACATCGACACGGAGGCGCATATAGCCCCCCCGCCATGAACCTTCCGACCCATATTCCTACATCTTCTTTGTTATTTACTATCTAGGAACACCAAAACGAAAAACTGCTACTCTCTACAATAGCCCTATTTCATTCTGAAATAAGCCTAAAAAGTATTGTTATCAGTTATCAGACGTTTCATATGTACCTCAATCACGAAGTAATCTATTATCAGTGAAGAGACTAAAAGAGAAAGGATTCAACGTTGTTGTTGATCAACAACATTGTTCAGTAAAAATGGACGAGAAAAATATTGCTATGGGAATAATTGAGAATGGTATTTACAGATTTTGTTTGAAGTCAGATGAGCGAGCAAATATAACAACACAAAGTCGGCATGAAAATTGTATTCACGGATGGCATAAACGACTAGGTCATAAAAATCCGTTCGATATCAAAAGACGTATGTCACATAATCTAGCCTCAGGAATAAAAATCGAAAATTGCAATGAAATTATGAATTGTGTGAGTTGAATAAAAGAAAAACTAACAAAGAAACCATTTTTGAAGAATTGTGACAAACGATCAAATCAATCTCCAGGTTTGATACATTCTGATGTTTGTGGTCCGATGAAAACAGAAACCCCGGGAAAGTAACGCTATTTTTTGACATTTATTGATGACCACTCCCGTTATACCATACTATACCTCCTACATTCCAATGATTAAGTATTTCAGAAACTTGAAGAATTCGTCGCTCTTGTTGAAAATAAATTCGGAGTGTTACCCAGAATGTTCAGATTTGATAATGGAGGAAAGTATTGTGGATCAGCAGTTCAAGGTTTTCTGAAGAAGAAAGGTATTTCCTTTCGAACTACAGTTCCGTATTCGCCCGAACAAAATGGCATAGCAGAAAGTAAAAATGGAACCTTATGCGAAGCAGTAAGGTGTGTGTTGTTTGATGCAGGATTGCTGAATAAATATTGGGGTAGAGAAATTGCCACTGCGAATTATCTTCAAAATCTCATTCCTACAAAAGCTATCGAATGTACTCCATATGAGCTGTGGAATTCAGAAAAACCAAGATTGGATCATCTCAGAACTTTCGGCAGTGTGGCCTATACCTATGTTTCTAAAGAAACAAGAACAAAATGGGATGCTCGGGCACAAGCAGAGGTTTTGGTAGAATCTAATGAAACTTCCAATTGTTATAGAGTTTTGAATCTGGAAACCAATAAAATAATAATGAGTAGAACTATAAAATTCTTCGAAGATAAAAACTGCACTGATATGAAATCTGAATCTACCAAAATCTTAGATGAAAACAGTGAAATAGTTCTTGTAAACGAAGAGGAAGAAAGTGTCGAGGAAAAGGTTATTGCCGAAAATAATACTAATATTGAAAGTAAAGAGACACGTTTGGATGATGAAGGGTTGGAGTATTTGAGACAATCTTCAAGAAATAATAAGGGGAAACCTCCTGAGAAACTGTCCTACTTTATTTCAAGTGAAACAAATGATGATCCTGAGACTTGGTACGAAATAATGAAATTACCAGAAAATGAAAAATTGAAATGGATAAATGCTATAGAAGAGGAAATGGACTCATTCAGGAAGAAAGGCGTATGGACGCTGACCAAGCTACCTCCGAACAAAAGAGTTATAAAATGTAAGTGGATTTTCAAAACAAAAATCAATTCAAATAGTGAAATAATGAAACATAAGGCTCGTTTAGTCGCAAAAGGTTACATAGAAAAATATGGGGAGGGCTATGATAGTATTTTCGCTCCGGTGATGAGACAAACGACTTTTCGAATACTGTTGTCAATAGCAGCTGTTCGTAAATTAAAGATCAGGCATTATGATATAAAAACCGCAAATTTGAATGGTCTGATGAATGAAGAGATTTATATGTCTCAATCAGAAGGTTATATAAATGAAAATGATTCCCATCTGGTATATAAACTCCACAAGGCACTATACGGTTTGAAGCAATCCGCGAAAGCATGGAATGATACTATAAGCGGAAATCTTTTGGAATGTGGATTTGAACAGAGTAAAAATGATGAGTGCCTCTATATGAAAATGAAGAGAGGGTCTATACTATATGTATTGTTATTATGTTGATGATTTGTGTATATGTCATGAAAATGATGAAGTGATACAATGGATTGGAGATAAAATCAATGAGAGTTTCGAAACGGTCAACTTAGGAAATATTTCATCATTTTTGGGGATCAGGGTTCAAAGAGCTGAAGATGGAACCTTTCCACTGGATCAACATTCTAAAATGGATATCCTTCTCAAAGAGGATGGATTGGAAAATACCTCATGCGTAGCTACTCCAATGGATACAGAGTACCCCAAATTCGATACAAATTCCCCTTTATTACTCAATAATGAAAAATATAGAAAAGCAGTGAGGGCACTGCTATATCTTCCAACTACAACCCGTCCAGATATATCTCTTGCTGTGGGATATTTGTGCAAGCGAGTAAATCAGCCAAGTCAGAAGGGGGGTCAAGAGAGTGCTCAAATACCTTAAGGTTACAAGTAAAGATGAACTGAAATTTAGTTCGAATACTGAACTGACTCTGAACGGATATGTTGACTCCGGTTGGGCAGGCGATGTCTCTGATAAGAAATCTACAGCCGGTTTCATATTATTTCTTATAAATAATCCTATATTATGGGTTAGCAAGAAGCAATCTTCAGTAGCCCTATCATCTACAGAGGCAGAATATATATCAGCGGCCTTAGCAAGCCAGGAAATAGTTTTGTCAAGAAAACTTTTAGAAGATTTCGGAATACCGTGTGAAAATGCAACTGTCCTTTATGAAGACAATCAAGGTTGTATCAAGCTAGCAACCAATGAAAAGTCTAGTTGCAGAACAAAACATATCGATGTCAGATTCCATCATCTACGTGATTTAGTTGAGAGTGATATAATTCAATTCATGTATAGTGAAACTTCAAATATGATTGTTGATGCTTTCACAAAACCTCTCCCCAAAGAAAAGTTTTAACGTCTCAAAACATCAATGGGACTCATCGAAGAATAATCTGTCGAATGGGGGTGTTAGAAAGAAATATTCAAGATCGCCAGATTTGTAGATTTGATCTCTCTGTGTGATATTTTTGTTTTCAAGTTGTTGTTGTCTGTCAACTTTTGCAGTTTACGTTTCCGAATAGTATTTCATTAGTAAAATTGGGCTGTTCTTCCATTTATAACATATATTAAGTCAATCACAAGGTAGGTCAGTTCTTGGTATAGTCAAAAATAATTATTAAACATCAGGAAGGAATCAAATGAAATGTAACTTCTGTCATTCTGACGATTATATTTAATATCGAAACAATTATCAATTTTTTTAGAATTCTTAACCTCTTTTCAATATATTGTGGAATTATCTCGAAAGAGTAAGTTTTATTTAAAACAGTAGAATGAGTAGATTCCACGAAGTAAGGGTCGAGACAGTTAACATTTTTGATGTTTTTTTTTAACTCATAAATGTTTTGAGGAATAAGGTTATAGCGACGACTCTCGACATAACCCCTTAAAAAAGTATTAGTATCAGACAACTCAGGTGAGTTCGGCACTCATTCCGTCGACTCACCTCTTCCTATCCTTTTGTCCCCAAATGCTCTACTCACAGATTCTTTTCTACCTTCTTGTTGCAGTTGTAGGTAAAACAAGTTTTTAAGCATATCTATATAGTGGACCATTAATTGCTTTTTCATAAAGAGAAATGCCCATAAAGTTAGTTTTGAGAAACATCGCACCAGACATTTACTTTAGGAGTATCTCGCTCATATTCGTAAAAACTTGTAGGCTCCTCACTACGGCAGTTATGCTTGTTCACTTTTCCATTTAAATGAAAAGTTGCCTCATCACACATAATCATATTAACTTCAGGTTATATTCTAAAAAGACCTTGTAAAGTTTCACACATATAATTAGCCTTTTCCAAAACGATATCTTTTTAATGTTTTGAAACGTTTGTATCTTGTAAGGAGTTAATTTTAAAATTTACAAAACCTTTGTACCATCGTACTTCACTTCTTGATACATTTATTAAATTTTCTATTTCTCTAATAGAAATTTGATTATCATTTTCTGTTGCCGCAGGAGCGACAGATCGGCCTAGACCGACAAGAATCGGAGGAATGTCCGGTTTGTGTGCATCGGTTGCAGTATTTAGGTACTGTGGGTAGTGGATTGGCGTTGGAAGGTTCGAATTGGTGTGGGAGACCATGGAATAAGATACCAGGGCTTGGTGGTAATGAATATCGGAGTCGGTGATAATGTGGAACATGGAAGTGGGCTAATTTGTGGACTCACCAAGTTTTTTTTGATTTAGAAGAATTTCTTCAAATTCTTCTTGAGGAATGGAATCGTTTACACTTCTGCAAACGAAGGAGAATGTGAGTGTGAGGGTTTTGACCGAACGGGGTGAGGGGGCGTTGAGTGGATTGTAGGATGTTTATGGTGATGTTGGGGTCACCTGCAGAATTGTTAATTTTTTTTAAGACTGTGGAGGGTGCTATTGTTGATAAGGTTTTCAGGAGGGCGGTTCGGTTGAAGTTTGCTTTTAGATAAAGGATGTGTCCGTGAAGGAGTTCGTAGACATTAGGGAGGTTGAAAAGGAATTTTTGAGAGAAATATTGAAGAGGAATGTTTCTAAGGTTCAGGGTTTGGGTTGATGTAGGATGGTTGCTGGGGGTTGTTAAAGGATTGTTGAGGGAGGTAGAGGTTTGTGCAGTTCGGGGCTTCGGTTTACCGACGAGGTTGAATTCCTCGTCGGGAACGGAGGGTTGTCAGGCGATTGAGGGTGTGGGAGATTGGGATCTTACGGAGGAAGCGTAAGATCTGGTGGGGGATACGAAGGAAGTGAGTTTTGGTGTTGAAATTGATAAGTTTTTAGGTTTTGAGTAGGTTGGAGCTGTGGAGGTGCTTGGAGGTTTTGATGAGGTTGGAGGTTCTGAAGTTCTTTGGGGATTTCATTGTATTTCTTCTGCGTCGAAGAGTTGGTTGAGAGCTGTACTGATTACAAATGAGTCTTGTAGGGCTTTGATTGCGGATGCATCGAATCCACGAGCTTGGAGTTGTTGGAGGGACATATTCATTAGAACAGAATATTCTATGTCAGAAGTGGTGGATTTGGGTCCAGTTTTAGTACTGCGAGTGCATCTGGAGAACATTTTTGGGTATTTTTTGGAAGTAGGTGTGGAATGTAGGCTATGAAAGTTAATATCGACCGCAGACTCACTGTCGGAGGGATTTGCCTCCCCAGTTAAAGGTTTCCTGACTTATTAGCTTTTCGGAGTGTTTATATTTACCTGGATTAAATACCCTTCCTACGACTGGTGTGGTTTCAGTTGGGTTCGATGCGAGATTGCTTCAGGTGTTCATAAATAAAAATGTTTCAATTAAAACAATTGTAAAACGCGTCCTTGAGTGATTGCAATGGACTGTCGAACTGAAAAGTTCGACAGAACATGTGGGTTGGCTGGGTTCTCGTTGGCGGTATCTACGTTGCCGATGGAATCGACTGTGAATTGGTTTGAATCAGGGACCAGTTCAGCTAGTATCACGTTCCTCAAGCGATGGACTGGAACAGATGACTTCAATACTTGGTTTTTAATAAGAAACGTAGGGGTATCAACCCTCTACTTCCATAATAGGCAGTAACATTTTCAGTCAAGGTTTCAGTTAAGAGACGATCGATATAAATTCGCATTATGTTGAATTTTATATACCTTATTTTTCTCAAGTGAACCACATTCAGTGAATGTCTGATACCATTTTAATATGGAATTTCTACACGGAGGAGGTTTTTCGAATTGTAATCGGAATCTTCTTCTTGTGGTTGTAGTCTATACCTGAGTTTTCTTGAAATTAATTTTATGTGTAGTGAACGACAATTAGATTGATTTTTCAACCACATTAATAATTTAGACCCAAAATTAAATTTACCCCATTTCACATAAACTAGCGGCATATAATTCAATGATACACAGAGCATTTTCAGTTCCTTTGAACAAATGTAATTTTGATAGAGAGATTAACATAATTAAACAAATAGCAGAATCCAACGGTTACCCATTACATATGATAAATAAACTAATTAATAAAAAAGAGGGAAAAGTGGCATTAAAACTAATATTTCCTAAACAAACTAAAGAAATAAAATCTTATATAACCGTTACATATGCAGGAAATATTTCTAATAATATTTCAAAGATAATATATTTAGAAACAAGTACAACGATTTCTTTTAAAATAGAAAGTAACATAAGTACAAAATTGTCAAATGTAAAAACAAAAATATCACCATTAAAGAAATCTGGTATATATAAACTTAAATGTCCAGAATGTAATGCTGTCTATTTGGGTCAGACCCTTAAAAATTTTGAAATCCGATACAGTGAACACTTACGAGCATACAGATTGGAACAACCAGATAAATCTCACTACGCCAGACATTTATTTGACACCAATCATTCATTGACACCTAACACAGAACTAGAAGTACTACATATTTGTGATAAGACACAAGAACTGGATTTCCTTGAAGAATTGGAAATTAGAAGACACTTGAGAAACCCACAATATGAAGTCGTCAATGGACAGATAAATCTAGGGAGTTCTCCACTTCTAAACTGTCTTCTTAAGTGATACATGTAAATGTCAGCAGATATAGTTTTCCTGGTTTTCTATATCATTGCACAGTTATACTGATCTTAATTGGGAAAAATTATATCCAGAATATCCCCATCGGGCTAATAATATCTAAGCTTTAATATTTGTAATATCAAACCTTTATTTTTCTATTAACTTATATTGAGTCAATCACCAGGTAGGTCACTTCATGGACTAGCCAAAAATAATTAAACATTAAGTAGGCATCAAATGAAATGTAACTTCTGTCATTCTGACGATGATATTTAGGTTATATCGAAACAATTGTCAATCTTTTAGAATTTTTAACATTTTTTCAATATATTGTGGAGTTAACTAGAAACAGTGAGTTTCATTTGAAACACTGATTATTCTTGCTTTTTGTAAATAATTATTGCGAAATACAAGTAGATTGTTTAATTTTTAAAGTCAAACTAACTCATTAGACAGATAACAATAAACACTTGATTTTCACAGCAACCTTGATGAATCCTTTTAAATTATCCAAGAATAATAAAAATATGATTAAAGCTTTAAACTTAATTCAATATAAAATAGTAAATTTTTAAAGACTAATAATAATTATTAAAGTGTCAAAATTTATTTAATTGAAAGATTTGCGTAACATTTTTAATTACAAATGTTGACATTTTCAAAAAGCTAGAGAACTCAGCTTTCGAATGGTGTAAAAATATACAGGGTGTTCAATTTAAAAAAGTCAAGTAATGTTTAGTTGAAAATATGCAATTTTTTTTCGCCCTATATAAAGGAGAAATTTTTAATTAGATTGGTAAAAAACTTTTTCAAATTCATTAGTAAAAATCGCACATTTCTATCTTATTGCGTTTAGACAATAATCACGTTTAAAATGTGCCAGTTTCAACTAGGACACCCTGTATAAATGAAACTCTAAAAACATGGAGAGCTCAGTGTGGAAGCATGGCTATCGCAGTGGAAAACAACGCATTGTTCACGCTTCTCTATGCAGATGACCAAATAAAGAGATAAATACACAGGTGTGATATTTAATAAAAAAGGAGACAGTAGAGAAGAAATCCGAGAGAGAATAAATAAAGGAAGAAAAACAATTCGCCAATTAAACTCAGTATTATGGAGCAAGAAAAAAGCGAATGTACAGTGCGTTTATAGATAATGTAACGTTATACGGAACGGAGGTATGGGATATGAACAAATCTAGTAAAAGTAAAATATTGGCCACTGAGATGGATTTCTGGATAAGGAGTCTCGGAGTATCAAGATAACAACGAAATAGAAACGTAGACATTTAAAAAGAAATGGACATAGAAAAAGATATGTTAGAAGAAATAGAAAGACGACAACTTGTATTGTTTGGACATGTCAATCGATTAAATTACAATAAGCCAAAAATAATTTTGAAATGGGCACCACCCCATTTAAAAGGAAGTAACTTTGTCAACTTAATAATCAAGGACATTTTTTGTGAGTATGTGGCAATGAAATGCCAAAGTATACCCTTTTCAATATATATTCCCAGCTTTCGAATATTACATAATCATTATCAAGGATCTAAAATTGAATAAATTATGGTCAGAATATAAAGTTATAAAAATAAAAATATTATGTATAAATTACTGACATAATTAATTGATAATAGAGGTAAAATTGTAAAATTCATAATAGTTTATTGTATACATCTTCCAAATAAAAACTCCAATAAACAATGCATAACGACGTTAAATAACTTTATTAAGTTACTATAAATTTCATATATATTGTTTATTGATTATTATGGGGTTTTCTATCGATAGGTACTCAATGTCTTTCCATTTTTGTGAAATCCGTCAAAAGACTCATTCAAGTAATTGTTAAACAACAACTAACATTGCAAAATGGCTGAAGATTCATGAGTATATCAACACATCCACCAACACGTTCCCCAACTTTAGTTCCAATTTGTTCGTTTCGGATTCAAAAACATACTACTGGTTGGGCCAGTTTTCTTTAATGAACGCCACTTTCTGGAAAAACAGTGATAGAATAATTTTTCCTGAATTGTTGGAAATTTAATGAAGAAAGCTGTAACATTTCTACAGATGCCGATGCTGTAAAGGCAAGCTTCCTAAAATTGTTTCATTTAAAGGTCATACAACTATCATTCGACCATAGATTAATCTTATAAACAATGGCTAGGATTGAAAAAAATTAAAAAAAAATGCATCAATTGATTTATTGCAAGGAAATGAGTTCAATGCAATGTGACTGGTTCGGTACAAAGTCTACTATCATAAAGAAAACAAAAGTACCCAAATCGATAGAAAGTTTCTAACTAATGTTAGGATATATTTGTTATTTTGCAGAGCAGCTGTCGCATGAAAGATGGCGCATCATAAAGCAACAATGGGGGTCGCCTACATGTGAAGAATTGTTTATGTCTATTAAGCTACCATAAATATTTCTGTTTAGTTTTGCTCTACCTACGACACAATCATAAATAACACCATACTGTAGCGATAACGTGCTTCTATTCAACATTATTGGATTCGTATGGAAATTGTTATTGTTTTTACCGTGGAACAATAGGGAATTTATAAACGACGAGAGTATGACGTAACGTCATCTCTATGCTGTAGATTCCTGAATATATTAAGGGGTTCCAACAATGTTCTAATCGAAAACATCTGGCAGCGTGAATACGAACTAAATTGTGCACGGGCGTTCGGTCGAATTGAATTAGAGAAGATATCAAAGGATGAAATATATATCACGTTTAAAATCATGTATGGGTATTATGTATATTGGATTATTCGAAGAATTTCAAAGCAAACTACATACAATCTAATTAGGTTGGCTCGAGTATTTGAAGTGAATAAACGAATCAAAATTTTCAGTAGAAATCAGCACATAGAGGAGAAATATATCTCTGTATCACACGAAAATTATGAAACTGCTGGCAGGAATATATATATATATATATATATATATATATATATATATATATATTTATATATATAAATATATATATTTATATATATATATATATATATATATATATATATATATCTATATAATTCGAAGAAAGATATTTGCCAACTTATTTGTAATGAATATTTTTGTGCCACATCCCCACAAAAATATTCGTTATATATATATATATATATATATATATATATATACGAAAGCTGAAGGGTAGTGACCGTTGAACACAAAACTGCAAACAATCTAGTAGGGATGCGGTCAATATAGGGCTGATCAAAAGAAAACTATTTTTTGACTAGTTGAGCTTTCGGAAAATGTTTATTTCCTTCATCAGAACATCAAAATAAGTTTTGAAAACTGTCCATCAAGAACATCACCGGAGCATGAAATTAATTAACAAAAATCAAGACAAAAACAAATTTCTGACAGTCTAAACGTTTAAAATGGTCATATCTACAATATCTTGTAGAACTGTAAAAAGTTTGAACTAACACAACAAGTAAAATAAAATACAGTCATAGTTTTTAATATTCATTCTGACTGTATTTTATTTTACTTGTTGTGTTAGTTCAAACTTTTTACAGTTCTACAAGATATTGTAGATATGACCATTTTAAACGTTTAGACTGTCAGAAATTTGTTTTTGTCTTGATTTTTGTTAATTAATTTCATGCTCCGGTGATGTTCTTGATGGACAGTTTTCAAAACTTATTTTGATGTTCTGATGAAGGAAATAAACATTTTCCGAAAGCTCAACTAGTCAAAAAATAGTTTTCTTTTGATCAGCCCTATATTGACCGCATCCCTACTAGATTGTTTGCAGTTATATATATATATATATATATATATATATATATATATATATATATATATAAATATATGGGGAGTTCACATTTTTTTCAAACATTTGAAATAATATTTTTTCATCATCCTTGTAAAACGCATGTATGCGAAAATAAATCGGGGAACTAAAGTAAATTAAATAAGAAGAACAATTTCTTTGCATTGTCCTTTGCGACAGAGTTATTGATAAAAAACAAATATCAAAAATTCAACCTGTAAACTTTATTAAAAGTATCAGCTTAAAACAAATGACTGGCATGGTTTGATATGTTGATGTTACAAATTTATAATCAGCTCTGCCGCTTTCTGTCATCATTAGTATAAGTATTATTTTATTTGTTTGAAAATTGAATTCTAATCGAGAATAAGTACAAGACATATGATAGTGTGCCTAGATGTAATGGAATGCGACGAATGAACGTCGAGGAAAATGGATTAACGTTACGCAAAAACTATATGAAGACCCAAAAGCACAAATAAAAGTAGGCTATAAACTCGCAGATGAAATCACCCATACTTTTCCGCCCAACCTTTCTATATGCGAGAAAAGTATTGGTTTGCCCCAAAAGAAATTGGAATTTTGAAATTTTTTTTTTAGTTATTTCCACGTTTTCCAATCACAACAACACGAAAAAACGGTTTTTAGAAAAAAAATCCTGTGTGTATGTCGTCGTCGTTGTCGTCGGCCACTTTTCCTTACATGTCTTGTTAGCACGATACAGCTTCCGGAGTGCAATAAGTTAGTAATTTTATGCTTGAATATTGTTAAGGACATGTAACAGATGATCCCTATCGATTTTCAGTTCATCAGAGCCAGTACCACGGGTGCTATGGTACTTGGAGTACGACATTTTGTCATTTTTTGAGAAATTTCAGTTTGCTAGCACGATACAGCCTCCGTAGTTCAACAAATCATCAATTTTATGATTGAATATTATTCAAGGCATCTCACTGATGAACGCTATTGGTATTCAGCTCACCAGAGCCAATACAACAGGTGCTATAGTACTTTAAGTACGATATTTTTGTAATTTTTGGAGAAGTTTCAGTTTGTTAGCACGATACAGCCTCCGCAGTATATACAAGTGACAATTTCATGATTGGATATTATTCAGAGCGTAACAAAGATGAACCCTATTGATATTCAGTTCACTAAAGCCAGTACAACGGGTGCTATGGTACTTGGAGTACCAAATTTTTGTCATTTTTGGAGAATTTTTAGTGTGTTAGCATGATACAGCCTCCAGAGAGTATACGATTGATCAATTTTATGATTAAATATTGTTCAAGGTATCTCACATATGTACTCTATTGATTTTCAGTTGACTAGAGCGAGTACAGCGGGTCCTATAAATCCAGATATACTGAATTTTTGGTAATTTTTGGAGAAATTTCGGTTTGTTAGCACGATACATCCCCCGAAGTGTATACAAGTAATAATTTTATGATAGAATATTGTTCAGGGCCACAGATGCGGAAAAGTTAGTTTCAATCCTTAAAACCGTTTATTTAATATATATGTTACGGGTAAAGTCCAAAATATATTTGGAATTGTACACATTTGGGGCTTTACCCGATTAAACCGTGCTTTATCCGTTTTCCCATAGCTAAAGATGGGTGTGGGATTTTATTATTGCCTCATCTTTCACCACGACACGTGCAGTTTGAATAGTACAATCAGTTTTTATTTCAATAATGAACAATACTTAGAAATGCTGGAATCAGTTAAGTTAGCAAAAAATGCTAAAACCAATTCCACTCTACAATATCGACGTTTGAAGAGGTTCGACATATGTTCTGTTCGAGGCATCGGAAAGCTTATTACTCTTGTATCATCAAGTAAATCCAGCATAAAATATTACGTTAGAAACGACGAAATGTTTGATATTCTGCATGATGCACATTTGGCCATTGGACATGGTGGTAAACGTAAAAGTGAATGTAAGAAAAAGTACAAGAATATAATTCAAGATGTTATTCAGCTATATCTGTCCTTGTGTGAAGGGTGTCAATAATAACTGAAATCTGTCAAAAAGGACTTGTGGTTAAGCCAATGGTTTTTTAGGAGATGAATAGCCGTTACCAAGTGGATCTTATAGATATAAATGAGTGAAGTCAGCTGAGTGTACCAGAGAAAAAACAATTATCAAGAAAAGACTTTTTTATATTTTGGTACAATGATTTATTTAGCAGAGCGCTTTCAGTTTAATAACAAACCATCCTCAGTGCCCCCTGTAAGAGTGAGAAAATTGATCTTACAATCTCGATATGAAATACAAGGTTTTCAAAAGGCATAAAGCCAATTAAATACATTCTACTTACATGGTCAGGGTGTACAACAAATCATCACATTTAGAAGCAACATACACGAATTAAAATACAATGCTTAGCACACAGTCAGCATCCAATAAAACAATAATAATAAAAACAACACCCTCAACCCATTGTCCAATGGATAAATCCCTGAAATAGGGAAGAAATTTTTAACTCAATGAGTCAGCTGTTTGACATACGAAAACAGCATATGATACTGAACAATGTTCGAAGGTGAGAACTAGTAGGTTGACCAACAACAACCGGCGCTTCGGTGACGTCATCAGAACCATAGAAACAGAAGTTGACTAAAGCTTCAAAGATAAACAAATTTCATTAGCAATTTTCGTTCGGATGACCCCCCAGAGAAACAAACATAAGTTGGTCTGAATGACTGGAAATAGTCCAGGATTTAAACCATATATGTTGGTGATCCGTGATATTATCTTATGATAAAGATATAGTCCCGCAAGAAAAAGAAAAGTGAAAAGTAACATTGAAGAAAACGTAACACTATCAGATAAGAGATTGACGCCCGTACACCATCCCACCCCGGAATCCTAATCAGGGAAGCGACCTGAAAGTCTCCGAAGGGAAAACAATTTCTCCTCGAGGCATTTACTCCGACAAGCATTGGATTACAATCCCTCAGCAACAAACCGGCCGATCCCCTGGAAGAGGCCCTAAATAGGAGAGGCGCAGAAGCATGAAAACTTCCGTAATGGAAGTTGAAAATGTAGCTGGAATTATGGTGTTCCGATCACGCGATGTATTGGTCGCCGGAGTTTTTTCATGTTCAATGACTCTTGTTTTTAGGGATCTACAAGTCCTACCGATGTAGGTTGCATCACAATCAGAACAAGAAAGCCTGTAAACCCCACTCCTCTGCAATTTGTGTAATTTGTCCTTGGCATTGACCAGACAGGCACTCAAACTGTTTTTAACATTATAAGAAATTCGGGTATCAGGAAAATATTTTCTGATACAAAGACTTAATTTATTGCACAAGTTGTGGTCAACAAAAGGAAGACTCACATACTTGTTGTTGGAATCAGCAGGCGCGGGGTAAGCAGTATGCATTAGCAACTTCCTCTCCCTCCGCCTGATGACATCATCAACAATAGTTGGATCAGGCGGAGGGAGAGGAAGTTGCTAATGCATACTGCTTACCCCGCGCCTGCTGATTCCACCAACAAGTATGTGAGTCTTCCTTTTGTTGACCACAACTTGTGCAATAAATTAAGTCTTTGTATCAGAAAATATTTTCCTGATACCCGAATTTCTTATAATGTTAAAAACAGTTTGAGTGCCTGTCTGGTCAATGCCAAGGACAAATTACACAAATTGCAGAGGAGTGGGGTTTACAGGCTTTCTTGTTCTGATTGTGATGCAACCTACATCGATAGGACTTGTAGATCCCTAAAAACAAGAGTCATTGAACATGAAAAAACTCCGGAGAAATCCGTATTTGGACATCACTTAAAATTCAATAACCACAACATCGACTATGAGAGCGGAGTAACACTCTTACATAACATTACAACAAAACAATTTTCGAAACTTGAATTGTATGAGGATTTGGAAATCATGATAGAGGTCAATAAAAACAATAAGTGCCTTAATGTACAGACGGAGTTTGATAGAGATTTTACCCCTCTACATAGGAGACTTTATGATGGTGAGATGCTACTTGATGACGATAATGGTTCAGATCAGTTGGGACCAATACATAGCGTGATCGGAACACCATAATTCCAGCTACATTCTCAACTTCCATTACGGAAGTTTTCATGCTTCTCCGCCTCTCCTATTTAGGGCCTCTTCCAGGGGATCGGCCGGTTTCTTGCTGAGGGATTGTAATCCAATGCTTGTCGGAGTAATTGTTTTCCCTTCGGAGACTTTCAGGTCGCTTCCCGGATTAGGATTCCGGGGTGGGATGGTGTACGGGCGTCAATCTCTTATCTGATAGTGTTACGTTTTCTTCAATGTTACTTTTCACTTTTCTTTTTCTTGCGGGACTATATCTTTATCATAAGATAATATCACGGATCACCAACATATATGGTTTAAACCCTGGACTATTTCCAGTCATTCAGACCAACTTATGTTTGTTTCTCTGGGGGGTCATCCGAACGAAAATTGCTAATGAAATTTGTTTATCTTTGAAGCTTTAGTCAACTTCTGTTTCTATGGTTCTGATGACGTCACCGAAGCGCCGGTTGTTGTTGGTCAACCTACTAGTTCTCACCTTCGAACATTGTTCAGTATCATTTGCAGTTGTCGTATGTCAAACAGCTGACTCATTGAGTTAAAAATTTCTTCCCTATTTCAGGGATTTATCCATTGGACAATGGGTTGAGGGTGTTGTTTTTATTATTATTGTTTTATTGGATGCTGACTGTGTGCTAAGCATTGTATTTTAATTCGTGTATGTTGCTTCTAAATGTGATGATTTGTTGTACACCCTGACCATGTAAGTAGAATGTATTTAATTGGCTTTTTGCCTTTTAAAAACCTTGTATTTCATATCGAGATTGTAAGATCAATTTTCTCACTCTTACAGGGGGCACTGAGGATGGTTTGTTATTAAACTGAAAGCGCTCTGCTAAATAAATCATTGTACCAAAATATAAAAAAGTCTTTTCTTGATAATTGTCTTATAGATATGCAATCCCATCCAGATGGAGAATACAAATTTATCTTGGTATATCAGAAACATTTAACGAAGTTTGTTCAAATACGTGCATTAAAATTGAAAAGGGCTGAGGAAGTTGGTATGATCCTGATAGACATATTTTGTATAATTAGCGCCCCATCTATATTACAATCGGACAACGGGCGGGAATTGGCGAACCGTGTCATTGAACAGTTATATTCTATGTGGAATGGCTTTAAAATAGTACATGGCAAACCACGTCATAGTCAGTTACAAGGCAGCGTGGAAAGAGCAAATCAAGATATACAAAATATGCTAATGACTTGGATGGAGGATAAAAACTGCAGGCAATGGTCGGAAGGTCTGCGATTTGTCCAATTAATGAAAAACAGGGCGTACCACGATGGAATAAAACGAGCTCCTTTCGCCGCTATCTTTATGCATAATATTAAAGTCGGCCTATCCACATCAGTTTTTCCAAAAGAATCTCTTGAGAATCTAGGAACCGAAGAAGAGCTTGAGAAAGTCGTCAGGAAATTTGGTGTAGAAGAACAGCGCCAACAAGAACAAAACGATGACCAGTCTATGGATAGTAGCCCAGAAATACACAATCCGCAAGAAGATATTATTGAAGGTAACAATATGGAAGACGTCGACAAAAATCATGGAAAAAACGCCACTAATATAGAAACTTCAGGAAATCAGACCAAATGTGCAGAATGTTATGAGCTAAGTACATCAGGTAATATAAGGTGTGAACGTTGCTTGTGCCAAACAAATATTCAGTCAAACAAAAAAGGCGCGAAAATCAATTTAGAAAATCAAGCCAAGAAGATGAAAGCTTTATCTAATTCGAAGCTGTCTGCATGCTCCGTTGGACATACAGTGAGAGTGAAACTTCCAGACGTTGATCGAGGGAGGGGCGATTTTAGAAACTTTCTCATGACGGTTATCGAGAAAACCGATGACGATTTTTATAAGCGAGCAAACGAGAGAGAGAGAGAGAGAGAGGGAGAGAGAGAGAGAGAGATTACATCAGCTTGCAAATGAACAATGACTTTTAGGAGGTCAAGGTTATAAACGATGTAACTGTAAAACTAAATGCATGACCAATAAACGTAAAGCTATTGGAAATCCTTGCAACTCGAAATGTTACTGCAGCTTGTCTTGTTTGAACAAATAAGTACTCGTGAGTAGATTACTTATAAGAGAATACAGTTTTAGAATTCTAATTTTCATTTGTAGAATGTGTTTTTGAATTAAATATGTTTTACAAACATTAATTCCCTTGTCATTTATGATACATCCAACTTTAACCAAGCGAAAGCGGATAAAACGCGGTTTACCCGGGTAAAGCCCGAAACGTGTACATTTCCAAATATATGTTGGACTTTACCCAAGCGTCTTGGGTATTACGCAGTTTACTCGGGTAAACCTAGTACTCGATTATCAAACTTTACGCGTAATATATACATAGAACATCAACTTCTTCAAATTAATATTTTCTAATTTTCACATTTTTATGTTCACAATTCTTTTTAAATCTTCATAATTTGGTTTTCTGTGTATTTATATACTAGTCCAAGTTCCTTTCGTTCCTTTATTCTCTCTTCCAATATTTCTTCCATCACCATTCTGTTTTTAGTCACTAGTGCTACGTCATCTTCATACGCTTTTATTATTTGTCCTGCTTTAGTTCCTAAATTTAAATTTCCCTTACATATTATTTTTAATGTATGTATTCTGGTGCCAATTTGAATAGTTTTGCCGACATAGTCTCATTGCTTAACACCTTTATTAAATGTAATCTTCTTTGTTTTCCGTTCATTAGAAACAATAATATTTTCATTATCATTAAAATATATTCTAGGTTTTTTTCATTCATATTATATACTTTCCGCCATCAATAGGATTTGATTTATTTCATAGAAGTAGGATTCAATATTTGATATCCAAACAAAATTTTTTCAAAATGAGATTATCTGTAAATTCTATTCCATTGTAGTTTCCTATTTTTTATACTATCAACCGTAAAAAGTAAGAGGATTTCTGAAATCTCTGTTTTCCCCTTGCATCATACGTATGTTGAATGCCCAAGGGTTGGGTTTTGTACACTTCATAATTCATGAATTCTTTCCCCAAAACCATTTTTAGAGACAGTGGCTGCGAACACGCTAGTCCGTGTTTTTACTTGAATTACCAAATAATTATTTTCAATATAATTCAATATTCAATCGATACGTTCCTTGCCTTAACGTATAAGTATTAGATAGAACAAGGGAAACGATTATCACAAAGTCGAAGCAATCAAAATATGAGAAAAAAAGGAAAAAGTGGTAGAAAGAAATGACCTACAACGAAATGTCCACATGGAAAGAAAAGCTTCTAGATTGTGGGTTTTTCAATTATAACCAACGTCTTCAGTAGAAAAAATCCCAATGGCACAGGACCAATTGGACAATAACATTTTTGCATAAAACTCAAAATAAAAAATTAGATACAAAAGTAATAGAATGTTTTGAGATGTACAAATAACCCATGTATCATTTTGGCATCAAATCAAAAACAAAAAAATTAAAAAAAATTGGGAAATTTTTTAAATAAATGTTTTAATGTACGATTTAGAGAAAAATGTTGAATACAAAAGTTGTAGAACGTGTTGAGTTCTATGAAAAATCCCAGTAACTGTTTTGCGTCAAATGAAAAACAAAGAAAATACGATTTTTTTTCAACTTTGACATGCCGCCCTTTTGTTTTTACTGGGCCAATTTAGCTCATTAACGAACTCGTCCAAGATTTTGGCGTAACCAATTTTTGTAGCGAGTTTGGTTTCGATCCGTCAAAAAATACGCCCTCTATCGTGCTTACAAATTCCGTTATATATATATATATATATATATATATATATATATATATATATATATATATATATATATATATATATATATATATATTGAACCAGATATCATAGATAATAAGAGAATTAGTATTATAAAAATATGTTGCTAGTATTAAAATATATGAAAATAATATAATTTAAGAAAACAGGTAAAAAGGAAACACTTTTCTTAATTTAAACAACATATCAAATAAAGATATATTAAATAATAGCCTATAACAATATAATAAATAAGGAATTACCTCAATAATAACACAAAATATAGAGATTGCCTAACCAATGTAATGATGTAAATAAAGTTGCCTAAGACGAAGAATAATTTCCATACCATAACCAGCTGTTCACCTAAAAAGAAATAATTATATAGTCAAGTCAAGAGAATTTTAGATATAAGTAGTTACATTAGAATACAAATATTATTATAGATAATTCATTATAATCATTAATTTAAGAATAAAAACAAATACAAATATTGAATAGAATAGAATTCAATAGATTTTCATAGATAAACAAATAATGACATATAGACAAATGATATATGGTAAATAAAATAAACATTGAATCAATAAATAGTAATTTGTTAAAGTTTATTATAAATAATAGAATGCAAAGAGTTTAGACAAATAACATAAGAGAATTTATATTTATGAATAATAAGAGTGTAACAGTGATATATTATCAATAATAATATTGAATGTTGTACCATGTAAATGTATCTATGTATAACCAATTTTAATTTATTTGTATGATGAAAAAACTCATAGGAACTCTATGAATGAACTAATAATGTAAAAGAGTGTATGTATGAAATTTTTTAATAAGTGAAAGAAGTTTCAATTAATCTGATTGCAGAAGACAATATTTTATTGGTTATAAAATATGACAGAACAAATTGTGAATCAACAAATAAACTTTGAAATAGTGACCTGAAAAAGAACAAAAGACTGTTTGTTGAAAAAAGTAGAGAATCGAGGGGACGCTTAGATAATTAGGGAAGCTGGTGTCAAGAAGCGAGGAGTGTGTGTGATGGTGTTCCTGAAATTTCAAGAAATTCCCGGTTTAACACATTCAAACCTATAAAGTACTATTGAATACAATCTTAGTAATACTCACAGTCAATTGTATCAAGTTTTTCGGCAAGAATCTACGAAATTTTCATCAATTTTGGTTTTTTGGAGCTTCAGAGGAGTGTTCCTGAGATCCAGAGACTTTCATCCCAATTCAAGAGCAACAGGTCAGTGTTTTTAAATCATTATTGGCCAATAATCAGAGTAAAAACTCAAAATACTCAAATAAGTACTTAATTTCATAAATTGATAAACTTTTGCAAATATGATCGATCTGAAAAAGAAAGAAACAGACTTTATATAGTGAATTCATTGCATAAATCGTTAAAATTAATAAAAGGCCGAATTTTAAATAAATTAAAATATGTACTTACGCCATCTTGTAATCGCATAAATCTATTGATTGAAAATTTATCAATGTAATAACTATGTCCATCTGTATATAATTCCTATATTTTTATCTATGTATATAACTATGTTCTTTCCACAGCAATTTGTATCATATATAACTATGATATATATATATATATATATATATATATATATATATATATATATATATATATAAATTCTTTTATGTGTTTGAATCATTCACTTGTTTGCATCTTCAACAAACCATATTTGTATAATATGAATAGATGCTTCTTATAAGAATTGTTCGTTTTATGCTAAAGCGCATGACTAGTTTTTCACGCATGCGCATTGATGAAATGATTAAAATAAATAAGTAGATACAATACAACCAGTGGCGTCTCATATTATTTTTATCAAATATATAAAATAATAAGTTTAAAATTAAATTGATTTCAAAATAATGTGTTTTCTTTTTATTTAAACAATTACAACAATATAAAAGCCAGGACTCAAAGAGAAAAAGGGTTTCATGCTCCCGAATGAATTAATATTTAATTAAAATAACAAAATTAATAATAACTAACTGAGCTAGCCAAACTAAACAAAAATTCTAAATAATAAACATCTACATTTAAATTTCATAATCAAAAGGAAGTAAGTATTTATCATATATAGAATAATATATATATATATATATATATATATATATATATATATATATTTGTTTAACCGCTTATACAGTCCCAAAACGATATATTCGACCAACGTTAATAGGACAAAAGTGACCTTATCAAACCCACCTTCGGGTCCGTTAACGTTTTCCTTTGTATTTAGCCTCCTTTCACTCATCTATTACCTATAAACTCAACTTGAAAAAAAAAATTTGGGATCGATTTTGAGGTTGTTTATGCAGTTTTATACATCAGTAGTTCATCTGTTTGCTCAGTAGAGGCGCGCGGGCTGCTATTGTATATCGCCAATTTTCTGACACGAATTTTAAACGTGTGACCAACGTTATCAGTTCCAGAATGTGGCAACAGTGTTTTGACATGTCTGGTTTGTATTCAAATATATTTTTAAAACTTGAGACACTGAAAATAAATCTACATATTGTGGACTATAACGTGCGATGTGCCGTCTACTGTAACTTCAAAATATTTGAAGAATTATGAATGCTTATTTACATTAGGATAAAATATTGCCAATTAAAAAATAAAGAACACAGTGTTACGAATCAACTGTTTATTAAAGATTAATAATAACTGAAAACAAAAAGTTATCGAAATATTTCATTAAATATCATAGGAAATAAGGCAAATCAGGTAGTTATTCTTCTATCGCCAAACAATTTACCTCCATTTTCATCAATATTTATATAAGTACACGAAAAATCAATGAACTAAAATGGTTAAATTTTGATATAGCGGTTAACTGAAAAAAATTAAAAATTACTTTTCTTAATGTTTCGTTTGTTCGTTTATTAAACAATTTTCAGAAGTCTTCTTCCAAAAATTTTGATTGCTCATTTTTAATGTGTTTTCCGAAATGTATTTATAAGATAGAATAAACGAAAAACAAAATTAATTATTTGACCACCATGCCAAAATTTCCATAAAAACCTTTCACTCGTTAAAACTTATTCAAGTAAATAAAAAAATCAAGTTATTTAAGTCGGTAGGTATTGTAAATGAATGTTTCGATTCTAACCCAGTCCTTCGTATTAAATGTGTCATTTTGCCTAATAAATTCTAAACATTCTCCTTTTTTAGGTGGAATCTTCTTCTTTACATGTCTAGAAAAATATTTAAATACACATTTTTTTTCATTTTCGGACCAACAATGACGGGAATTTTTTTTAATATTACCCGATTTCTCATCTTTTTTTGATTTTAATGAAATTTCATGTTGTTTATCTTCCAAATAATATATTTCTTCATGCCTTTGTTTAATTGTTTCCTTATTTATTTCTAACTCTTCAGCTGCAGGTTCGGAAAAAAATATATCCTTCTCAATCTCCTCATCTTCAAGGACGTCTTCCTGAACTTCTATATCTACTAAATTCTTCCCTTTTAAGTCTCTACCTTTCCCAGCATTTAAGAGCAATAAAACTTTTGCCACTTTTGCTGTCTGGTATACGTCCTCGGTCATTCTAAAGATTAATATGTATTTGATTAATAAGAATATAATAGAAACATTTTTTTATAAATCTGCTCCTAGACAAATTGCCTAATTTGTTTATATATTTACAATTATATGATCAAAATTGTACATATTATTTTCACTCATTTTTTATGAAGGCGAAAAGTCATTTGCAACGCTCTACATTTTGTTTACCTTGTATATAAAAACGCCCTAACAGTATCGATAATACAAAACATGTTTTTTACTACCTTTTTAATAAATTAATTGTTCATTTTATTTAGCTACTACTACTATTGTGAATTATTTCATTGTCACGCAAGCGTCACTTTTTACCTAAAAATCCTATCATAAACTAACTATAATTTATGTTTATACACCATTGATTAGATACTTCACAACTCTAATTTGGAAAATATTAGACAATGTCTCTAAGAGCCATTTTCTGTGTTTTTTTTAAATAAAAATTAGATAATATCTAGGCACTGAACGTTAGATTTCAAAAAATCAATTGAACAAATTTTGCATTTATGCTGTATTCAACTTATTTTAAAAAAATCAATTCTAATTTTCAGGACATGAAACGTTTATAGTAAAAATTTGATTAAAAGGTTAGTTAGTTTTAAACAGAATACCTGGTAATGTATTTTTAGCCATTTGGATATCCTCTTCAAATAAATAAGGATCATCGTTTTCTTTCCTTGACTCATTACTAGTGGATGAAGGAATAGACTGAAGACAATGGTATACCTTATTTTTGGTTGAAACTTTATTTATATTGTTAAGGACCTACAGAGAGATACTGATATAACTAATTATATAGGGTTTCGGAATTCGGCTAGAATTTGCTGAATCCTATGTGTGTGATTCACATCGATCTACTGATGATAAAAACTGTCTTGGTAAGAATATCCTACATGCATGCATTTTCAATATATAGAGTAAATAAAATCCAAAATTCATATTCGTAACAATATATTTCACACTAATTTTACAAATAGTGAAATACAATTTTTAAATAAAGGTTTGAAGTACAGCATACCACCAAAATTTACAAATAATATTAAACAAATATTTGCTACGGAATCAGAAATTACTTTAAAATCTAATTCAAATAATTTTCTTTATGAGAAATTACAAATTACCAATTTAATCAAAAATATTAAACCGTCTAAGGTTAAGCGTCAAACAAAAAATTGACATTTCAGTTTTAAATTAAAAAAATTGAATGTAGAAAATAATAACATAACAATAACACAATCTGCCAAGGAGAACGCCCCTGTTATGTCAAATACTGAAGATTATGATTCAAAAATAAATAAATTTATAAAATCTAGCGATGTACAAATTCTTAGAGCAGACCCAACAACAAATTTTCTAATAATATAAGAGATATTGTTAATAATTCAAATTATCTTTAAAGTGATTATGAAAAGAAATACATCGTGAATAAAAATCCTCATTCTTCACAATTATATGGAACCGTTAAATTACATAAAATAACGAAACCAATTAGACCTGTAGTTTCATATGTTACAGCTCCTAATAATATATTTGCAGAAAAATTTAACAATATACTTGATAATTACGGATATACATCTAAATACTCAATAAAAAAGTCAATAGAATTAATCAAAAAATGAAAAACAAAGATAGCTCTAAACTCATTCTATTTGATGTTACCAATATGTTTACTAAAATATCTCCTAATGAATGTCTAACACTTGTAAGAAAATTAATAGATCAAAATATTAATCAACAGTAAAAACACAAGAGCTTTTTTTTTATCGGATAAATTTCTCTTTGCAACGAAACAGTTTTGCCAATCACTAATTTTACGAGAAAAACTGACATGATAAAATCGCGACACCGAAGGTGGAGCGATTTTATCTAATGTCAGTTTTTCGAGCAAATTTAGTGATTGGCAAAACTTTGAGTCAAAGAGGAATTTATCTAATAAAAGAAAAGCTCGAGTGTTTTTTTGCAAGATAAATTAACGACAGAATATATGGATGAACAACAACAATAATTGCGACTCATTGTCATTGTGTAAAAGTGACGTCCGCTTACTAGATATTGAGGAAGAGAAGTTTTTATCGCGATAAAAAAGGATGCACCTTTTTTATCGATGGCAAAGTGACAATAACATTTCCAGGTATATGACATTTTAACATTGGAGTTAATTTATCTAGGAAAAATATCAGATATACTTAATTTAATCGATGTATGTATTAATCAGAACTATTCCACTTTTGACAATAAGGTATATACTCAAAATGAAGGTTTACCAATGGGAAGCCCTACATCACCAATTTTGGCAAACATTTTTATGGACAGTTTAGAAAGAAAAATCTTTGATTGTAACATTTTAAAAAATATCTCATTTTGGTATAGAGATGTAGATGATATTAGATTGTTTTATAGGTAGTGAACGACAATTAGATGTATTTTTCAACCATATTAATAATTTACAACCAAAGATCAAATTTACATTAGAAGTAGAATAATGCAAGCAAATTTTCTTGATTTAAAAATTCAGTGAGTTAATAATGTAGGTTATTATTCAATTTACAGAAAATCAACACACACTGATGTAACTATTCCATATAATTCCAATCATCCCATCTCACATAAATTAGCAGCATGTAATTCAATGATACATCAAGTATTTTCTGTTCCTATAAACAAATGTAATTTGATAGAGAAATTGATACAATTAAACAAATAGCAACATCCAACGGTTATCCATTACATATGATAAATAAATTACCTAATAAAAAAGAGGAAACAGTGGCATTACAACTAATATTTCCTAAACAAACTAAAGAAGTGAAAAATTACAAAACAATCAATATTTCTAATAATATTATCTTTAGCTATAAACACAACAATTTCTTCCAAAACAGAAAGTAATGTGAGTATAAAACTGTTAAATGTAAAAACAAAACTATTCCCATTAAAGAAGCTTGGTATATATAAATGTCCAGAATACAATGCACTTTATTTGGGTCAAACCCTTAGAAATTTTGAAATCAGATACAGTGAACACTCACGATCACACAGATTAAAACAACCAGATAAATCAAACTATGCAAAACAACTGCTTGACATCAAACATTCATTGACACTTAACATAAATTTAGAAGTACTACATATTTGTGATAAGAAACATGAACTGGATTTCCTTGAAGAATTAGAAGACACTTAAGAGACCCACAATAAGAAGTCGTCAATGAACAGATACATCTAGGGATTTCTCCAATTTTAAACTGTCTTCTTAAGTGATAATTATAAAGATCAGCAGATATAGTTTTCCTGGTTTTCTATATCATTGAACAGTTATACCAATCTTAAATGGTAAAAAGATATCCAGGATATCCCCATAGGGCTAATTATATCTAAACTTTAATATTTGTAATATCATATCTTCTGTTTTTTTCTATTAATATATATTAAGTCAATCATAAGGTAGGTCACTTTTTGGTATAGCCAAAAATAATTATTTAACATCAGGTAGGCATCATATGAAATGTAACTTCTGTCTTTCAGACGATGATAGCAATATCGCAACAATTGTCAATTTCCTAGAATTCTTAACATATTTTCAATTTATTGTGGAATTATCTAGAAACTGTTAGTTTCATTTAAAACAGAAATATGAGTAGATTCTACAGAGTAAAGGTCGAGACAGTTAATTTTATAATATTTCAATTTAAGATGAATCTAGACGATTCAATTTACATTTTCATTTAACAAGACATTATAGTTACTCAAAGGTAATATCAGTTACTCAACGATCAGTACGTCGGGGAAACCCAAAACCCTATTCTTTAAATAGAAAGGTAGTACGTCCGTGTCAACACAGTAAAAATTCCTTTAAAAAAATTATTCTGTTCATGTCTGACTGTTAAGATAAAATTACTCTTGAAATTTACAAATTTGAATTTTAAAAGAACTGTTACTGGGTATATATTAAAAAAATTTAGTTTCCAGAGCTGGCTTCAAAATGTATTATTTAAGTTAAGATGCCACTTACCTCTTCTGAATTAACAATTAGTTCACAATTTTGACGATGGTCTTCTGTAAAGAATAGGTATATAAGAAACCATTAAAATAGTTGAAAATTGATATGTGAATATTATATTCTTTACTTAAAACTAAATAATAATTTTTTCGCGGCTTTTTGTTATTTATATAAACGGCATGTACTATTATGATACATACTATAAACTGGAGCTTAGGAATTATATTATTATTAAATTATTACAACATGCCAAAACTTTATTATAATCATGTACTTACGTTCTTTTCTTACAAGTTCCACTAAAATTCTCTCACGACTCATGTTTTATAAGTTTATAATTTAGCACTTTAATCGTCTTGCCGACTTTAAACTCTCACCTTTCAACTCCAAACACTAAATGATTGATACTTGATATAAGCATCAGTTATTCATCCGACGTTACCAGTGACCCTAAATTCGGCATCACTGCTGGATCTAGTAACGTGCATTATCTTTATAAATTATACACAACTGGGTTTGAAATAACTGCAGTGCTTATTGGGTTGGTTACCGTTTGTAGAATATATTTAAAAGTTTTAATATTATTTTAACCTACCCCTCTCATGTTCCATTGGTGTGTATTTGAATCTTAAATCTAATTATCAAATATACACTCCAAAAAACACGTTATTTCCAGTGGGTCTAAGGTTGTCTGACTAACGTATTGGGACTGATAAAGCTAGTTAGATAAATATATATATATATATATATATATATATATATATAACCTTTGGAACGCATTGACATTTTTCCGAAGTCGCGTCATGCTACTCTCTACAATAGCTCTATTTCATTCTGAAATAAGCCTAAAAACAGCCCTCTTTGTCGCAGACGATTTTGTTTCTTACCCAGTCGTTTAGGCATAACAAACAACGTGCATATTTATTATTAAGGCTTTTTTCTAAATAAAACTTTAAGTTAGTAGGTCACAGCATTTTTTATTGTCAAACAACTACTAGTTTGGGCCTACATAAGGGCCATCTTCAGGCTACAAAAAATTGTTTTGGTATAAGTAAAATTGAAAATTACAAAGTCTCCAACATTACCTACCTGATAACAAACTTTTCAATGGGCAACACACATCCCACTATGCAAGTAAATATTACAGTTATGTTTATTCAACATCACATTGTGATAATGTTCTTCCTTTTTTTCCTCTTGTTTTCATCACATGCACATCTATACAACCGCTTATGCCCAGCTTGTGGCTGTTAACATTTGTGATGTTTCAACTTAACTTCTCAGCGATGCTAAAGCGCTGCCTTTTTTAAATTACTGTGATGTTACTAGAACTTCCTCAAAAGGAAGTCTTTATAACGAACTAAAAACAACATTTCTGTTACATTCTGAAATGCCTTTTAGCATCTTGTCGATGTTAATGCAATGTCTAAAAAATAACATCTTATCAATGATCTAAATGCGACATTTCAAAAACGATACAGTGTATTCTCGTAGATGTTGTATGGACATTACATAAACCTCTAAATAATATATCTCAAACATTCTGGATGACATCCTATATATGTTTCTGTGCCTAATCAGCAAATACAGGGTGAACAACTAAGAACGCCGGCTGTCGGCCATATTTCAAAAAATAGTCATGGTACAACTTTAAAAAAATACCTCCAGGAAAATGACCCTGAAAAATCGCTGGAAAATATTTTTAAGTTCCTAAAATATCTCCTATGGGGTGGAATGAACACTTAAAAATATAATACTGTGATTATCTCCAAAAAAGACATACTAAACGTATCCTAGAAATACAGTGTTTGATATATTGTTGAGATTATGAAAAAATGTAGTTAGGGACTTTTTGTCTGTATTCTTCAAGTAAGGGGTGGGGGAAGGTTTAACCCAAACAACAAATTGTCGTAACACTTTTTTTTAATCGACATCCATGTTTTAGGCTTCATTTGAAAGAGTTTTTCCTGTTTAATAAGAAATGCTTAACAAAAATAACAAAATTTGATAATTTTGTCAACGCTTTGTGAAAAAGTCCATAATTTTCACGTTTTTCTCGGAAATTTCGAATGTAGTGAGGCATTTTTTAAATTCTGATGAGAAGGGGTTAAAAAATAGGAATCTATTCCAAGATATAAGATTTACAATATCAAATATAAAGAAATGCTTCAATCTACATTTGAAATTTCCGAGTGTATACAAAATTATCTAATTTTGTTATCAACCTTATTAAACAGAAAAACTTTTAAATGCAGCTAAAATCATCAATATCGGGTATAAAACGAAAAAGTTATACATTTGTTCATAAGTTTGAACCTTCCCCACCCATTATTTGAAGAATAAAGGCTAAAAATCTCCTTAATTAAATTTATTCATAATCTCATCAAGATTCCAAAAATTGTAATTTTAGGACACCTTAAGTATGTTTTTTTGGAGTATTATGTTTTCGAGTGTTCATTCCACCCCTAGCGAATATTTTAGAGACTGTAAAATATTTTTCAGCAATTTTTCAGGATCCCTTACCTAAATGTAATTTTTTTGAAAAATGTACCATGATTCTTTTCTGAGATGTTGCCTACAGTCGTTCTTAGTTGTTCATCCTGTACATTTAAAATAAACTAGCAAAAAAATAATAAAGTATTTAAAACGTTTATTCACTATTAATGAACAGTACAGTAAAGTTGAAAAAAACAGGTACAAAATTAGAAGAAAAAATATCTTGTTCAGCAATCCAACCGAAAAAAAAATGGAATTGTGTAAGCATATTACATAACAAGTCTGGAAAGTGGAAACTATTGAACACATTCAGTGAAAGCAAGAAATAAAAAAGGGTATATTAATCGGTAGTTACCATAACGTAACATACTTTGAAACTGAATTAATAAAGTTTAACGGATAGACATACATTACAGCTAGTTTACAGAAAATTAATTAGAATATTTTTTTAATTTTATTGAAGCTAATAAAAATTTTACACCATAAATATTTAATGAAACATTACGTTACATCAACAGAAATCCAATCTGATTAAAGAAAATTCTATCGTTTACTTACGGTTACTTTTTTCGAGTGCCTCAACCATTCCATAACGTACACTTCAAAATCCTTATCTGTGGAATATTTGAAGGTATTCCGAACAACAGCTAATAAAATAATTACTTTAGATCAAATTGTGCCCATGGAGACCTTTGATCGATCATCATAAACTACATCAAACTTGATTTTCAGCCAATTGACTGGGACCCATTTTCCATAAGATACATGCGGGGTTCTTCAAAGGAATGATAACATATTTTATTTCAAGAAGTGACTTTTCATGATTTACCTTCTATTCCATGCCTCACTCCATTTGGCAGGTACATTCAGGTGTGCTATGAAAATTCATACTTCTTTTCTGTATAAAATAATATACTATTCTCATCTTGTTATTTTCATCCTGGACCAAATTGTATATTACCATCGTGGAATTGTAACTTAATGAGAACTAAGCATTATTAATACACTGTATACAAAAAAAACTACTTATGAAGAAGAGATATGAACACATTATCAAGTTAAATGAGTTTATAATTAATTGTATCCAATTGAGTATCCAATAGCTGTGTTTCTACAATACTTGATAAATAATTGAAAGCTGTTTGTTGACTGGAGCATTCAGTATCATAAGTTACATATTCTTCAACTAGATTAATGTAGGTACCATTGTAAGGGACAAATACAGCTTATTTATTGTGTTTTTCAAATGGAAATGAGCTTTTTAACAGAAATTTCTGTTTTTAAAGTCTTAAACAGTCTCTAATTGTTCACAAGAATTGTTAGTAATAATGTTAAAATTTTCTAAACCTGCAAAACTATATTGATGGCTAAGACTACTACTAAAAAAACTAGAACTAGAGATACTTAATTCAATATTTTTTGTACTGTTTAATACAATGTTTGTATCAGACTATCTGAAATAATTACTCCCCTTTCATTACATAATTACCAACTATTTGTTTTTCATTTTATTTGTATAAGTCGCTTCTGAAACGTCATGAACATTGAAAATGTTCTCTTCTAGATTTAAATATCTGCGAACATGAGAGCATGTTTTATTATTAATAATAATATCTACCCTATTGCAATATCAAGTTTTTTGTAGGGTATAATGCATATCTTGGATTTGAAATATTGTGAATCGTTTTCAAAATATACTTACTAGGTAACTAAAATATTTTAAAAATTGAGAAAAACCCTTATTTTGTAATATAATGTTAGTGTACAATTCCGCCACATGAAATTTCAATGTATAATAGCCAATTAAAGTATTGAATGAGTATTAAGTTTTAATAATTATGATTTTGGAATAGGTACTTACCGATAACAATTGTTGTTCGTCCATTATAACAAAGTATAGAAACTGTAGCTTAGTAGGAACTAACGAAAACGAAGACCACTTTATTCAAGTGCTACTTGCAAAATATGTGCTTCCTGCAAATAAAATATAATTATAACACATAACTGAAAACCATCCGCCATTTCATGCTTGTCATTTTTGTTTCCGCAGATAACTACTGTATGTTTCGTTCATCAGTTCCTCTTCTGTTTTCTTCTTTTTCATGTTGCTGTGATGTTCAATATGAGATATTACTGAGAGTTTTATGAACTAACGTCGTACATACGTAATAAGTACGATGTTAATAAAAATTATTTCGAAAGATGTAAAAGTAACTGCAACATGTGATCATCTTAGAAACATGTTAATTTGTAATATTACAGTAACGTTCTGTATATGACATTAGTGAGAAGTATACAAATTAACACCGTATGAATGTTTCCTATAGGAAGTTATTGAAAAGAAGTTCATAGGATGTGTATGTAACTACGAATTCAAGTATTACTGTGTACATCAAAAATACGTTTTATTTACATGACATGGATGTTAATAAAGTTGGTAATAAAATTAAGACATCTAGGAGATATCTTATTAACGTTTTAAATAAACATCACGGAAAGTCTCTAAAAAGAACATCACAAAAAAGACTTGTTATGTTTCTTGTTTAGTGGGATAAATCCTCAGAAATGTTAAATTTGCAAGTAAGGACAAATAGATGTGATTTTAGGCTCGGGGGATATCCTGCCTGTAATCGTATATTACTTTAGAATTGTTGCCAGGCACACTTTTAATCTGTCTTTGATGTACCCAGGGCACTTGGATTGACACCATTGCATTTTGATTCTTCTTAAAGAGTCTCGCTATAGTGTCTGGCCCCTTTGACGGATGCAAATTGATGTGGGAAATCCCACGCATAGTTGGGGGAAGGAAACGAGAGAGGAGACTATTACGAGAGGATAAGGCTGGAAGTTAAGTTTAGGAGAGGAAACTTAGGTTGTGTTGGGTTTTTATTGGAGTTCTGCTAGGGTGGCCGGTGTATATTCCTCACCTTCTCCCAGAAATAGTTCTTCCTCATCGGAGGTACCAGCTTCCGACTCGGAGTGGCCACCCTCCTCCGAATTAGTTATGAAAGCTGTTGCTTCCGATAACGAACAGCTCACTCCTTGGTCCTTAACACCATATTGTGGTGTAAAGGAGGAGACGTTGCCTAATCGAAAAAAAGAATATTTTTGGGTAACAACACTGTATAAATTTCACAAATTGAGTTTGACGACTCAAAAAGGAAGACCTTCTCTGTATGGATTGTTGAAGTTTTCCTAAGCTGTTTGTCAGTTTTTAATTTTTCGCAAACCATATCTTCGAAATGAGAGAAGTATAGGTATACACCAAAAAACGTTGGAATTTTAGACTTATTTTGAGTTATTTTAATATTTTCTACGACAAAAAACACGAAAAACGGGTTTTTAAAAAAATCCTGTGTGTATTTCGTCGTCGTCGTTGTCGTCGGCCACTATTTCCTGTTAGCACGATATTTTTCATGGCATCTCACAGATGAACCCTATTGTTTTTCAGCTCACCCGAGCCAGTACAACAGGTGCTATGGTATCTGAAGTACCACATTTTTGGTTATTTTTGGAGATATTTCAATTTATTAGCACGATACAGCCTTCGGAGTATATATAAGTTACCAATTTTATGATTGGATATTATTCAAGACGTCTCACAGATAAACCTTATTGATTTTCAGCTCACCAGAGTCAATAAAAAGGGTGCTATGGAACCTGGAACACCACATTTTGGTCATTTTGGAGAAATTTCGCTTTGTTTGCACGGTACAGCCCTCGGAGTGTAAACAAGTGACCAATTTTATTATTGGATATTATTTAGGTCGTCTCACACATGAACTCTATTGATTTTCAGGCCGCCAGTGCCATTCTAATACTAACGGGAAGCTGTTGATTAAAAGAGCCTTTGTTACTTTATTACTTTTCCGCTCAATATATCTAATATGCGGGGAAAGTATTGGTTTACCCCAAAAAAACTTGAAATTTTGAATTTTTTTTTGAGATATCTTTACGTTTTTCATCAAGAACAACACGAAAAAACGGTTTTTAGGAAGAAACCTGTGTATGTCGTCGTCGTCGGCCACTGTTCGTTACATGTCTTGTTAGAACGATACAGCCTCCGGAGTCGAACAAGTCACCAATTTTATGATTGAATATTGTTCAGCACATCTCACAGATGAACCCTATTGATTTTCAGCACACCAGAGGCAGTACAACGGGTGCTATGGTACTTGAAGTACGACATTTTTGTCATTTTTTGAGAAATTTCAGCTTCTTAGCACGATACAGCCTCCGGAGTACAACAAGTCATCAATTTTATGATTGAATATTATTCAGGACATCTCACAGATGAACTCTATTGATTTTCAGCTCACCAGATCCAGTACAACAGGTGCTACAGTACTTTAAGTAAGACATTTTGGCCATTTTTGGAGAAATTTCAGTTTGTTAGCACGGAGTATACATAAGTGCCTAATGTTATGATTGGATATTATTTGGGACATCTCAAAGATGGACTTTATTGATATTCAGCAAACTAAAGCTAGTACAACGGGTGCTATGGTACTTGAAGTACCAAATTTTTGTCTGTTTTGAAGAACTTTCAGTTTGTTAGCACGATACAGCCTCCAGAGTGTATACAAGTGACCAATTTTATAATTAGATCTTTTCCAAGATGTCTCACAGATGTACTCTATTGATTTTTAGCTGACTAGAGCGAGTACAGCGGATCCTATAAGCCCAGATATACTACATTTTTGGTTATTTTTGAAGAAATTTCGGTTTGATAACACGATACATCTCTTGAACTGTATGCAAGTTACAATTTTATGATAGAATATTGTTCTGGGCATCTAACAAATGCGAAATAGTTAGTTTTAATATTGAAAACCGTTTATTTTGAGTTTACTACTATGCGATAGCTCCTATTACAACAAAATTGTTTCGAAGAATTGAACTACATTAATTGAGTTCATACTCTTATCTATTTCTTTAAAGAACCTGCACAACGTACTCACAGTCACAACTTTTATTTTACACCTATGGTATAATAAATTAAACAATTTCTGTTGCCTAAAAATAGGTTTTTAAACAGAAGACTGATTTTATTCTTATCGGTTATCATGTTTCAAACAGTCGGTAGCTTAGTGAATATAAGGGTCTAATGGTTTAAAAAAAAGGTTTTCAAAAACATGTAAATTCTCTAAAAAAAAGGGATTTACGAAGTTTGGAAATAATATTATACAATGCCATTCTTGAAATATAAGATACTATCGACAAAAGCTTTGTAATTTATGTACCTATATGTGGAGACCTTCATATTTGAGGTAACAGTAATTTATTCTATTATAAGGCAACTTTCAATTTGTTCACCTGCGTTTTGAAAAATATTGACACTTATAATTTGAATGAATATGAAACCCAAAAATCTGTCTCTTATTTTGCGAATCTTATATAAATCAAATACTAAATTTTGTACTAAAAATGATATAAGCAAGTTTCTCTCAACATCTAAAATATTAAAATCAATGAGCAGTTTTGTTCTGACATAATTTTATTAATTTTTATTTTAAAACTAAGGTGTTTTCTAATTAGAAGTTCCTGAGACTTACAAATATACATACAGGATGCGCCATTAGTGTGACAAAGTTCGATATATCCATTATTATAGAAGATATGGAATAAAATTATAAAAGAAAATTGTAGACATCTGTAAACTTCACATTTCAAAATTATTTTCATTTGTACTGGGTATTCCCTATTACCAGGGTGAAACAAACATACCTTTTTCTAAATGAGACATCCTTTATATTATTCCAGATTCAGATTGGGCTCACCTCCCCCATACTTACAAAGTAGGGTTTTATATAAGTATATAGGGTATTTGAGAAGTTATTCCCAATTGAACGTGAAAATCATTGTGAGTTCAACGCCTTGTATAGTTCAAAGGAAACAATTTCACATCAATATTTTACGGACATAATATTTTGATATTGGTCTAATTTCATGAGACAGTGCCATTTTTTGGATATTACAACATCTGAATACAGGGCGAGCCAAGAGTCGAACACATCATTTTCTCGATTTTTTCAAATGAATCACCCTGTATTTCATTTCAAAAAGTGAAAATACACTTTATAAACTTTCATTTTTATCAGAGATTCCCTATACTTAAAATGATTAATTTCTGAAATATTGTCAATTTAATAGCAAAAAGGTTTTTAAAAATCATTTAATTGTTACAAGTTATGGAATAATGACAAGTATTGATTAGTAGCATGTCATTCAACAAACTTTTGAAATTGTGTGAAGACTCATTTACTACTATTTGAACAGAACTCTCCTGTTGAAACATTAACAGACATGGTTTGGGTATTGGAAGAATGTAATAGGAATTGTTTATTATGAATAAGAATTTACCAAGAGCGATATCTTGCACGAAGACAACCCACAAAGGGAACGTTGGAAAGGTTGATGGATCGTTGCAATCGTACAGGTTCAGTACTTCATGAAAAACATGAAAAGACGAAAACTGCAGTTACGGAGGAAAATGAATTTATTGTATGCTGGTAGTTGCGGACAATCCTCATGTTAGTACTCGTGAAATTTCGCACCAACAGGATATTAGTGTAACGTCCGTCCGAAGAATACTGCATAAAAACAAGATGCATCCATACCGCATTCAGTTACAGAGTTACTCGACGATGACTTTCATGAAGAGTACCTTTTTGCGAGTGGGCTCAACAATAAATACATAATCAGATCGATTTCTAAGATTTTGTCCTTTTTGGAGATGAAGCAACGTTTCATAAGAATGGTACCATGAATAGACATAATTTCCATTACTATTCCACAAATAATCCCTATCTTACATCAACTCAAGGTCAAACTAGGTGGTTTCTGAATGTTTGGGGTTGTATAATTGGAGTCCACGTAATTGGACCACATTTTGTCGATGGAAGAGTGAATGGCATAATTTATTTAGACTTTCTAGGAAATCATTTACCATTACTGTTGGAAATTGTTCCCCTCAACATTCGGCAAATAATGTGGATTTTACACGATGGAGATCCGGTACATCACACTGCTTCAATTCACAATCATCTGAATCCCCATTTTCCTGTCAGATGGGTACGAAGGGGAGAACCCATTGCATGGCGATCACCAGACTAAATTAACTAAAATTTACTTTTACATGTGGGGTTATGTAAAAAAGCGTGTTGACCAAATACCGCCAACTACACAGAACGATATGAACGAAAGAATTCGAGAAGTATTTGAGAGTATTAATGTAGACATTGAGAAATATATGTCGATTTTTTGAAGATCAACTGCAATGCTATATTGACCTTTTGGGTGGCCATTTCAAACATTTGGTATAGAATCAATTATCAATTTACAGTTCACTTTGACTGATGTTTTGTTATTTTTGTAGGAGAATTTGTCTTACTGTAATTTTCCTATATCTCACTTCTTTCAATAAATTATTTTTCAACGCTTTGTTATTAAATTGAAAATATCTCAGAAATTAATCATTTTATGATAAAAATGAAAGTTTATAAAGTGTATTTTCACTTTTCGAAATGACATACAGGATGATTCATTTGAAAAAATCGAGAAAATAGTAGTAAATGAGTCTTCACACAATTTCAAAAGTTTGTTGAATGACATGCTACTAATCAATACTTGTCATTATTCCATAACTTTTGTAACAATTAAAAGATTTTTAAAAACCTTTTTGCTATTAAATTGACAATATTTCAGAAATTAATGATTTTAAGTATAGGGAATCTCTGATAAAAATGAAAGTTTATAAAGTGTATTTTCACTTTTTGAAATGAAATACAGGGTGATTCATTTGAAAAAATCGAGAAAATGATGTGTTCGACTCTTGGCTCGCCCTGTATTCAGATGTTGTAATATCCAAAAAATGGCACTGTCTCATGAAATTAGACCAATATCAAAATATTATGTCCGCAAAATATTGATGTGAAATTGTTTCCTTTGAACTATACAAGGCGTTGAACTCACAATTATTTTTACGTTCAATTGGGCATAACTTCTGAAATACCCTATATACTTATATAAAACCCTACTTTGTAAGTATGGGGGAGGTGAAGCCCTTTATGTTTTCAAGTTAAAACTTTACTTTTTTAAAAATTATTCAATTACAATAGTTACACTTTATTAATATTTATTGAAGTTAACAATATGAAGTCTATAATCATTCTGAATATAAAATATGTATAATGAAGCTATGCGGTGTCCAGTAGTGCAATTCAGCATTATGACGTAGTCGATCGTCCGATGATGGTTCGATGTAACAATGCCATATAAGGTCACGAATTCAGCTGACGGGACATCTATCGTTTCATAACTCCTCCATCCCCAAAGAAAACTCAAGGGTGAAGCGAGGGTGGAACCACTTGAGTTGGATCGATGTTGGTAGGTTTCTTTTTATGCTGAAAAACCTTTCTCATAAGGTTTCTATATTTAAACAGGAAATAACAGATTAGAAGTATGCAGATTATGGTACTTGAACTGATAGCAATTCGAGAAAAGGCCACAGGCATCTTGAGTTCATCAAGCGGGTTTGCATTGTTTTCTTGAAGTTGTAGTTTATGAAGTTTGTCTAAGTTGATTTTCTTTAGCTGAATTTCTTGGATATTCAAAATTGGAAGTGGTACTTCTTGGATTCCTTCGAGAGCTATAGGATGTCCTTCGATGATATCTTTTTCGTTTTTGTATGTGTATTTTGTAGTAGCTATAGAGCATCTTGGCGGGATTGTTAATAAATAGCTTCCTTGTAAGACTGAAACTCCTGATTCTTCACAATCTGTTTGTATTTTCTGTGATTCTGGGAATATTACAATGTAATGGCTTTCGTTAATTTCTTCTATTATTAGTTCGGAGACTTTTACAGCGATTTGTTGGCAATTCTCTGGCGATGATGTGACTGAGAGGAGAGATGTGATGCAGTCTTTTGTTTCTCTGGTTACTTGTAGCCTGTTGGTTTTACAGTAGTAGACGGATTGGAGATCGATGCATTCTTCTTCTTGATACTGATATTGGTTGTTGCTCATAATTAGGTAAGTAGAAGGAGGAATAAGGACAGAGTTATTTATATTAGGTACGGAATATAAATGGTAGTAGGTAAATACATCTGGATGGACCAGTGGAAATTCTAGTGAAAATATGATTTTATCTTTATCATAATAAACTTTAGTATTAACAATAGCATAATATTTTAATATTTGGTTTTCATTAAATAATAATTGATCATATGTGTATGTGTTATATAAAATTTGGACTATTTCTTTAAGATCCTCACGGGAGATTACGCTTTGATGCAAAACACCTAAACTGGCAAAACTTACTGCATTTTCGATGTCATTAAGAAAGCTGGACATAGAGTCCAGATTGATTTTTATTTGACTAAAAATTTCTTGAAATTCTATGTAGTGTGAATAATCATAAGATGTTTCGTTGAGTGCTTTTCCTAATTCATTAATTTTGTTGGATATTAGAAGCTGATTATTTGAAACTATTTATATTGATTCATTAACGCTATCCATAAGATTTTTGTTAAGAGTTATTTGTGAATTTACTTCTCTAATGATTTTATTTTGATCATTTTGCAGTTCGCTAATACTTGCGTATATTTTGTTGGCATCTTCTTGGTCCATATTGCCAGTAACGAGTTTCACTAGCGAGCCAAGAGGGTTGATTATTCCTCTTTTAATTCGAATAGATGGAAATATGGAGTTCATTTTAACATTTATACTATTAACTTCAAATTGCAATTGTTTATAAACATTTCTCAAAGAATGTTCATGAATATGGTTCGTCTTATTAAATAAGTTGTTTAATGAGTAATATTGTAAACTTAGATTTGTAATTTGATTTCGGATGGGGTTTGTAGGGATATAGTGTAAAAATGTATGGGAAGCGATTTTTACCCTAGCTGGTCCTAGTTCGAAAGATAGGATGCCAGGATTACTTTTCAAGGATTTAATCTGTATCTTCTGGTTCGTCACTGTCTGAAGAGTCAACGTCCTGTGAAGTTACATTAATTAGTTTTCTTACGGGTTTAAATAGTTGTTTATGATAGTTGTTTTTGTAAGTCGTTACTGTAATATCTTTTGATGTCAAAATGTGTTTGGGTTTATATGGAGGTTTAGTTTTAGATTGTCGTTCCGATTGTTTCTTGTGAAGGGTAGTGCCAGGGGGGATGTCTAGGGGATCTGTACGTTTTTCGTTTAATTTTTCAATATTTTTTTGTTTTTTGTTACTAGTGTCGGTATGTATTCTGTCATATAATTGTGTCATAGTTTCTTTATGTTCATTCAATTGAATGTTATCTGGTTGAGCTTCGTCGTCGATTTCGATGGGATCTTTTAGGTGAAGGTGTCCTAGAAGAAGGTCAATAGGCTTATGTTTGGTGACAGAGTGAATTGAGTTATTGTATCCCAAAATGGACAATCTCAATTTTTCGAAAGGGTTTAATTTTGGATTCGTTAGGGATAATGTTCTCATGTGTTCTAATATTGTAGAATGAAATCTTTCTACGATTGCATTGCTATTAGGATTATGTGGAAGAGTATAATGCCAGTTAATACCAAATAATTTAGCAAAGCCTTTGAGAGTGGATTGAGTAAATTCTGTGCCATTATCAGATACAATGTTTTCTGGAATTTTATACGTAGAAATGAATTGTAATAATGACTGATAGATGTGAATCGCAGATGTTGTTGGAATTATGTAAGCTTGTCCAAATCTACTAAAACTGTCACATACTGTCATCGTAATTGTATTGTCAAATTTAAAAGTGTATATGTGTAACGTTTCGAGTGGTTTTCTTGGAGTTGGGGTTAGCTGAAGTTTTATTAGAGGCGGGTGTCTCTCATATTTAACTTGTTGACAAATGGAACAGTTATTGATAAAATCTTTTACGTCGCTATTTAGTTTTGGCCAATAAAATTTGGTTTTTAGTTGGTTAGCAGTCTCGTGAATTCCCCTGTGATTTGTAATGCCTTCGTGTTGTTGTTTTATAAGTTTTTGTTGTTGGGATTCGATTTTAACGTCATGTAGTATAATATTTGATTTGATTAAGATAAATGCAGAGCTTTTAAAGGTCTGGGGAACTATTCTACACATGGTTTTGAAAAGAGTTTCATCGATATCGTTCTGAAAATAAAAGGCATACCGTTTCTTCGGAACAGCATAGTCTTTTGAGAATTGAATAATTTGGTTTTCAAAAGAATTTTCACTCACGTGTAAGAACCATCTGGTTCTTGCAGGGTTATCGAATAATTTTTTAATTTCTTGATGAGGGTTTTGATCAGTTTTTATTATTACTATTTGATTTAAAAATACATTTAATGGTTTCTCGGTTATTTCGATACCAAGTATTGGGTTTTCTAAACTAGTGTGTATTGTTTGATCGTCATTTTCGTCATTTGAATCTACTTCGGGAACGAGAGATTGAGAGTCTGATTTGGTTGTAGCGTTAGTTTCATTAAATTCTTTCATATATTGAAAAATTGGCGGTAGATCAGAGCCGGAACTATTTTCGTTATCTATTGGATAAACTTCTATACGGGAAAGGGCATCCGCATTCGTGTTGCAAGAACCTTTTTTATATACGATCTCGTAGTCAAATTCCTCTAACTTCAGTCTCCAACGGACAAGTCGGGAATTTGGTTCCTTTAGAGACATTAGCCATTGTAGAGGTTTATGATCGGTGACGATTTTGAATTTATTGCCGAAAAGATATGGCCGGAAATGTTTTGTACCCCAAACTATTGCTAACAACTCTTTTTCAATTGTTGAATAATTTTGTTCAGCAGCGTTAAGTGTACGAGAAGCATATGTTATGGCTTTGTCTCCACCGATTGGTCCTTGGGAGAGGACTGCTCCTATTGCGAAATTACTTGTATCTGTGGTCAAAATGAATTCTTTGGTGAAATCGGGGTAGATGAGAATGGGTTCATTGATTAGAAGAGATTCGCAATCTTCGAATGTCTTTATGTAAATCGGGTCAAGTATATTGATGTGAGCACCTTTTTTCAAACAGCTTGTGAAGGGTTTGGTTAATTTGGCAAAATTTTTTTATAAACTTTCTGTAGTACCCGAGAAGGCCTAAGAAAGCTTTTATGTCTTTCGTGGTTTTCGGTAAGGGGTAGTTGGTAATAGCTTTTACTTTATCAGGATTGGGTTTGATGCCTTGAGGGGCGATAATATGACCTAGAAATGATACTTCTTTTCTAAGAAATTCGGATTTGTCGAGTTGAACCTTGAGGTTACTCTCACGAAGCTTTTGGAAAACACTTTTTAAATTATTAATATGTTCTTGGAGTGAGCTTGAAAAGACAATTATGTCGTCCATATAGACGAAACAAATTTTATTACGGAGTTCTTTTAGTACATTATCCATGACCCTCTGAAATGTTGCAGGGGCGTTCTTTAAACCGAAAGGCATTCTGACGTATTCGAAATGACCATTTTCAACGTTAAAAGCGGTTTTCTGAATATCGTCGGGATGCATTTCAATTTGATGAAATCCACTGGCTAAATCTAAGGTGGTGAAATAATAACAGCGTCCAAGTTTGTCAAGTATGTCAGTTGTGTTTGGAATGGGATAACGGTCGTCAATGGTCTTTTCATTGATTTTTCGGTAATCAACGACGATGCGCCATTTCTTTCTTCCAGATGCATCAGCTTTTTTGGGAACAATCCATATAGGAGATGGCCAAGGTGAGTCGCTAGGCCTAATAATCCCTTTTTCTAGCATGTCGTTAATTTGACGTTCGACTTCAGGTTTATGGATGTAGGGGTATCGATATGACTTAGTATAGACTGGAAGTTCGTCTGTTGTTTTAATTTTATGTTTGACTTGGTTGGTGAAAGATAGGGGTGAATTTTCTTTATGGAATATGTCACGAAATTGTTTACAGAGTTTTTCGATTTCGAATTTTTCTTCTGAATTTAAATAAGAAGTTCGAATGCATTGGGCAGTGTCGAAATTATAGGGATGATCGTCGGCAGGGCTTTGAACAGAAATTTGGAAGATTTCGTAATTGTCTTCAAAAGGTTCTACAACTATGGGTTTGTATAGAAAGACATCTTGAACATTTTCGGAGGTATTTATAATATCAACTGAGGTATATCCATTTTTTGAGAAAGTGACACCTTCTTTGATACTACAACTAGATAGTTCAGTGTATGGAATTCTAACAGTACCATTCGGTATATTGACAGGTATTTTTGCGGTTTCTATGGAATTGGGTTCAACATGAGCAAAAAATAAAAGTTTGCCTTTAGAAGAGTAGTGAGATAATGGTAGGTTAGCGTTTTGTGTTTTTAAAAGTGAATTTTTTAGATCGATATGTACTTCTAAATCTTTTGAAGTTTCGTAACCTATCAAGCCGTCAAAGAAATGATGGAATTTAAAAAGATGGAATTTCATGATTTTATTTGAGTTGAATTCGCGAAAAGCTGGAATTTTAGCGCAAAAATCTCTAGTAGTCGTTTGGAAGACTGAGCTGATGGTAATTGGTTCTTTATAGATATAATTTGGGAAATAATTTTCAGCAATTTCGGGGTTTATAAATGACTTTGAAGCTCCGGTATCTATCAATAATTTTAAGGGAGGATCAGAAATTATTATGTATGGAAGATCTTTCTTGTCATAAATTGAAAAAATTTCTACGTCTGATTTGTTGGTTCGGGAGCGTCTTGAAAATTTTGTTCGTCGTTGCTTTGTGTTTCTGGATTGTCAGATATTGAATTTGTGGTGTCTACATAGTCATTAAATTCATAGGGAGCAATATAATTTTGGTCATAAACGTTATCTTGGTCAAGCATGTTATTTTCATAAGGGTAGTAAGGAGTGTTTGATTGATAATAGTCATAATATTGCGTTTGGTCGACATTGTGCAGTTCTTCAGAAGTAAATCTGGGTTGTGATGGTTGGTATTGTTGTGGAGGTGGAAGTGCAAATCGTTCTTGGTTTCGATTAAAGTTGGATCTGTTAAATGTATTTGACGAGATGCCACTCATGGGAGTTGGTTTGGGCTGACGGAAATTTGAATTAGGTTCCCACACATTACTCGGTGCTCTTGAAGGTTGTTGAGGATCGAAAACTTGTCTATTAGTCGGGAATCTATGTGGGATGAATCTGGGTTGAACATTGATTGGTCCACGAGGAAATGGATTTGAAAAATTTTGTATTGGCATTAAATTGTGACCGAAGTTAGGGACATTAAAATTAGTTTGATTTTGATAGTATTGATTAAATTTTGGATATGGTTTATTCTTAAAAGTTTCGTTATTTGATTTTTGAAGGTGACGGATATTATTTTCTGCAATAATAAATTGTCTAGCCGTTGCAAGATTATCGGGTTTCATAGCTCGAATTGTGGAGCCCATAGGTTCTTTCCAACCGGCCAGAAATATTTTTAAAGCATGTGTATTGTAAAAATTTTTCTTTACGGTTGCACCAGCTTGACTAGTTTCATGACAATCAACGTAATTATGAAGAGCACTCAAATTAGACATTACTCTAGTGTAAAAATTAAGAGCAGGTTCGTTAGAATTTTGTCTCAACTGATCTAAATCAAAGAGTAATCCGTTTTCGTCTCTCTGGTCGCCAAAGTGAGCTACCAGAGTGCTTTTAACTGTTTCCCAATCTTTGTTTATGCAAATACTGTAAACTTCTCTCGCGTTTCCAACTAATTTTCCATATATTCCGAAAATTAAACTAATGTTTTGAACGCAATTGACATTTGCGGGATTTGGATCCCAATAAGTTTTAATTAAAGTGTTACTCGTCTCTAAGAAAGCCGCTAATTCAAGCAGATTACCATCAAATTTAGGCACGATTTCTAATAATTTAATTTCAAATTTGGGAACAGACATTGTTGAATTTAATTGACTATTATTAGAATTAATATTTTCTTCAATGCTTAAACTATTTAAAAGAGAACTAACTTCTAATACTGAACTTTCTTTTTCTTCGTCAGAAGAATTGAAGTTAAAATTTGATTCAATACTAATATTAAGCTCACTGTCGCTTTCCACTATGGAATCTTCAGATGAGGAGAATGACATAGGCTAAGAAAGATAATAGGATAAATAATATGAGCAACTTACAGTGAAATTGCGATGATTTCCATTGATCCTCGATGGACTGCACTCTCTGGATTGGCACCGTAATCTTCTCAAACGTTTATTTGCACTTTTCGGATTGTTCAAAATTTGGAAAATTTCGCGATGAAGGTTCTTCCAAATAAACAGTAGAAACTGAAGGATAATACACGATGAGAATCCTTTTGGATCCTACTGACTGCGCCACTTTATGTTTTCAAGTTAAAACTTTACTTTTTTAAAAATTATTTAATTACAATAGTTACACTTTATTAATATTTATTGAAGTTAACAATATGAAGTCTATAATCATTCTGAATATAAAATATGTATAATGAAGCTATGCGGTGTCCAGTAGTGCAATTCAGCATTATGACGTAGTCGATCGTCCGATGATGGTTCGATGTAACAATGCCATATAAGGTCACGAATTCAGCTGACGGGACATCTATCGTTTCATAACTAGCCAATCTGAATCTGCAATAATATATAGGGTGTCTCATTTAAAAAAAGGTATGTTTGTTTCACCCTGGTAATAGGGATCACCCAGTACAAATGAAAATGATTTTGAAATCTGAAGTTCACAGATGTCTATAATTTTCGTATATAACTTTATTCCATATCTTCTATAATAATGGATATATCGAACTTTGTCACAATAATGGCGCATTCTATATATTCCAAGGCTGCCAACTTTTAAAATGACAAATGCGCTTCTTCCCCGTTACATGTAAACTTGTATAGGGTTAGGGTTGTCCACTCCTTGCGCTATCAAATTCTTCTTTAATTTAATTGAATAGAAAAACAAAAGTAAAATGTATTTAAAGAAAATGAATTTAAATGCAAAAAAATGTAAACAAAGTTTCCAATAAATAATCTATTTATTTTTCAAATCATATTTTTCAACTCCATGAAATGTCCTGACAAGTTCTGGGTTCTGCTTCAATATCCCCAGGAACTGTTCACATTTTCCCATGTTGTACTTCACATGCAACACAATACATCCATTAAAAAGAAAATGCGCTCTGTTGGGCAAACAAAATATGTATTGCACAAGCAGTAAGCAGTTGTGAAAGGGAATTGAATTTTCTTCAAAAAGCGTAACAACCTGAAGCCACCTCTGCTCTGGATTTAATTGATTTTCTGTCCAAGTACGTCTCAAATTTCAGCTTATTTCTTGATAAAAGGTATTTTATCAAATACATCCCCTTCAGAAATTTTGTTACACTCTGTTTGATATTTTTCATATAAAATTCCAAAGTGACCTAGACATCATCGAATGCTAAGGATTTACTCATTTGAATGCAATTAAACTTTTGATAGTCTTGGTATTGATAGGAGTACCTATCCAAGTACTGAACAATGTTGGCATAGAAATTTCGTGCATGGCCCATGAAATTTCCATTTCTAACGATGTGGTCATTCTCTCCCAGCTTTGTTGAGTCACTTTTTATTGTTAATGGTTTATACTCCTGCCGATTTGAAAATTTTAATTTTGAATCAAAAAATGTCTGATATTCATCCAAGAAGCTTCTACTATCGCCTTTTATAATCTTAATGGCATCTTGAACACTTGAAGCGTATGTACAAAATTTCTCCATAACTCATCAGAACACTCATTAGGAGAAAAAATTATTAATACTATAGAACATTTTTCTTGGGATAGGAAATATGATTTCAGTGGTTTCAAACACCTGCAAAACTCGTTTCACAGCGGGTAATAGTGCGAGCCATCTCGTCTTACTGTATCCCAACATTTTCTTATATTCTACTTCAACATCTTCGCAGAATGTTTTGATCTCTTCAACGCGAATAGTAAAAATGTAGAATTAGGAATAACTAATGTTGACTACTGAATTGCTTATAATGTCTGAAGTTCCACCGAGCGAATTGACAAAATCTAACAACTTAATGTTCACTCCTGTTTTTGGGAGGAAATATCTAACTAAAGTTGGGAACAGCTTGACGTCATTATGGTTCGAGGCATCCGAAAATATACTATACTAGCACTACTTCGAGTACTTTTCGAATTAGGTCTTGAGAATATGGCGCATTTACATTTTTCACAAAGGCTTCACATTTTGTTTCGCCACAAGAAAATGTTCTATCAAAAGCTTTCTGAATTAATTTTGACGTGCATTCCATGAAATTAAAATTCTGATTATGAAAAACTGTATGAAAGGCCCACAAACCTTCAGCTTTACCTAATTCCTCTTCCTTCTCGCCATATTTCTCCTGTCGAAAGTAATCGTTAAGTTGTGAAGATGCACACGCAACACTTAATATTACTGTTTCGCCCAATCTATATAATATGCGAGAAAAGTATTGGTTTACTCCGAAAAAATTTGGAATATAAAAGTTTTTTTGAGTTATTTTCACGTTTCTCATCAAGAACAACATGAAAAAACGGTTTTTAGAACAAAACTCCTGTATGTATGTCGTCGTCGTCGTCGGCCACTTTTCGTTCCATGTCTTGTTAGCACGATACAGCCTCCGAAGTGCAGCATTTCCAATTTTATGATTGAATATTGTTCAGGACATCTCACAGATAAACCCTATCGATTTTCAGCTAACCAGAGCCAGTACAACGTACGCTATGGTACTTGAAGTACGAAATTTTTATCATGTTCTGAGAAATTTCAGTTTGTTAGCACCGTACAGCCTCTGGAGTGCAACAAGTCACCAATTTCATGATTGGATATTATTCAGGGCATCCCAAAGATAAACCCTATTGATATTCAGCTCACTAAAGCCAGTACAACGGGTGTAATTTTTGGAGAATTTTCAGTTTGTTAGCACGAGACAGCCTCCGGCGTGTATACAAGTAACCAATTTTTTAATTGAATATTGTTTAGGGCTTCTTATAGATGAACTTCATTGATTTTTAGCTCACTACAACTAGTGCTATGGTACCTGAAGTGCCACATTTTTGGAGATATTTCGGGTTGTTAGCACGATATAGCCTTCGAAGTGTATACAAGTGACCAATTTTATAATTGGATATTTTTCAACCCTATCAATTTTCAGTTCACTAGAGCGAGTACTACGGGTCCTCCAAATCCAGATATACTACATTTTTGGTTATTTTTGAATAAATTTCGTTTTGTTAGCACTATACATCCCCCAAAGTATATACAAGTGACAATTCTATGATAGAATATTAAAAAAATTAACTGTCTCGACCCTTACTTCGTGGAATCTACTCATATTAGTGTTTTAATAATCTCTAAGCTTCAATATTTGTGTTCTTAAATGAAACTCAAGGTCTCTAGTTAATTCCACAAAATAATACAAGTTATTGAAAATTCTAAAAAATTGACAATTGTTTCGATAAATCAATATCATCGTCAGAATGACAGAAGTTACATTTCATTTTATGCCTACCTGATGTTTAGTAGTTATTTTTGGCTAGACCAAGAAGTAACCTAACTTGTGATTGGCTTAATATATGTTTATAGAAAAAAGGAGAAGATGTGATATTACAAATATTGAAGCTTAGATATTATTAGCCGTATGGTGATATCCTGGATATCATTTTTCCAATTAAGATCAGTATAACTGTGCAATGATATAGAAAACCAGGAAAACTATATCTGCTGATCTTTACAATTGTCACTTAAGAAGACAGTTTATTAGTGGAGAATTCCCTAGATTTAACTGTTCATTGACAACTTCATATTGTGGATTTCTTAAATGTCTTCTAATTTCCAGTTCTTCAAGGAAATCCAGTTCTTGTTTCTTTTCACAAATATGCAGTACTTCTAGTTCTGTGTTAGGTGCCAATGAATGAATGGTGTCAAGTAGATGTTTTGCGTAGTGGGATTTATCTGGTTGTTTTAATCTGTATGCTCGTAAGTGCTCACTGTATCGTATTTCAAAATTCCTATGGGTCTGACCCAATTAGACAGCATTACATTCTGGACATTTGAGTTTATATATATCTGACTTCTTCAATAGTGGTATTTTTGTTTTTACATTTAACAATTTTGTACTAACGTTACTTTCTGTTTTAGGAGAAATTGTTGTATTCGTTGCTGAAGATATTATCTTTGGAATATTATTAGGAATATTTCCTGCATATGTGATGGTTTTATAAGTTTTAATTTCATCAGCTTGTTTAGGATATATTAGTTGTAATGCCACTTTTTCCTCTTTTTTACTAATTAGCTTATTTATCATATCTAATGGATAACCGTTAGATGTTGCTATTTGTCTAATTGTATTAATCTCTCTATCAAAATTACATTTGTTCATAGGAACTGAAAAAGCTCTATGTATCATTGAATTATATGCTGCTATAGTCTGTGTGACACAGGGTGGTTAGAATTGAATGGAATTGTCATATCAGTCTGTGTTGGTTTTCGGTAAATTGAATAATCAAGTACATTATTAACTCTTTGAATTTTTAAATCAAGAAAATTGATTGAGCTATTTTCTTCTATTTCTAATGTAAATTTAATTTTCGGGTGTAAATTATTGATGTGGTTGAAAAATACATCTAATTGTCGTTCACTATCCATAAAACAAGCTAATATGTCATCTACATATCTATACCAAAATAAAATATTTTTCGAATTAATATTTTCAAGGATATTTCTTTCTAAATTGTCCATAAAAATGTTTGCTAAAATAGGTGATATAGAGCTTCCCATTGGTAAACCTTCATTTTGAATATATATTTTATTGTCAAAAGTGAAATAGTTCTGATTAATGCATACATCAAATAAATTAAGTATATCTGATATTATTCCTGGATTAATATTTTTATTTGATGTATGCATTAATCAGAATTATTTCACTTTTGACAATAAGATATATATTCAAAATGAAGGTTTACCAATGGGAATCCCTATATCACCTATTTCAGCAAACATTTCATGGACAATTTAGAAAGAAAGATCTTTGAAAATAATATTTCGAAAAATATTTTATTTTGGTATAGATATGTAGATGACATATTAGCTTGTTTTATGGGTGGTGAACGACAATTAGATGTATTTTTCAACCACATCAATCATTCACACCCGAAAATTAAATTTACATTAGAAATTGAAGAAAATAGCTAGATCAATTTTCTTGATTCAAAAATTCAAAGAGTTAATAATGTACTTGATTATTCAATTTACCGAAAACCAACACAGACTGATGTGACAATTCCATTCAATTCTAACCACCCTGTGTCACACAGACTAGCAGCATATAATTCAATGATACATAGAGCTTTTTCAGTTCCTATGAACAAATGTAATTTTGATAGAGAGATTAATACAATTAGACAAATAGCAACATCTAACGGTTATCCATTAGATATGATAAATAAGCTAATTAGTAAAAAAGAGGAAAAAGTGGCATTACAACTAATATATCCTAAACAAGCTGATGAAATTAAAACTTATAAAACCATCACATATGCAGGAAATATTTCTAATAATATTTCAAAGATAATATCTTCAGCAACGAATACAACAATTTCTTTTAAAACAGAAAGTAACGTTAGTACGTAATTGTTAAATGTAAAAACAAAAATACCACTATTAAAGAAGTCAGGTATATATAAACTCAAATGTCCAGAATGTAATGCTGTCTATTTGGGTCAGACCCTTAGGAATTTTGAAATACGATACAGTGAGCACTTACGAGCATACAGATTAAAACAACCAGATAAATCCCACTACGCAAAACATCTACTTGACACCAATCATTCATTGACATCTAACACAGAACTAGAAGTACTGCATATTTGTAAAAAGAAACAAGAACTGGATTTCCTTGAAGAACTGGAAGTTAGAAGACATTTAAGAAACCCACAATATGAAGTTGTCAATGAACAGTTAAATCTAGGGAATTCTCCACTAATAAACTGTCTTCTTAAGTGATAATTGTAAAGATCAGCAGATATAGTTTTCCTGGTTTTCTATATCATTGCACAGTTATACTGATCTTAATTGGAAAAATGATATCCAGGATATCACCATAGGGCTAATAATATCTAAGCTCCAATATTTGTAATATCACATCTTCTTCTTTTTTCTATAAACATATATTAAGCCAATCACAAGTTAGGTTACTTCTTGGTCTAGCCAAAAATAACTACTAAACATCAGGTAGGCATAAAATGAAATGTAACTTCTGTCATTCTGACGATGATATTGATTTATCGAAACAATTGTCAATTTTTTAGAATTTTCAATAACTTGTATTATATTGTGGAATTAACTAGAGACCTTGAGTTTCATTGAAAAACACTAATATGAGCATATTCCACGAAGTAACGGTCGAGACAGTCAATTTCATTCAATATTTGTAATATCACATCTTCTTCTTTTTTTCTATTAACATAGATTAAGTCAATTACAAGTTAGATTACCTCTTGGTCTAGCCAAAAATAACTACTAAACATCAGCTAGGCATCAAGTGAAATGTAACTTCTGTCATTCTGACGATGATATTGATTAATCGCAACAATTGTCAATTTTTTAGAATTTTCAACAATTTCCATTATATTGTGGAATAAGCTAGAAACTGTGAGTTTCATTAAAAACACTGATAGAATATTATTCAGGGCATCTCTCACAGATGCGGAGAACCGTTTGTTTTTGCTTGTTTTTCTGAAGACCAATGTCGTATAAAATTTTTCCCGCCGTGTGCAATAGAAAAATTATTGATACATTTGGTACAACAAACATCTGAGAAGGAATTGACGGTATTGCTATTTTTTAAGAAGAAACTGTTTTTGCAGATCATCAGAAAACTTACATAAACGCTTTTTAAACTATTTAGGCGGAATTCTAATAGTAATAAAACAATTCAGTGGTACTTACTTAATAAACCGCAAATTCGAATTTCGGGCACGTAATATGTAAAGTAACTCGCGGCTATGGTACATGTGTAAGTTAACATAGCGATTACCGGAAACCCATAACGTCTCGTAATTGTGGTCGTACCAAGAAGCATTGACTATGTTCCTTTTACTTTATTCTGGAAGCGTTGGATTATTCCAATGTCACTTTCTCTCGTATAGCCCCATAGTTGGATGCATTATGTCCATATTGGTTTCATTATTTGCTTATATAGTAGCAATTGATTGTATGCAGACAGAGTGGAATTGAATCCCACTATCCAATACCTTCCAATATTCAATATCTTAATTTGAGTCCTAATTATTCTCTTTTCTTTTTGACATGAGGTTTCCAGCGTAACCCCGCATCTTGTATAATATTAAGCTGTATTGGCATTGTTCAATCTAACTGGCGCATATTGACCTGTATTGTTAGTGAAGTTCATGTGCACTGATTTCATCTTATTCATCTATTAGTCCACGTGTGAATCTGGTCATTGGTTGCTGGTAATTTAGTGGTAGCTTCCTCATGCTGCTTCCGACTGTTAAATTGCTGTGTTATCAGCGAAAATGGCTTTAGTGCTAAGCCCTAAATCAGGGATATGACTGGTGTATATTACCTATAGGACAGGTCCTAATGCATAGCCTTGTGGTACCACCGCTTTGATATCCGAGTAGGCTTCTCATTGCTGAATTCTGAATACTCTTCCTGATTTGTATGACTCGAGGAAATCATTTATCAGGTTTGTTAATGTTATTATAGTTTTCTGGGGTAGTTGTTTCACTATTTCTCATGGGATTAAGTCGAAACCAAGAGCTATCTTCGAGTTTATTCTCTAAGTGATCTGCAAATCTGTTGGCTTTTTGAATGTTATTCCTCGCCCAGCTTCCATCTCCATTTCGGATTGTAAGTTTTTAACCCTCCAGTAGTGGCGCTTGGTGAAATCACATTATTGGTGGCGCGGAGTCTAAGAGACGTTTTAGGCGTATTTCGTCGATTTTAATTTTTTTTTTCCATATTGGATGAATATGATTTCATAATGAAAACTTATAGAAACTTGACAGTTAAAAAGTTCATTCGTAAAATATTGTAAAAATAAAAGGCACTGAAGTTTCAAATTTTGTATTGAACAAAACAGAGATTAAAATGAAAGTTTTCATTCTAAAACTACTGCATAACTTATATAAGAGAATTTTATATACCTGCTCTAGGTAGACAATGTTCACATAAAAACTTTGCAAACTTTGCAAACAAATGAATGTGTGACACTTTTCACAGTAAAATCTCGATCTATTTTTATTTTTAAAAAACGCAAATTTTTTACGAATACCTTTTTGGATAGCATCCATTTTTTGAGTTGAAGTACCGGCAACCTCTTGCCTCTTTTCACGAACAGCCAGAGGTACGTTTGTTTCGAAAGAACGGCGCCGAATATGGTCTTCTGTTAGCTGTATCGCCAGTTCTTTCAAAAATTGCCTACGTATTATGTTGGTTATATCAGGATTGTTGGCAGCATATATTATTTGACTATGTATGCTAGCAACATTCATGATAGCATAGAATACGACCATAGGCCATCGTCTAGTATTCCTAGCCACATTATATGCTGCACACAATTTATCTACATTATCTACACCACCTTTTGTAGCGCTGTACCATGTAATAATTGCAGGCTTTCATTTTTCTCCAGTGTTTTTATCAATTTCGTCTGTGAAATGCATACTGGAAACCAACAAAACATTATTGTATTTTTTTGGAATATAGGAAACCAGAGTCATATTCTTCTGAAAGGCGAACATAGATGAAGACACAGGTCGCTGTTTTGTCTGTATAAATTCTGGTGGTAATTCTGCTTTATTCTTTTTCAACGTTCCTAACACAGTGAGCCGATATTTAGAAAGTAGACTTGTGACTAGTGGAATGCTCGTAAACCAGTTGTCACACGTGACGTTCCTTCCAGTACCTGAGATAGGAAGTATCATTCTTTCGACAATGCTTTTCGTGTCGTTTGGTAAATAGTACGGACCTACTGGCTGTGTACCTACGTATACTTCCAAATTTTGATTATAATTCATTTTGGCATCAACTTAAGCAAATATCTTTATACGATATTTGTTTGGTTTATTGGGTATGTATTGCTTGAAGCTACAACGGCCTCTGAATGCTTCAAGTTTCTCATCTATGGTACCATACTTTCCTATAGTATAACAAGACTTGCAATTTTCAACAAACGCATCAAAAGTCTCCCGAATTGGAGGAAGTTTGTCGATTTCTTTTCTCTTTGGTCTTGTTCCGATATTGTCAAACCTCAAACATCTGAGTAAAAATCTAAATCAACTTTCTACTCCTACACGGTTTATCTCCCACATCTCACTTGTATTCAGTCGACTATTTTTCAGGTATCCAGCTAAATATAATAAACCTAAGAGGGCTCTTATATCTGTGAGATCCGTTGGTCGGGCGAAACGTTCTCTCCGGAAATGATCGCCGACGGAAGCTATGTATACATTTGTACATTCTACAATTTGTTGTGATATATCCGCTGCGAAAAACAATTCCCAACACTTCAAGGATTATTTGGCCTTTTTAGTTTTTTGCCTCACACCGGGTAATCGGGTTACTATATTTTGTAGCTTATTGCGTGTTCTCGAGTTAAAATTGCAGTTCTTCTCCCAGATTGTGAGTTCATTTTTACCTAGGAATGTGGCAGAATGATTTCTCGATAATTCATTCACAGCAGCAGTTCCTACAGGTCCGATTTCTTCTACATCCTCTGCATCTTGTTCGGATTGGCTATTTGTTTGGCGTTCTTCAAGTATATCTGGGTCACTTTCATTATCTTCTTCATCATCTGGTTCCTGTTCATCCTCAGCTTCTTCCCAGAGGCGGCGCAGCCTCTCCTGTTCTCTTTCATACTCGCACATAGCGATTGGGAAACGAAAACCATGAGATATTTCTGATATTTCAAGAGAAAAACTGAACAAATTGCCAAAAATGGTGAATTCGCCAATTGAAATATCTGTAACACTAGTAGTGGCGGGTAGTCTGAGAGACGTATTCCACAACTGGTCAAACGAACGCTCTCGATGAAGTGACACAATGAACTAAAGTATAATTCATTAAGCTACCTTAAGACACACGGCTATTACTCCCGCCACTCAGTTTCTACAGGCAAATGTATTTTCGTTGCGTTTGTCAGACTCCGCGCCACTACTGGAGGGTTACGTTTATTAGCTTTCCACAGGGAATAGTCGGTACTACTGGTGTCTCGCCGTTGGACAAACTACCCGTTATTCCCGGCCTAGACGATTCAAATAATACACCTACGGCACTTTTCTTGGCCTTTTTATGAAAAGAGTATCAGATCAATGTCGAAAAAAACTTTTTATTTTTCACAATTAATATTCTGACAACTACTGTCATATTTTCAATACTAATACAAACTACGATTATTTTTTCAGTAACATATACATATTAAAATCAGTGATAAAAGAAATGTGAGAAAACCTAACCTCTTTTTCTAAAATTTCTAACAAAAAATATCTAGAAGTAAAATTATCTAAAGATAAGGATATGAAGAAAAGGTGGTATTTCCGACATTCTCCCACCTGAGGAATTATTTGGTAAGCAAAATTATTTCTCAAAACAAAGGAAATACGAAACTATAATCGATATCACAGATATATTTTAGGAATTTTACTCAAGCGACCCCTACGCGTGAGTTTTACTGTATCGGTTACTCTGCTTTTAACCACTCCCGCAATTTTTGTGAGCTTCACTATATCGGGTACTCTGCTATTAGACACTCCCACACTTAATTCCGCACACTCCGATGGATGATCGATTCGAAGTTTCTCTCGATGCTCATCAGGTTGCTCTTGGTTTACTCCAGCTTCTTCGGATATACATTCCAGTGGAAATAACCGTTGAACAGAACGTAATAGTTTGCCTCGGGCCGTTTTAATACGCATAAGCCTAACCAGACCGTCTTTTCCAGATATAAGTTCGGATATACGACCAATGGGCCATTCTATGCGTTTTGTATTGTCATTGCCTACTAGTACGACATCACCCACTCTCAGATTATTGGTCGGTTGTTGTTTGGCCAACAATTTTAATGGACCCAAATATTCGAGTCGAAATCTTTTTCGTAAATCTTCCCTTAGCCTCTGTTGATTACGGACAATTTTTGATAGAGAGCTACGATCTATCTGATTATAATCGGATATGTTGTCATCGGATAATTCACGTAAAAACATGACCGGATTGAGAGGAAGTAAGTGACAGGGATCGTTAGAAAGATATGTTATACGGCGTGCATTAACTACAGCTTCACAGTGACAAATAATAGTCACCATTTCTTCATAACACACACTGGCACGACCTAGAATTCGTTTTAACAGATCCTTCACAATGCCAATCAGTCTTTCAAAAAATCCACCCCAACACGACCCAGTTGGCGGATTAAAACGCCAAATGATTCGTTGGGTAGAAGTGTCCTGCGAAATTTTAGACCAGTCCAAAACATTAAATGCATTTTCCGCACCTTTAAACGTCATGGCATTATCACTATAAATTATTTTGGGCCTGCCTCTTCTGGCTACGAATCGGCGTAAAATTTGTAGAAAACTGTGAGTGGACAAAGAGAGTGTCAACTCAAGATGGATTGCACGGTAAACCGCGCATGTAAATAGGCATACCCATGCTTTTTCCCCTGATCTAAGAAAGAGGGGCGCAGCAAAATCTACACCTGATATCTCGAACGCCACTGCATCTCGAACTCGATCTACAGGCAAAGGAGGCCATAAGCTTTCGAATTGAATCGATTGCATATCATACATGTTTTTAACACTTTTCGTATCGTACGTCCGCCAATGATCCAATACTTCTCACGCAATTGTGCCATTATTAAGATATCCACAGTCGCGTTTTTGGCTGGCAATAGAACGGGGTAACTAAAATCTCTAGTATCATTTATATTGGAAATTCTAGACTTCAGACGTAACACTCCAGATTCATCATAAAATGGACTCAAACAAATTATGCTTTTGTCACCAGCACCAGAAAAATGCGTCCATTGTATTATCTTCAATATAAAATTTTCTGCAATCTGCAAATCATTAACGGTATTCAAACCTATCTTTTTTACGTTAGTATGACGCTTATTGTGTATAAATCCAAAAACCAAAGCAATCATCTTAACTGTTTTCGAGAATTCACTGAATTTTTCAAGTTTCCAAATTGTTCAACAGTAGTTAATGTTGTTATTAGTATTTTTCTTCGTACAGTAGCAATTTCCATCTCATTAAAATTCATCTCTTCAATAGGCCAATTTTCTTTTTTCTTTTACAACCACTTAGGACCCTCCCACCATTTGGAATATACCAACTGTTTTGCAGAACATCCTTTTGAAGGCAAATCTGCGGGGTTCAAAATTCCAGGAATGTGGTGTCATTGTGAGGAAGAAGTTAATTGTTGGATTTCACGAACTCTATTAAAAACAAATGCGACCCATTGCTCTTCGCGTTGTATCCAAGAAATTACAGTGGATGAATCGCTCCAAAAAATGCTTCACAGTCAAATTCCAAGCTTCCTGCAACCTGATTATGAAGTCTAGCAGCAATATTGGCTCCCAACAACTCTAATCTGGGAATTGATAATTTTTTAATTGGAGCGACTCTAGACTTTGCAGCAAGTAAATGAATTGAAACTTCTTTAGCTGTTTCCACTCGACAAAAAACTACAGCTGCATAAGCTTTCTGACTAGCATCGCTGAAAGTATGTAGACTTAGGTCTACGACATTTTTAGAAATTGAAATCCATCGAGGTATTTTTATTTTGAATATATCAGATAAATCAGACAACCATGCTCTAAAAATATCAGCAACATCTTTATCTACTGGAGCATCCCATGGAATTCCCTTCTCCTACAACTGCTGCAACCAAAGCTTAGGGAAAATAGTGACTGGAGCTGTGAATCCAATTGAATCAAATACTTTTTGAGCTAGCGACAGTAGACGACGTTTCATTACAGCTATGTCTTTCATTTCCTCCACGAGAAAATCAGAATTTATGGCCAATATATCAAGTCCAGGATACCACAATAGACCTAGCACAGATATCTTATGATCTGGGGTACAATTTTCACGGGAATACTCCCACCCTCGTAAATCAAATTGGCCTTTGGCCATCACATAGACAGCTTCCTTAATAAACTCCCCAAGTTCTTCAGAAGTAGAAAGACTTGTTACGCAATTGTCTACATAAAAACTTCTTGGCAATTTTTTCACTGTAGATGCTGTAAAGGATAGGTCTTCTGAAATTTCTGCCAAACACTGGGATAAGTGATACTCTATAGTGGAACCAAGTAAAAACGGACTACAGTTAACACCAACTATGCCTATATGCAATTTCCGAATCATTTACCCAAAGGAATTTAAAAAAATTTCTGTCATTTGAATTAATGTTTATTTGTAGAAATGTCTTTCTTATGTCAGAAAACACACCGTACTTTAATTGTCTGAACCGAACAAACAAGGAAGGAATTAATTCAATCATATTTGGCCCTTTTTCAAGACAATGGTTTAATGAAGGATTGTCCTTTTCTCGACAAGATGCATCAAAAACTGGTCATACAGCCGTTGTAGAACCTTTTTTTAAAACAGGACGGTGCGGTAAAAAATGTCCGCACTGTGTGTTTGGCTCTACCTTTTCAATAATATTTAAACTTTCCCATTCTTTGAAAACGTCATTATACCTAATTCGCAAATTATATTTTTCCAGTTTCCGCAAAGTGTTTTGTAATCTTTTTTGTGCAACTTTGTAATTAGTCGGAAGCGGATTATGCCCATCTATCCATGACAACCTTACTTCATAACGTCCTTCCTTATCAACAGTAATAGTATCTAAAAATAGCTCCTTTGCGGCAGAAGCTCTTTCTTCCTTAGATTTTTGTTCACCAGGATCCTGAATGCCCAAAACGTCCAATTCCCATAAGTCTGTGATAAAGGCACTCGCAAATAAAGACAAAGCAGAAGTTGATAAATTCGAATGTGAAATTTGGCGAGGTACTTTTCCCATAACAGTCCATCCAATGTATGTTTCAATTGCTACCAGCCCAAGTATGTTTGTTTCCAGTATATAAAATTCCTGCAACGTCTGCACCTAACACAAGTTCAATGGTATCTTCATTATTTAAATCAGAAATAGCGATATTATATTTGTTCAATTCGCATATCCAAGGCCCATTAAAAAAGGCTTAACGTTGTTACAAATATTATCTTGATCTAATACTTCAAAAGTGTAAAAAGAAGTTATCAACAGAAATATTAACATCATAACAGTTATGTGCAACTATAATCTCTTTTCCTCCAAATAAACCATGCACCAGATTCTCTGAACTTTTGACTCGCAAACCAAGAAATGATACAGTTGATTTAAAAATATATGAACGTTGTGATCCTGTGTCAATCAAAGTCCGAACAAATTCAGAACTACTGGGACCTACTAATCTGATAAGCAACGTCCAGCACGTCTCCCCAGATTTCGACCTTTTATAGTTGTCAGATGTCAGTCCGAAGCCCTCACTCACTAATACAATTCTTTGTTCATTTTCCACTTGAGAACAGAGAAACGATAAAAGATTTTGTAGCTTCTTCTCTAGCGCACAATCAATATTGATATTTTCAGAAATATTGCTATCATTACTAATAATAAGATGCCCTGTATTAAATGCTGAACGCTGCCAAATTCTAAGCAGATCATGTTGCAAACAAGATTCTATTAACGGAAATAAAATTGCAGCATATTTGTCCGCTGTAATGCCTAAAGTACATAAAGCGCGTAACTGAGTTTCAATTTGATCGTAGAGTTCAGAAATTTCAAGTTTTTGTTTACTAATATCATTATTTAAATCAAGTTTTAATAATTCACGTACGTAGACCTCTATTTGAAGATCCTCTCTACCAAATCTGGACTGCATATATTGGATGATTTTTCCATAATTCTCACTCATTAGGGGAAAAATTTCTACTAATTGACGCACTCTAGTACCTGGAATCGTGGCCTGTAGCAAATATTCTATTTTATCACAATTTTCAATATCACGATCTTCATGTACTTTTTTAAATTGTGACTAGAAACTCAACCAACCTTTGATACTGCCGTCATAACATTTAAATTCGATGCGCGGCAACTTGAACTTTCTTTTCGTTGATTTCTCGTCAACAATTGCCGAAGGCATTGCAATTGTAGCAGATATATTATTATTAAAAAAATGGTTGTATCTTACTTTTAGTTCGGTGTACCTTCTATGATAAGCATCACCTTGCTCCATATCACCTATCATGTCTTCTTCTGACGCCGTCTCTTCAAGAGCTTCATATACACGTTTTTCACGTACTTGCAGGTCTTCATATTTTGTTTTCAAAATATCCCAAGAAACCTCTAAATCCAACAAACATGGTTCTTGAGCACGTAGAAAATCTTCAAATTCTTAGCTGCTTTGAAATAACTACATCTTAGCCCTTTACGTGACTTATTTACGCTGTTTAATATTTCTACTTCAACAGACATCGTAAGGAAAATACTGTTACTCTGACTTAAAATGTGCCGTAAGTCCTGTCACGGTCGCCAAAAATATGTCTCGCCGTTGGACAAACTACCCGTTATTCCCGGCCTAGACGATTCAAATAATACACCTACAGCACTTTCCTTAGCCTTTTTATCAAAAGAGTATCAGACCAATATCGGAAACCACTCTTTATTTTTCACAATTAATATTCTGACAATTACTGTCATATTTTCAATTCTAATACACACTACGATTATTTTTTCAGTTACATATACATATTAAAATCAAAGTAATGAAAGAAATGTGAGAAAACCTAACCTCTTTCTCTAAAATTTCTAACAAAAAATATCTAGAAGTAAAATTATCCAAAGATAAGGATATGAAGAAAAAGTGGTATTTCCGACAACTGGCATTCGATAATTCACTCGATCGATTCATTTTTGATTTTTTGGATTTCTCTTCTTAGACTCTGTGTGGAATTATTCAACATAATTTTGTCCACAGGTGTCCTAAATTGTTGCCATCTGCGTCTTAGTTTTCTCTTTTCGGCAAGTAGTTCTTTAATTTCTCTAGGATAATTGTTACATTTTGTTCTTGCTTTTATGTTATGAGTATTATTCTATAACAATCGAAATACAATGTCGGTCGCTTCAACTAATCAATCAGTATTTTGTAGATCCTTTCTTCCCAGTTCCGCCTTGGTATTTTATTTCTTCAACGTACTTAAATGAGAATATACATCATCAGACAGATAGACAACAAAAGAACTGTGAATAAAATATATTTTTCTTTAGATGCCACCTCTAAATCAAGATAACGAATCTACACTGGTCAACAGTGATTTTGCTACACTATTGAGGGATATATGACTGAGGAATTCATAAATTATTATTTCGAAATAATTTATATAAATATTCACTATTGGGATCTGTTGCTTAGCAATATAGTCAAAGGTGTAAATTTTTTGCAAGTATCTCTTTTCCTATGGATTTTTCGCTATTTGCATTCATTTTCAATACTGTACAGAACTCAATTCCCTACAACTTTCGTTTAAAAAATGTTTTGTAGGTTGAATCTTTTTCGAGATAGAGGGCGTAGAACGCGCGGTTAGAGCTTCATTTAAGGTCAACCGATAGTCCCGGTCAAAAACACGCCATATAGTTTATTAATTATTGATAAATACATAATTAATAATGATTTTTATTTCTTATTAAGTATTACATTATATTTAATGATTATTTTACTGACGTATCTATTTTTAATTAAGTATCAATTTATTTATTAACACTCACCTGTCCGTGTAGTTATATGATTAGTAAGGAAAATATTTAAATTATGTTTCAATTCTAATGTAATTTATATTAATAAGTTTTTGAATAAATAAAAAAAGAAATAAATTCATAATTAATGATTTTATTAAAAAATTTCATTCCATACATTTATGATTGTAAAAATTAAAAAAATTTAATATAAAGTATTTGGTCTAGCGGTAACCAAAAATCCAAAATATCCAATAAAGACCAAAAAGAAAAAAACCAATAAATCAAAAAACAGTTCAGGAATCCAAAAAATATTCAAAAACCAAAAAAATCAAGAATTCCAAAAAAAATCAAAAACTCCAAAAAAGGAATTAAAAAAATCTGAACATTCAAACATTTTTTGATATTGTTTTTGGCTTAGTACAAAAACATGTGTAAACTTATTATTTCAATAGCAAGCGCATTTTGTTTTCTTTTGTTGATATAAATTTCCAAACATATTTGTGTGTTTACTTATTTATTGTTGTTATTTTGTTGTGTTTACTTGTAGAAGCTCAACCAGAAACGAGAAAGGACTTCCACAATACGGTGGCATTTTTAAGAGCCCTTAGAAAACATTTTAACAATCATAGAATGCCAGGAGCTGCAAAGAACTTGAACTGCCTTATACGATGGTTTCATAAAAACCGAATGCTTTTATACATGTAGAAATAGGGTAAAGAGAGACGGAGCGGTTTGTGCCGCGTCGGCTGCCGCGACGGCAGTACAGCTCGTGAATTCACACTCGACGGCCAGTGCTGCCGTATAAAATAAAATAAAATTCTCCATCGTTGTCAACTGCGTATCGTGTGCAGTACATACTATGGCGTCTTCGGATGAAAGTGATAATGAATTTAACTTTTTAATAACAGCAGGTTTACTTCATAATAAAATTAAAAAAAAACAAAGAAGCGTAAATATTGGATACATCCCATAATTAGTGAGAGAAAAATAAGAGGAGTTTATTATTCACTATATCGTGAAATTAAGGAGGACCCAGAAAACTTCTTCAATTTTACAAGAATGTCCCAAGCATATTTTTAAGAATTGTTATTACTTACTCGAAATGCATGTTCCAACAATAACACCATTATGAGAGGAAGCATACCGGCAGAAGAAAAACTTCTTGTCACGTTAAGGTAAGATTCGTAGTTATTTGATAGTATTTGTCAAAATTAAACAATGAACAATTTTTTTTGGAAATTCAATTAGAGAAAAACTGCCTTAAGCATATAATATAAATGTTCAAACAAACTTACATCTTTACTGTCCCGAGAATATGTAGAGCCTACTGGTGATGCCAGGTGTTTGATACTGGTACTGCTGCTGAAGTCCAAAAGGTCCTGATTGTGAGGATGGTAGATTTGAATAGTGCCATTGCTGTGGTATTGTAGACTGGTAGCCAGAAGCTTGGACCGCACCGACGGTAGGTGAAATACATACTGTATGTTGAGCAGACAAAGGGGGGGTTTGCGTAGCTAAATATTTATTAACCTTTATGTGACTGAATAGGTACCCGGGTACCTATTCAGATTTTAGATATAAATACTTTTTTTGTTTAAATTCTTTGAAGTGTGTGATTTCGTGACATTTCTAATCTAGGTTTTTTCTACACAATGTTACAATAGAAATAATATTTTTACGCTATTTTAGAAATAAATAAGGTCCAAAGTTTTTTCACCCAGAAATAACGGTGTAGGTACCTGGGTACCTCTATCAGTTTTAAATGCAAATAGATATTTTTTATAGCCAGAATGAAAACGCGAAGTTTATCTGCATATATTTATTTATATAAATGGTAACAAAAAAACAAAAAAATCTTACATATAAGGTCAGTTGGATTTTGGCAACATTTTTTACATATAGTTTGATCTACAGAGTGTTCATTACAAACTGGCTTACAGCAGGATTTACACGCTTTACGAGTCTTCCTTTGTTTGAGCTTTAATTCTCGACAAATTTGGCAGCTACCAACAACCATAACACGCCCAGAAGCATCCCGTCTTGGTTGTTCTCCGGCTGGAGTAACAATGGGCTCGATTATTTGTCGACCAAGAACCATTTCTAGCGACTGACGTGTGAAATAATTACCAACAACTTTTGGAATAAGGGATCGCATTTGTATAGCGGGCAAGCACATGTCATGAGCAAGATCTTTTAGAAATCTTCGACGTTGATCAGTTGCTCTAAAATTTGGATTGTGTTCCTTGTAAATACAATAAGAAGCCAAGCCACCAACATCTATTGTGTTGAAAAAAAATGCCAATGGCCAACGATTTGTTCTACGTTTTACTGTATACTCGCCTAGCATCTTATCCATGGTGTCAACGCCTCCTTTTGTTTGATTATAATATTTTATTATTTCAGGCTTCGCCACGGTAGTATCATCTACTTGGCCTGTAGTGTGCATCGTTGATAAAAGAATAACAGATTTGTTTTTCTTTGGAACATATATTGTTGCATCTTTGTTGAATGCGAAAATGGTTGAGTATATAGGCCTGTCTTTAGATACCTGCATATTTGGTGGTAAAAATGCCTTATTTTTCCTGAGAGTCCCTACCAAAGTCATCTTCCATGAATTCAAAGTACGGGCCAATTGCAGACTTGTAAAAAAATTATCCGTTGTTACATTTCTTCCCGAACCCTTATACTTTGCCACTAGATCCAAAACTGTACGCTCACCGACATTTACCTGTCGTTCACCATCTAATGGTTTTCCAGTGTATAGTTGACCTTGTAAAGGATAAGCATTTGCCGCATCGCAAGCCCAAAAAATTTTTATTCCATATTTTGCGGGTTTCGATGGAATGTATTGGGTAATATTAGTATGTCCCCTGTAAGGAAACAATTGTTCGTCTACTGTTATACATTCTTTTGGCTTGTAGTTCTTTGCCAAATTTGAATTTAGCATAGTCCAAATATCTCGAATTGGGGCAGCTTTATCATTTTTGGCACGTTCGGCACGTGTGTTCTGATCATCAAAGCGAATAAATCTGAGAAACATTTTGAACCAATCTCGAGACATGGCCGCTCGAAATAGAGGTAAGGACTCTAGTTTCCACATTTCAGATACGTGTTCCCTATTAGACCTGTGTACGCCAGCAGCAATAAGAACTCCTAAAAATGCATCTAATTCTACTTCAGTAAATGGAATGAATACTTTCGAGCTTGGTGTGTTGGGAGGTGGATATTTATCTGCCAATTTTCGGTTCCATTCGTCCATTACTTTTCTACCTTTTTTGTTAGAATGCCTTAGAATTAAGGTACACATTTCTGGAGATATAATAGACTTGAAAATTTCTCGAGCCGTGTATGAACGACTAAAGGATGATGCGCCACTTTTTTCGTGCAGAATATTACGACCTATTGTTTGCCTTTGTATTGATGATGTGTCACTCCACTGAGTGCCATCCTTGCCAGCCCAAGTTGTTTTTGTAGGCGCTTCTTCTTCGTCAACGTTTTCATCGGAATCAGTATATTCTTGCTCCACTACAGGCTCCTTTTCTATATCAGATTCCTCGGATTCTCCACCTGATAACAATTGTGGAATATATTCGTCTTCATCGGACGCAACAAATGGCTCTTCATCAGACAAATGTTCTACTGCTTCTCGTAATTCTGCAGAGGTCAGCCTGAAATAACATATTTCGAATTACCTTTATTAGTATAATTATTGTTCTTGTTTCTTTGTAAGATAAAAAAAACTTTCACTCCACTGCGGCTCCTACACACATAGACCACAGGTAAGCAAAATAACATGACAGTTTTCATTATTCATACACTACTAAAATCAAAGAATCGTCTTATTTCTTACCTTTTATTTCGCCATCTTGGTTTCGCAATATTGGCTTGGCTTGAAGCAGCCTTACTATCAGACATTCTAAAACAAAATTTAACAAATACGCTTAATCACCCGCAGTTGTTTATTCGACAAACTCAAACATGCAACTGACCTGTAACTAGGAATAAATTCAGTTGATGTCGCTGCGCTGTTGCCATTTAAACAAAGTCTTATTTTGTCAAATACAGATAAGTTAGAAATTCATAAATCACGTATTGTGTACCTATAAATACATATATGGAGTTTTTTGATAAAAACAGGTATTTTGCGTTTATATTCCAAATTATTATACAGTAGGTACCCAGGTACCTACGCCGTCGTAAGAAGGTGTTTTTCTTCCCAGTCACATAAAGGTTAATGGTCCGCATCATGTCCATTCTGGCCGTAAGTTTTAATTGCGGAGGCATTGCTTTTAAGTAGGGCAATAAAGACAATAAAAAAGGCTTATCGTCATCTTCGTTGTCTATCAGTTGTTGAGTTTTTCGTTCGTTTCTTTTATTATGGTGGTCAACGGCTTCCAGTAGTTTTTTTTTTACCATATTCCCATTGCGTTTTTTATACATCTGGACATCAGGAGGCTGATCTGTTGAGACAGTTTCTAGTGCACATTTAGTCACATTGGCCGGGGACAAAGGACCTGCCTTTGTATTCATAAATGTTTCAGTTGGACGACGTTCAGTGATATCCGTCAGGAAGGCTAATTGGTTGGCGTACACAAAAGGAGCTAAACTTTTTCGGCCTTGTCCCGATTTTCCTTTATTCTCCTTTGAATTTTTGACGTATCGGTCTCTTATATTCTTCCACTTTTTTTTAAGTATTATACCTAAAAAATAAAGTGCTTAAGTGTGTTCAGATAATGAAAACCATACAAAAATATTTAGATGGAGGACATGATTGATTGTTTACAATAAAGATTTATATTTTTTTCAGATATCTAGCCACCGGATGTTCTTTTGTCGATTTTCATTACCCTTTTCGATTTGAAAAATATACTGCTAGTTTGATTGTTCGAGAAGTGTGTAACGTCATATGGACACAAGTTGAGGATATTACATTTCCGACGTTATCTACGTACAGGTGGTTAGAAATAGCCGAAGGATTTAGCCAAAATGCAGATTTTCCGCACTGTATAGGAGCTATCGACGGAAAGCATATTAAAAGGATTCGACCTACTAATAGCGGTTCAATGTTCTTTAACTACAAACACTATTTTTCGATGGTACTATTTGTAATGTGTGACAGTAACTATTTGTTCACATTCATAGATGTGGGCTCGTATGGTAAATCGAGCGATTCTGGAATTTTCGAAAAATTCCACACTTTACGAAAAAATGGTAACTGGTATATTGAATGTTCCTGAACCAACTCCTATCCAAGGCAATGTCATTAAATATCCATTTGTAATAGTAGGGGATGAATCATTTCCTCTATCAGAAAATTTACTGTGACCCTATATGGTGGAACACATTTATCTTATGAGCAAAAAATTTTCAATTACGGATTGTGAAGAGCTCGTAGATATATTGAATGCACTTTTGGTATACTAGCTAACAAATGGCGAATTTTTCACAGACCGCTTAATGTCAATGTTGATTTCGCACAAAATATAATCGAAGCGTGCTGTCTACTTCATAACTTTGTCAGAATTCGAGACGGACACCGTGAAAATGAAACTACACGAACAACGTGTTTAAACGAGTTGCGCTCCGATTCATTAAGTAGAGGAAATCCAAAAGTTCTCTTGTCTAGAAATATATTTACTCACTATTTTGTCTATTCTAACCCGTTGAAATGGCAGAACGAAGAAATATTGAAAAATAATAGGGATTCTTAATAAATATGTAGATATGTACAAGGTGTTCATTGCAACCATAAGTAAAAATTTTAACTACATACCTTTTTGTCGTTTTTCCTCAGCTGCAGCTTCTTCATCAACAGAACAATGAGTAACCTCCTCCCAAGCAAGTTTTTTATTATTTTATCTGAATAATCATTGGTTTGCATATCCCAAATAGTTGGTCTTATGTGCACTTCCTGTAAGAGTTTCTCAATATCAATATTGATTTTAATATATTTTGGCAACAACTAAATCGTTTTATAGAATGCCGTCCGCTACGCGTCTGGTTTGCACCAAAGAAATCTCGTAAATGATGTGCCGCCCATAGTCATAAAACCGCCGCGGTACATTATTCGTGAACAGGGTGCGCGCGACGGCTGTTGCCGGTACCTACTCGATCAGGCACTGTCTGTTTTGTGCATACACATTTCACGAAAGAGGTACCGCCGTGGCCGCCGTCGCGGCACAAACCGCTCCGTCTGCCTTTACCCATATACAAATATGCAATATACTAGGTTTATGCTTGTGATATAGACCTATTCAATACTTCCAGTAAAGAAATAAAGATGTTTTAAGTGGAAATGAAATGTTAGATATATTATTTTGAATTTTGTACAGTCATAAGCTGTTTAGCACTCTTATAAAATGCGGTCCATATGTATGGAATAAATTCAATTTTAGCGTACGATGTGAAAAAAACCCGAAACAGGTCGATTTTTATTCTTAAATTGACAATTTACAGTATGAAAATATTATCTCTCTCTAGCACCCCCTCGAAAATGTTAAATAAGAGAGGGGTTCATGTGGCACCTTGTTGGAAAGGAATTTTCGTGCAACCGGACGCAAAACAAGCACTTTGCAGCCGCAACAGAGGCCGACAAACATTTTTACGGCCGTTCCCATAGTAACTGCCGGCAAACTTAACGCCACTACAGCATTTAACATTTCTGAAATATGACAATAACAATGTATTTCGAACCTAAAACTATTTCCAAATTCACAACAGAAACATACTTTATTTTTGATATATATTAACATTGATTGTACTGTTTATATTATTACTGATATTCATCCCTGAAGATGAAGCAACTAAATCTATTGTTTCTGAACAATCATTATTTACATTAGACAAAAACGTATTATTCTCTTTGGACATTAACATTTTGCGATTGACTACATTTGAACTAGATGCTACAGTGCCAGAAATTGCATCGGAAATTTTGTTCTTATTATGGATGGAATCCTCGACATATCCTTCCGCTACAGTAGTGGACTTCCATCCACCGTGGCGTTTAAGAACTGATATATCAGCACCTGTATTGGCAAGCAGCGTGGCGAAACTTCTTCTGAAACTGTGGCCTGTGTATGCCTCACTATTTGGTAAGCCAAGATATTTTGCAATCATACTAGGTATTTTTCCAATCGTATGCACTCCAACAACCTGTGCCAAGCACTTTCCATTTTCATATCTCAGAAATAGACGACGAATAGCAGTATGTTTTGGTCGAAGAGTTACATATTTATAGTAAATTCTTATATAATCTTGATTAGTAATGGTAAAAACACGCTTTTGATCAGTTTTAGTATCAGGAACAGTTACTATCAATACAGTTTTGTCTTCCTGAATATCTTCGAGGGTCATTCTCACTAATTCATCTCGTCGCAATGCTCCTGATATTCCTATTATCAAAACTACCTATAATAATGATTATTATGAATAAAACATCATACTTCACTTTTTTTCCATATTTATATACCTTCCACAGTAGATGATTTGCATCACTAGCTTGTTTGAGGAATGAATCAATTTGCTCGTGCGTAAAAACTTTTGATTTCTTTGCTCGATAACCAACTGACTTTTTCTTGAGGAACGGTACCAATTTTAAAAACTTCTTTACGTCAATTCCATCTCGTACGTTAAGCATAGTCTTTAACATAGAATAAATGCTCCATAAAGTTGAACTCTTCACAACTTTTGATCGGTTGACACACCAATCTTTGAAGTTGCTGTAACATTTTTCATATTTCCGTTTAGATTTTTCGGGTATCAAATCAGAAAGTGCTGAGTCTATGAGATCTCTCAGCTCAGGAGGGGTGCAAGTAACTGAAATATCACTATCGCTATCGGACATCTTCACGACTTCACGAGAAATGTCAAATTGATTTGTATTGCTAAATATTTCATCTCCATAGAAACATTGTGATATTGACGTGTAATTTTCTCTATTCGCGTTGAAACGCTGACTTTTCTAAAGAGACATAATGTTTATTGAAATTATGTAATTTTCACGGTTGCACGAAAAATATTGTGTATACTATGGCCGCGAAATGTTTTCGCGACCTCGAGATTATCTTGCCTCGGCCGGAGCGGCCTCGGCGATAATCTCTCTCTCGGAACGCGAAAAAGCATTTTGCGGCCTTAGTATACAAATAACTATTTAGTCCTCGGTTCAGTAATATAAAGTTTCTTGAATTTGGTGCAACAAAATAACTCCTGAGGTCATACAAAATGTACGAGAATTCCAAATTTGCCTCGGTTATTGTCAGGAAGTAAATGATGTTCATGTACATTTAATTTAATTGTAAAGTACATTGAAAAATACATTCCAAATATTATGCGACATTATTATCTTTATTCTAAAGTTTTATGATATTGAAATTATCAAAATTTTACATCTTAAAAATTAATGTTCTTAGTTATGATTGCACCAAATTTAAAAAAAAAAATTATATTGCTGAACCGAGGACCAAAATTCCTTTCCAACAAGGTGCCACATGAACCCCGTTCTCATTTAACATTTTCGAGGGGGTGCTTATAATTCAGAGGGGGTGCTGAAGGGGGATAATATTTTCATACTGTAAATTGTCAATTTAAGAATAAAAATCGACCTTTCTCAGGTTTTTTTTCACATAGTACATAATAACGCTAAAATTGAATTTATTCCATACGTATGAACCGCGTTGTATGTAATTACTTGGCACCGTGTATTTACAGAGCTGGGCAGTAGTTAACTACTTTTCTTCAAACATATTTTAATTACTTTTGTTCTAACAGTTACAGTAATTATACTCAAATATTTTCATTTACAGAAAGTTGCCAAAAATACTAGTTAACTACTCATTGCTAACACTTTTTTGATTAAGTAATTAGCAGTTATACTCCAGTAGTTTGTACAGTACTGTGTGTTTATAGGGGTATAATAATAAATAAATAAATTAATATGAACGATGAAATAAAACAATATAGTTTGTTTAAATCTTCATATATTTGAACTAATGTTCAATTTAAACTTGTTGACGCGTTTCACTAACACAGTAGCTTTGTCAAAACGAATGAAGGTAAAATATAAAAATGTCTTAATATATACAGTGCTAAATCTATTTACTAAGGTTAACAATGGTATTGAGAGAAATTACCTGGAAATTCATTCACTACAAACATTCCTAAGCTATCTTCTAGGTAAAGAGGTTCAATAAAGGAGACTGATTGATATCTATTTGGTCGTTAAGGAGATTACCTGAATATTTATTTTTGTTAATCTCTAGGGCTTCTAATAAATTTAAACTAAAGGATTTACCGACTACATGGAGAATTTCAAAATTTGGGTCGAAAATGTGTTGGTTTTCTAATAAATGATTTGAATAGTTTGAATCTAATTTTTTGTTGTCATAGCTACGTTTGTGTTCCGAAATTCTAGTTTTTAAATTTCTAAAAGTTCTACCGATATAAATTTTATCACAATTGTCATTACCACATTTTAATTTATAAGATATATTAGAAGCCCTAGAGATTAACAAAAATAAATATTCAGGTAATCTCCTTTACGACCAAATAGATATCAATCAGTCTCCTTTATTGAACCTCTTTACCTAGAAGATAGCTTAGGAATGTTTGTAGTGAATGAATTTCCAGGTAATATCTTTTAATACCATTGTTAACCTTAGTAAATAGATTTAGCACTGTATATATTGAGACATTTTTATATTTTACCTTCATTCGTTTTGACAAAGCTACTGTGTTAGTGAAACGCGTCAACAAGTTTAAATTGAACATTAGTTCAAATATATGAAGATTTAAACAAACTATATTGTTTTATTTCATCGTTCAGTATGGATCTTCATCAAGTAAAAGCCTCATCTATTCAAATTAATATGAACTCATCATAAATAATTTTCTACTTTCATCTTGATTTAATATCATTTAAAAATCTAATGATACTCCAATCTACAGGGTGTTTCCTATGTAATCTAAGATATTGTAGTGGGCGCTTCGTCACTCAATTTTAAGACTAAATGTTCTTATAAACATGTGTGATAAGGCTTTTCGTTAATGAGATACAGCGTATTGTTGTTTTATTATTTCATTTTTGATGTTTTATAACTCAGTTTGTAATGCCGGTGGAAAAGTGCCGTATTTTTTTTATGAATGTAGTTACTCCCCTCTTTCGATGTTAACTAATTCCATTCTTTCCAATTCATAAACGTAGCCGCTACGAATTTTTTTAGGGTGATTTTTAATAAATAATTTTAGCCAAATTGGGTGGCTACGTTTATGAATTGGAAAGAATGAAATTAGTAAAAATCAAAAGAGGGGAGTAAGTACAATCATAAAAAAATACTGCACTTTTCCTCCGGCATTACAAACCGTGTTATAAAATATCAAATTTGAAATAATAAAACAATTCAACACCCTGTATCTCATTAACGACAAGATTTATCACACATGTTTATATGAACTCTTCGACTTAAAATGGAGTGACGAAGCGCCCACTACAATATTTTAGATTACTTAGGAAACATCCTGTAGAATGTATGTTACTCAAATTATTTTTTAATTATTGCGGTGTTTTTACATTATAGTTTTTTTATTGTCATTCTGTTTGTTAAGAAAAGTACTTTGTGAAAGAAATTAGTTGTTGTCTATTTTTATACCAAAATAAATAAACTGTTTATATGATTATTGTTTTATTTTTTCCAATTTAACCATTTATGGTCCATCATTTGATATTTCATTTAATTTAACTCAACATTCAATAATTGAATTAAGTGACTATAAATGGTTATTTTGAAATAGAATAATTAAAATACTGTGCATTTGAATATACCGCCAAAACCTGAAATTACAGAAATGTATTTAACATCACTCAATTGTTTAGTCGACAGGCTCTTTAGATGGCGTCACAATCAGTGTCTCATCTATCTGTGGGTTATCTGTGGCTTGTACTGCGGAGACTTTTATATATTCAAGTTCAACAGAGAGATTCTAGTTGCCATCAATGAGCTCACAATTCATGGGCAGGCGTAGAAGATGAAGATGACGAAGCAGTACTTGTTTGCGACCTTTGTCTTTAGGCTTTTCTTAGTTTAAGCTTCGTACTCCATTTTGCCCTATACGACGGGAATAATGGGGTAATTTGCATTGTATTTTTTTTGGTAAAATAAGAAAATCATTTACTTTCTTCAACTCCAAGTTATATTAATGAATAGTAAGGACTATACCAATGATAATTGCCTTATTTTTTTACCTTCAAAGTTACACATTTTTTTAAATCCAACTTTAAACCTTAAATATCCTGTTTTGCCCGTCTGCGACTTACATTTTTTTTTTAATTATGAATGGAATTTGATCGTTGTTAAAACTTAATTGTCAGGAAAGTATACTAAAAGTTACAATTATGAAATTTTGCTATTAGGAAATGGAATATCCAGAAGTAATATGCAAAAACTTTACAAATATTAACAGAAGATTGCTTAGATCAACAAATTGAGATAGAATAGTTACATTATTAATTATAGTCTGAAGGAATAACATTTAAAATCTAAAAATAGATGTATGGAAATATATCGAATAACATATGTCAAAGAAGTAAAAAATATAGAGGCTACAAGAGTATATCCAACTAGGGAGAATTGAAAACGATACTTTACAGATAATACGACTAATTATTGTCAATAAATATTTTGACTAAACAACTTTTTATGTAAATTAACTCACTAAATCAATCTGCACGATACAAAGTTAACTCAATAAAAATTCGTGAAGCAAATTGCGTGACTGAAAACATTTATAGCAGGTGGACGTAAAATCAACTAGCTGTAACGTATCATAACCTTTTTTTTCGAATAAATTAAAACCCACCAGTTTTATTGACGATGATGATAAATACAACAATGTTTAACTAAATACTTAAATTATCCCGATATAATAAATTAAAAGTGATAATGTACGAAACACATAGAACATTAAAAATTGTATATACATTGTGTTATTTATACAAATCGACCTAAGGATTCCTGTACAAAACTGTCATAGGCGAGCTAACTTTTTTACCAAGTAGCGTTCATAAATAGATATTTACGATATTAGTGTCGTAAAGATTCATATTACGAAATAAGTTGGGAAATTCGTCAAACGAGGCCGTTAGGCCGAGTTTGATAACCCATTAAGCCTCGTTTGATAACCCATTGAATATCGTAATATGAATTTGCAATACGAATATAGAACATTATTTTACCTACTACCAATAATGTTAATTATTTACTCAAAATAAGTCAATATTCCTGAAATTAATGATATCAGAAACATGTAATAACAAGCAAGCGTTGCGCTCATTGTTGATTAATTTTGCGAACTATCAATTTTGACGCGTTCACTTCAGTTTGGTATAATTGTCTCGACATGAGTTCCGACTATGAAAGTGTGGATTCTGATATAGAACTTGGTGCAAATAACGCAATACAAACCCTAGTACCCGCTAAATCCCGTAATAGATACGAAAAAGAATATATGCGATTCGAAGACTGGTGCAGTTCAAAAAAAGTCCGTGATATATCGGAGAAAATTTTATTAGCTTATTTCGCTGGGAAAGCTGAAAAAGAGAAGGCGTCATCATTATGGACACTTTATATTAGTATGCTGAGAACAATGATATATGTGAAGAAAAATGTGGACATAAGTAAATATTCTCAGCTATTGGCACTCATTCTGCAAACTGTCAACTTTGACACGTTCATTCCAATTAATTTTATTTTACCGCACTAGTGCGGTAAAGTATCTCATCACGAAACTCATATCAGTATCGTAACGTTCGATATTACATATTGGTAGTAGGTAAAAATAATAACAGATTTGAAAAGATCGTTAAATAAAAATAGGTAAAAAAACTTTTCAAGTTAAACGGTTTTATGTTAAACATACATTGCAATGTTTAAGATAAATGTACTAAAAACCAAAAAATAATAAAATAGATACAGTCGTGAGAATTATAAACATATGCATCGGACTAGACTAAAATAAAACCGTGGGGCACGTCAATTGTCTACAATCGTTGATTAAAATTTTTGTTTTGTAATGTTACACTATAATTAGGCAGTTGTTCAACCGACAACGATGGACGTGTGATAAGTAGGGCTAGAATGTGGAAACAAGCTAGCAAGCTCGATTATAAGCGAGTTTTAGGGTTTCATAGTGGTGAGCGAGTAGTACTTTTATCATATGTTTTGTCGATTAAAGACAAACTACGAGCAGTGAAACGATTCCTCGCCAGCCAGCAGTGTGAATGTCCAACGATAAACTAGTTGAAACATCTCTTTTATTTACATGGAGTGTATAACTATTGGAATTTCCATGAGCAAGAAAATAGTAAGTAATTTCCTCACCGTCTGCGGGCCAACTGCCTAACGACGAATTAAACGATTCTTCTATCGCACATTAAGTCGATAATTTGTAGACAATTGACGTGCCCCACGGTTTTATTTCAGTCTAGTCTATGCATATGTTTAAAATTATCACGACTGTATCTATTTTATTATTTTTTGGTTTTTAGTACATTTATCTTAAACATTGCAATGTATGTTTAACATAAAACCGTTTAACTCAAAGAGTTTTTTTACCTATTTTTATTTTTTGGTTTTTAGTTTTTTATCCACCCTAATGCCATACAGTTCTCGGCGCTTTTAACCTTTCACCTTAACTTGGGTGGTGTACCGCTAACGACGTATCATTTTTAGCCACCCTAATGCCACACAGTCCTCAACACGATACAAAATCTTGACTTGGGTGGTGGATTCAGGCTGGATTAAGCAGATACCTAAATTACAGATTCAATTTCTAAATTTAAATCTTATTATTATACGCCATTTAGTGGCTGCGCCCATCTTAAATATTGAGGTTGTATAGTGCACTGTATTCTTCTTGTCAAGCCCTTTTATTTGTTGATACCCATATTGGTGGGATTGATAAAAAATTGTTATCAGCCATTTGGTAGCGGAGGCCATCTTAGATTTCAATTTTGCATAGTAAATTGTATTCCTACTTGTCGAGACCTTTCATTTGATACCCATGTTGATGGGATTGATAAAACCTACGTTATCCGCCATTTTGTAGAGGCCGTTATCTTGGATTTTAATTTTATATAGTATATTGTATTCTACTGGTTCAGCACTTTCATTTGATACCCATATTGATGGGATTGATAAAACCTACGTTATCCGCCATTTTGTAGCGGCCGTCATCTTGGATTTGAATTTTTTATAGTATATTGTATTCTGCTTGTTGAGCCCTTTCATTTGATACCCATGTTGATGGGATTGATAAAACCTACGTTATCCGCCATTTTGTAGCGGCCGCCATCTTGGATTTCAATTTTTTATAGTATATTGTATTCTGCTTGTTGAGCCCTTTCATTCGATACCCATATTGATGGGATTAATAAAACATAAATTATCCGCCATTTTGTAGCGGCGGCCATCTTGAATTTATAATGATAATGAATAAACATAATTGTATTGTCACCAAAATCCAAAGTGTATACAGAATTTCAGATTAATCGGTTGACAGGAAGAGGGTGAAATTTGAATTACTAAATGTGACCCAAGAATAAAACAAACGGGGTGAGCTAAATAAAACCGTTTAAAAATAAGTCCAAATGCACTTTTAATGTTCTTAAATGATTATGATTTAATGAAAAAATGCATAATTAAGTTTGAAAAAGTCGTACGCGATTTTTATAACGCTTTCGAAAAATAATAAAAGGGGCGGTTGACGCTCTGGAAATTTAAAAGTTGAATGTTTAGTAACATGGTTCGATCCCACGCTGTGGCGAAATTTTTTCTTTTTGTTTTAAGTTATTTTCTCATAATTTTTGTCCAAAATGAAATTTTAAGTAGAAATATTTCAAATGAGACACATTTCTTTGGGTTATAAATTTATTTATTTAATTAAATGCTTAAATTGTTTTCAGTTTGCTGCTGAACAGTGTCCAAACGATCATGAAAGTTCCGACGTACATTTATTAATAACAGATCTACAAATTTTTCAACATTCGTTAATAATAATATTTTTCAATTCGTCTTCTGTCTTCGGTTCATTTCTGCTACATTATTTTTTAGGAAACCCCATAAAAAGAAATCAGGGTGTGCTAAATCTAGAGTTTACCGGCCTATTTATTGTACCCCCTCGACCTATACACATATTGGGGAAAACAGTCAATTGTTTATTAAAATAGTCTGGGTCAAAAAGTTCTTGCACATCATGAAATTTGTAAGCTTTAAAGCCGTTTTTTATAACATTATGTTCTTTAGGAATACTAACATTTAACCCATTATTGGCCAAGCATTGAAAAAATAGGTTAAATTATCAAATATTTGTTTAAAACAATTTATTAGTACATTAAATAAAAGTAAATAATACAATTTTTTTCACAAAATAAAGAAAAATTAAAAAAAATACTGTTGCGTAAGCGCAACGTTGGCCGAAACACTTAACTTAAATGGTATTCTTCAAAACAATCGGGGTGTAAATGAACATTACAACTTCTACACATATGAACTGTCTGACTGTGACAAAATCTGCATCTTCTTCTTGTAGGTTGTTTAAATATCAAATGACTTGATTGGTTCCAACGAATATCAGTTGGTATGTTACCAGGAAGTGAAGCTGAAGCTCTCAAGGTATTCATTTTCAGCAGGCGCAATGTAACATTTGATTTAAAATCTATTTGGGACATCTTTGTATTGTTTACGATGTTATATAATTTCCACGAGTTTACTAAGATATTACCAATAGTATTTGTAAATAAAGGCCACCACCATTTTTTTCCTTTTATACCAATCCTATAATTAGCTACACCATTATCGTGTAGATCGACGCCACCCATGTAGGAATTGTATTGGGATATTACAAAAGGTTGTGTTACATTGATTACCCTTTTTTCCATTCTGTTGTATCTTTTCGCTGTTTTTATAGGTTCTACATGATAATGTGTACTTATCAAGGTAACGACAGAATTATCACATCATCTAGCCAACGAAATATAAGTATGCTCGTCAAAACAACTATCGTACGATCCTCATTTTCTGGTTTTTTTCATTATTTTGAGTGACTCTAACGGAGCATGTTGAGTTCTATCTTCGCGAATTGTTGCAGTAGCAAAAACTTCTTCAGTTTTTAATTGTTTGAATAAGTTGTAAGAGGAGAAAAAATTGTCGAAGAAAACTTCATGATTGTTTTTATTTTTGAGAACTGACAATAACTCTAAGACAACCTGTGGTCCTAAACCCAGAGCATGTTTTACTTTTTTGGGTGATGCTCCTGCATAAGGAATAAATTGAAACATATAACCATCGCTTGAACATAGGCACCATAATTTAAATCCAAATCTGACTGGTTTACCCTTTATAAACATCTTACAGGAATGTCTACCGAAATAGGGCACCATTTCCTCATCCACTGCTAACTTCTCTGAAAAGGTGAAAAGGTATCAAACTGCATAAACTTCTTATTGATTATGTCAAAAAGGGGCCTGATTTTAGAATACTTGTCATCTTTGTCCAACTGTGTGTTATCATTGAAATGTAAATTTTGTTTTATACTCCGAAATTTACTCCGACTCATACACTGTTTTACTACTTGAACACCTTTGTCTTCTTCTGTGGACCAGTACATATCAGTTTGTGGTAAAACGTGATACCCAGATAATATCCCAATAAAATTTAGTAGTTCTGATTTCGATGCCGAAAATTCATGTCGGTTGTTCTGTTGTGCATATGCGTTGGAATAGTTTACTATCATCTCTTGAACCTAATCATCAAAGAATTTAAAAAATATATCCAGTGGAGATGTTCCAGCGAGGTTGTTTACCAAATCTTCTCTAATTTCATGTTGTTTAGATATCGGAAAATTGTTGTGCATAAACTCACCTTTTCTCCAGTTTACTTTCTGTTCTTGTTTTTTGTTTGCACCTCTCTTACGTTTTGCTTGGCTATTCTCCTGGCCAGTCGCTGTTTCTACCTCAATTTCCTCTAAATCTTCCTCCCTTGTATGAATTTCAAAAGAACCAGCTATATCCACCTTTTGTAGTTCATTTTCTGTCATCTCCTCGGAAAACAACTCTTCGTCGGTCAACTCGTCAACATCGGGTGGAATATAAACAACGTCAATTCGATCTAAAATAATTCAGACCGTACTAAGATTTATCAAGATATGTATTATGTATGTACCTAATATGTATTTTACCAGTGATAAACAACCTGCTTACCTCGTTCTTGTTCAATATCCATAAGTACCTCTTCTAATGCCAGTTCCAATTCCTTCTGTGTTAGTATTTTCGACATTTTTTACCAGAATAATCCACAATAGTTTTTTATATGATTGTTTACAGATAAACGCTCAAAACGACCCGCTTTATATAGAAGCCTAACAATGACTAACCGAACGTCTTACGATAAATAGCAATTCAACAGGTCTGAACGTGTCTAAAACCTGAGTTTACTTATTAGGCCAACGTTGCGTTCGCGCAACGCAGCACTTTACTGCAATAGAAGCAAAGTATGACAAATAAAGTAAACAATTTTTTTGTACAGAACTTTTATTTCAACCTTTTTTTAACTGTCTATCAAAAATAATAGCAGCTGGTTATAACTCAGAACGTATTATTAATTCGAAAATTATCTCGCTCAAAAAAGAGAAAATTTTCCCATTTTCAAGTAAACAAAATTTTAATTATTTATTTATAAAAAATGTCTGATTTTTTTACAGTTTCATTTAACGTTGCTATTCACAAAAACATGAATATATTATAGATAAGATTGTTTATTTTTACAAAAAAAAATAAAAACTGTGCTGTTGCGTGTACGCAACAGTGGCAGGTAATGGGTTAAATCTCGACGTATTGGTCTAATTGTGGTTCGATAAAAGCCAGCATAACGGACAGGTCCAATGTTGTTCTATTTCTTCGTCGGTGCTTCGGTTTTAGGCACAACTGTGTTTCAAATTGTTTAATAATTTGATGTATCCTGTGATACAGTATATCAGCCTGACCATTGGACATATTAATCAGAAATTGATCAATACCGCGACTACTGTGGCCGCCATAATACATACGGACAACTTGCACAGTTTCTTAACAAGTAAGCATTTTACAACGCGAAGAAAGATAAATAATAACTACTGGAGAGTCTAACTAAAAAAGGCTGGGAGCCGAAACTTGATGGTAGAGTGTATCCAAGGGCCACACCGACTGTGGCTCTTCTCCCGCGTCCGTAATTTTGAGATTGCGATAGAAAGAGATAAATTGAATGTGAATTTGTGTACAGTTGAAATGAAACTTTTATTATAGGAGTGGTGAATATTAACTCTGCTCAAAATTTCAAAAGATTTTTTTTTATTTACCAGCAAGTCGCATCTACCACTGGGGTAATTAGCGACACAAATATGGGTTGTTTATAGTTTAGTTAATATGTCAATGTCACTTAGATATTTAAAAAGGTTCTGTGTATTAAAGTTTCCGTGAAGAACTTGTTCTAAATTGTTGCTGAGGTTGTTATATTGTCTTGATTGTTGAAATTTTGGGCAATCGGTTATTAAATGTTTGACAGTAAGCTGGATCTTGCATAATTCACATTTTGGGGATTCACTTTTAGTAATTAAGTAACTAAGAGGGAGTTTGGTGTGGCCTATTCGTAACCTAGTCAGTTTAACTTGAATCGATCTTTTGTTTATTGACTGCGACCGAGGTTTCACTTCCGGTTTCACGTCGCGTAGTTTCGATTGGGACGTTTGCCACTCGGTTTGCCACAATTTTAGCACTTTTGATTTAAGTAGCGGTTTAATGTCGTTATACACTACCGTTTGCACTTCACTCACGGTTTCACTAATTGCTGCTTGTCGTGATTTGTGGTCGGCTTCTTCGTTTCCTTGAAGGCCAATATGAGAAGGAAATCAAAGTATTTCCACAAAGCTAATGGAATGTTGTAACTGCGATAATTCGACTTTAATTTGGAGTGCTATTGGATGTGTGGGATAAAGTTGATTGATAATATGGATTGAGTTAAGAGAGTGTGTTATTTTGAGGGATCTTGAAGTAATTTTTGTTTTTATGTGAGTAAGTACTTGAAGAGTAGCGTATAGTTCTCCAGTGCAGACGCTGCTTATTTCGGGTAACTTGAATTGTAGTGTACTGTTTTGCATGATCACTGCCGCGCCTACGCCATCAGAGGTTTTGGATGCGTCTGTACATGCGAGGTGAAATTGTGGATATTTGTCAAGTATGGAGATAAATGTTTTCCTAATTAGGGTATGGGGGTTTCTAATTCGTTAAATTTACACAGTGAAGTGTCGCTGGGAGGGATATTGATCTACCATGGAGGGGGAGTTTTAATTTTGTTGGAAAGGAAGCGGGGACGTTTGATTTGGAGTTCTGTGAGAATTTCACTAGCTCTTGCATAGAATGGTGGGTCTGTTTTGGTATTTTCCAAATGTAAAGTTTTGTAGTAATTGGTCAGTATGTTAATGTAGACTGGATTCTGCTGGTTTGTGCTGATGGATAGCTTATGAAGCGGCAAGGTATTTTCTCCGGAGTTGTAGAGAAGGTTCCCCGGTTTCGCACTGTAGGCTTTTTGTTGGATTTGAACAGAATGCACCTGTTGCTATTCTTAGTGCTGTGTTTTGAATAGTTTCGAGTTGGTTTAGAGTAGTTTTTTTAGCTGTCGCGTATACTATAGAGCCGTAGTCTATCTTTGAGCGAATGCGTGTTTTATATATGTGCATTAGACAGGTATAGTCAGATCCCCAGGTTTTGCTTGAGAGTGTTTTCATAAGGTTTATACCGTTTTGGCATGATTTTTTAATATGTAGTATGTGCTTCTTCCAGCTGAGTTTTTTGTCAACAATCATTTAGTTTATACCAGTTTTGAAGTTGGTTTAATGTTTCTTAGATGTGTTTCTGAATTGACTCGATGTTTATACCCTTGTAGAATATTACCAAATCGTCAGCATATAACCTGCCTTTGACTAGTTTGGAATTATGGTTTAATATGTCGTTGACCGCAATCAGGAAAAGTGTTGAACTAATGACTGATCCTTGAGGAGTCTCGATAGTTTGTTGTTTCAGAGTTGAAGTTGTGTTATTGGTACGGACACGAAGGAAACGATTATCAAAAAAAAATTGTATGAATTTTAGGATGTTTCCTTTGATGCCTCATAAATGAAGAGTTTTGATAATGCCATGACGCCACGCTGTATCGAAGGCTTTTGTGATATCGATGAAAACTGCAAGGCAATATTGTTTATTTGCGAAAGATTCGTGGATTTCGGATTCCAAATCAATGAGATTGTCTAATATTGACCTGTTTTAACGGAAACCGCTTTGTTCTTGTATTAAAAGGTTTCTGTCTTCTAATGTCCACAATAGTCTTTTATTTATGAGTTTTTCCATTATTTTGCTTAGTACGTTGGTGAGAGATATTGGTCGGTATGATGTTAACTTAGGTTTTGGGCAGTTTGCCTTTGGTATGGGTATGACGATTGCCTGTGACCACGTGGATGGGAAAATATATTTTGTCCAGATTAGGTTGAATATTTGGTGAAGGTATGACTTGGCAATACGAGGGAGTTTTAGAGAAAGATTGATGGAAAATTATCAGGTCTTGGGGCAGAATTTTTGGTTGCGTCTAAGGAGAAATTAAGTTCGTCTATAGTTAACGGAATATTAAGTATGTTGTTGTCATGGTCATCGTAATCTAAGAATTCGGCTTCTTTAGTAGTTTTAAATTCCAGAAATTTTTGTGAGTAGTTTGAGTTGCTCTAGTTGTGCTCAAAATGTGTTGCGAATAATTCGGTCATGTCTTCGTTATTTGAGACTGTGCTATTGTTGTGAGCTATAAAAGGAATTTTTGTAAATTGGTTTTTTCCTAATATTTTTCTTAGATTTTTGCCACACGGTACTTAAAGGTGTAGAGCTGTTTATGTTGGATGTGAACGCTTCCCAGGAGCTTTTTCTAGCATTCTTTGTGATGTATCCTGCTTTGTTTCTTCTTCTCTTATAGTCTACTAGGTTCCCCGGTGATTTCTTTCGTTTTAGTTTATTAAATGGCGCTTTGTATTGTTAAATAGCTTTATCGCATTCAGTGTTCCACCACGGCAATGGTGTATGTTTTTTTAGTGCTTTTGTTTTTCCTATAAATTTTTCTGCGGCATCTGTGATAATTTTTGTGAATGAGTTCAAAATGTTGTCGATGTTATCGTTTTCTAGATAAACGGGTAATAGAGCAACGTTTTCTTCAACGTAATTACTGAGATTTGGCCAATCAGCATGTTTTATTTTCCATTTTGGAACAGAAGGGTATGTAGTGGCGGAGTTTTGATCGGAGATCGTCATTTTGATTGGATAATGGTCGCTTCCATATAAATATGGTATAGTGTCCCAGGAAATTAGAGGTGAGATAGTTGGATGGCATATTGATAAATCGATTGCTGATTTAGTGCTTGTGTGAACATTAACTCTTGTAGATCTACCGTCATTTAAAATATTTAGATTATGTGCATCTAGGATATTTCCGATTGTTCTGCCTTTTCCGTTAAAACCTGTTGATTCCCAAATAGGATTGTGGCTATTGAAATCACCCAGTAAAATAAGAGGTGATGGAACTTGTGACAAAATGTTAGTGATGTCTTGTCAGGTAATTACTGGATCAGGAGGGATATATATGTTGCAGATATTAATTGTTTGAGGAATTTTGATAGAAATTGCTATTGCTTCTAAATTTGTATTAAGTGTTATATTGTGTGCCTCGTATGAAGTATTTACATAGATTGCTACGCCTCCGCTTGCTTTTCCCGCGCTGTTCCTGTAAAAACAGGAATAATTGTTTAAGTTGTGATTGTGCCGTCCTTTGAAGGTAGTTTCTTGGAGGCAAATAATTGATGGTGAAGTTTCGTGTATAAGTATTTTGAGTATTTCACAATGGGTGTAAAACCCATTTACGTTCCATTGCAATAAATTGAAGATAATATTATGTAACTTCTGTGGGATTCCTGAGATGTGGCAAGGGAAATGTCAGATTCCGCATCTTCTCCTGATTTTAAAAGCTTCAGTTATTTCATAATTATCTTTTTTGTTTTAGTGTATTTGGTCTTTATTTGGCGGTCAGAGGAATATGAATGTATTTTAGTCAAGAGTTGCAATAGTTCTAGTGTATCAGAGGTGTAATCTTTTGCTGTACTGAGAGGGTTCCTGATCCTTGTACGTTCTTGAAAAAGTCGATTGTTTGTTCGAAAGATACGAGTATTATTTGTGTTTCATTGTCGAATAATTCTTTGATAGGTGCCATTTGATTTTCCAGTATGATAGTTGATTTTGAAGTGGATTTCGCTTTTTTGAGTTTCGCATCTGGTTTACTGAAGCTTGTGTAAGATGTTGTAGTATCGGAAGGAGGTGTTATGATTTCGGTAATATTTCTTTTCGCAGTTGCTTTATTTTTTGGGTAATCGATGTTCGTAGCCGTCGATGTTTGTGGAAAATTTGATATTTTTCCAAGGGATCTTTTGATACTATGTCTTTCAGCAAGATGCGTGATATTCGAAGCTGTGGTAGCTGTTGTTTGTTATATTTGCTTCAATGGTGGGCATGGTGATTGAAATTGAAGATATATCTGTTAGTGACTCAGAGCTTTGCTCGTTTGCTGAGTTCAGAGTAGGTTGACTGGTTGTAGTTGTTCAGTTTGATGAAGAAGTGTCGTCTGTTGGTTGGGGAGGCAACTTTGAAGTGCAAGTGTTAGATAAGTGACCATGTTGTTTGCAATGATAATACAAATTATCTACAGCAAGAAAAATACGGTATGTGGTGTCATAATAATTTATCAAAACTAAGTCTGGTATTGGAATTGTGGGAGGTACAATGTATACTTGCCTCCTGAATTAGGATATGTGTTTATAGTCGGGGTTGGTGGTGCCTATTCTTAAAAAGGAAACTGCAGAAGACAGCTTGAAGCCGAGTTGTTGAAGTTCCCTCTGTAGTACGTCGTGTGGAATGGTGGGACATACATTGGATAAAAGTGGTCTTTCGTTTGGTGTGATAAGTCTGCGGGCTTGTATCACTTCGTTATTAATCTTTATGCGCCCATCATGTTTAATGATTAAATTATCTACGATTTCCCTACCTAGGAGGTGAATACATATCCGATTGTTTGAGATTCTAGATGTGAATAATTTGTTTTCCGGACTTATCGTGGAGCCAATAGGCAGGAGATATTCTTCTAATTTTATATTGTTAGCCAGGAGATATTCTATTAGTGTTTTTAAATGAAACTCAAGGTCTCTAGTTAATTCCACAATATAATACAAGTTATTGAAAATTCTAAAAAATTGACAATTGTTTCGATAAATCAATATCATCGTCAGAATGACAGAAGTTACATTTCATTTTATGCCTACCTGATGTTTAGTAGTTATATTTGGCTAGACCAAGAAGTAACCTAACTTGTGATTGGCTTAATATATGTTTATAGAAAAAAGAAGAAGATGTGATATTACAAATATTGAAGCTCAGATATTATTAGCCCTATGGTGATATCCTGGATATCATTTTTCCAATTAAGATCAGTATAACTGTGCAATGATATAGAAAACCAGGAAAATTATATCTGCTGATCTTTACAATTATCACTTAAGAAGACAGTTTATTAGTGGAGAATTCCATAGATTTAACTGTTCATTGACAACTTCATATTGTGGGTTCCTTAAATGTCTTCTAATTTCCAGTTCTTCAAGGAAATCCAGTTCTTGTTTCTTTTCACAAATATGCAGTACTTCTAGTTTTGTGTTAGGTGTCAATGAATGATTGGTGTCAAGTAGATGTTTTGCGTAGTGGGATTTATCTGGTTGTTTTAATCTGTATGCTCGTAAGTGCTCACTGTATCGTATTTCAAAATTCCTAAGGGTCTGACCCAAATAGACAGCATTACATTCTGGACATTTGAGTTTATATATACCTGACTTCTTTAATAGTGGTATTTTTGTTTTTGCATTTAACAATTTTGTACTAACGTTACTTTCTGTTTTAAAAGAAATTGTTGTATTCGTTGCTGAAGATATTATCTTTGAAATATTATTAGAAATATTTCCTGCATATGTGATGGTTTTATAAGTTTTAATTTCATCAGCTTGTTTAGGATATATTTGTTGTAATGCCACTTTTTCCTCTTTTTTACTAATTAGCTTATTTATCATATCTAATGGATAACCGTTAGATGTTGCTATTTGTCTAATTGTATTAATCTCTCTATCAAAATTACATTGGTTCATAGGAACTGAAAAAGCTCTATGTATCATTGAATTATATGCTGCTAGTCTGTGTGACACAGGGTGGTTAGAATTGAATGGAATTGTTACATCAGTTTGTGTTGGTTTTCGGTAAATTGAATAATCAAGTACATTATTAACTCTTTGAATTTTTAAATCAAGAAAATTGATTGAGTTATTTTCTTCAATTTCTAATGTAAATTTAATTTTCGGGTGTAAATTATTGATGTGGTTGAAAGATACATCTAATTGTCGTTCACTACCCATAAAACAAGCTAATATGTCGTCTACATATCTATACCAAAATAAAATATTCTTCGAAATATTACTTTCAAAGATCTTTCTTTCTAAATTGTCCATAAAAATGTTTGCTGAAATAGGTGATATAGGGCTTCCCATTGGTAAACCTTCATTTTGAATATATATCTTATTGTCAAAAGTGAAATAATTCTGATTAATGCATACATCAAATAAATTAAGTATATCTGATATTATTCCTGGATTAATATTTTTATCTTCTAGTAATTTTCTTACAAGTATTAGACATTCTTTAGGAGGAATTTTAGTAAATATGTTAGTTACATCGAACGATATGAGTTTATAGTTATCTTGTAAGTGGATTGCTTTCAACTTTTTGATTAGTTCTATTGAATTTTTAATTGAGTACTGAGATTCATATCCGTAAGTATTGAGTATATTGTTGAGCTTCTTTGCCAATATATTATTAGGAGCATTAACATAAGAGACTACAGATCTAATTGGTTTCGTTATTTTATGAAATTTAACTGTTCCATACAATTGTGGCCAGTGAGGATTCTTATGTATGATAGACCTCTTTTCGTAATCATTTAAAAGATAATTTGAATTATTAACAATATCCCTCACATTATTAGAAAACTTCTTTGTTGGGTCTGCTTTAAGAACTTTTACATCGCTGGATTCTATAAAGTTATATATTTTGGAATTGTAATTTTCAGTCGTCAAAATGACAGTAGCGTTCCCCTTATCAGATTTTGTAACTGTTAGGTTATTATTCTCAATCTTCTTTTTTATTGCGTTTAAAACTGAAATGTCATTTTTTGTTTGACGTTTAACTTTTGAAGGTTCAATATTTTTGATTAAATTGGCAATTTTTAATTTCTCATTTCAGTTTTAAACGCAATAGAAAAGGAGATTGAGAATAATAACCTAACAGTTACAAAATCTGATAAGGGGAACGCTACTGTCATTTTGACGACTGAAAATTACAATTCCAAAGTATATAACTTTATAGAATCCAGCGATGTAATAGTTCTTAAAGCAGACCCAACAAAGAAGTTTTCTAATAATGTAAGGGATATTGTTAATAATTCAAATTATCTTTTAAATGATTACGAAAAGAGGTCTATCATACATAAGAATCCTCATTGTCCACAATTGTATGGAACAGTTAAATTTCATAAAATAACGAAACCAATTAGACCTGTAGTCTCTTATGTTAATGCTCCTAATAATATATTGGCAAAGAAGCTCAACAATATACTCAATACTTACGGATATGAATCTCAGTACTCAATTAAAAATTCAATAGAACTAATCAAAAAGTTGAAAGCAATCCACTTACAAGATAACTATAAACTCATATCGTTCGATGTAACTAACATGTTTACTAAAATTCCTCCTAAAGAATGTCTAATACTTGTAAGAAAATTACTAGAAGATAAAAATATTGATCCAGGAATAATATCAGATATACTTAATTTATTTGATGTATGCATTAATCAGAATTATTTCACTTTTGACAATAAGATATATATTCAAAATGAAGGTTTACCAATCGGAAGCCCTATATCACCTATTTCAGCAAACATTTTTATGGACAATTTAGAAAGAAAGATCTTTGAAAGTAATATTTCTAAGAATATTTTATTTTGGTATAGATATGTAGATGACATATTAGCTTGTTTTATGGGTAGTGAACAACAATTAGATGTATTTTTCAACCACATCAATAATTTACACCCGAAAATGAAATTTACATTAGAAATTGAAGAAAATAACTCAATCAATTTTCTTGATTTAAAAATTCAAAGAGTTAATAATGTACTTGATTATTCAATTTACCGAAAACCAACACAAACTGATGTAACAATTCCATTCAATTCTAACCACCCTGTGTCACACAGACTAGCAGCATATAATTCAATGATACATAGAGCTTTTTCAGTTCCTATGAACCAATGTAATTTTGATAGAGAGATTAATACAATTAGACAAATAGCAACATCTAACGGTTATCCATTAGATATGATAAATAAGCTAATTAGTAAAAAAGAGGAAAAAGTGGCATTACAACAAATATATCCTAAACAAGCTGATGAAATTAAAACTTATAAAACCATCACATATGCAGGAAATATTTCTAATACTATTTCGAAGATAATATCTCCAGCAACGAATACAACAATTTCTTTTAAAACAGAAAGTAACGTTAGTACAAAATTGTTAAATGTAAAAACAAAAATACCACTATTAAAGAAGTCAGGTATATATAAACTCAAATGTCCAGAATGTAATGCTGTCTATTTGGGTCAGACCCTTAGGAATTTTGAAATACGATACAGTGAGCACTTACGATCATACAGATTAAAACAACCAGATAAATCCCACTACGCAAAACATCTACTTGACACCAATCATTCATTGACACCTAACACAAAACTAGAAGTACTGCATATTTGTGAAAAGAAACAAGAACTGGATTTCTTTGAAGAACTGGAAATTAGAAGACATTTAAGAAACCCACAATATGAAGTTGTCAATGAACAGTTAAATCTAGGGAATTCTCCACTAATAAACTGTCTTCTTAAGTGATAATTGTAAAGATCAGCAGATACAGTTTTCCTGGTTTTCTATATCATTGCACAGTTATACTGATCTTAATTGGAAAAATGATATCCAGGATATCACCATAGGGCTAATAATATCTAAGCTTCAATATTTGTAATATCACATCTTCTTCTTTTTTCTATAAACATATATTAAGCCAATCACAAGTTAGGTTACTTCTTGGTCTAGCCAAATATAACTACTAAACATCAGGTAGGCATAAAATGAAATGTAACTTCTGTCATTCTGACGATGATATTGATTTATCGAAACAATTGTCAATTTTTTAGAATTTTCAATAACTTGTATTATATTGTGGAATTAACTAGAGACCTTGAGTTTCATTTAAAAACATTAATATGAGCATATTCCACGAAGTAAGAGTCGAGACAGTCAATTTCAGGAGATATTCTTCTAATTTTATATTGTTTAGAGAACTAAAAACGATGGCTTGTAGTTTAGGTGGGAAAATGGGTATGGTAGGCTGTTGAGGTTGGCTAGCTACTTTGGAGTACGAAGGTTGAGATGAAAGTGGAGGTTGAGGTAAGACTTGTTTTGGTATCGTTGAATGTTGAGTTGGAATTGAGTGTTGAGCTGAAGGTACATGTTGAGATAAAGGTGACTGATTATTGATGTTGTCGCTGGTTATAATATTGTCGGTTTCCATGTTCCGCTAAGATTCGTTTTGCCTGAATACGGCTCTGTGCCGCATCGGACCCAACTGATAAGGCTGGTAAATGGTACGATACCGGTTTTAATTGTTATTGAATGAATGTGTTTACGTTGAAATATAACACAATTTCTTAATAAAAAAGCAAATTTAAGCTTACTTTGTTAGTCCGTGTCATTCACTATGTAATTATGATCACTTATATACTGTTTTCTTGAAGATTATTTATGACATTTCACTGTGATGTACGAATTTCTTGGAGCTGATTTCAAAAACACTTTGTGTAGTTTTCGATCAGGGCCGACTCTAGAAAAGAAATGTTTTAAAAACAAATTCAGTTCAGTGTGAAGATTCCAGCTGCTTCCACCAAAAACTGTACATCCGTATCTGTATTGTAGGCAACCTAATAAGATGGTGCAGTGAATCGTCAGCAAGGCTGCTTCTATTTTTATTTAAGTCATTTTCAGACCGAAATTTCGTAAATTTGGAATTTATCTCTTGGCAACAATTTCAAAAAAACTGGTATTTTTTCCGTTCTGGTTTGGAGGAATGGATCATATTGAAGATCACATCGTTCAAGTACCAGATGAAATTATTGTTTTCCCATTTCAGCATCAAAGGGATTGCTGGACAAAAGTACATGTGGCTTTAATTCATTATAGTCCTAAAACCTACTGTCAATTGTTCAATTATCTCTTGTACATCTGAACTGCTGTTAGAAAATTCCAAATGTTGAGCTTTCTCTTTTAATTCATGTTGTGAACAGCTACAAAAATGAGGTCCGTCGAGCTGCCCCTCCCCCTCGGTTAGACTTTTTGTTTGTCAAAATGCTAGCACAAGTGACGGACACCTAGCACTACAATTTTTATAGCTAGCACACCAACAATCTACAATAAAAATGCTTTGGAATTAGGGAGGGGCCAGGTTAACGCTAGCCCCTCTCGGTTGAAATTGTTCCGTCAAAATGTTAGTACAAATGAAGGACACCTAGTACAACCTAGCACACTATTTTTTATAGCTAGCATACCAACAGTTCACAAAAAAATGCTTTTGAGTTCGTGTGGAGCCAGGTTAACGCTACCCCCTGAGCAGAATTCTTCCCCAAAAATGCTAGTACAAATCAAAAACACCTATCACCACCTAGCATACCAATTTTTATAGCTAGCACACTAACGTTGCTTTGATTCTGGGGGCGGAGGTCAGTAAACTAACGCTATAGTCACTCGATGAATGAATGAGTAAATTAATTGGTTGAATGTAATGTGAAACGGCTGGTATAATTGTTTCTTACTGTAGTTACAAAAAATTATCTCGAATATTCCACTCAGTTGGTAAAAACTACATATGAAGCAGGATCTTTCCGGCGATAACTTCCCCGCAGGGTCTATAATTTCCCTGTTAAGTCCGTATCTAAATAACAATTGTTATTTTTGTCATAATTTTAATTTAAAATATCATAAAAATTTCACGTTTTGAAAGTTTAATCCAACAAAAAGTGACTGAAAATGATATACTACATTTTAATTAGTATTTTAAATGAAACTTACTGTTTTTAGCGAATCCCACAATATATTGAAAAAATGTAGAAAATTCTAAAAAATTGACAATTGTTTCGATATTAAATATCATCGTCAGAATGACAGAAGTTACATGTCATTTGATGTCTACCTGATGATTAATAGTTATTTTTGGCTAGACTTAAGATATGTTAATAGAAAAAAGAAGGAGATATGATATTACAAATATTAAAGCCTATATCTATAGGGATATCCTGGATATCATTTTTCCCAACTAAGATCAGTATAACTGTGCAATGATATAGAAAACCAGGAAACTATATTTGCTGATCTTTACAATTATCACTTAAGAAGACAGTTTAAAAGAGGAGAACTCCCTAGATTTATCTGTTCATTGACAACTTCATATTATGGGTTTCTTAAGTGTCTTCTAATTTCCAATTCTTCAAGGAAATCCAGTTCCTGTTTCTTATCACAAATATGTAGTACTTCTAGTTTTGTGTTAGGTGGCAATAAATGATTGGTGTCTAGTAGATGTTATGCGTTGTGGGATTTATCTGGTTGTTCCAATCTGAATGCTCGTAAGTATTCAGTGTATCGGATTTCAAAATTTCTAAGGGTCTGACTAATAGACGGCATTACATTCTGAACATTTAAGTTTATATATACCTGATTTCTTCAATGGTGATATTTTTAAATTTAACAATGTTGTATACTTACTTTACTTTCTATTTAAAAAAAATTGTTGTATTCGTTGCTAAAGATATTATCTTTGAATTATTATTAGAAATGATTCCTGCATATGTGATGGTTTTATAAGTTTTTATTTTTCTAGGAAATATTAGTTGCAAGCCACTTTTTCCTCTTTTCTATTAAGTAATTTATTCAGTATACGTAATGGATAACCGTTGAATGTTGCTATTTGTTTAATTATATTAATCTCTCTATCAAAATTACATTTGTTCATAGGAACTGAAAATGCTCTACGTATCATTGAATTATATGCTGCTAGTATACGTCACATGGGGTGATTGGAACTATATAAAATAGTCACATCAGTGTGTGTTGGTTTTCGGTCAATTGAATAATCAAGTTCATTACTAACTCTTTGAATTTTTAGATCAAGAAAATTGATTGAGCTATTTTTTTCAACTTCTAATGTAAATTTGATTTTTGAGTGTACATTATTAATGTGGTTGAAAAATTGTCGTTCACTACCCATAAAATTAATTTCAAGAAAAATCATCTACCATCATCATCATCATATACCAAAATAAACGGTTTTAAAGATTAAAACTAACTTTTCCTCATTTGTGAGATGCCCTAAATAAGATTCTATCATAAAATTATCAGTAATAATATAACAAGAGAGTGAGAATAAATTGAAAATAATTTGACAGATTTCTTGAAAACTTGTTGCCAGGCAATCCAAAATCTGTCAAATTGTTTTCTAATTTATGGAACTCGCGAATTATATTTGACTAGATTATTTTTTTATTCACAAATTTTTACAATAAAACAGATTGTCTTTATCACTGCTTCTTTCTAATCATTTCCGTCTTTTCTTTTCATGTTATGAGCCCAATCTTTCAAAATCAATGCCAGAGTAGCTGTTGTAGTAGATTGATCCAGAATATAATTTATTTCTTTGGTGAAGGTCTTAAAAAATTGTCTCCATATAGACTGATTACTTATTAGAGTATTTTTCGAAGTAGTTTCTAAAATCTTTTTAGTTATTTCTGCATCAGAAAAGGTACTAAACCGATTATTTTCACCCATTTTATATATCGCGTTGACACAATTAGGTAATTATTTTGACAACTATCTGACACTTGTTGGCAAATAAAAGCCACAGTGATTATTCCCGAGAATAATCACAAGATATTCATTCCCACTATAATAATGACATAATTGGTTGAAACTTACCCTTGTGACAAATAAAGAAGCATTTCATTGGTTTTAAGGAACGTCAAAAAATAATCACATTTATACACTTCGGGGGATTAATCGTGCTACCAAACTGAAAATTCTCCAAAAATAACCAAAAATGTAGCATATCTGGATTTATAGGATATACTGATGTACTCGTTCTAGTCAGCTGAAAAGCAATAGAGTACATCTGTGAGACACTTTGAAAAATATGCAATTATAAAACTGGTCACATGTATACACTCCGGACGCTGTATCGTGCTCACAATCCGAAATTTCTGCAAAAAGGACCAAAAATGTGACACTTCAGGTACATTATCACCCGTAGTACTAGCTCTGGTGAGCTAAAAATCAATGAGGTGAATATACTAGACGCCTTGAACAATATTCAATCATAAAATTGGTCACTTGTATAGACTCTGGAGGCTGTATCGGGCTAACAAACTGAAAATACTCCAAAAATTTGGTACTTCAAGTACCATAGCACCCCTTGTACTGGCTTTAGTGTTCTGAATATCAATAGAGTTCATCTTTAAGACGCCCTGAATAATATCCAATCATAAAATTGGTCACTTCTATATACCCTGGAGGCTGTATCGTGCTAACAAACTGAAATTTCTCCAAAAATAACAAAAATGTCTTACTTAAAGTACTATAGCACCTGATGTTTCGGCTGTGGAGAGCTGAAAATCAATAGGGTTCATCCGTGAGATGTCCTAAATGATATTCAATTATAAAATTGGTGACTTCTTGGACTCCAGAGACTGTATCGTGTTAACAAACTGAAATTTCTCAAAAAATTACAAAAATGTCGGAATTCAAGTATCGTAGCACCCGTTGTACTGGCTCTGGTAAGCTGAAAATCAATAGTAGGTTTATCTTTGAGATGTCTTGTTGCACTTCTGAGGTTGTAACGTGCTAACAAGGCATGTAACGAAAAGTGGCCGACGACAACGACGACGACGACGACAACGACGACGACGACGACGACGACGACGACATACACACAGGATTGTTTTCTAAAAATCGTTTTTTCGTGTTGTTATGATGAAAAACGTAAAAATAAATCCAAAAAATTTCATAATTCCAACTTTTTTTGGGGTAAACCAATACTTTTCTCGCATATTAGATAGGTTGGGCGAAAAAGTGATAAAACATTTTTTGAAATATTACTTTCAAAGATTTTTCTTTCTAAACTGCCCATAACAATGTTTGCCAAAATTGGTGATATAGGGCTTCCCATTGGTAAACCTTCATTTTGAATATGAGTAGATTTCACGAAGTAAGGGTCGAGACAGTTTACTACATTTTTGGTCATTTTTTGAGAAATTTCGGTATGTTGGCTCGATACACCCTCTGGAGTGTATACAAGTAACCAATTTTATGATTGAATATTGTTCAAGGCACCACACAAATGAACTTTATTTATTTTTAGTTCACCAATCCCGGTAAAACGGGTGCTATCGTACCTGAAGTACCACATTTTTGGTCATTTTTGAGAAATTTCGGGTTGTTCGCACAATACAGCCTTCGGAGTGTATACAAGTTACCAATTTTATGATTGGAAATTGTTGAGGGCATCACACAGATGAACTCTAATGATTTTCTGCTTACTAGAGCCAGTGCAATGGGACCTATCAATCCAGATATACCACATTTTTGATCATTTTTGGAAAAATTTCAGTTTGTTAGCACGATACAGCCTCCGGAGTACATTAATGCGGAAAAGTTGGTCTTAATCCTTAAAACCGTTCATTTTCCAACTAAAATAAAGTAAAAATTAAAAACATTTTAAAAACAAGCTATTATTCAAACGCACTGAAAAAAATAAAATAAACTAGTCCTTTTAAACTTTTACTATCAACTTATAACGTCATTACACAATTTATGTGATATAAAAGCTTGTCGCTAGATTTAAGTACTCATTTTAACTTAGTTTGAATATTCTAAAATTTAAAATTCAACTTATTCGATTCACTTGTTTATCTACACAGGTAAATCTAACGATAAGCTTTTATGTCATATAAATTATGCAATGACGTTATAAGTTGATAGTAAAAGTTTTAAAGGAAAAGTTTATTTTATTTTGGTGTATTTGAATAAAAGCTTGTTTTTAAAATGTCTTTTACCTTTAATTTACTTTTTACTTTTCAATTATCGTTGGACAGGTTTCTCAGAATTGTTACGAAGCAGCACACTGGTATAGTCCCTGAATCCGACTCTGTCTAAGCCGTGTATGAAAGTTAAAATTGTGGCGGATGCAACAGCAACAATTTGAAAACCTATTATTAGACGTTTACGACCAAAAGTCGAAAAATTCAGGAATAATGAATGATAGCGATTATAGTGAACTCTTGCAACGTATCAAGAGAATACGCGAAACTGGACCTGACAGTAGTAACAAGAGTGATTATCATGTGATAAATACTTATGATTTACAAAGAATCGAATCATCTTATGTAATTCTACATAGATCTGGAAAGATTATTTTACGTTTGAGTGAATGTTATGATGCGATTAAAGCTGAACATCAGGGAACTGGGCATGGAGGGTGTCGAGCAACAACAAAATTATTAAACGAAAAGTATCACAACTTAATACAGGAAATGGTAAAATTTTTCATTGAAACTCGTGAAAATTGTCAGCTTAAACGCAACAAATCTAAAAAGGGAATTGTTGTTAAACCAATTGTTTCAAATCATTTAAACTCTCGATACCAAATCGATCTCATCGACTTATAAACTAGACCAGATGGTGACTACAAATTTATTTGTGTCTACCAAGACCACCTAACCAAATACGTCAGGTAGAGATCGCTAAAAACAAAGAAATCCAAAGAAGTAGCTGAGCACCTATTAGAAAGTATTTGCAGACTTAGGAAACCTTTGCGTCTTGCAGAGCCACAATGGCCAAGAATTTGCAAACCAGGTGGGTATTGGGGTAAAAGGCATGCTAGAAAGAATATGGCACTTTTTATTGTGCATTTTGGCCCTCTGTATTTTTGATATGTTGTAGCTGACATCAAAAGATTTTTTCCTTTGCGCTAAAGTCCTAGCTCTACCGGAAAAATAGGCCCAAAGTTGAGACTATGAAGTGCCATGTTTATTATTTTGAATTCCCTAAATGTTGCTTATATGGATGACATAAAACAAAATCAATACATTTTGATTTTTTTAGGTGATTGAGGAATTAATCGGAATGTGGCCATATTGTGCATGGTAAACCGAGATATTCACAATCACAAGGTTCAGTGAAGAGGGTGAACCAAGATAGACAACAATTTAGCGTCGTGGATGAAAGTTAATTACTCGACAGAATGGAGCGAAGATTTAAAAATTGTTCAATTTCAAAAAAATTGGTGAGTAGGCTAGTATTTTGAAATTTAAGAAAAGAAACTGTGTTTTTCTAATTCATTTGCCAGTTGTGAAAACGGCGCAGCGGCATAATTTTGTATCTGTTTTGTTTGCGTAAGTATAGGTGAATGCACCAGCGACTCTGTGTTTGTATAAGTTGCGTTTTACCTCAGTTCATTGTTTTTTGTAGCTGCTTTCATTTTGGTATTGGACGCAGTCCTTATGAAGCTTTATATGGTGAAAAAGGTAGAGATGGTTTAAATAACCTCCCTGTTTCTATCACAAACATTAAATCCACACGTACAGGAGAAGAACTGGAAACATTATTATCTTTTAGTAATGACACGGAGGATAAAGTGGAAGAAGATTCACATCCTTCAAATAAATTTGTACCCGATGAAAAATCTACCATCACTGAAGAGGAAATGGCCGCCCAACAATTGTCTGGTACGTATCTATAAAGTATTTCCACGTTATTTCACAATGCAACCTAACTTCTTTTAGTTTCAATTGAAAATGCTACGCTGGTTCTGCTGCCCGATAATATTCATAGCCTAGTTGTATTCGCAGATAATACTGAAACCCCAATTTTACTCAAAGTTAATACTGGAACCCCAGTTTTACCCGAAAATACTACTGAAACCCCAGTTTCTCTCGAGGTTAACAATAAAACATCAGTTTCATTTAAAGAACAAGCAATGGCATTGCTCTCTACTGAAACAACAGAAAATGCTCTCAATGAATCATTACCACAAGAATGCTTATTATGAAGAAAACGTATGTGAGCATTGTCAGAATAAAAACAATATTAAAGCGATAAGGGATTAATGCCAGCAAAGTCTAAAAAGGCAAGCACAAAAAATGCTACAAACTTCTCGCAAGAAATTTGAACCAGGAACTGTCGGCATGTCCGTGAGAGTACCCATTCCAGATGTAGATCGAAGTCGGTCAGATCATAGAAACATATTGGGCGTCATAATGAGTGTAGAAGATGAATTTCACCGAATTGGAACTGTTCACGGTGTCCTTAAACAGCTCTATTCTCGCAACGAATTTGAAATATATAAGCAACAATTTTTAAAGTTTGAAAATGTCAAGACGGACACCGAAATAACATTACGAAGCGCTGCAGGAAAAGTTTCAGTATCGGGTTCAACCCAAGGATATGTGCGATGTCACTGCAAGAAGAGTTGTGCGAATAAAAAGTGTAAATGCCTTGCGTCTGGATATACGTGTAATAGTAAGTGCCACAACAGTGCAACTTGATTCAACAAATAAAACTGTTCTTTGTTTGGTGGTTTTAATGTCCTGACATATTACATTGTTAATATTTTGTCACCTAGTATTATTTGAGTTATATTTCTTTTACTTTTTCTAAAGTAATAATAGGTACCTGTAACAATCTTACATTGTACCAATAAAGAAACCATTTTTGACTAAGGATTTTACTATCCTATACTAAATTAACCCAAGAGAATTGATTAGTTTGTTGAGTAATACATAATAACCAACTCGTTGGTTATTATGTATTACTACCAATATCAGGTCCACACTTTATCCAACTAATGTGCATAGTTTACAAACTAGCCAAAAATGAGCTAATTTGTGTATTTTCCTTGTGGTTTGTGTTTTAGCGATAAATTTTGTATAGTTTAAAAACTAGCTGGATAGTATACAAACCAACCATTACTCGTAGCCATTTTAGTGAAAATATGATTTTTCATCAAAATAAGCAGGCAGTTGGATAGTTTGTATAATATCCAACTAGTTTATATACTAGCCAAGTAAATACTTTAACCATAATATATATAATATAAATTACTGAATAGTGTAGTGAATAAATAAATTAAATTAGTATCCATAACGTGTATATATAAATTTATCCCACTCGTAATAAAAAGTTTTAATAAATGAGAAAAACATTACAGTATGTTCTTGTCATTCAACACATCATTGTTGCAGGTCGTTTGCCGGTTAATTTCGAACAGACCAGCTCTTCAATATAGGGTTACAAACCAATGCTGTTGACATCTATCTCGGCAAATAATACAAGTCAAAGTGAACCAACCGATGCAACATACTCGAACAATTCGACTTCAATGTCCTAATCAATGACTCCAAAAACCCAAGTACACTAAAATTGTAGACGGATTGGAGCAACGGAGTTTAACTCACATTCGTATTCTTAGCAAGAAAGCATAAAAAACTTAGTTCACTATGTTTAGAAATCCGCCGTAATGGATTTAGAGTGACGTCATTTGATTTTTCGAGTTACTCTCAGAAAGCCCTTCCATTTGGTACCCATATTGTAGGAGTGAATGGAAAATTACTAGTCCGCCAACTTTGGTGATCCGCCATGTTGGATTTAGAATCACGTCACATAGCTAATCATGCATTGGCATCCAAACTAAACGTGTATACATAATTTCAGATTTCAGCTCAATCGGTTAAGCTGCAAGATTGCAACCGAGTAAACATACATTGCCAGTTAAATACTAAAAGCTACGGAAAATACATAGTAGTGTTGGTATCTTATGCTATGCCAAAAAAATATTTGAAGCTCTGATTAACCGGCTCTAAGAATTGAAAGCTGCACATTCTAAGTAAACTTAAAAAAATCTGATAATGAAATGGAAGTTGCATGTTATCATCACAATTGTTAATTAACCATCAACTTTGGCAATAAATATTCTGGCAAATTTAAACATAAAGTAAGTATTTCCTTTAAATAAGGACTAGAGTGAATCACGATCAGTCTAAAAAATGTATTCTCGATGTATTGGAATATTTTTAGGGATCTCAGCCGCCCCTTCCAAGATTGCACAACCAAAGGACATATCCATCGACTACGCTTTTTTGGAAATTTATTTATCCAACAGATGAAAAATGTTTACACGCACACGTTTGTCGTTGCCTTTATTACAGTGTGACGTAATTTGCAACTGATTTGTGCACGGATTGTTTCTGATTCCGTGACTAAATGGTTCAATTTAATTTAAAATTACTATGATTTTAACAATTTCTTTAGAGTGAAGGTTTTTTGTATTCTTTCGACTTTTAGCATTAATTAAAAATAAATGATATCTATTAATTAAATAATAATTACTTATTTATTAATCAAATACCCTGCTAGACGGAAAAATATAGATATCACTCACGATCCGGGAACAGTCGACAACAATAATGTCGTTTAGGGGCCATTTTTTGTAGGCAAATGATGTTTAGCGACAAATATATCCATATTCATGCATTCGTGTAACTATAGCGTTATTTTGAAGACACCCTCCACCCCCTGAATTCAAAAACATTGTTGGGGAGCTAGCTATAAAAATTAGTGTGCTAGCATTTTTGGAAAAAAATTCCCCCCGTTAACCTGGCCCCTCCCGAATTCAAGAGCACTTTTGTTATAAACACTTGGTGTGCTAGCTATAAAAAATGGTGTGCTAGGTTGTGCTAGGTGTCCTTCATTTGTGCTAGCATTTTGACGAAAAAATTCCAACCAAGGGGCGGGGGTAGCGTTGACCTGGCCTAGCCCCACCCGAATTCAATAGCATCATTTTTACGATATATAATGTTGAGACACATAAATCTGACAACTACTGCTGGAATGAATGTGAAGGAGGGCTAGTTTCTTCATCAGTATTCACAAGTTGTATGATGGATTACCTGAAAAAGCATTGTCTAGAAGAGCCAAGGACAATAAACATTGATTCCGATAACTGCGGATATCAAAATAAAAATCTAACATTGTCGAATGCGCTGTTGTCCTTCTCAGTGCAAAACGTTATTACGGTAATTCAGAAGTACTTGGGAAAGGGTCACACTCAAATGGAGTGTGACTCTACTCATGCACTTATCGAGCGGAAATTGAAGAACAGAGATTCATATACCCAATCAATACTTCTTAGAAATAAAAGAAGCTAGACTCAAGTCTTTTCCTCTGGATGTTCATTATGGCACACATGATTTTTCATGAAGTATGATGATACAGATCTTTATACATACCAATCCATACGACCTGGACGAAACGCAAATGACGATAAAGTAGTCGATTTGAAAACTTTCAAGTATTGCCCTGATGGAAAAATATTTTACAAATTAAGCTACGATGATGAACATTACGTTGAACTGCCTTGCCGCTCAAACAGAAATAATTTGAATAACCAGCCTCGTTGCCGATTATACGACAACCGAATTAAAATTACAAAGAAAAAATTCTAAGATTTACAAGTACTTACTTCAGTATTGTCTAAAGAATTGAAAGATTTTTACACAAACTTACCGTGTGTGACCCAGAAGATAAGGAGGCTAACCAAAAAACAGAATCAGATGAAGACTTTATAAACAAGCAAGAAATAGTTAACGATAAAGAAAATAGTGCAAACTAGAAAGCTACAAAACTAAAATCGACTGCAGTATTTGAGAATAAAGGAAGCAAGAAATCCATGTAAATAACAGAATCGGATGAATCGGAATAAACAAGCAATGGTAAACAGTGCAAAAACTAGCACAAAGAAGAAAGCTACAAAACCTAAAATCTACAACCAGGATTGGAAAAACGTCAGTGAGGAAGGGTACGATCAGTCCAAAAAGTGAGCTTAAGCGGATGCCCTATAAAAGCAAACCAAAAAATAAAGAATTAACTACAGGAAACCCCGCCATTAAATTTATTTTTGCTTTGATACCAAAAAAATCTGTGTTCAGTTGCGTTCTGTTTTATGAAACATGTTGATGTTCAGTGGTATAAAATAAATATTGTTGATACTTTCATAAAAAATGTTTCGTTTCACATTTATTTGGTGAATACGGTTTGTCGTAATCCACACATCTTCTCCTCTGCTTTTTGGCTAACCCTATAAATAAGGCATAAAAAGAGCGTAATCCACAAAACGAGAATACGCAATAGGGCGTATTACACAAAAATTATCAAATACGTAAAATAATTGAAATACTTTGTCTGATTATATTTCAGTAGTAATTGGCCCAAAAAAATATCAAAAATGTCTTGAATATTGTGACTGTGAAGTATTTTGCGTCTCCTGTAAAATTTACTGTTAAGGGTATACGACCTATTGCGCCTAAGCCAACGATATGGTACTATGCTAAATACTAAATTTGGACATCTACGATATGTACCATTTCAGAAAAAGGAGCGCTTCTCTGAAGTACTGAGTAGTAAAGTACTTGAGACAGAAAAGGAGGAGATATTTGTTACTGAGATAATACTAAACTGCTCATACATGTCGGTATTTGAAAAATAAAAAAAATATCATTATATCTCTACCCATTTCATCAATGCAAAATAATGGTTGCAGATAATTCAACATTAGATGTTGACACCATTTTTACTTTTACGGACAGAAGTAGCCTCCAGTAGCTAACTCTTTTGGCCTAAATGTTAGCACTCCAGAAAAAAGAGAAGGTGAGTTAATTATTTACAGTTAAGCAGATCTTACCAGCTATGCGCTATGCCAGGATATAAGTTCGCCACATGCATTCCACTGCCTTTTGTATTGATTGTGAAAATGATAATCATGTATTTGTTTTTATTGAAATAAAAACAATTTCAACCAATGTGTGTTTATTTAAGTGGCACCCTATATAGGGTCTAGTCCTTTCTATTTTAGCGTTCTCAAAATAATTCGATGCTAAACGAACAGGTATTAAATGCAGAATTTCTCTGAATGATTTAATTAAGTTGTATTGTTATGTTTAAATAAATAAGAAAGCTATTAACCCTTCCGATTTATAAAAAAAATGCATTTGATTATTCTACGTTTAATGCACAAGTATTTCGCTTTGCATCGGATAATTTTGAGAACGCAAAAATTAGATTAGTAATATACTATTCATGTGGTATTTTTTAATTTTAATAATGAGACGACTATATATCCGTATATAAATGTTATATATGTATGAGCTAAATGCTGAATGCGTTCTAATTTTGAAAGATTCTAGACATAGATCTCTCAGATATACATTAATAACAATATGGATTTGATCATGTTCGTTAGATTTAGAGCTGTCATACAACAGATTGGTGGCCATACTTATTTTGGTGAGAATTTTTTGTAAAAGTTGAGTGTTTTCTGGAATAATGTTTTTTTCCATAATATTCGTTCGCAATAAAATAAACGGTTTTAAAGATTAGAACTAACTTTTCCGCATCTGTGGCCCTGAACAATATTCTATCATAAAATTGTCACTTGTATATACTTCGAGGGATGTATCGTGCTAACAAACCGAAATTTCTCCAAAAATGTAGTATATGTGGATTAATAGGACCCGCTGTACTCGCTCTAGTCAACTTAAAATCAATAGGGTACATCTGAGAGACACCATGAACAATATTCAATCATTAAATTGATCAATCGTATACTCTTTGGAGGCTGTATCGTGCTAACAAACTGAAAATTCTCCAAAAATTACAAAAATTTGGTACTTCAAGTACCATAGCACCCGTTGTACAGGCGTTAGTGAGCTGAATATCAATAGGGTTCATCTTTGAGACACTCTAAATAATATCCAATCATAAAAATGGTCAATTGTATATACTCCTGAGGCTGTATCGTGCTAACAAACTGAAATTTCCCCAAAAATGACAAAAATATCGTACTTAAAGTACTATAGCACCCATTGTACTGGCTCTGGTGAGCTGAATATCAATAAGTTTCATCTGTGTGATGTCCTGAATAATATTTATTCATAAAATTGGTGAGTTGTTGAACTCCAGAGGCTGTATCGTACTAACAATCTGAAATTTATCAAAAAATGACAAAAATGTCGTACTTCAAGTACTATAGCACCCGTTGTACTGGCTTTGGTGAGCTGAAAATCAATAGGGTTCATCTGTTACATATCCTCCACAATATTCAATCATTAAATTGGTCACTCGTTGCACTCCGGAGGCTGTATCGTGCTAACAAGACATGTAGCGAAAAGTGGCCGACGACAACGACGACGACGACATCGACGACGACGACAACGAAGACGACATACACACAGGATTTTTTTCTAAAAACCGTTTTTTCGTGTTGTTGTTGATGGAAAACGTGAAAATAACTCAAAAAAAATTTCAAAATTACAACTTTTTTTGGGGTAAACCAATACTTTTCTCGCATATTAGATAGATTTGGCGGAAAAGTAAAATGTTATTAATTATGAATTTTATACAAGTTTACACATGAAATTAAATTTACTCAAAATAACATGCTTATGCTTTTTTCCTAGATATTTGTGAAGCTATTCACATCTTTATAATGCATTATGCACCTGAAATATTGTAGATAAAAACTGTTTTCAAACTTATTCTTAATCCTCAGCTTATAAGAGCTTCGATTTTATCTCTGAATTTCTAAGCGGCCATAAGATGAAAACAAACAACTCAGATACAGTCAGTAATCGGATAATTAAAAATTGAAGACCAGGCAAAAACAAGTTCCCAATAGAAAATGAAAAAGACTAAATATGTAGCTTGTTGAAAAGAGATTTTAATCAAAATCTCTATTGATGGCAGTAAGACCCATGTACGCTTCTGCTCGTTTTAAAGTCACTGTGAATATATCTCAAGCTCCGGCAGAATTTCCATGCACAGTCTGATTAATGGGAAACTTGATAACAAATAAATTTATTACACCAATAGTTGGTATCTGTTTCTCTTCACGTCTATCAGATCTCAGGTCAACTATAAACGTTGGAATATTGTTAGAGGGACGTTTATATAACAGTAAACATTGATTATAAACGCCTATCTGGTATAATTCCAGTTTGAGATCCAACTGAAAGATATTAAAATTTTCCGAACTCATTAATTTATTCAGTTGCATGTGCATCTAAATTTCAGTTTATATAAGTAGATTTATTAGAAGGATGGTATGAAACATGAACAGTGTTATAGTTGTGGTTAATAAATAATAAATCGATGTTGTGCTAATGGCAGGTGTAATAAGAAGAGTTAATAATATATTGTGATTTTAAACCCTTCAAGATTTTGTATATAAATATCATCGCCATCATCATTCTGACGATGATAGTAATATCGAAACAGTTTTCATTTTTTTATAATTTTACGATTTTTTCAAAATATTGTGGAATTATTGAGAAACTATTAGTTTCATTTAAAAAGTAATACAAATAGAGTCCACAAAGTATAGGTCTAAATTCTCATTTCATGTGTATAGGAACAAAGGAGCATCAATAAATAAGTTCAAAATGTGAAAACCAGAGACATAATTCGAATCATTGAGGTAAATTATGAACAACAATGGTCCCAATACATTCCCTGTGAAACACCAATATTATTGTTTTAAATTATTTAATATTGTTACGAAACAGCACACTGGTATAGTCCCCGAATCCGACTCTGTCTAAGCCATGTATGAAAGTTAAAATTATGGCGGACGCGCAGGGATTTCTTAGAATTGTTTACGATTGTGACTATCTTATCTAGACATTGTTTTTGTGACCAGTTTTATCTAGAAAATGCCACAGCCAATTGTTTTTATGTAAGCCGCAATCTAGAATTATCTAGCAAAAAAGGCACTAATATATAAATAACCGATCAGGGAGAGTTAAGTTTAGTGTATATTTTGACATCGTGAGATAAACAGTAAATAAGTGAATATAGGTAAATTAAATGATTATAAAAATTAGTTTGAGTGAATATACTGTGTATAATAAATTAAGTAAGTGAACCTACCGTGTGTATAAATGTATCCCACCCGCAAATAAAAACGTTTAAATAAATAAGGAAAACATTACATTGGTGTCAGGTGTGGGGTAATATAAATAAATTGCTACGTAAAAATGGCCAAGAGACTATGTGATCTGAAAGTGGCATTATTGAGAGCAGAATTGGAAGATCGTGAGTTGGAAACGTCCAGTAAGAAAAGTGAATTTGTAGAAAGTGGCACTGGAAAATGACGGCTTTGATCCAGAAACAGTTTTATTTAATGACGAGGCTTCCACCTCAATCTCGCCAATTTCTGCTAATATTTTTACTAACATGGATGAGAAGATTTCTGCCATGGAAGAGAAACTTTCGACGAATGTGAGAAGAAGCTATATTTCGGCTATAAAGAACGATATTTCTGCTATGAAGAACGATATATCTGCCGATATCTTATTAATGGAAAACGACATTGCCGCTGACGTTGAAAATGAAATTTCGTCTCTAAAATCTGAAATTGAGAATAAGATGACAACGATGGACGAAAAAATCAGGGAGTTAGAAAGAAAGATGACAGATACAAGGACTCAAGACACGCCAGCAGAAGAAAAGAAGACCGAGCAAACAAAACCTAGCAAACCAGAAACACACCCTAAGTTAGATGACATTGGTAGTTTTACCCGAGTCAAGGCCCCAACGTTCGATGGAAAAATGTCGTGGACCAATTATGTGAAACAATTTGAAGCAGCCGCTAGAGTGAATAATTGGTCCAATAGAGACAAGGCGGGGAGATGCCTTAAATGTACTTCAGACGATATCTCTGGAATAAACGGATTATTTCGAGCAGCTGAAGAAGAGGTTGGACATGCGATATGGTCACGAACATCTAGAACATTTGTACCAATCCCAGCTGAACAACCGAAGGCATCCAGGCCTTTATTGATGGCTTACGTGACCCCGATATGCAGAGGACGCTTCGTTTAGCCCATCCGAAAACATTATTCGACGCATTGACAGCTGCTCTTGAATATGAAGCAGCCACGATGGCTTCCGGATACAACAAAGGTAGGACCATACAGGAAGAAGGTGACGATGACAGACTTGACAAGATCGTCAACTTGTTGAAAGGTATGGTAGACAAGAAGGCGAAGAAAATCAGGTGCTGTAATTGTGGCGAGCTAGAGCATGCATGCAGTTCGTGTAAGCGACCTACGACTCCTGCAAACCAAGAACCTCTTAAATGCAAAGCAGTCACGAAGAGCTCGCGGTACAACAAAGGTAGGACCATGCAGGAAGAAGATGACGATGACGAACTAGACCAGATCGTCAACTTGTTGAAAGGTATAGCTGACAAGAAGCCGAAGAAGATCAAATGCTGGAAGTGTGGCGAGCTAGAGCACGTACGCAGTCCGTCTAAGCGCCTCAAGACACCTGTAACCCAAGAACTCCAGTCACAGGGGAAATCAGACAGGGGTGAACATGTGAATAACCGAAAAGTCATCTCCTTGCCTAGACGATCATGCCCTGTAGACTATTAACAATGCAACAAGTCGAAATCTTAGGAAGTTGCAGTTTTAAGAATTACAGTAGTCAATGAAGAATGGTCACCCACCAGGATCAGAGAAGATCAGAAGAATGATCCTTGCTCAAAGAAGATTTGGCAGTGGAAGGAAGAAAATCGGCGACCTACCTGGCACCGAAAATCAAGGCGTATTGGGCTCAGTGGGACTCCTGAAAGAAGGGCTGTTGAAAAGAGTCCTTGAAAACGATAATGGTTCCGAGACGAGAAGACAGCTAGTTATCCCGAGAACAAGAGTAGCGGAAGTACTGAAGAAGTTACACGACATTCCATCGGGAGGTCATCTGGGAGTGAAGAAAACCCTTAAGCGAGTCCGTGAAAGGTTTTATTAGATGAACAGCTCCGACGATGTGAAGGACTGGTGTAAGAAATGTACGACTTGTGCTACGAGTAATGTACCACATCGCAAGAGAAAGGCACCTATGAAACAGTATAATGTTGGAAGCCCTTTCGAATGGATTGCTTTAGATATCTCTGGACCATTCCCGACGTCAGAAAATGGTAGCAAATACATACTGGTTGTAATGGATTATTTCACAAAGTGGGTGAAAAGTTACGCTATCCCGAACCAAGAGGCCACAACTGTCGCGGATGTATTGGTGAAAGAATTTATCTGCCGACATGGAGTGCCATTGGAAGTACACTGTGACCATTGAAGAAATTTCGAAAACTATCTATTCCAGGAGGTTTGCGAAGAAGACCAGGACAACAGCATCACATCCACAGTCAGATGAAATGGTCGAGAGAATGAACAGGTCTATTGGAAAATACATGTCCAAAGTAGTTTCCAGCCATGTGTGGGATGCACTTTGAAACCTTCGAGACCATGTGTCCATCGTGAAGAAACTGGCTATGCCTAAGATAGCGAGTAACGAGTTGGATTAGCGAGTTATCAGGAACATGGTAGATATACCGGTGTCCAGATATTAATTTGCAGCTACAACACCCGTTATCAGTATCCGATGAAGACGGTGCCCTGCTATATATATATAAGATCGGAAAGTGTAGAAATGGGGCCAGTTGCCGATTCAAACATCCAGTCTCGGCTACACAAAAGTTCCAGGAGGAACTGCAATTTAAGGAGGAGGTAATGTTACGAAACAGCACACTGGTAAAGTCCCTGAATCCGACTCTGTCTAAGCCATGTATGAAAGTTAAAATTATGGCGGACGCGCAGGGATTTCTTAGAATTGTTTTCGATTGTGACTATCTTATCTAGACATTGTTTTTGTGACCAGTTTTATCTAGAAAATGCCAGAGCCAATTGTTTTTCTGTAAGCCGCAATCTAGAATTATCTAGTAAAAAAGGCACTAATATATAAATAACCGATCAGGGAGAGTTGAGTTTAGTTTATAATTTGACATCGTGAGATATACAGTAAATAAGTGGATATAAATTAAGTGATTATATAAATTAGATTGAGTGAATATACTGTGTAAAATTAGTGAATAGTGTAGTGAATAAATAAATTAAGTAAGTGAACCTACCGTGTATATAAGTTTATCCCACCTGTTAATAAAAACGTTTAAATAAATGAGGAAAACATTACAATATGCTACAGGGTTTTTTCTGTACTAGTTACATTGGTTCATTTTCTTGTTATTGTGTTTTCGTTATTATAGAACTATGTATAATTTGTTCTTATATTATTATCACTGTTATTGTTATAACTTTGAATAATTTTGTCGGTGAATTTTATTTAGATACTACTCATAAGCTGTTTCTTACAGCTTTTGTTGTGGCGCTTTGTGTTTATTTACGATGCTTTGAAATTTCTAGTGAATAACCGTATTATTTTTATATCCTCATGATAAAAACTTGCTCTATGAAACAATTATAAATTTATTTTGATAATACAGTGGAATTTCATTTTGAAACTAATCTTATACATAACGGACAAATTCCTTAAAGGGTAGAAAGATTAACTAATTAAATATGCCGTCCTAGTTTCACATCTCTTCGATCTTTCGTATTCTCGTGTTAAAGATTACTTTCAGTTTTAGTTGATTTCGTGTAATGAATCCCATACCCCTGAGTATTTAATTTATGGCCTCGGTTCGAGCTCCATCCTTTTTGTAACCAAGATCGTTTGAATCGCTTACCTAATTGATGAATATGTGGTTCAATAAATACATTGCTTCAGGTAATCCGGTTTCCCTTTTTTCCAACCGCATTCATACACACAACGGGCTTTATCATAATAAATCAGTTAGTAACATTGAGCATAAATTTCTTGCAACATAATTGTTGATATTCATACAAGTATACCAGACATAAACATCTTTGCCGTCGAATAGTTAGATCTTTATCTGTTCATCATGGTAAAACATATCCCAGTTTTCATGATGAGAGTGTATGTTTACCGATTTCTAGAGACTGTAAAAAAACATTAGATAGAAGAGAACTAACGGTTGTTGATTTAGATAAAGAGATTAAAAACTGTCACAAAGAGATTTTAGTTACAAATCGTGCACAGAATGAAAAGCATACAGAAATAATTTTGCCCAGGGCCATGTTAAACAATGTTCAGGTAACTTTTGCTTGAATAAGAGGTAGATAGGGATTCAATCAAATTTGGGATAACAGACACTTCTCATGATGTTGTTTTATCAGTATCAAGTTGTAATTGATATTCAAATAGCAAGAGGTGAATATATTTAAATACAGAACAATGAAATAAAACAAGGAGATAGCCTGAGCTCTTTATTATTTATTATAATGATGGATAAGATTGTCAAACGAATTAAAACTCAGTGTGAACAACTAAATACAATAGTAGAGTACACGAAAGAACCAATAAAACGAACAGCTTGCTGTATGTGGTCTTAATAGCAAATTGAAAAAGTAAAATGCAGAAATTAATAAATACTTGATTGGACTACAGAAATAGAAAACGTGAGAATGGAGGTGAACATGGATAAAGCCAAAGTAATGATTGCCAATGAAAAAAGATAATAGAAACAACGAAGAAATAAAGTGTAAAGGCAAACCATTGGAAACAATAACAACATTTGAATAGCTAGGGAGCTGAAGATGGGAAAATAGATTCAGAATTAAGTAACAGAGCGATTCTTCTTCTTTCTCAGCCACTTCTTATCCACTCCTGGACGTAAGCCTCTTTCATATTTCTCCATGCTGTCCTGTCCTGTGCTTGTTGAAACCATCTGTTTCCGGCCTGTCTTTTGATATCATCAAGCCATCTTCTCTGTGGTCTTCCTGTGCTTCGCCTTGTTTGTCTTGGTCGCCAGTACGTTAGTTTGGTTGTCCATTTAGCTTGATCCTGCCGGGCCACATGCCCTACCCATTGCCATTTCAGCTCCGCTGTACGCTTTATTATATCCATGACTTTAGTTCTTTGTCGGATATCTTCATTCCTTTTTCTGCCTCTGAGAGTAATTCCGAGCATCGCTCGTTCCATCGCTCTTTGCATCACTCTTAATTGATTTGCTGTCCTCCCTGTCATTGCCATTGTTTCCAGAGCGATTAAATAAAAGAAAACCTACTATTCACTGAACAGAACTATACTAGGACACAAATATATAGACATGGAAGTGAAAATGAAAATACAAAATGCCATAACAGTACCAATATTAACATATGCAAGCGAAAACTGGACATTAAAGAAAAATAAACGCCATGGAAATGAAGCATTTAAGGAAGATAACTGAGATAGTCATATTCGATAGGTTTCAAAATGAAGAAATCAGGAAAATAACAAAACAACTGACACAGGGAAATATATTATTAATAAATCAAGTAAAATAACAGAAGAATTCTCATTTTCGATGCTATTAGTATAAGAAATGAACCAATAGTAAACAAATACTTACCAGACAACTAATTAATTAGAAAGAGATTGAATAACAGAAAGTACACTGAAAAAAAGCAAATAATGTGGCACAAGCTTTTTTGCGCAGTGACAGTAGGTAGAGATGAGAAATGCATTGTCGTATATCAGTAAAATATTCACAACTTCTTGATTTTCATATAAAAGAGATGTTTTCAGTGATCTGGGATGGCACCAATGACATTATTTGTACAGTATTTTACTTGCTGTGCACTACTGACATTTCTAATATAGAACATGATAATATTAGTGATGAGCAAAACAAGACCGTGACCGGGTTGATCTTGGTCTTGTTCTCTTGGTCTTGTTCTTGCACTCGTGGTCTTGGTCTTGCACAGATCCGACTTGGTTTTGGTCTTGCTGCAAGAGTCTTGCGAGTCTTCCATTTTTTGGTAAATACTGCTAATTTGTTCACAAGTTTTCACTTAATACGACTTCTCTGAAAGCTCAAATACTAAACCCATTTGCAAATATTTCGAAAACGAAATTACCGGTTTATTTTAAACACAACACCCTATATTTTTTATTACCATCTGAAAGTCCCTTTCTTCCCCTTTCCAAAAATGTATACATTATCGGCATATACTCAAGTTTTTAGGGCAAGATTCAATTTTTTAAGAAATCATGTCAATAACTTCCAAACGTAAATTATCACATATTCTAAATAAAATAGCCCCTCCATCTGCTTCTAATTTTGGGGTTAAAACATATGTCAAGTTTATATTCAATCATGAAGACGAATTGCTAGCTTCTTTTACGATTCATGAACTGGATTTAGTAATTAAAAAAGGTCTCAACACTTCTCCCGGTCTAGACGGTTTTACCTACAAAATAATTAATAATTTACCTATTTCAGCAAAAAAAATTTTATTGCAATTATTCAATGATTGGTGGAGGAAGCAAAAGTATTCTGATTGCTTTAAAAATATTATAGTCTGTCTCATTCTTAAACCTAATAAAGACCCTGGTTTGTCTTCATCATTTCGCCCCATCTCGTTGATATCTTGTATTACAAAAACTTTTGAAAGATTAATAAAAATTCGATTGGAACATTTTGTTGAAAGTAGGGCTCTATTGCCAAACATTCAATATGGTTTTCGCAGAGGACGTGGCACTATAGACGCTGTAAGTCATTCAGTGTCAGATATACAAATAAGTTTCTACACATTATGTTTGTTTTTTGATTTAACGGGGGCATATGATGTAGTTGATCTTAATATTTTAGCAAATAAAATGGAAAATATTGGAATTAATAAAACTGTCTCTACCAATATTATTAATCTTTTTCATTGTAGAAAAATATTTATACGTGATCATAATAACGTATTACATGGTCCACATATAGTATATAATGGCTTACCGCAGGGATCTATACTAAGCCCTATCTTATTTAACATTTACACTGCAGATCTGCACAGGTTAGTAGATGATAAATTTAACATTATTCAATATGCGGATGATCTATATTTTTACTTTACCCGTAGTTCTTATGAGCGTTGTTTAGAAGATCTGGGAGAATGTATGCAGTTACTAATAAGTTGGTTTAATGATATGGGATTCAGTGTCTCTCAGGATAAGACTGCTTTGGTATGTTTTACTCGACACTGAGTTAAGACTGCTGGAGCTACTTACCTGGCTGGTTTTAAGATTCCATTTGTCGACGAATTCAAATATTTAGGCATTATCTTAGATAAAAAACTGCTGTGGACAAATCATATCAAGTATGTTAAAAAAAAATGTGAAAAAGGTATGAATTTGCTAAAAGTGGTTTCCAAAAGAAAATGGGGAGCAGACGTCTCTGTGATGTATACATTCTACAAGACCTATATTCGTTCCATATTGGACTACGGGTGTACACTATATGGAGCAACATCTAAAAGAAATCTACTAATTATCGACCGTATTCAATATAAAGCCTTAAAAATTTGTATGGGGTTAATGATGTCATCTCCTAACCAAGCAGTTTTGGCAGAAATGCGGCAGAAATACGGAGACAATTTTTAGCTGAAAAACAAATGATTAAATATAGAGCATTTAATACGGAAATGGTCCAAAAAATTGCTTATATAAATACGTGTAACCTTACAGTTCCGTACTGGAGAATAAAATTTACTCCTCCCTTGGCAGAGGCCTTTATTAATACCAATCAAGATGAAGATTTCATCTTAAATTCTCCTAAATTCCCTATATATAAGTACAGTTACAAAAGTATCATATTTCGACCAACCGTCATATACCCCTTATACACCGAAATTCCTAATCTAAATAACTTAATACTTACAACTATACTGAATGATTTCGAAGACAATATAACTAAAATATTTACAGATGGGTCCAAATATGATGATGGAACAGGAGCAGCATTCTTTGTGTCAAACACTAATCATGTCGAAAAATTCAGAATAGCAGACATATTTTCGGTATACTCTGCCGAGGCTCTTGCAATAAAACAATGCTCAATATGGTGCACACTAAATCCTGTGCAATCAGCTGCTATAATGACAGACTCGAAATCGGTTTTACAAGCTATCGAAGGATCTCCTATAAACATTTATAATCAGGAACTGATCTTAGAAATAAAAAACTTATTGTATCAATTGAAAATTAATAATAAACAAATTGCTATCATATGGGTAAAAGGCCATAGCGGCGTTATAGGCAATGAGAAGGTAGACCACCAGGCAAAACCAGCTCCTGTCAGGCTGACGTAATTAACAGGCATAAAAAATCCATTAGAAATAGATGGAGAGAAGCTTACAATAACAACAGCAAAATATCTAAAAGCTTCTATTTCCAGCTTTATCCAAATCTTCCAAATAACATTCCTCATATAACAATGTTTGATTATAGAAAAAAATACGCATCAATTATAACGCGACTAAAACTAAACCATGGCCGTTTCCCTGCTCACCTACATAAATTGGGTATTCTACAGTCTCCATCGTGCAACTGCGACAACGTGTCGATAGGTGATACCAATCATATATTTCTGGAGTATAAGAAAAACAAAGTGGCTATATCAAATTTATATACCTCTTTAAGGAACAATAACTTTCCTTTTCCATTGAATATGAGTTCTCTCCTGGCATGTATAAATAAAGATACTTTCGATGCAATAATAAACTTCATTAAGGAAGCAAGAATAGATCTGTAAGTATATTCATATGACAAAAAAAAATAAATAAAAAAAAATTCTGTGGCCAATAGTCTTCGACTGAGGCCATCCCTGTCCCCCCAACACACACACACACAACAGCTTGGAAACGTTATAACTCGAAAATGAGACAAGGGATTAATGAGCGGCTTTCACTGAAGTTCTTAGAAATGTTTAAATTTTTCATGACACCGTTTGCAAGTCTCAAAAGTCATCCAAAATTTTCGTAAGAAGTTTACTTTTGTTAAATTTTTACGGAAAGGTGGCTTTGAAACAAATACAAATAACTGACATTAACAAACGTCAAAAGGTTATTTATGTAGTATGCAGTATAAAAACGAACACAGTCAAATTTATTAATCGAAAATGTCAACTTTGATAGAAAAAGCGCGATGTGTTATATGCCGAGACAAAATCAATAACAGTGACCAAAAAGAGATTTAGAGCTATTTTTTACAGAAATCCGCCTACACGAAAATCGATATTAACTTGGGTACAAGAGTTTACAGAATCCGGAAAACTAGAAAGGAAAACGAGAACACCTGAAAACGTCCAGGACAATATGCTCAATGATATTCTGGAAGTAAGGAAAATTATAGCACTTAACAATAATAGAATATCTGTTAGAAAAATATCCCAAATCACACAATTTTCAAAAAGTAAGGTTCACCGGCTCCTAAAAATTATTAAATTTGAAGCATACAAAATACAAACTTTCTAAAAAATAGAAAATCATTCATTTGAACAAAGATATTTCATGTCAGAAATATTGTTGGATCTGGTAAGACTTCCGCCTAATTTGAACCTAATAATGTCAGACGAAGCCACATTTCATATTAATGGAAGAGTTAATAAGCATAACTGCGGGATTTGGGGAAATGAGATTCCAAGAGCGTTGAACGAATTTGAAAGGGATGCACCTAGAGTAAATGTCTGGTGTGGTGTATCTAAAACTAAAATCTACGGTCCCATTTTTTCATTAAGTAACCGTTAACGGAAACACTCACACCGACATGTTGGAGGAGTTTTTGTATCCCCGATTACAACAAGATGAAATTATAAACACTGTATATTTTCAACAAGACGGCGCGCCTCCACATTACTCCTTAGTTGCTCGAAATTCATTATCAGATCATTTTGGCAACAGATGGATAGGTTATTATTATTAAAAATATTCTTTATTAATGTTTTAAAATCCCATTACAACAATTCGAGAAATACATATGAAAATGTGTGCCGGTGCTCTGGCCATTTCTCTTCTTGTTGTGTACGTCATATGTGAAGTTCGTGGCTCCTTGCTCGAGGGCATTATCCATAATTTTTCACTTTTTACAATAACTTTGTTCCTTGAATGTTTTTGACTGCTAGAATACTCCGGCTAGGTTATCCCAGGAAAGTAGCTAAAAAACAGGATTAGCTAAAAAACAGGATTAGATGGATAGGTTGAGCTGGTCACATCGAGTGGGCCTCATATTGCCCGGACTTAACCATACCAGTCTTCTTCATATGGGGTTATGTAAAGGAGAGATGCTATAACCCAATCCCTACAAACCTTCAGGAGTTAAGAGATAACATAGTAAATGTTTTTAATACCATAACACCAGAAATGCTGCAAAATGCGTTCAGTATTTTTAGGATGAGATTAGGATTATGTAGAGATGCAGAAGGAGGTCACATACAACAACGTATTTATAATTTTTTTTTGTTTTGATGTGTTTCATGAAGTTATGTTTGGTTCTTTGTTCTTATATGTAAATAAAAATGTTTGTTTTAAATGTTTTCTTTCTTCCTAGTCTTCCCGATTCTGTGAATTGTTGTACCCAAGTTAATATCGATTTCCATGTATAGGCGTATTTATGTCAAAACTTGCTCTGAATCTCATCCTGGTCACTTTTATTAATTAACAAAAGTAAATTTCTTACGAAAATTTTAGACCACTTTTGAGACTTGAGTTATTGACAAAGTTTCATAAAAAATTAAATCTGTCCATAAAAACTTGCGTATATGCTGATAATGTATACATTTTTGGAAGAGGGAAGAAAGGGACTTTCAGATGGTATTAAAAATATAGTGTGTTGTATTTAAAATAAACCGATAATTTCGTTTCAATAATGGTCATTTTTTTCGGCGCTTTCGGGAAAGAATATACATTTGGCAACCATGTCAATGAAAATTTGAAGGAAATATAAGAAGTTTAGCGAAAACTGCACGTCGATATCTTTTTCCATTCTCGAGTAATAAGCCGTCAAAAGGTGTTACTTTATAGTAGGACACCTTGTAGTATATTGTACAATAGTATATTTTACATACATTTTCAAGAGCAGTTAGGGGAAACTGGCCTAAAATGGCACACCCTTAGCAAAAACTGCAACAAAACTTGAGAAATAAATATTCCAACATCCATTAGGAGTTTAATGGCTTCCTCAGTTTATGACTCTAGCTATTAAAGGCACAAAACCGTAAACTTTTACGTTTTGTAAAAATGACACCCTAATTAATAAAAATTGTGCAGTATGTCATTTTAGGCTGATACTAGGATACAACGACATACGTACTTTTCTATATGAAAGGTGGGAAATAAAGAAAGGAAGAAGCATTACAAAGTAGTTTAATTTTTGAAACAAAAATAAAGGTAACGTTAACAAAAATAAGAGGGAAGACATACCCAGATAAACGTAAAAAAATCCAGGATTTAACATAAAACAAAACCAATCGGAAAGTTTGCAAGTGAATAACTTTGTTCGGGGGGAAACACCAGCGCACTCGGCGTGACTCCATTTCTCACATTTTTGACACCGCATCCAAAGCTCGCCTGGTTTCGACTTGGGATAAAGGCTGTTGCAATAAATACATGCAGAATCTTCCTCATTATCTTCAATCCCAGCAAATGAATCCTAGGGTTCTTGTTCATCTTCATCGTCCCACAGCTTGACTTCAGCTTGGTTTCGTTTTGCTCGTAGCTCCAACACTAAGCGTTTCTTTTCCTCTTTATCCTTGACTTCTTCTAGGTTTGGTGTTGAGGTCAGCATAATCGCCCCTAGTTTCTTGCGCTTTGATCGTTTGAAAGACGTGAAAACCTTCGGTATTGGAATTATGCTCTCTACGGAAATTAGGCTACAGTCTAGTCAATCTTCTTTATTTAGAGTTATCATAGAGATATTTGATGGTCCAGGGATATCCGTTATCTCAATAGCGTCCAATGGTGGTGAAGGTGTGAGTGGAGGCTCATGTTTTCTGAACCCCCTAACGGAATTTTCCATTGATGCACTCCGTTCATAGGCTTCAGCAAATAGCTATCCCACTTAAAATGGAGTTAAAGTTCGACCAGGATTATTTTTGAGCCACTTTGTATTTGCTTGTTTATAATAAGTGGATAATGGGCCGAAAAATTAAACATCCAGGAGTTGTAACCGGTGGTGCGTGCAGTGTGGAGGAAAGCAAATCATTATGACACCGTTTTCTTTAGCCATCTTTATATAACTTCCAATTGCTTGTGGTTAACGTGACCATCAAGTAGTAGGAGAGTATTACTGTCTTGGGAAGAGTGTGTAAACTTTATATAATGCTAAAGCCACAACAAAAAGGGTCACCCGTCATCATGGCTGGTGCAACTGTCGCTTCCACTTTTTTTTGCAAAGATCAAAGCTGATGGTATAAAACTACCTATTAGATTCATGGCGCAAGCTACAGTAGTGTGTGCCCCCCGCTCTGCACTCGTAATGGCACCAACCTACTTTCTTCCTTTTGTAACCATTATTTTTAGCGGTCGTTGAACCGTGGAAAGCGCGGACTCGTCTACATTATAGATACAGTCAAATTTGATGTTATTTTCAGCCACGGCACGTTCCAGTATTTCAAAAAATTTATTAACTTGCGGCGTATTGAATCCTTGCGTACGAGCCGCTGATGTGGCTTCGGGAGTTGTAAGTGAAAATATCTGGGTTACGTCTTCTGAAGCTCAAAAGCCAATTTCAACCAGCCCTTTCTTTTATTTTATTAAATCGGTGGGCTAACTCCCTTTACAGCTAATTTGAACACCAACTCCCTTACCTCTTTCGTGTTTAACCCAAACATGCAATGTTTTTATATGTTCCACTATTTCGCGCTCAAGTTCTTCAGAAGATGTAGGTTGAAAACGACCTAAGCCTTTTTTGAACCCTTTAATGTTTTATCTTTATCTTCTGCTCTGTGTTGCTTGAGGTACACCATATATTCTAGATGCTGCCAACCAACCCATATCACCGTTTTGCACTGCTTGAATAGCCTCCCGCATGCTCACCTCGCTCCAGTTCAGACGAAGCGATTTTCTCGTGTATTTTCCAACCATATTATCTGAAATAAAAATGCACTTCAGCCTAAAATTAAATAGGCACCCCAATACTGTGGATGTCATTTTACCCAAAGCAATGATTTCTTAGAAATTATTAAAACATATTGTTACGAAACAGCACACTGGTATAGACCCTAAATCCGACCCTGTCTAAGCCAGGTATGAAAGTTAAAATTATGGCGGATACGCAGGTTTTTTTTAACTGTTTACTGTCTTATCTAAATATTGTTTTTGTGACCAGACTTATATAGAAAAGGCCAGAACCAATTGTTTTTGTGTGTGTAAGCGGCAGTCCGGAATTTTCTAGTAAGAAATGCTTTAAGATAAATAAGGACCGATCAGCGGAGGAGTTTAGTTGATAAAGTGATCTCGTGAAATAAATAAACCGAAATATCGATCAGTAAAGTGTTTATATAAATTAATAATTAAGTTTGTGTGCATATAAACTAAATTTAAGTGATTAGTTAAGTATATATCAATAAACTGTTAGTGTGTTAGTGTTAAAATAAATTAGCAAGTAGCCATACCGTGTGTTTAAAATTTATCCCACCCGTTTACGTTTTAAATAAATTAGAAAAACATTACATTGGTGTCAGAAGTGATATAATATAAATAAATTGCTACGTAAAATGGCCAAGAGACTATGTGACCTCAAAGTGGCGGAGCTAAGAGCAGAATTGGAAGATCGTGAGTTGGAAATGTCCGGTGAGAAAAGTGAATTAGTAGAAAGACTTGAATTGGCACTGGAAAATGACGGCTTTGATCCAGAAACAGTTTTATTTAATGACGAGGCTTCCACCTTAATCACATCAATTTCTGCTAATATTTCTGCTAACATGGACGAGAAGATTTCTGCCATGGAAGAACTTGGACGGGAAGATTTCTGCTCTGAAGAACGATATTTCTGCCATGGAAGGAAAGATTTCAATGAATGTGAAAAACGATATTTCTGAAATTGACTGTCTCGACCCTTACTTCGTGGAATATGCTCATATTAGTGCTTTTAAATGAAACTCACGGTCTCTAGTTAATTCCACAATATACTAAAAGTTATTTATAATTCTAAAAAAATGACAATTGTTTCGATAAATCTGCTATGGAGAACGACATTTCTGCTAATATGGACGAGAACATCTCTGCTATGAAGGACGATATATCTGCCGATATCTTACTAATGAAAAACGACATTGCCGCTGACGTAGAAAATGAAATTTCGTCTCTCAAATCAGAAATCGAGAAGAAAATGACAACTATGGACGAAAAAATCAAGGAGTTAGAGAGTGAGATAACAGATTTAAGAACACAAGACACTCCAGCACAACAAAAGAAGATCGAGATATGCAAGCCAGCACCACAACCCAAGACAGAAGATATTAGCAGTTTTGCCCGAGTCAAGGCTCCAACGTTCGACGGAAAGACATCGTGGACCAATTATGTGAAACAATTTGAAGCAGCCACTAGAGTGAATAATTGGTCCGATAAGGAGAAAGCAGTGAACTTAACCATCGCGCTTCGGGAAGATGCCTTAGATGTACTTCATACGATACCTCTGGAAGAAACGGATTATTTCGAGCAGCTGAAGAAGAGGTTGGACATGCGATATGGTCACCAGTCCCAGCTGAAGAACCAAAGGCAGAAACGTGACGAAGCACTTCAACAATATGAAGTGAATATTGCCCGACTCGTTCGATTTGCTTATCCATCAGCAGCAGAGAACATGATGGAATGTCTGGGCATACAGGCGTTTATTGATGGCTTACGTGACCCCGATATGCAGAGGACGCTTCGTTTAGCCCATCCGAAAACATTAGACGACGCATTTACAGCTGCTCTTGAATATGAAGCAGCCACGATAGCTTCGGGATACAACAAAGGTAGGACCATACAGGAAGAAGGTGACGATGACAGACTTGACCAGTTCGTCTACTTGTTGAATGGTATGGTAGACAAGATATCGAAGAAAATCAGGTGCTGTAATTGTGGCGCGCTAGAGCAGGCACGCAGTTCGTGTAAGCTTCCTACGACTCCTGCAAACCAAGAACCTCTTAAATGCAAAGCAGCCACGAAGAGTTCGCGGTACAACAAAGGTAGGACCATGCAGGAAGAAGATGATGCTGACAAACTTGACCAGATCGTCAACTTGTTGAAAGGTATGGTAGACAAGAAGCCTAAGAAGATCAAACGCCGGAAGTGTGGCGAACTAGACCACGTACGCAGTCCGTCTAATCGCCCCAAGACTCCTGTAACCCAAGAACTCTAGTCACAGGGGAAATCAGACAGGGGTGAAGATCCAGCTGATATGAATCACCGAAAAGCCAACTCTTTGCCTAGACGGTCATGCCCTGTAGACTATTCACAATGCAACAAGTCGATATCTAAGGAAGTTACAGTTTTAAGAATCACAGTAGTCAACGACGAATGGTCACCCACCAGGATCAGAGAAGATCAGGAGAATTATCATCACCTGAAGATGATCCGGCAATGGAAGAAAGAAAATTGGCGACCAACCTGGCAAGAAGTGTCAAGTTTTTTACCGAAACTCAAGGCGTATTGGGCTCAGTAGGACTCCCTTATCCTGGAAGACGGGCTGTTGAAAAGAGTTCTTGAAAACGATGATGGTTCTGAGATGAGGAGACAGCTAGTTATCCCGAGAACAAAAGTAGCTGAGCTATTGAAGAAGTTACACGACAGTCCATCGGGAGGTCATCAGGGAGTGAAGAAAACCCTTCAGCGAGTCCGTGAAAGGTTTTATTGGATGAACGGCTCCGACGATGTGAAGGACTGGTGTATTAAATGTACGACTTGTGCAACGAGTAATAGACCACATCGCAAGAGAAAGGCACCTATGAAACAATACAATGTTGGAAGCCCTTTCGAAAGGATTGCTTTAGATATTGCTGGACCATTTCCGACGACAGAAAATGGTAGCAAATACATACTGGTTGTAATGGATTATTTCACAAAGTGGGTGGAAATTTACGCGATCCTGAACCAAGAGGCCACAACTGTAGCAGATGTATTGGTGAAAGAATTTATCAGCCGATATGGAGTGCCCTTGGAAGTCCACAGCGACCAGGGAGGAAATTTCTTAAGTCATCTATTCCAGGAGATTTGCGAGAAGCTGGGAATGAAGAAGACCAGGACAACATCATTACATCCACAGTCAGATGGAATGGTCGAGAGAATGAACAGGACTATTGGAAAATACCTGCCCAAAGTAGTATCCAGCCATCATAGAGATTGGGACCAGTATCTTTCCCTATTCGCATTGGCGTATCGATCTGCCGTCAATGAGTCCACGGGTGAAACACAGGCGAAAATCCTTTTTGGACGTGAAATGAGACTTCCTTGTGACTTTGAATTTGGCTGTCGATCTGGAGAAGATCTAGCAGGCGAAGACTACGTGATCCAATTGAGAAGAAGGCTGGACGATATTCATGAATTAGTTCGAACAAATCTTCAAGTTGCCAGCGACAGAATGAAAAGTCGGTACGACACGCAGGCCTCAGAAGGCGGTTTTAAAGAAGGGGACAAAGTATGGTTACATAATCCAACGAGGAGAAGGATTTTCTCCAAAATTACAAAAATCCTGGGAAGGAACTGTTTACTATCTTATCTAAATATTGTTTTTGTGACCAGACTTATCTAGAAAAGGCCAGAACCAATTGTTTTTGTGTGTGTAAGCCGCAGTCCGGAATTTTCTTGTAAGAAAAGCTTTAATATAACTAAGGACCGATCAGCGGAGGAGTTTAGTTGATGAAGTGATCTCGTGAAATAAATAAACCGAAATATCGATCAGTAAAGTGTTTATATAAATTAATAATTAAGTTTGTGTGCATATAAATTAAATTTAAGTGATTAGTTAAGTATATATAAATTAAGTGTTGGTGTGTTAGTGTTTAAATGAATTAGCAAGTAGCCATACCGTGTGTTTCAAATTTATCCCAACCCTTTTATGTTTAAAATAAATTAGATAAACATTACAATATATATTTGAAAAGCACAAAACTACACTAAAATAAGAAGAAAAGTCACATTGCTTACCTGTACTAAGCCAGCTTAGGCTTATTGTACCACATGAATTGCTGCAGGCGAATTAGGTGACAGTACAAATATACTATAAACTAGACTAAGATCACCGATGAAGCACGTTTGCAATTAGGTATTTAGGAGGGCGTTGTCACTTCTCAGAGTAGCAATATGGCAATATGTCATTTTACCCGAGTATGTAATTTTAGACCAGTTACCTTTATATGAAATTTCATATACCTACTAGTAGGAAATAGGTCATTTCATGCTCATTGTACACTATACTTTTTCTACGACCATCCGAATGATAAACAAAACTGTAATATTGTTGAGTGGTTTAGGTTTCTCTGAAATTATTAACATATTATTTCGGGTTCTTAACTCGTTGAATGAACCATCTTCTCCTTATGTTTGTACACGTACACATACGTCGTTAAACAAATATTGGAAAAACACAGGTTTTATGGGACTGAAATCAAACCAATTATACTTTGCCGATATGTGTTTATTCGAGAAAGAATTGGGTAGAACTAACTCATTGATTTTAAGACACGCAGCTCAAAAAAATGGAGGAGTGATTACGCTACAACCATAAGTTTGTATGTTGTTAATATAAACATAGATATCGAGAATGCACGGTTAAAAGTTAAAGTTTTGTCCTTGTTATCAACGTAGAAATATTATTTTGTATTGATGTATCCAATAACAAAATTTTCGAATTTTGACTACTCAGAAATCGTTATAATTCATGTACACCTGCGAAGCAATTATCAAAAACATTTTGACAAGTACCATCAGCACTGCCATTCGAATTGAAAGTAATATTTGTGCAGTTGTTCAATACTATTTGAGGAAGGTTTGTTTTTGCGTTGAAAGTTACGTTATTAACATAGAGTATTTCACTTCGGAAAGAAGAAGGCATTATCGTTGGGCTTCCAATGGCAAAAGGCCGATAGACAGGCCCACACTGAGATGGAGAGATAATATCCTGTAAGATTTGAGAGGCGAAATAGCATCGTCAAAGTGATGATGATTTATTGTGTGCAAGTGTAGGATTTCTCGTTTTACATAAGTTACTCAACAAAAAAAAGTAAGAAACGAAAGCGCAGACGCTGGTGGATGACAACACCTATAAAAACAGAAGTTTCTACAGCGCGAATAATTTATTGGATGAGCTCCGGAATGAAGACTCTGGTCATTTTAGGAGCTTCTGCCGAATGACCCCAGATATTTTTGATGAACTGCTTAATTTAGTGGCTCCAAAAATTGAAAAAAAGGATACCAATTACCGAAAAGCTATTCCAGCTAAAGAAAGATTGGCCATTACCCTGCACTATCTAGCAACTGGAAATTCCTTTACTAGTCTTGCATACACATTTAAAGTATCGAAACAATTAATCTCGTCCATTACACCAGAAGTTTGCTCGGCTTTAGTTGACTCACTACAAAAATATATTAAGGTAAATTTTTATTAGTTCTGCTAACAAAATTTTGGCGAATAAAAACAGAACTTAAGTATGTTTTTTCAATTTGTTTGCGGAACGCAAAACAGTTCTGTGAGTTTTATAGCAAAAAACCAGTACTGGACCAGAACCACGCGCGGGCAAATGTGCTGGTATGGAGTCACTATTGCTTGCTGATGTTACATCCCAGCCAGATGTTTGTGTTTTCTGGTATCTCTGTTCTGGTTGCTGGCAATAATTAGGTGATGGCAATGGAGTCGATGATACCGCCAAACTGTTACTTTCAGGGTTACTCCATTGCGGGCTGGGGTTTGGATGCACTGATGCAGGAAGCAGAGCTGCATATGTTCCCATTTCCGCTTCGAAAAGAATGGTGGCAAATTTGTGTTTAACCACAGCTCGTGTACGTGAATCAAACTTTTCAAGCTGACTATCCACGTACTCCCCGTATAGAGTAGATTCCGTTTTCTCTGTCCTCCTCAATTTCTTCGCTTCAATATTTTTCAAGATGCTGAAGGTCTCGTCTATTCAAGGATCCTCGCTTCTCACTTTTTTGAGTTTGGTAAGTGTAAGTGGTTTGGAGTGACTTATTGCATTATTTGATTCAACTTGCGATTCTTCGATAATTTCTCCGTCTTCATGTACAGTTTCATTATTTTCTTGCTGTAAGTCTGACGACATGTCTTTTGATTCAGTGTTTCCACCGAAATCTATCTCCTGTAAACAAATAATTGAGAACTAATTACGTAGTCTAATTGGTCCTATGTCTATGATTTGTGTAATTGAGATACGATTTGTGTTTCTCGGCTAATACCCATATTTTTGAACTGATCCGCTAGCTAGTTAGCCGGAACCCGGAACCGAATAATTTACCATCATACTTAACAATATGTTAGCAGTTATTAACTTCAATTTTTAAACCGTTCTTGTGTATTCCCTATTTCATTTTTTATTAGCTACTTTCCTGAATACATCAAAACGTTTTTTCCAGCTACCAAAAACCTCAGAGGATTGGCTTACAGTGGCTCGCCAATATGAAGAAAATTGGAATTTTCCCCATTGCCTCGGTGCCATGGATGGCAAACATGTACAAATACAAGCACCAATTTGTAGTGGAAGTAATCATTTTAATTATAAATCAACATTCAGCATTGTCCTTTTTACACTTGTCGACGCTGTCTATATGCCGATATTGGATGTCAGGGAAGAGTTTCTGACGGAGGTGTTTCCAGAAATACGACTTTGTTCAAAAAACTTGAAGAAAATTCTCTTAATTTGTCAAATCCAGATGTTTTAGCGGGAGGACACAACCATATCCCATACGTTTTCGTTGCCGATGAAGGCTTCCCTTTAAAAGATAATATTTTAAAACCATACCCAGGTTCTCATCAAAAAGGATCCCCTAAACGAGTATTCAATTATAGACTTTCGCGAGCGAGAAGAATTGTCGAAAATGGCATGCATTTACTTGTACAATTATTTGAGAAAAAATCAATCTTCGAAACACGTATATAGTCCAAATGGAAGTTTTGATAGCGAGAAAAATGGACAAATAATAGAAGGATTATGTCGACAACAATCTGACGGTCAAACTGGCTTAACCTCAATTCCAAAAGTAGCCCGAAAATCGGCTACAAGTGCTGAACAAATACGAGCTGAGTTTGCCGAATATTTTACGTCTATCGGATCTGTACCTTGGCAAAATGATTATGCATATAAAAGGTATCCCTACTGTATTGTACCATAGATGTATTTTTAATATGTTGTACTTCTTTGTATGTTTTACGTGCCTTCTTCGACAAAAGACCTTTCTCGGAAAAGATGCAATAATCTTTCGGGGGTTTACGTGATTCGGGGTTCTGTATGTTTATAAAACTATTTACTAGGATATGTTTGAAAAATAAATTCCTATACTTACAGTTTCAGTGTTTTTAGTTTTTCTAGGAAGAAACTTGCTATTGAGAAACTGCATAGCTTTGAATGCAAACCATTTCGAATGGTATACATCTTCTGTTCCCATTCCAGAAAACGTCGTATTTTCACGGCAAAGTTCTCGGCGATAAGAGGTCATCAAACTTCAAATTTTTTTCTCAACTTCTGAGATCTCCCAGTTAACTTCAGTTGCTATGCGTTGCCAAATGTCTATTTTATTTTTCGCCAATTTAAACTGCGAATTAGTAGGGTCCCATATCATAGTTTGTAGAATTATCATTTTGTAAAATAAACATTTTTAAAAACAGCATTTCGAGTTATTGATTCAAAAGTCGCCTTTCTACAGCCACACGCCTCCATACAGCCAGTTGTGCATCTGCATGAGATGGTCTTGAGCAGGTTTATGGGAGCAGCGTCTCGACTCATCTTGATAGGCTCCAGATTTTTACCATCAGCCCCTCTCGATAGGGTCTTTGACAATCCCCATCCACTCCATGACCTGGCGATGTATCCTCAGGAAGTGGAAATCTGCTGCGCCAGTGATCGGAGGTAGTTTAGCCAGATTGAGCTCGGTGGCATTTGTTTTTAATTTGTTATAGTGAAGGGAGTTCAATGACAGTTCTCTTCTGCGACCATACTAAGATTTTATCTCCAGCTCTTGAAATTTCTTAGGGGCTGGCAGCAGGGTCCTCGAACCTCTCTGCCTGCTCCAGTAATGAAGGGTATTACCTAATAAGTCGACAGAATTTATTCTTTCCTAACCCAAAAATGGGAACTGGTGTCGCAGCCCGAGATTGCGTGCAGGAGCAAGATACAGCCTTTGGAGTTGTACTTATTAGAGGAGGCAGAGAAGATTGCGTCTGGTGTTTCCATCTTGCTGTTTTTTTAGGTACATTTGTATTGTATTGTACCAGTCAGCAGGACGAATATGTCAATGTCTGAGGCATTTAGCTGTGGCAACTATCAATCTGTCAGCATCTTCGAAAGCTTAGTATGTGGCTATATTTGCTGCTTGCATTTCACTGAAGAGCAGCTTCACGAATCAGTCCTTGTTCCCCTCATTGGCCAAGAACTTATCCTGAGGTGTGGTGTTTACAGTTGTTTTGTCAAACACCACGTATGATGATGAGTTTGCCTTATACATTCTTGCTTGATCCCTTGCTAAGAAGGATATGTAGGGACGCCATCAACTTGACGTAATACTGGCAAATCCCTCCAAAAGTCGAGCTTCTACATACAACCTTGTGCAGAAGGTACCCATCATCCATAACGGCCATGGAACGTTGAGGGAGTTGGAAGACTAGTGGAAATGGTGAGAAAGCTGCATATAATAATTATTTTATTTCTTTCCCCATACCGTCCTTAATAAACAAAGACATGGAGAATTCCGCTGTTTTTTACCCCCCACTCCATATAGGGATGCTAACAAAAAAGTGTAGATGTTTTGTAGGTAATTAAAATCCCTACAAATTTTATTGTGAGACTTGTTTTCCTAAAATCGGCCATAACTGAATTACAGCATTCGAAAGTTAGAAGTTTGACAAATTTACGAAAAATTTGATTTTTAATTTTTTTTAAAAAGTGCATATCTCCGTAACTATCTGTCCTAGAAACATATATTATAGGAAATGTATTTCTCTACAACGTTGTGCAGAACTCTTTTCTAACCAAAATGCACCTAAACGAAGATATACGCGAAAATCTGAGAAAATTTAGGATATTTTTCAATATGGCGGTGGGCGCGGAGGGGAAGGAATTGTGAATTTTGCTTTTGAAACACATACAAGAACTATCGGACCATTTGTCTTTTCACTGGATTAGAGTATTCGAAATGTAACAAATGAGCGGTTTTGAAGATTAAAACTAACTTTTCCGCATCTTTGATACGCCCTGAACAATATCCCATCAAAAAATTGGTCACTGGTATACACTTCGGACGCTATATCGCTATAACAACGCCATATTCCTCCAAAAATGTGATAGTTCAAGTACCATAGCATCCGTTGTACGAGCTCTAGTGAGCTTAAAATCAATAGAGTTCATCTGTGAGACATTCTGAACAGTAACCAATCATAAAATTGGTCACTTCTTTACACTCTGGAAGCTGTATTGTGTTACCAACCCGAAATTTATCCAAAAATGACCAAAAATGTGGTAATTCAAGTACCATAGCACCCGTGGTACTGGCTTTAGTGAGCTAAAAATCGATAGAATTTATCTAATAGGCACCTTGAACAATATTCAATAACAAAATTCGTCACTTATATACACTCCGGACGCTGTATCGTGCTAACGAACCGAAATTTCTCCAAAAATTACCAAAACTGTAGTATATCTAGATTTATAGGACACGTTTTACTGGCTCTAGTGAGCTGAAAGTCAATACAGTTTATCTGTGAGACATCCTGAACAATATACAATAATAAAATTGGTCACTTCCGATGCTGTGTCGTGCTAACAACCCGAAATTTCTGCAATAATGCCCAAAAATATGGTACTTCAAGTACCATAGCACCTTTTGTACTGAATGTAGTGAGCTTAAAATCGATAGGGCTCATCTGTTAAAAGCCCTGAACAAGATTAAATCATAAAATTGGTCAGTTGTATACACTCCGGAGGCTGTATCGTGCTAACAAACTGAAATTTTACCAAAAATTACAATAATGTGGTACTTTAAGTACCGTAGCACCCGTTGTACTGGCTCTGGTGAGCTGAAAATCAATAGGGTCTATCTGTGAGATGTCCTGAACAATATTCATCGAAAAAATTGTTGTTGCAGTTCGAAGGCTGTATCGTGCTAACAAGACAAGTTACAAAAATGGACGACGACGACATACACACAGTATTTTTCTTCTAAAAACCGTTTTTTCGTGTTCGTCTTGCTGAAAACCGAAAAATCAACTTATACAATTTTTTCAAAATTCCTACTATTTTTGGGGTGAATTAATACTTCTCACGCATATTACATAGGGTTGGGAGGAAAACAAAAATTCTCTTCTATTCATGAAGTGACACGCATTTTATTATCTATTAGTTATATGTAGCTTGAAACTTTAGATATTGATATAATTTTGTAACACTGGATATAACAAATAAATATGTGAAATTAGAAAACAAAAACTTATTTTATTTCAAATCAATACCAAAAGTTTGACAGTTTTAACTGTTATATATCCCACCAAACAAATGTAAGTTATATTTCTCCTCGACATTATCATCATTTTATTTATGGCTATCGATCCTTCGGCCAAATAACCAGCATTTATTTCAAGCTCGGAGTATTCATGATACGTCTAAACTTGATAGATTACTACAAGTTTTAATTCGATTTTTATTGTTGTTGTTGCTCCCTGCAGTAAGCCACATCTGGGTTATTATTTTCGACGTTGTGTAAATATGGATAAGAAAGAATTTCGAATTTACCATGGTTGATTACACGAAAAACCCATTAGAGAAACCTATAAAAAGTTGCATGAATATAATGCTGAAATGCTTGATTTGATTGAATAATTTTGTTGAGTTTTTGTTTTCATGTGAACCGAGAAAGAACAGACTAATTTACGTTGAACTGCAGCTTATCAAGTTTTAATTTTTTTTTTATTAATTCACTGACTATGCTTTGTTCTGGCGATGGATAACAATAATTGTATATCAGTATTAGTGGTTAATACTTTTTTATGATGAATTTAGTTACAACTAATCTAGAAACAAAATTTACCGGGGTTACATGTCTAGAAACTTCTAACACAACAAAAATAGAAGATGCAACGTCAGCATTTAAGCGGTTATATATATTTATATACTAAAAAGAGTGCAATACCCACTAATCTCTTTGTTGCTTCTTGTTCATATGTCACGCACTATATATATATATATATATATATATATATATATATATATATATATATATATATATATATATATATATACAGTGTGTCCCGGGACTAATGGGAAAAAAGTCAGGAGCGTATAATCTGAGCCAAAATAATGTTAGTACTTCATATAAACTTTTTCTATGCAGGCTCTTGTTTTCGAGTTATAGGCCTCCAAAATTTCCATTTTGAATTTGGTTTTTATTTTTATTTGTTGAACCAGTTATTTGATCTTTATAAAATTTACGGTTAAGCTATAATATACGTGTAAGTTTATTTTGGTGAGGTAAACAGATTTACCGTAGAGCCTTGAAGCCAGGGACGGACTACTCGCAATGGTTAGTGATCCAAAAATTTTGCAGGGATGGCACTCCCTGTATGAAATTATCGAAATTCACTTCCCCACACATCAAGCTAACGAAAAGGTACTCTTGTTAGAATTCGATAAAATAAGCCGTTTGGCTAATATTTACAGTTTTATTAATGCACTACGTACCAATTTACCTAACTAACTTACTAATACGATGTCCAACATTTTCATACAGTACTACAAAAAAATGATTTGATGAAAGCAGATGATAAAAACAATAAGAACTTATTTAATGGGAATGAAATAGGTACGCAAACAACGTAATTAGTTGCTTTTAATCAAAATTACGAACACAACATTATTAAACCGTTAAGAAAACCTCAATAAACACAAGTTATAAAATATTAGACTAAAACTAATTCCTAAACAAAAACAAAATTCTAATAAATGTTTAATATGAGCTCCTCCCACTACCACGCATATTCTAAGTCTACGAAGATTGTTTCTTCGCACTTGAAAGAGCAATCCCATATTATTTCTAATAACATTGCAGTGTACCACAATTATGTCTATTAAATCTTGCCTTGTTTGTACAGCTGTTGCGTATACCTTACTTTTGAGATAGCCCTAGAGAAAGAAATCCATAGCATTACGTCTCCTGATCGCGGTGGCCATTGAATAGGGCCTCCACGACCAATCCATCTATTAGGAAACCTTGTGTGTAAATGCTGTCGTAGATCTAAACTGAAATGCATCAGACATGAACCATACATTCATACGAGTTTGTAGTAGCACCTCATCAAACAGGTTCCATAACTCATTTTGCTAAAACTCCAAATATCTCTGACCGGTTAAAGTACCGTCAATAAAGTATGGCTCTATCAAATGATTGCCAACTATTCATGTCCAAACATTAACCATGAATCTAGGCTGGCTCCTAGTTTGGATAATGCCATATGGATTCACATCATCCCATATTATGAGAATTTATGACTCCATCTATGGTGAAACCGGATTCGTTCGTAAAGAGAACGTTACTAATAAATGTATTGTCTGCTTGTCTGTTATCGCAGAAACCACTGGCTATACTCAAGTCGTGCAGGATAATCAGCCACTGTCATACTGTGTACTTTTTTCATGTGAAAACGATATAACAGCTATTCTTTCAGGAAGCGATGAATAACTGATTTCGAGACGTTATGTTCTCTTGGTAATTTTCGTAAACTCGTTGATGGTCCATTATCAACTGCATTTAACAAGTCTTGATCAACTGCCACAGTACGTATGCTTCGTACTGGACCATCTCCACCTTTTCTTGGCAAAAAACTTTAAAATTTTATTTTGTAAACATGGAAAATTACATTTATTTATTCATACCTGTTTCTCGTATCCTGAGATCATTACGCTCAAACATTCGTCTGTCTGACAATGCTCTGTTTGCAAAATGTTCTGCATAAAGCCTTCTAGCCTCTAAACAGTTTCGAGAAGCCAGTTCATACATTAAGTGCATATCTGCATACTCAATAAAAGTGAATTCTGCCATTGTAACTGTTAAATTAAGGACTTTTACCTTGTTGCGTACTTCTAAAAATGGTGAATGCATAAAATTGGTACGTAGTGCATTAATAAAACTGTACATATTAGCCAAACGGCTTATTTTATCGAATTCCAACAGGAGTACCTTTTAGTTAGCTTAATGTGTGGGGAAGTAAATTTCGATACTTCCATACAGGGTGTGCCATCCCTGCAAATTTTTTGGATCACTAACCATTGCGAGAAGCCCGTCCCTGGCTTCAAGGCACTACTGTAAATCTCTTTACCTTTCCAAAATAAACATACACGTTCATTATAGCTTTATCGTGAATTTTATAAAGATCAAATAACTAGTACAAAAAATAAAAATAAAAACAAAATTCAAAATTAAAACTTTGGAGGCCTATAACTCGAAAACGAGGGCCTGCATAAAAAAAGTTTATATGGAGTACTAACATTATTTTGGCTCATATTATACGCACCTGACTTTTTTCTCATTAGTCCCGGGACACCCTGTATATATATATATATATATATATATATATATATATATATATATATATATATATATATATATATATATATATATATATATATATATATATATATATATATATATATAAGTGAAATATTAATAACAGGAAAATGAACAAATAAAATTTTGTATATAAATGCCCATTTGCAACCAAAAAGAATTATAATGCTCATAGTTACATGATATTTGAATTCATGATAAAAACAATATTGATAAACGAAACTATCAACATATAGTTGTGTGTTGCACACACGTGAGTCAATTATAAAAAAATATTATTCATTCGTAACATAAATTTTAAAAAAAACCAACTTCTATAATTGCATTTTCCCGATTGCTATAACTTTTGACAAACCCTGTATACGATAAAGTATTTTTTTTGACGACGATTAAAAAAGCAAATAGACATGAATAGTATTATATATAAAGTGACAGCTTTATCAATATTTAGATTAAGTGTAAATAAAGTGACATTAGTGCAATCGCGGAGGTATTTTCGAACGGAGTGAATAATTGAAAAAGAACAAGACGCGGATAAATAGATTTTTTTTAAAAACAATAACTGTTTACAAGTTAACAAAAGAGGATCGGAAAAAACAGAAGGAGGTTGTTGATTGTTGAGCGTCGTGAGAGGGTTGTTAGGTTGAAAAGGTGGTATGGAAAGATGTGAGAACGAGAATAAAATAATACAATTTAGTTAAAAAAAATCATAATTAAAGGACAAAATTTTGATTTTTTTACTGTGACAACGTCATTGGCAATAAATGGAATGATCCAGTTTCCAATAATTGAATATCAAATAAAAAAAACTTTTCATTAATCGTCTTCTAGAATTTGGTGAGATAATTTAATTTTTACCTTATTTGTTCCTGGCTATTTGGTTACGTTTTCCTCGTAGCAGAAATTACTTATATTGAAAGTAATCCGAATATAATAAACTTTAACTCCTCGTCGAATAGAGAAGCTATTACACTTTAATCATCACAAGTTTCATTGAACTGAAATGAGTGGAAACACAAGACTTTTGTTATCTTCAAACTCATGAATTTCTGTATGTATTCATAAACATTTGGTTTCTTGAATTATTACTTAGGTTAGGTATAATATTATGAACATATCTTTTTGAATTTACCTAGTTATTTAAGAATAATCAATTTCCACTATCCTACTAATTCAATTTAATCCCAAACAACGACGAAATCACTCACTGATTTTATTATTAAGGACTAAATATATTAATAAACTTTAAAAACTATTACTTCTAAACATCCATTTTGCGATTGACAAGCTATCTGGTCATATGACGTGATTCACGCCACCATCATTCTTCTGGTTTAAAATGCTAGAGGTGGGAATTGATTGCGGGTTAACGATGATATCATGGTTACACAGTATTTATTAGTTATTTTTGTTATTTTATCATAATAATTTCACTTAAAACATTTAACTATGAGAATTATACATAGACGTTTATAAATTATTATGTAATTTGTCCAGGCTTTATCGTCAGTGAGTATTGAGGGAGAAATGTTAAGAAATACATAGAATTTTTGATTAATTAAACAAAACTACATTCAAACCTCCTTGTTTTCCTTCAAGTGTTCTCAAAACCTGTCAGTTTCCTGTTACTGTTCAACGCTAGTGCCGGACACACCCCTGAGATCTAAAAAAAAAGGAATAAAGCTTTTGGTATTAATATTTGAACTTGCATTAGGTACGAAATCGCTTTGTTTATAATAAGCAGACCATGCGATTTCTGGCGCCCATAATAAAAAAGGGAAATACAATGATTAACAAATTTAATATTCATAATAAATAATAGAAAATTCCACAACAATATTGCAACTTGACAATAACATAATAATTAAAAATAATCATCATCACAATTTTTTTTAAAAACCTAACCTGTAACTCAAATTAAAATACAGCACAATATATATATATATATATATATATATATATATATATATTATATATTTATAATTTAGAAATATTTGTGAGGTTGCAGCAATTGGCTTGGAAATTAAACTCCTATTTTAATTTAGTGAAAGCTTTCGTAATAGTTTTATTACTTCGTCAGTCACACTAAAATACAATGTATAACTAAATATGAAAAATCAAAAAATGGGTAGTGTTTCAATTGAAACTCACGGTTTCTAGTTAATTCCACAATATGATAATTTATATTGTGGAATTAACTAGAAACCGTGAGTTTCAATTAAAATATATATTTATATTTTTTTCATTTATACTTCTTGGGAATTTTTGGTCCTGGATTAATTAAAACATTAGATGGTTTTTAATTTTTTAATGTATTTCATTGACGTTTCGGTCCTTTTTGACCTTCATCAGAATATAAAAAACACTAAAAGAGAATTCGTTCTTAATATCCTAGTGTATATAATGTAAAACTATGACATACCTGTGGATTATATTCCAGCGAGCGCCACATCACATAATAAAATAAACTAAAATAAAATGAACTTCAACGATACATTTAAAAACATTTTACAAGTACGGTGTGCGTACATCAACTTTCATAGTAGTTCTGGTGTCTAAACTAATGGTATTATTTGAGAATGTTGTTTTTCTCCCTATACGCATTTATTAATTTTTAATAAATAGTTGTTATGGTTGTTTTGGGTAGGAATTTTCAATGAGTAAATCAAATAAAAAGAATCACAAATCTAATAATAATTTTTCATCAATATCTTAGTTCAACCTTTTACAATAATTTTTACGAACATTTCTGTTATATCATCTATTTGTCAACTTCATATTGACAATAATTTTGAAAAGTCTCAAGCATATATCAATATTTTTACACTGTTTTTCCTGGATTTCAATTTATATTTTTTACTCGTTTAATATAAGTACCCATTTTTGGATTTTTCATATTTAGTTATACATTGTATTTTAGCGTGACTGACGAAGTAATAAAACTATTACGAAAGCTTTCACTAAATTAAAATAGGAGTTTCATTTCCATGCCAATTGCTGCATCCTCACAAATATTTCTAAATTATATATATATATATATATATATATATATATATATATATATATATATATATAACAAAGACAGAATTAGCGGGCATATCACGCAAAAGAGGTTACAGAGAATGAGTGGTAACCGTAGACATGCATGTTTCTGGCTCATTAGCCTTCATCGGTACGGCATAACCAAGAAAAGGTGTACAACTTGGGAGCAAAGATGTTAATTGTCTTGGTTATGCCGTACCGATGAAGGCTAATGAGCCAGAAACATGCATGTCTACGGTTACCACTCATTCTCTGTAACCTCTTTTGCGTGATATGCCCGCTAATTCTGTCTTTGTTTTATATTCCACGCGTTATTCTTTCATCTTTTCATTGGTTATTTGTCTATTTCCAGGGTCGGAAGGTTCAGACAGGAGAGCTATAGACGCCTCCGTGTCTCTGTTGGTTGTTGTCCTGAAAACTCGGGATCTTCCATTTGAAGGCACAAATGTGCGTTTGGTTATCTTGTTGAAATCCGTTGTTTGTGTTTTCTCATGTTTCAATTAACATCTTTGCTCCCAAGTTGTACACCTTTTCTTGGTTATGCCGTACCGATGAAGGCTAATGAGCCAGAAACATGCATGTCTACGGTTACCACTCATTCTCTGTAACCTCTTTTGCGTGATATGCCCGCTAATTCTGTCTTTGTTTTATATTCCACGCGTTATTCTTTCATCTTTTCATTGGTTATTTATATATATATATATATATATATATATATATATATAAATAAACAGCTGCTCATACGAAATAAAATATAAGGAGGATAGTCTTTGCTGACTGAAATAAAAAACTGGTGAATATTGGTGAATTTTGGAAATTGCAGCAAGACAACGGAAAAAAGTGTACTCTTAACGGAAAATTTCCAAGCTTTCGAGGATGATTATCCTCATCATGAGGGAGACTAAAATGAAAAACAACTGTTAAAAATATGTAAACGTCAAAGGGACACAATAAGAAAAGGATTCACACCACGTGTGTACTTACCTCCGAATTGAGGTTAGACTCCATTATGTTATATCGAATTGAAATATACTGAATAAATAAAAGAAAGATCACATTAGACAAACATATCTGTTACGACTGAAATGCCGAAATACAATACCATTTAGCAACTTAAAAATCGACGTACATTTCTTGTTAACCGCCGGCAAGGAAATGAAATTTTTCTCTCTAAAACGGATGGACTATTCAGCCGAACAATGTTGCCAACTACTGACAATTGGTCCAAACATTGACCACATTCTGACTGTAGTATGGAAATGTAGGGGGGTAGATCTTATGTTATAAGAAAGAAGAAGAGATCCCGTCGTTCTCGTATGCGATAGAGTTGAGTGTAACAAGACCTACACAGTAGGGATATCAAGGTCAACCAGCGCGACAGCAACAGTAAAATATAATAATAATAATAATAATAATAATAATAACATTCATAAATATAATATAGTAATTATTAATGTATCAAAATTATGTAAAACATGTATTGTGGGTGTACCTTCCAACATACGATACAGCCAATTCATGGAAGTTTTAAGTTACTGCAATGAGAGTGGTGTCATAAGGAGCAGCATGAATGTCGTTAGTGACAGGAAGGTTGCAGTTAAAATCTAAGGAAAATATAAAGGAATAAATCTCGCTTAAGTGATCTATGTCTGTTTTTTTTTATTAATCACGTTATTAGATTGTGAAATAAATGCCATTTCTAAGAAATAATATTTTGTTTTGTTTGACTCAGTCGCCAACGCCCTCACAGCCTCAAAATCCATACTATGATCAAGAGAATTAACATGATGAGCCAACGCACACCGCTACGGGTGTAATCTACAGTCGCTCTTATGTGAGACAATACGGCTCGACAGAGATCTTAAAGTCTTTAAGATCTATAAGGATGATTAAATGTAGTTTTGTTCTAGATTTCAGTTCGACATTTATAGAACAGCTGAATTTCAAACTGTAACAAATTTTTGTAAATGATATTTTTCTAAAAGTATTTTCTTCAGTTAAATACGTAATTGGCCCAGTCCACAGTAGGTCCGTGAGGTTGTGAAGAACTTTAACGCATAGTGCTGATTGAAGAACTTCCATAATTTGATGTTTTAACATCTAGTGCGGTCTACAAAGAATCTACCATCGCCGAAGAAGAACATGTGTACTACAATCAACTGTGAATACCAAGTTCCTTATTCTCAGCTTTCCTTATCTTTTAAAAAGAGAATAGGGAAGAAATTTTGAATATTTTCAATTTTTTTTATGAATGGTATAAAAGATGTATTAAGAATATTTGATAAGTTTAATATTAAAGAATAATAAATAAAAATAAATTTGAGAATTTAGGTTTATCTAATAATTTCAATAATATAAAAATAGCTACATCAACTACAAAGTCTGCCATTAATTGGGAACTTTTTAAATTCAAACTAGAAAATATTAAACCTTACGATGGCGACAGTAATAATTTGAACAAATTTCTCTCACGTTGAGAAAGATTGATTGAAACTTACTCATATTATAATGATGTGGAGGTCAATAATCGTATATTGGAGTGTATCCTGGAAAAATTGATGGGAAAAGCAGAGATCATGGTCGATGATAGAATGAAATTAAATACATGGCCTAAAATTAAAAAAGGCATTGAGACAATGTATCTCAGACAGGAGGGACTTAGACTGCATATTGCAGGAAATAACGAGAACGGGGCCGTATAAAAACGGCCAAAAACCAAATTTTACATCTGAGGAGTTAAATAATAATAGTTATAAAAAAAAGAAGAAGAAGAAATAAGAAAATATTTTGAGAATGTTGCCCTTTCTGAAGAGAATGATTCAGTACAGAAGCAAAATTTTCAGAAAGCCCCTCAAATAAAGAATCGGAGGTAGTACAAATCAATATAGTGTAAAATAATCCATTGCCGTATAATGAATTGAAAAAAAAACAAATTAGAACTTTTAGCTGATACTGGCAGTTCAAAATTTTTACTTCGTCCTTCAGTTGCCGAGAAATATTACGCGAATTGCATCAATTATTAAAACATCACTCATAAGTACAAAAACAAACATTCTTAGAATTGAATCATAATGGCTTCATACTATTGGATTTTCATGACTTTTTTTTATGGAATCATATGTGTAGAAGACATGATAAAAATGGATTTAAATATAGACATTAGTAACAAACAATTGGTTGGCGATCATGTCTCAATTCCTATAAAAATGAGACAACCCACAAATGTTAACTACGAATTTTCTATCGGACCAACAGAAAAATTAATAAAATCTTTACTAGTCAATATTAGAAATAGAGAAATTCTAATCAATATCACGTATTTTGATGAAGTGGATTATCCAGAGATATTGACAGTAGCCCAAAATGGCTACGCAGTAGTCTAAATGCTTAATAAAACTGATAAAACAATTTCTGTTAATCTAAATAAACCAATTGTCGTTCATTTATTTGAATCGTCTAAATACGAAACTTATAATTTTGATTATATGAATGAAAAAAATAAAAACAAAAAATAGACATAAATTATTAAATTCGAATAGATCACATGGATTCCGAAGAGAAGAATTTTATTATTAAATTATGTAAAAAATTCTCTCATGTTTTTCTACAACCTGGTGATCCGCTAACGTTTACCTAAAAAATGAAAAATTGAATTAAAATGGACGCATCCGGACGTCCAAAATGGCGCTTAGTGATTGACTATCGAAAGCTAAACGTAAAAACCATTTCTGACAGATATCCAGTTCCCAATATTACTGACATATTAGATAAATTAGGTAGGACACAAAATTTTACAACTTTAGATTTAGCACGCGGTTTTCATCAGATCCAGATGTCAAAGGAAAATAGCTTTCAGTGTTGATAATGGTCATTATGAATTTCTTCGCATGCCTTTTAGTATAAAGAATTCTTTCGCTACTTTTCTAAGAGTGATGGACGAAGTCTTAAAGGAACTTGAAAACAAAACATATCCAAAACCTATAAGTAGTTTTTAATAAATTAAGAGAAGCACATTAAAAATTCCACTAGAAAAAGGTGAGTTTTTTCAAAAAGAAGTCGAATTTCATGGAGACATTCTAACTCCAGACGGAATAAAACCAAATCCAGAATATATTGAAATTATAAAAATGTTCCCTATACCCCGCTCTCAGAAACAAATAAAATCATTTTTAGGGTTATTAGGCTATTACCTAAAAGTTAAGGAAACGAAACCAATCAATGACTGTTTAAAAAAAGGATAATAAAGTTGAGCACACTGAAGATTTTATTAATTGTTTCAATATTTGTAAAAAATTAATAACTTCTCAACGAGTTTTCTCATATTCTAAATTTCGATAATCTATTCGAATTAACAACTGATGCTTCAAATTATGCTATAGGAGCCGTATTATCCCAAAGAGGACACCCGTCTCGTATGCATATCGAAATCTCAACAGTAGTGAAATTAATTACTCAACAATTGGAAAGGAATTATTAGCAAAGGTTTGTGCATGTAAATATTTTAGATCATATTTATTTGGCCGCGAATTTCTAATATTAATTGATCATAAACATTTACAATGGTTATTCTCGTTCTGAAAAAAAAAATAATTCATGAAATTAATTTGCTGATATATTTAAACAAAAAATTAATTGATCATTACAATAAATATTCGATAATTTTGTGGTTAAATCAATCAAAACTTCAAGATAACTTGTGAAAATTTCGTATATCGATAGCGAATAGAATAATGTTACGAAACAGTAACCTGGTATAGTCCCTAAAACCGACTCTGTCTAAGACAGGTATAAAAGTTAAAATTATGGCGGATACGCAGGTATAAAAAACTGTTTACGACTCTACGACTATCTTATGTAAACATTATTTTTGTGACCAGAGTTATCTAGAAAAGTCCAGAATCAATTGTCCGGAATTTACTAGTAAAAATGGCTTCAATATATAAGGGGACTAATCAGGAAGAGTTAGTGGAGTTTTATAATTTGACATCGAGAGTTGAACAGTAAATAAGTGCATATAAATTAAGTGATTATATAAATTAGTTTAAGTGAATGTACTGAGTATATATGAATTAAGTGTTAGTGGTTAGTTTAGTGTTTAAATAAATTAAGTAAGTGAACCTACCGTGTGTTTAAAATTTATCCCACCCGTTTATTGTTTGAATAAATAACGGAAACATTACATTGGTGTCAGAAGTGGGATAATATAAATAAATAGCTACATCAAAATGGCCAAGAGACTGAGTGATCTGAAAGGGGCGGAATTAAGAGCAGAATTGGAAGATCGCGAGTTGGAAACGTCCGGTAATAAGAGCGAATTAATAGAAAGACTCAAATTGGCACTGGAAAGTGAAGGCTTAGATCCAGGAACATTCTTATTCAAAGACGAGGCTTCCACCTTAATCTCGTCAATTTCTGATATGAAGAATGGTTTTTCTCCAATGAAGAACGATATTTCTGCCATGGAAGAGAAGATTTCAACGAATGTGAAAAACGATATTTCTACTATGAAGAATGATATTTCTACTAATATGGACGAGAAAATTTCCACTATGAAGAACGATATTTCTACTAATATGGACGAGAATATTTCCACTATGAAGAAGGATATTTCTACTAATATGGACGAGAAGATTTCCACCATGAAGAATGACATTTCTGCCGATATCTTATCATTAAAAAATGACATTGCTGCTGACGTCGAGAATAAAATTACGTCTCTAAAATCAGACATTGAAAACAAGATAACAACGATAGACGAGAAAATCAAGGAATTGGAGAGAAATATGGCAGATTTAAGAACAGAAGACACGCCAGAAGAAGGAAAGAAGATTGAACATATAAAACCCTGCAGAGGACGCTTCGCTTAGCCCATCCCAAAACATTAGTTGACGCATTGACAGCTGCTCTTGAATATGAAGCAGCAACGAAGGCTTCGAGTTACAACAGAATAAGGACCATCCAAGAAGAAGGCGACGAAGACAAGTTTGACCAGATCGTCAGCTTGATCAAAAGTATGATGGACAAGAAGCCAAGAAAAATTAGATACTGGAATTGTGGCGAGCTAGGGCATGTACGCAGTTCATGTAAGCGCCCCAGGACACCTGCAAACCAAGAACCCCAGTCACAGGAAAACTAGAACGGGTCGGCTACGAGGGGGCAGCACCGACCCATGATCGTTCCAAAGACCCTCTCATAGTGATAGCTTCTCTCAGATATCGCAACGACAGTGTTTATCTAGATGGAGAAGTGAATGGCAAAAGATATACTCTGCTTGTAGACACTGGAGCAACTAGAACTATCATACGACCAGAAATAATAAACTCCAAGAAGAAGATTTTACCAACGAGACTGCGACTGCGGACCGCTACAGGTGAAAGTGCCAACGTTCACGGTGAGACACAAATTCAATTGGAAATTGGCGCAGAGAAGTTTACGCATACGGTAATCGTTGCTGACATTGAAGTAGACGTGATTCTGGGAATGGACGTAATGAATGTACATGGTTTCCAATTAGACTTTAGAAACAGAACCATTAAAGTGGGTTCCGAGGAGTTATTCCTGCATCCATATGAAGGTAAAGCGGTGTTGGCAGCTGTACAGGAAGATACCGTTCTACCTGCACGAAGCCAAACCATAATAGTAGCACGGCTACAGGCAATCATGGAGGAAGGTACACCGTTTATGATGGAATCAAGGAACCACTACGAGGAGGTTGGCAAAGGAGTACTAATTGAAAAAGGATTGGTCACGTCGGCGAAAGAGATCCCAGTACGTGTGATAAACGTGAATGATTACCCAATTACCATCAAGAAGGAAACCAAGATTGGATCCTGCGTACCACTGACGTCTATAGTTCGTCAAACAACGACCACTGACAATTCTAATGCCAGATTCGAACAAATGTTATCAGTAGCTGGTCAATCTTTGGATCGAGCTGAAAAAAAGAGAATGAGAGAATTTCTCTTGCAGTATCGAGACTTATTAGTACCAAAAGGTGGAAAGACTGGCAGAACATCAGCCGTCAAACACAAAATAGATACTGTTAATGCTAAACCAATTAGGCAATCAGCTCGAAGACTTCCACGAGCTAAAAGAGAGGGAGCTGAAAGAATAATTCGAGAGATGACAGAAGAAAAAGTAATAGAACCATCTACTAGTCCATGGGTGTCTCCAGTAGTGCTCGTCAAGAAAAAGGATGGAACTACGAGATTCTGCGTGGATTATCGCCAGCTTAACAACGTGACGAAGAAGGACAGCCATCCTCTGCCTCGAATTTACGATACGCTAGATACTTTGGCCGGCAGCAAACTGTTTTCCACCTTGGACCTGAAGTCTGGCTATTGGCAAGTGGAAATGGACCCAGAAGACAAACAAAAGACTGCTTTTATCACCGGATCTGGTTTATGGCAATTCAACGTCATGCCATTCGGGCTCTGTAATGCGCCTGCGACATTTGAAAGACTCATGGAAAATGTCTTAAGAGGGTTGTCTTAGAAGACATGCCTGGTCTATTTGGACGACATCGTAGTACTGGGAAAGACATTTGACGAACACCTGAAGAATTTAGAAGACGTATTCAAACGACTCCAAGCTGCCCAGCTCATGTTAAACCCGAAGAAATGTCAGCTGTTCCAAAACCGTGTCAACTATCTAGGCCATATAGTGAGCAATGAAGGAGTGGCGGTGGATCCAGAGAAAATTGCTTCCATTTAGCAATGGCCGCAACCAACCGACAAACATCAAATAAGGAGTTTCCTTGGACTTGCACGTATTATAGAAGATTTATCAGGAAGTTTGGAGACATTGCCAAGCCTCTAACTCGACTCACAGAAGAAGCAAGAGCTTTCCAATGGGACGAAGAATGTCAAACGGCTTTTGACACCTTGAAGAAGCATTTAACCACGGCGCCAATATTAGGATACCCTTCACCAGAGGGAGACTCTATTCTTGACACTGACGCAAGCAACATAGGAATTGGTGGAGTACTCTCACAGATCCAAGGAGGGCAAGAAAGAGTGCTGGGATATTTCAGTAAAGTCCTCTCCAAACCAGAACGAAACTACTGCGTCACAAGACGAGAACTTTTGGCAGTAGTGAAGTCCGTGGAACACTTTTACCAGTATCTCTATGGTAGGAAGTTTTTAATCTGGACTGATCATGCAGCACTCAAGTAGTTGATGCAGTTCAAGAATCCCGAGGGCCAGATCGCTAGATGGATTGAACGACTTCCAGAGTATGATTTCAACACCGAACATCGAGCTGGTGTGAGTCACCAAAATTCCGACTCCCTGTCCAGACGGCCGTGCCCAACAGACTGCTCCCACTGCAACAAGGTGGAATCTAGGGAAGCTGCAGTTTCAAGAACTACTGTAGTCAACGAGGAATGGTCACCCACCAGAATCAGAGAAGATCAGGAGAATGATCCTCACCTGAAGATGATCCGGCAATGGAAGATAGAAAATCGGCGACCTACCTGGCAGGAAGTGCTAAAATTTTCACCGTAACTCAAGGCGTATTGGGCTAAATCGGCGACCTACCTGGCAGGAAGTGCCAAAATTTTCACCGTAACTCAAGGCGTATTGGGCTTAGTGGGACTCCCTTGTCCTGGAAGAAGGGCTGTGGACAAGAGTCCTTGAAAACAATGATGGTTCTGAGATGAGGAGACAGCTAATTATCCCGAGAACAAGAGTAGCTGAGGTACTGAAGAAGTTACACGACAGTCCATCGGGAGGTCATCTGGGAGCCAAGAAAACCCTTCAGCGAGTACGTGAAAGGTTTTATTGGATGGACAGCTCCGACGATGTGAAGGACTGGTGTAAGAAATGTACGAATTGTGCTAAGAGTAATGGACCACATCGCAAGAGAAAGGCACCCATGAAACAGTACAATGTTGGAAGCCCTTTCGAAAGGATTGCTTTAGACATCGCTGGACCATTTCCGACAACAGAAAATGGTAGCAAATACATACTGGTTATAATGGATTATTTCACAAAATGGGTGGAAATTTACGCTATTCCCAACCAAGAGGCCACAACTGTAGCAGATGTATTGGTGGAAGAATTTATCAGCCGATATGGAGTGCCCTTGAAAGTCCACAGCGACCAGGGAAGAAATTTCAAAAGTCATCTATTCCAGGAGATTTGCGAGAAGCTGGGAATCAAGAAGACCAGGACAATAGCATTACATTCACAGTCAGATGGAATGGTCGAGAGAATGAACAGGACTATTGGAAAATACCTGTCCAAAGTAGTATCCAGCCATCAGAGAGATTGGGACCAGTATCTTTCCCTATTCGCATTGGCTTATCGATCTGCCGTCAATGAGTACACGGGTGAAACACCGGCGAAAATCCTGTTTGGACGTGAAATGAGGCTTCGTTCTGACCTGGAATTTGGCTGCCGCCCTGGAGAAGATCTAGCAGGCGAAGACTACGCAATCCAATTGAGAAGAAGGCTGGACGATATTCATGAATCAGTTCGAACAAATCTTCAAGTTGCCAGCGACAGAATGAAAAGTCGGTATGACACGCAGGTCACAGAAGGGGACAAAGTGTGGCTACACAACCCGGTGGGGAGAAAAGGATTTTCTCCAAATTTACAAAAATCCTGGGAAGGTCCATACTTAATCAAGAGAAGGATCAATGATGTTATATATCGCATAAGCAAGATCCGCAACGGAAAACCAAAAGTAGTTCACCAAAACCGACTAGCGCCATTCGAAGGAGACCATGACCTGGAGGAAGGAGTAAACCTTATTCGAGATGTGTCTGACCCTACCTTCGAGGAATTTATGGGCACGTATGGAGGTACCGGGAAAGCTAGATATGGAGTCACTTCAGAACAACAACAAGATCTGTTCACTCTCCCGGAAGATTATTCACTGGCATACAACATCCCCGCCCGTATCAAGAACGCACGAGGGTTGCCAACCGTCTTTCGAAAGAAGTTCGGGCAATTATGAAAACTTGAAGACCGGATTCCAGCCCCTGGCAAGACACTGAAACTGAAACATAATTCGCGGTACGCCTTCTACGTGGTTACTAAAAATGAATTCCAAGATCGATGTACCTACCGCGATGTGTGGGAAGCACTTCGAAACCTCCGAGACCATGTGTTGAAATCCAGTGTGAAGAAACTGGCTATGCCTAAGATAGCGAGTAACCAGTTGGATTGGCGAGTTATCAGGAACATGGTAGAGGTTATCTTTGGAGATACCGGTGTCCAGATATTAATTTGCAGCTACAACCCCCGTTATCAGTATCCGATGAAGACGGTGCCCTGCTATTTCCATAAGATCGGAAAGTGTAGAAATGGGGCCAGTTGCCGATTCAAACATGCAGTCTCGGCTACACAAAAGTTCCAGGAGTAACCTCCATTTAAGGAGGGGGTAATGTTACGAAACAGCAACCTGCTATAGTCCCTAAAACCGACTCTGTCTAAGCCAGGTATAAAAGTTAAAATTATGGCGGATACGCAGTTATAAAAAACTGTTCACGACTCTACGACAATCTTATGTAAACATTGTTGTTGTGACCAGAGTTATCTAGAAAAGGCCAGAATCAATTGTCCAGAATTTACTAGTAAAAATGGCTTTAATATATAAGGGGACTGATCAGGAAGAGTTAGTGGAGTTTTATAATCTGACATCGTGAGTTGAACAGTAAATAAGTGCATATAAATTAAGTGATTATATAAACTAGTTTAAGTGAATGTACTGAGTATATATAAATTAAGTGTTAGTGATTAGTTTAGTGTTTAAATAAATTAAGTAAGTGAACCTACCGTGTGTTTAAAATTTATCCCACCCGTTTATTGTTTAAATAAATAACAAAAGCATTACAATAATAACTGTATTACTTTTTATTGCACAACTTCACAGATTAATCTGGATTGTCGAAAAGTCGAAGCTTAATTACATTAGCTGATAATATTGAAAATTCAACTACCTTTTCTAAATTAAATTGTATTCACAGCTTATCAATTTCAAATCAAGATATTATAGCAAGGATAAAATATTAACGAACAATTTATATATACAGTGTGACCCATTTTTAATGGAAACACCCCCCTAAAATTTGAAGTTGTGAACCGATTTTGATAATTTTTTTTTGAAATGTCAAGTACTAGAAGGTCTACCTTGGGACAAAATTTGAAATGTTCATTCCAATTTTCAGGGCATACTACGATATTTTTTCTTAGTCGAAAATCGGGATTTTTTATTAGCGATTTTTGTATTGAAAAATCCACTACGCCACTGGATTCAGAGTGCCTCTAAATAGGTGTGACCAAAATTTCATGAAAAAATATTCATTAATAACAAAGTTATGACAACTCAAAAATTCGAAAACTCACACAGCTAACAGTCACAAAAACAACCTATATCAACAGATATAGCCATGAGAATATTTTTTTTATGATTTCAACAATAAAGTGCCACCAGATGAAAAAAAACAAATAGCGTAAATATTTTTAATGAAAATAACGGAATTACATTGACACTTGTGAAAGATTTAAGTGTACTATTGTCAACAATATTCACCTTACAGTTCTTCGGATTATTTTGTGTCATGGCTGCAAGATTTAAGCGTAAGAGAGAAAATTGAAATTGGACGCCTTTCGGGAGATGACGTTAGAACTGCTAGAGAGGTTTGTAGAGTATTTAATGAGAGACATCCAGATCGTCCTCGTATTAGCTGCGGTACGGTAAATAAAATAAATAAAATATTCAATGAAACTGGTGCAGTATAAAAAATGACGTTAAAAAGTAGTCCTGTACAAACACGAAACAGGAATGACAGGAATGATCAAATAATTTTAGATTATTTCGGAAATAATACTAATGCCAGTATAAGGAATGCCACTTTAGATTTAAATATTCCACGAGAAACTATTCGGAGATGTCTCAAGGCGAAGAATATTAAACCTTTCAAGCCAAAATTTTCACACACACTGCAAGAAGGCGACGAAGCAAGACGTATGGAATATTGTTTATGGGCCCAAGGGGAATATTTAAACAATAGAAATTTCCTACAAAATATTTTATATACCGACGAAGCCACTTTCACTACAAATGGAGTGGTGTCATCACAGAATTGTCGCTATTGGGCAGCGGATAATCCTAACTGGGTAATAAATTGTTTAAGCCAGTATTCCTAAAAAATTAACGTCTGGTGTGGGATATTGAACGAACGAATTATTGGTCCTTTCTTTTTTGGGGAAAACATTAATGCGCAGAAGTTGCTAGAATTTTTAAACGCAGAGTTTTGAGATGCTATTCACGAGCTGCCAATCAATGAACGATCAAATTTAATTGTCCAGTTAGATGGGTGTTCAGTTCATTATGCCAGAGCTGTGAGGCAATGGCTTAACGAACATTTTCCAAACCGATGGATAGGCCGTGGTAGTCCGTTTCTAGATTGGCCACCCAGATCTCCAGACCTCACAGTTTTGGACTTTAATCTCTGGGGACTTTCACAAAAAAGGTTTACAAAAACCGCTCAAGAGATAGAAATGAACTTTGTGCAAGAATTCGACAGGTATGTGCAGATATTACCCCTCAAGAACTAAGGAACGTAATCAGAAACATTCGTAAGCGCTACGACAAATGTATCGAAATACATGGTGGATTAGTAGAGGCTATTAGAATATGAGTTAGAATTAATTGTTGCACTGACTCGAAACATTTCAATGATTAGTTATCATAGTTACGTTTATTAAAATTTTTTGCTTCATTATTAGTTGAACTGTGGGAATGTAATCCCGTTATTTTCATAAAAAAAATTCACTCCATCAATTTTTTTTCATCTGGTGACACTTCATTGTTAAGATCATGAAAAAATATTCTCATGGCTATATCTGTTGATATAGGGTGTTTTTGTGACTGTTAGCTGTGAGAGTTTTCGAATTTTTGAGTTGCCATAACGTTGTTATTAATGAATATTTTTTCATGAAATTTTGGTCACACCTGTTTAGAGGCACTCTAAATACAGTGGCCTAGTCATTTTTTTAATAAAAAAATCGCTAATAAAAAATCCCGATTTTCGACTAAGAAAAAATATCGTAGTGTGCCCTGAAAATTGGAAAAAACATTTCAAATTTTGTCCCAAGGTAGACCTTTTAGTACTTGACATTTAAAAAAAATATTAAAATCGGTTTATAACTTCGATTTTAGGGGGGTGTTTCCATTAAAAATGGGTCACACTATATATATATATATATATATATATATATATATATATATATATATATATATATATATTGAACCAAATATCATAGATATTAAGAGAATTAGTTCTATAAAAATATGTTGCTAGTATGAAAATGTATAAAAATAATATAATTTAAGAAAACACAATTAAAAAGGAAACACTTTTCTTAATTCAAAAGCATATCAAGTAAAGATATAATAAATAATAGCCTATAACAATATAATAAATAAAGAAATTACCTCAATAATAACATAAAATATAGAGATTGCCTAACCAATGTAATGATGTAAATAAAGTTGCCAAAGACGAAGAATATCTTCTGTAACGTGATCAGCTGTTCACCTAAAAAGAAACAATTATATAATCAAGTCAAGAGAATTTTAGATATAAGTAGTTACATTAGAATACAAATATAAATGTTTATTAGGATAAGGAGTATAGTTTTTCATAGATAAAGAATTAAACATAAAGAAAATGATATATGTCTGTAAAATGAACATAGGATTAAATAATAATTTAAAAATTGCGTTAGTAGAAATAAGTGAATACAAGAATTAGATGGAGAATACATAAGAAGATTTATGATTTAAGTTATATAATAGTAACAGTAATAGATTGTTTATGACAATATTAGATAGAACTATTTAAACAACATCTATGTATATAACCAACTCTAATTTATTTGTATGATTAAATTTCAAAAGACTCTCTACAAGTGTATTAGAAATGTGAAATAGAATATTTATGAACTTTTCTATTAAGTAAACCCAAATCAAATGATTCAATTGCATAGGACAATATCTGATTGGTTAGAAACAAAATGACAGATAAAATTTGTAATCAACAAGTGTTGAAACAAACTTTGGGAGATAGTGACCTGAAAACAAACAAAAGACTTTGTTTGTTGAAAAAAGTGAAAATCGAGAGGAAGCGTGGATTATGAGAAGTGGCGTCGATAGGTGTGTACTGTGTGTTAGAGTGTTCCCGAAATTTTTATGTAATTCCCTAAATAACTTAATAAATTTTAATATAACTATGAAAAACAATCTTGTGTAGTACTCACCGATAATCAGACACAGTTGTTCTGCAAAAAACCAGCAGAGTTTCTCCAGAAATTAGAATTGGAACTGCAGAGAAGTATTCCTGAGGTCCAGAAGAGTTATCCCAATTCCAGAGCATCAGGTCAGTGTTCTTTTAAACTGTTATTGGCCAATAATAAGGAAAAAACTCAAATAAGTTATTAGTTTCGTATTTTGATAAACATTCACAGGAATGATCGATCTAAAATATAAAGAAAACGGACTTTATTTAATTAGTTAATAAATTAAATCTTTAATAATAACAAAAAGGCCTAATTTCAATAAATAAATAATTCAAAAGTTCGTACGCCATTTTATCATAAGATGATGCTTAACTTGTTCCCATGTAATCTGTCTATCTGTTTATAAATTGTATAATAATTCCATGTCTATATAAATCTTTTAATACTTTTCTTCCACAGCATATTGATAACATTTTCATGTATATTCTTCACAGAAATTTGTTTTAAAACCATCTAAATGTTTCGTATTCGATAATATTATGTCATACTAATGAGCCATAGAAGCTCCATCTCACGTTATTAAAATTATGTTCATTTTACGCATGACTGTATTTTGAGCATGCGGACCGTTCAAAATATAAAATCAATAATTTCTTTAGAGGTGACCATAGGCGTCTCAAATTATTATTATCACATATAAAATATTGAATTTAAATTAAATGTTGTTATAAGTAAAGTGTTTCTTTTATTTAAATGAAGGTAATACGTTTTGAATGCCTGGACTCGAAGAGTAGAAAGTGTTTCATGCTCCCGAATAATTAAAATAAAATAAATTACAAAACAATATAATAATAACCAACTGAGCTAGCCAAATCTAAATAAAAATTCTAAATATAAAATTATAATCATCTAAATTCCACAACAATAATAAAAAGTAAGTATATAAGTCAACTATTATTTATAATTATATATATATATATATATATATATATATATATATATATATATATATATTATTGTGATAAGATTGGTGAGAGAAATTTTAATGTTTAAATATGCATAAATATATTTTCTCTAATTTGCCCTACGTTGGGCCGACATATTATACTGGATAGAATTGGTATAAGAGAATATTTAAAATGTTATTATTATTGTTTAGTTGATATTTAATTGTTAATTCTTGTTAGCCCGGTATATGATAAAATTTTTAAAATAATTTGTAAAGTAATTATACCTTTGCATGAAAGACTCCACAATCTCAAAGTAGGGTTCAAGTATTTAAAAGGAAACAATTTTAATTTCAAATATTAGCGCCAAAGTTAAATAAAATCCTTACATTTTAATAAAGAAATTTTGTTAATAAAAAAATATACTTTTATTATTTCTAAATAAATTCTAGAGACGGTCCTGTCTGCTTATTTTCGAACCTCTCCAACGATTCATAGACGTCAGGTTAATACTGCTAACTGTTAAACATAGATGGAGCAATAACCAAAAAAATGAAAAGTCTCAACAATATAATTTCAAAATGTTTTTCAAAAGGAAAAACGTTATTTAATGTTGTGAAAACAAATACATCATTCTTTTACAAATAAAATGTGAAAACAAACTATCTAGGATGGTCATTCATTCAAACAAACCATACACTCAGGTGAAATATTATTTCTATGTACGATTACAAAATAGGCAACATCTTATACAAATTTGAAAATACTAATTCTGTTACATATTGTCTATGTAACAAGATGGCGAAAATTATGGTGATGAAAACTTATGAATTATCAAAGTTCAATGCTTTGCATAAAACCGGTAAGTTTGTTTAACCTTTTTTTATATATAAATAAAATAGTTCTAAATGCCTGTTCACTGTATCGTTCTAGTACATTTCAATGATTGGTTTCTTTATTTTATTTTAGGGTACCTTCTAAAAAAACCGAATAATCCGTCTAGCCTGGACAAAGCTATAATTGATACCACATTCTATCCACATCAAAACATTCTAGATGAATCCCAAAATCCAGTACTTTCTGAAAGGTATTGTGGAGACAGTTTCCACAATACAATATTTCACTTGGTTATATTGATGAATTTTATGGTCAGTACATTATTATATTTACCAATTTTCTTGTTAAATTATGTTTATCTACTTGATTAATTACATTACTGAGTTGCTTTTAAGAATAATGTATTTATTTCTATAATTACCAATCCAAATTGTTGTTATCCAAAAAGTTTAAATAATTTTTCTCAAAAATTTTGCTTCTTCCAAATTCACAGCTACCGAAAAGAAACTACCTAGTGAATAGTGTCCATTACCAACAACATTGTTTTATTCACTTTTTTTTATTATTAATCTGCTTGTCGCAGATTAAATTAGTGTATTCCACCAATCAAAATTGGCTATAAAAATTCCTATTGAAAAGTTTCACTTCAAGTTGTAGATCGTCCATCTATCCTTTTAAAACATTCTGTTTTAAGTTTTTAAATGATTAAAACCAATATATTATTCCCTTTAAATTGTATTCCAAAATATTTATATATGACAGTTCTTAATTTCAATAATATCTATTCGAAATGACCATTCATTTCACAAATGTCATGCTCTATGAAATTATTGTTATTATTTGACTTCCTACCTTGACATGTATTAAATAATTACATAATCTTATCAGAAAACTTCTTTCAATATCTAATATTTACTTTTTAAAGACAAATCATAGTATTATTTTACTTTTACAATGAGAAAAATGGATTGTTATTATTTATATGGAACAACGTTCAAAAATTCTCTCTCTCAAATATTAAAATCATGTTATTTTATTTCACATATGTATTTATAAAGCGTATTTAAAATGTCCTCCACAATTCTACAGCTTGACTCTTGTCTACTTTCTATATTTAATAGCGAATAGTACAGATTGTCTCCATTTCAAACGATTTATTAAAAAAAAATTCCAATTCTAAAATTTTGTACTTGCTTACAGTGTGTAGTCTTTTATTCCATAATTTAGTATACAGAGTGTTGCAGGTTTCTCTCTATGTTAATATATATATATATATATATATATATATATATATATATATATATATATATATATAAGAACAAAATCCGAAATTTAATAACATTTTGACATATTATTTACTTCTGGTTTCACAAGTAACATTTTCCAATTCCCAAATAATTTTTGCTATTCATGTTCCTATACTCAAATCCAAGCCCGCTGATTTTTACCATTTATATACTATTATCAAAAATCATAAAATATTTATTCCAGATGAAGCTACATTAATAAAAGAAGAATGTCCAATATTAGAAAACGAGTATTATTACCTAGAAGAATTCAAATTAAGAGAATTGTACTATGTTATTATTAGATGACCATTCTCCCAACTATTGGGTGTGTGGCTTTAGTGTTAACAGGCTAGTAGTTAATCACTCCAACATTATTGCAAATCAAAGTGGTACGTACCATCTATAAAATTTTTATTTTCATACAGTCATCAAGTTAAATCCAATCATCAACATTTAGTAGAAAATCATTGATTTATTTTAAGAATTCACGTATCAAATCCACAATTCGTAATAATTCATTCATTAAACTGATAGTATAGAAACGTACAGTCAAACTTTCTTATCAATATAAGAAATACCAGCTATAAAGGAGGTCACACACGTTTGAAATTCGTTTCCATATGATGAGTGATATCACAATTAAGCAACTTATGGAAGAAATTATCAAAAACAGGAGTGAAATCAAGAGTTCAATCGAAGCCAGTGAGGCTAGACTATTACTGAATTTCAAAGAACTGAAAAATAGAGTGTTACATCTTGAAAAAGAAAATCAAGACCTGAAAGAAGAAATTGAAGAATTGAAGAAATCGGGAAAGAAAAATAACGTGATTATTTTTGGGCTGACTAAAAAGCGCGAAACCCCTACTTGTGATATTATATGCCAGAAAATAGATTCATCATTCTCCACCTCTCTCACCCACGGAGATATCAACGATTTTTATTTTCTCGGGAACAACGATACCAGCCCCCTGAAAGTCGAATTCAAAACATTCCTAATAAAAAAGGAAGTACTACAAAAAAGGCAACACCTGAAAGGCACAAATATTAGCATTGTGCGCGATCAAACACAGAAACAGAGAGAGGAAAGTTACTTCGAAAGTACCTTCTGAAGGCTAGGCAAGAAGAAAATAATACTTGCTATATAAAAAACAACAAACTACATGTGAATACAGAAGTATACCGAGTCTCAGATCTACTAGCCCTTGAAAATCAAACTGTAGAAGAACCGAAATCAATTAGTGCTCCATCGACTCCAACTCCCGAAACACAGCCAGAAACCAGACAACAGCAGAAAATAAGAAAAGCTTCTATTACAAGCATCCAGCAAAGATCTTCCAGTGCCAGATTACAAGAAAAGAAGAAATAATTGCAGTGATCACATACCTACCTCACACTTGTTACACAACCTTTCATTCATGACCTAATTTATATTTATATTTATATTTATAATAATTCAATCCAGCTTGGTCTTTTTCCCAAACGAGTAATGGATCAGTTCATTAGAGATTACAGTTATAAAGAGTTCGCAACAAAATTTTTGGATAGTGCAAATAATCTCAACACTTTGAGGTTGGGAAATGGTTACTTAAAAGTCTGTCAACAAAATATACGAAGCATATCCAAAAACTTTGAAAAATTGGAAGTTTTTTTAAACCAATTCAACGAACCGTTCGACTGTATTATTTTAACAGAAACGTGGAAAATTCAAAACAAGCATTTTTTCGATTTAGATGGATATGTGTCAGTTTATAATCAGGGAACAATAAACCAAAATGATGGCGTTATAGTTTATATAAGGAACTCTAGGAAATATAAAACAAACATCGTTAAGTTAGGTCCGTGCAAATTAATTGAAGTTTTGATCGATATGGGCGAATGTATAAAAATTGCCTGTATTTACAGGCCTCCATCCACCAACGAAAAATAATTCATTTTGGAACTCCAGAACTACCTGGGTCAGCAACGGTACAATGAACATTACTTCGCAATATTAGGCGATATAAATATAATTCTCTTTTCAGACAATAACCTGACTAATGATTACCTTGATATTCTTAGTGAATTCAATTTCACATCGACAATAAATATCAGTACAAGGACACATGATGAATCGAGAACCTGCATCGACCATATATTTGTTAGGGCTCAAGATGGCGATTTAGGAAACAAAGGTTCTGCGTTTGTTTTAGATAGTCACATATCCGACCATAAAGCCACTATAATGTCTTTAAAACCAGCAAATGAACATGTTCAAACTGGAAACCATCATCAGGCCATCGTCTCAAATCGTATTGATTATAAAAAATTAAAAATAAATTTTAGAGAATTAAATTGGAATACTTTGTACGAAATGAATGACCCCGTACTTGCTAATTCATTTTTCTCAACAAAAATCTCTGAAATTATAAAAGACAGCACTGTGACATTCAAGAAGAGCAAATTAAACAAAAAAAAAAGATTGGTTTACAAAAGGAATTATGAATTTAATTATCAGTAGAGACCGCTTATTCAAAGAATATCAAAGGAACAAAAACAATTTGGAACTGAAACAGAGATTTATTACTCATAGGAATAAACTCAATACATTAATAAAAATAACCAAACAAAATTATCACAGTGCCGAAATAGAAAAAAGTAAAAATAATCCCAACCAGCTATGGAAAGTTATCAATTGTATAACAGGACACAAAAATAAAAATACTGTTATAAATAGTGTGTTGAAAGAGGATAATAGCCTCACCGAAACAGATTTCGAATTGGCTGAAACATTCGCAAATTTTTTTACCAAAGTTGGTCCAGATTTCGCAAAAAATATAAAAACCCCATTATCACCACCTCCGTCCATAAAAATTAATCCCAACTCCATGTTCTTGACACCTACCACGGAAGAAGAAATATTTGACATAATAAACACTTTAAAAAATCATAAGGCGCCTGGAGTCGACTGCATTACATCCGAAACCCTAAAAGAAATAGCGTGGAACATTTCATCCCCATTGTCATTTATCATCAACCTCTGTTTTGAAAAAGGTGTTTGTCCTCCCGAACATAAAATATCTGTTATTAAACCACTCCATAAATCGGGTAATAAACAAATTATATCAAACTACAGACCACTATCTTTGATTAATAGTTTTGCTAAAGTTTTCGAAAAAGCGATAAAATCACGCCTGGAGTCATTAATGAAGAAATTTGGATTGTTGAACGAAAATCAATTTGGATTTCAAAAGAACCGAACAACGGAGGATGCAATTTTAGCCTTGACGTCTAGAATGTATGAAGCCGTCGATAACACCAAACCAGCATTATGTATTTTTCTTGACCTTGCTAAGGCATTTGACACCGTAGATCATGCACAATTATTGGGGACCTTGCAAAATATGGGTTGTAGAGGGCGTGTTCATGAGCTTTTTAGAAGTTATATCTCAAACCGCCAACAAATTGTCAAAATCAATAACAATATCAGTAATGTTAAGGAAGTGGAATGCGGAGTACCGCAAGGTACCGTTTTAGGTCCACTATTATTTATAATCTACATAAATAGCTTGCTTAATATCAATACCAGCGGAGAAATCTTCAGTTTTGCTGACGATACTGCAGTGCTTTATACCGCTGACACATGGAATGATCTGAAACGGAATGCTGAGAATGATTTCACTAAATTCATAGACTGGTTCAATCACAAGTTGTTGACGATCAATTTCAAAAAAAACATGGCACTTCCACTTTCAAGCTACGTGAATGGATTACCTGACTTCGATACACTAGATATTACATATGACAACCAAATTATTGAAATTGAACTGACAGATAAAATGAAATATTTAGGTGTCACAATAGATCGCCACTTGAGGTGGACTATTCACATTGAACAAGTCAGTGATACGCTTCGGACAATGATATATAAATTCAAATATCTGGCTAAAGTAATGAAAGTACCTCAATTAAAAATGGTATATTTTGCCCTTGTTGACTCTAGGATGAGTTATGGTATATTAGGGCGGGGAGGACTCGCTTCATCAAATCTGGAGAGGATCAATGTACTGCAAAAATTTTTTCTGAAAATTATTTTGAAAAAGGACCGTAACTTTTCAAGTGATGCTCTCTATGAAGAAAGCAGAATACTTGACCCACGTCAGATTTATTTTTATAAAATAGCATTGTGTTGTCAAAAAAACAGGAATAAGTTCTTGCTTGTTTCCTATTTTCATGAGACTAGAAATAAAACCAATAAAAGATTTGTCCTATCAACTTCAAATAAAACTGTTGGTCAAAAATGTTACACCTTTCTTGCCCCTAGAGTCTTCAACTACCTTCCCCAGCAATTGAAAAGTATACTTAATTATAATTTATTTAAATCGAAGCTTAAGCAGTTTATTTTGATAGAAGATAAAAGAAAAATACACCATATAATAGAAAATAAACTGAACGTATAGAGTAGCACTCAAAATTTCACATTTGACTTTCTGCTTATGTTTAGTAGTCCCATCTTTATTGGTATTAAATTGAAAATTGGAACTTGATGTTCATATTACTCGTAACAATTCTTTTAGCGGACAGCCTCTAGGCTTTGTTAATTTGTCACTAATAGACATACACTTACTGTTAATTGAGAAAACATAATGTACTACACCGAAATTGTTGCCAACTCTTTGATGATGTTCCGCATGGTTCGCAAAAGTCCAACGCAGACAGCCCTTTGGCTTTGCGGTTTTGCGGAATTATGCTGAACATTCTTGATATGTTTTGAGATAGTATTATGATGATTAGTCTAAACACATTTTTATTGTATACACTATCCGCAGACAGCCAATTAGGCTTTGCGGTTTCTTTTTGTTTATTTGTCCGATTATTTATGTAATTATATTTTTTTGTATTGTATAAATAAACATTATTATTATTATTGCTACGCCAATGATGCAAACTTTCAAGAAACCATTATAGAACTAGTAACTAATAACGTAGTCTTGATCATTCCAAATGAGGTAATAACAGTATTGTCCAAATGCACTTCAGACCAATATATAGAAGTAAATCATCCATCAATTATTAGAATTACAGAAAATTGCAGAGTTGAGATAGGAGAAGAAAACGTCAAATCAATCAAATTACCGAAGTTAGATGCAAAAAAAGTACAAAAAAAACATAATTCACCAAATTTTCGCAGAATTGATTTTGAAGGATTGTATGAAATTTATTCATTCGTTACAGACCTAGAAACTTCTAACACAACAAAAATAGAAGATGCAACTTTAGCGTTTTTTTAAATTAAATTTTGAAAATAAAAAGTATTTTCTTCAGTAAAATATATTATTCCGGCAATATTTTTCTATTTAAATTTAAAAATTAAAATGTTTCATTGAGTTTGACCCACTGGCGTTTTCTTAGTTGTGGTCTCTCTTGGTTACACTACACAACACGCACAGTACTCTGCTTTTAACCACTACACCACTACCTCGCAAGGTTAGTCTGGTCTGGCTTCTTTCTTTTTACTGCATTTTTCGTATATCGCATTCTGACTCTTCTAGAGTTTCTCGTAGTTTTTATCTTCATTTTTTTTAAGAAGAGATGCCAATGGTCGTTTCAAATTTCAATCGAAATTCTATAAAATAAAGTTGTAAAAAATTTTTTTGTTCCTTTTCTGTGCACTAAATTAATATTTAATGACACATGCTGTGAATATTTCGGCCTCGACCCTTCTCATGTAACATCAACAAATACAGAAAAAAGCTATTATGTAATCGAATAAAATTTGAAACATAATTTTTTCTTCCCTTGTTTATAACAATAATTGTTATTTTATTGTAGAAAATAAATAGAAACGGTTCTAGTTTGTGCTATCCTTTTTCCGGTCCCCAATTAGTAAACGACCAACTCAAGATCGGAATTTACTTTTGAAAACCTCAGGGCACGTTTCCAAGTATCATTAGCAGTTCTGTTAAAACGAAAAACGCTCACATAATTGCGTACCACTGTGTTCTGCTCCAACCCACCAATTATGTTTATCTTTTGACCTAAACACATAAACGTAAAAATCAGTAGCGCTGCCCAAAGAAAAAAGAAAAACGACAATGGCTCAAGAATTTTTTAAATTGATGTTATCAATAAAAAATTATTGGTAGTAATAATAATATATTCTAAAATTATCTGATTGAAGTATCTTTGTATATTACTCCGACACATATCCTAGCCATAAATAATACGTAATTCAAGAAGAAGATGGAATGTGACAAAAAATGTCTAATGATAACATGCTTAACTGACCGAGAGTGTGTGTAAACTGTATAGTGCGTAAATTTGATTAATTTCATAAATATGGATCGTCTGGAGTTTACTGAATATGTCTGATAGAATAAAATATAATAATCAGGTTCCAACATATACTTCTACAAATTTGAGTCTATATTATATATTACACGGGGTCCTACGGCTTGTACCGCGTTTCGTTCGCCATTTCTTCCTAATTCATTTTATCCATTGTGTTGTCGGTCTTCCGCTTCTTCTCCTGTTCTGTGGTATGTACCTAAATGTTCTATCTGGTCATCTTGTCAACTCCATTCTCATTGCGTGCCCGTACCATAATAGGTGCCTGAATTATACTTTTTCTGCTGTTGTTAATATGCGCCTTGTTAGAAATCCATTTCCACTGTCTCTATAGTCTTAATCCTCTTTTCTGGAAGAGTTAAAATAGAATCTACACTAGTTGTATAGATTATCATTTTTGTTCTGATTTCCATTTTGGTTGACCAGAGAAATGAGTTTAATAATCGGATGATTTTGAAACGAAGTTCCTTATTGCGCGTTGTGAAAGGAGGCTAGACGAAAAAAATTCTTACGAAAAGTTGTCACGACACTTTTTGAAGCTATTGTAAGCTGTGCGGCGTTCGCATGTTTCTCCAACCAAGTCATACGATTTATAATCTCCAGATTTTGTGTGTTTAGCAAGTGTACGCGTCATAATTTTAATAAATTCAAACACAAATCATATTTTAATATTACTTAGTATAGTTTTTTGTCTTTATTATGTTAATTAATTGTTGAGATTCTCTACAACAAAAATTGAAATAATATACTTCAGTTGCTTGCTGTATAATGAATAATACTTTTGAAATCTCCTAAACATATTTCCCGGTAGTATAGTGGTCAGTATCGCGGGAGACCGGGGTTCGATTCCCCGCCGGGGAGGAATTTTTATTTTCTGAAAAATTCTTTTTTTTGCTTTTTGGAACGAAGTGAAGTGAAGTGAAAGGGGGCTAGACGGAAAAAGTTCTTACGAAAAGTTGTCACGACACTTTTTGCTATTGTAAGCTATAGTAAGCTGTGCGGCGTGCGCATGTTTCTCTGTCTGTCTGTCTGTCTCTCTCTCTCTCTTATAGAAAGCAAGCCAGATATTTTCATTTCTATTTCGCATTGAACAGTGTGGTGTCACGACGATTATTTTTGTTGAGTGTATACAGTTTTTTTGTAAATAATAAAAAATAATAATAATAATAATGAATCCTGACAGTGTTTCTGCACAAGTTCCGGATATTGCTGATGGAGTTAGGTAAGTAGAGATTATATACAGATAATAATAAATGCTTTTGTATTTTTGCTTTTTTATTGTAATATCAAATCAACTAAAGCATCGACTACTGAGGTACAAACTATAACATCAAGGAAAAGCAAAAAGACAAATGCACAAAGATGTAGAGAATATCGTGAGAGAAAGAAATTACAAAATACAATGGTACAAAACGTAACTGCAGAGAGATCAGATGAATGTAGTGAGACTGATCAATTACCACCCAAAAAACCTAAAACAGATGCAGAAAGAAGAAAAAATATTATGAAGCGCAGAAATTAAAGAAACAAAAAAGTAAAAAAATACCTAAAACTGATAAACAAAGAAATAAAGAATGTTACGATAGGAAAAAGAAATTTCAGGCTTTAAACACTTTAAATCATCATTCAGATATGTAAGTATGACTTTTTTGATTGGTTAATTTTAGATCACGAGATAATTGCAGTGCAAAAATATGTAAACATCCAGAAGAAATACGTAATAATGCAGAAGAAGCGCAGCAAAATAATTCATTTCACGTTCCATATCAACAGTTTAGAAACTGTGCACAGCCACAAGGAATCTATTATCAAGATGTCAACATTCCTACAGATGGAAATTGTTTCTTTTTTTCTATAATAAAAATTATGAATCTCTCAATGTTACCTTTACAAATAAGGCAACAACTACTTGCTTCGCCCTTCGTCAACTCATGCATCGATCCAAATGGTGCAAGGTCAATTCTCAGCAGTGAAACAGAGTATGCAGAAATGGATTGTATAGAAATATTTGCTAAAGTGTATAATCAGAATGTTTGTGTACATAATTACTATGTTAACACTAGAACTAACATAGAAGAAAGACAATTCCTTCATTTCAGAGTCAATGACTTGCAAAATTTCATACATTTACATCTTCGAGACGTACATTTCACACCATTAATTCAAGTTGAAGAAACGAATATTAATAATATAGCAGAAAATCAACGTACAGAAAAAATATCTTCCCTAACATCCTCCGATGATAAACTTAGTGGAGATGATAACGATGAACATGATGCTGATATTCCTACTTTCAACGTAGGAATGAACGACATTAATGATACAGTTCCAAAATATACAAAATATTATGAAGAAATCCATGGTCATCTGCAATTTTATAATATATTCAAAAAAAATTCTTTTGGTCATTCTTGTGCTGTTTGCGATAGGCTTTGGTGGAAAAATGACTTAAAAAGTACTACTGGCAAACATGATGATATTCTACAATTGATATTGCTGGTAATATGATTATTTTATACAAGATTCAATACATTTTAACAATGTGCAACATTGCTTAATTCACTATTGTTGTTATTTGTTAAAATTATTCTATTTTTTCAGAATTACGTACGTGGTACTACTGTTCAAGTATGCTCTACGTGTAAGAAGGCTATGGATAAAGGAAAAATTCCACTACTATCAACGTACAATGGTTTTTCATTTCCGATAATTCCACCACATTTGCCAAAATTGAATCTTATTGAGCAGCGACTTGTATCACCGAGAATTCCCTTCATGCAAATAAGGAGACTTAGACATGTTAACGGTCAATATGGCATTTACGGACAAATTATTAATGTTCCTGTAGAAGTTAATACAATGGTGAACCAATTGCCAAGACATATTGAAGATGGTCACTGTTTTCATGTCCACATTAAGAAGGAATTAATCCACAAAACTAGTTATGTTCATGGACTAATTAATAAAGGACACATTGAACAATGGTTAGATTATCTAGTAACAACTCCACTTTATATTCATGAAAATATAACTATAAACGAAGCAAATCTAAATTCTTATCAAATTGATGCAGAAATAGAAATGGATAATATTAGTGAACATGTTAAAATGGATGATAATGTCACAGCTCAACAACAAACTCTTATGTGGGACGAGAATAAAATGTTGCACATGGCACCAGGCGAAAAAAGCGTTCCACGTAGTATTTTGTTTGATAAATATGCCGAAGAGCTTTCATTTCCAGCTATTTACGGTGGAAAATTTCGAACGTATAAAGATGGATGCAATGTTACTTCATTTATGCAAGCTACCAGTGAACTTAGGCGAACAGATCGCCGTGCTACTGACCCACAACATCTTCTGTATGTAGCGGCGAAAATCATGAGACAGAGAGTCAGCAGTTCTGTTAGTATTGCATTTAAACATGTTGGACATGATACTAAAATTACTAAAGAGAATATACAATCTGAAGATTACATTAACAGTTGTATCGAAAGTAATCTTGCTTTTCTTCGTTGTATACCAAATTCTGCGTGGTATTGGGCAGACAGAAAAAAAGATCTTTTCGCAACGATGAGACAATTTGGAGCTCCAACTGCTTTTATGACACTTAGTGCTAATGAAACAGGATGGACAGATTTGCTTAAATTGTTGTACAAACTAAAAAATAATGGAGTAGAAATTAATGATGAGTCCTTGAAAGATATGTTATATGTACACAAAGCTCAATTAGTAAACGAAGATGCAGTTACTTGTGCCATATACTTTAATAAGTTAGTAAATTCTTTATTGAGAATATTGGTGTCAAAAAAAAGGGAATCCATTTGGTAGATATAGAGTTAAATATTACTTTAAGAGAATTGAATTCCAGCACTGTGGAAGTCCTCATGCTCATATACTTGCGTCCTCCGTCCTCCGTCCATTAAGTTTATATAACATTATATTTGTTAATAATAAAAAAATATTATTATAACTTAAAAAAAATAAGATTTTATTACAATTCCTTCACTAATTAATCGAAAGGAACTTCGTTCCATCCGGGTGTCCCTTGACACCTCTCAACTTTTTTTCCTTATTTTACCCTATTTTCTACGTATTTTTACGATGTTCCGCTTGTGGATATAATGCTTTTCAAGTATTCTAGTTTAGTTTCTATATTAACAACAATTCAATTAGGCGGGTTCTAGACCACTCCTTTTGTGAAATTAGATGGGAAATTGCTAAGGTCCATTCTGGTCATTTTTTTCACAATTCGATCTGCCTATGCATCGAATTATTATATATCATGAGGGAGCCGTTAGCCATCTTGTTCCGTGTGCGCATGTATACCGGTGACGTCACCCCTGCTCAGTCAGTTAATAACGTCATGTGTATAAAAAAAATGGTGTAGAGTAAGTAATGTCGGAATAAAAAACAATTGAATAAAAAAACATATTTTTAAACAATAGTACATAAAATTGAAACATATGATAAATGAAAATAATTAACTAATTTAACAATAATTTTTATTCTCATAAAGGTATAAGATGAAAATTTTAAGGTATATTGTAAAAAATATTCAACATCGACCTCCATATTATCATTAATCGAATAGTGCCCTCATGGTAAGGATCAGGAACCAGGAAGGGTAAAGCGTTTATCATCCTCAGGACTCGCTACTATTCTGGACAATTGAATGGACCAGATGTTTCCAGGCATGAATTCGATTTTGGGAAACTTTTCTATGTGAAGGTATTAAAATATTCTTCATAGTGTTCAAATATAATTACGGTCTTCACAACTGATGATTTCACCTCTTCAGCCTTTTTAGTTATTCCGACGTTTCGAATAAGGCAGTCTATTTCTTCTTTGTCATAACCATAATTCGCATGATGTTTTTGTTTTCCAGCTAGACCATCTTTAGAGGTTAGTAACCGCGTTGTATACAATTTAGTTCGTGACCCAATATAATCGGTCATTATCATACCATGGTTCTCATCGTTTATCATCCCAAGAATCTTCTTATTAACTTGAGGATTTCCGTAAACGTTGTCCAGAGGAAAGCCTGAGGTGTCGAAATATTTATAACTATCTGTCTTCATTACTTCATAGGGATCTTGATCTCGAATCTCATATATAAGACTATCGGTATCCGTCACAGTATAATTTTCGTTCGTTCGTCTCGGTTCGCCATGAACTCATAGTGGAAATCATAGATCGTGGTTTCAGCCAGATCTAAATTTGCCATTCCTACATATATTGATTTATTTAACCATATTGCAGCTCCCTTAATTCGTCAGCAATGGGGTTCTCACTAAAAATCGTACTATTCTTAAACTCTGGCTTAGCTATGTATGATTCAGCACCATATCGGCCATCCCAATTAGAAATCAGTTTCACGTCAACGCGCACGTTCTCCATGGTCTTGCCGAAAACATTGTTGTTAATGAGTTTGAACAAATTCTTTTCGAATTCATTCTTCGCGGCCTTACGCAACTCGGTGTTTAAGTCAATATAAGACTTCAACCAAGGACTCTGCTTGAATTTTAACACTCGTTGTATTTTTTTTTAATACAAGCCCATTCTGTAACGATTGCTTCAATGCTCGGTAATGTATAACATATCTTGTTCTATTAGTCTGGGTATACATCAACTTAGTCTCATCATTTGATCTTGTAGCGGGCATCATTGTCTTAGGATTGAGGTGTTCGGGGCAGAATGGTATATCCTTATGTAAATCATGTAAATGATGAGAATATTCCAAATCAAACTCGAGCATGTACCCCTCACAAGTATCATCAGCAATTGCGGTAACGTCAATATTTGTATCGCACCACTCGAATCCCCCATATGGTAACGCTTCGCTCATCGTCCATGCATACTGCTTGTTAAAAGAGAGAGAGAGAGAGAGAGAGAGAGAGAGATAAATTCGAAGATTTTTTGAGTTGGGGTTTGTGAATGTTTTAATTGCGGTTTTTTGTGTTGAGATTTGGCCCTGATATAGGATATATCTCCTCTGCAGAGCTGGTTGGGGGTGTGTTTGTGGGTGGTTTGTGTGCGGGTATTAACTTGGTTTGGACTTAGGGTAGGACTGAAATTTCAGTTTTAGAAAAGTGTATAGAAAGTTGTGAGAAAGTGTATAGAAAATTTGAAGTTTTGTTTGGTTTTGTGGGTAAGTGGTAGTTTTTTGATAGAAATCAACCGGAGAGAGAGGCAGGAGCAATCAGCAGCGAAATTGGGTGATTTGTGTGAACGTGGTTTTAGAAGTGTGTAGGATGGGGAATTTAGAAGTGTCTAGTAAAGGTCGAATATGAATAAGACGAACCACGTTACGTTGCGGATAGTTAAGAGAAGACGTGGTGGGTGATTGAAGTTGTTGGAATTGGAAAATATTTTTGGGATTGGGTGTCTCCGATGTCGTAAGAGTTAATAAGAAAAGTTGGGAATTATTTTGGGATTTTAAAGTGTTATTTCGAACTTGTTCGAACAGTGACTAGGAGACATTGAAATATGCGTAGAAGATGTCGGGTGGTGGCGACTGGCTTTTTCGAATTCGAGGTGAGGAATTTAGTTGGTTAGGTGTATAATATCTGTGGTGAAGCGGTTTGAATGTTAAAATATAAAGTTTTGTAGATACCTGTTTAAATGTTTAAATATGAATTTTGTAAGTTACTTGTTGAAATATGAATTTTTGAGTGACTAGCTAAAATGTTAATTGAGTGGGTGGCTGGCATAATAACAATCTTAAATCCAAAAACTTCGTCGTACGTCGGCCCATTTGGCTAGTGAATAAATTCACTATGCTACAGGAAAAAACGTGAAAAACCTGCAGCACCGACGGGGTGGATGGGGCTCGTGGATCAAGTTGAATCGCTTTCGCTCCTGAGGGGAGTGAAAGCAAAGTAAACACGCCTGCCTATATTTGTTATAGAATAGTTGTGTCGATAGATGGAAGGAATTACGTGACGAAGTGTGTCGGCTATAATATCCCTTGCATTGGGGATGGCGTTCATGGGGCTGACTGTGATGGCTTCGATTAGGATTTTGGTGTCGGTTGAAAGTTCAAAGGGAACTGGTGGTTTTTCAAGTGAGACGGGGCCGGTCTCTTGTGGGGTTTTGGGTATCATTAGCCTGTGGGGGCAGCGAGGGTGGAAGGCGGGGTGAGGACCACCGCAATTTGTGCATTTGGCAGTATCGGACTTGGGGCAATTTTATGGTCGGCGGCCTGTTTGGCCGCAAGAAGGGCATATCGGTTTAGACCGACAAGATTCGGAGGAATGTCCGGTTTGGGTGCGTCGACTGCAATATTTTGGTACTGGGGGTAGCGGATTGGCATTGGATAACTCGCACCGATGTGGGAGACCATGAAATGAGAGGCCGGAGTTTGTTGGCTTGACGGGGTGGACGTTCGGTGGAGTTGAGAGCGTTGATGGTGATATTTGAATCACCAGTTGAGTTGTGGATTCGTCTCAGAAGTATAGAGACCAGCATGAGGGAGGAGGTTTTCAGAAGCGCGATTCTGTTGAAATTGACTTTAAGATAGAGAATTTGTCCGTTGAGGAGCTTGAGTGTATTTAAGAGAGTGAAAAGGGCTTCTTGTGTGAAATACTGAGACGGAAGGTTTCTCAGGTTGAGGGTTTGTATGTTGTTGTTGTGTGGGGGTTGTTGTAGGGTGATTGATTTGGTCGGGTGTTGTGGGTCGGCTCTTGGTTTTACCGACGAGGGTCAAACCATCCTCGTCGGGGACAGGGGGTTGTTGGGTGACTGAAGGTGTTGGTGATTGTGATCTTACGGAGGAAGCGTAAGACCTGGTGTGATGTGTAGGATGTGTGATTGTGTGTGGGTGTTGGTTTTGTGGGTGTTTGTTTAGAAGAGGTGGAAGGTGGCGTTGAGTGAGAGTGGGTTTGTTTGGAAGTGTGTCAGGAGGGTGTATTTTGTTTTGTGAGTGTAAGAAGAGGGAATTCTCGGAAAGAAGTGGAGTTGAAGGTGGTGTTGAGTGAGAATTGGTTTTGGATGTTTGTGTTTTGCATTGAGTAGTGGCAGAGGGAAGAAAATGTTTACGAAGATCTTCGACCATTTTTTGACCTTTGGGGGAGTTGCAGAATTCTACGTGGGCTTGGTAGGCTGTGGGATTAAAATTGGGGTGAGAGGGCTCGATTGAGGCGAGCCATGCTTGCATGTTTGCGGAGGGTGATGCAAGAGTTGGAGTAGGGGCGGGTTTGGCAGTTTAGCTACTGCGTGTGCATCTAGAGGACATTGTTGGTAGTGGTATAGTTTAGGATGTGGGGGTGAAAGCTAATACCGACAGCGGACTCACTGCCGGAGAGAGTTGCCTCCCTAGTTGAAGATTTCCTGACTTATTAGCCTTCAGGGATTTTTATATTACCTAAGTGCTAAATGTCCTTCCTGGTGTTGGTTGAGTGGTTTGTTTTTGTAGATCTGAAATAAAACAATGTTAATAAACGATTTTTATTTTCATAAATACAATATGTTTCGATAGAAACAATTGTCTACACTTCCTAGTCTGTTAGTTGGACTGTCGAACTGAAAAGTTCGGCAGAACGTGTGGTTTGGCGGGTTTTCTTCGATGGAGGCGTCCACGGTGCCGGCGAAGTCGCGGTGAGTCCGGTTTGCATCAGTGACCTATTCTTGCTGTATCACCTCCCTCAGGCGATGGACTGGTGCTACTGACTGCTTGTTAACGTCAAACTACATTAAATATTTCGTTGATTTTGAAGAATTATAAGTGGGCGTGTATTGTTGGCTCGAACATGCAGTTTTCCGCATACTTGGCTAAGTCCACCGCATATACCACGCTCAACAAACCAAAACATGTCTACATTAGTGGGAAGCTCCAATTTCTGTCCAGTCTGTTTTAGCATAGCATCTAACGTAAATCCAGGTAATGTATGATAATGTGCGGGATCGATGTTATACGCAGCAATACAACTGGAACAAAACTGCTCAAAAAGGTCAGCAAGAAGAAGGATGTCTGTCTTCACATACAAATCTACATATTCACCTAAGGTGTTAAAAAAAGAAACATTTAAATAATTATATAAAACCATTTAGCAGTCGAGTATTATACTTAACCAAAGATCTTGTCCAGATGAAAGGTAGAATATAAAAACTATCTTTAACTTTAGTCATTATTTATTTTACATAAAAAACATAAAAGATCCTATTCGTTACCGCTCCTATTATCGTCGCTGATCATTTCAGCATCTGAAGTAGCTTCCGGTACCGCTTTTGTTGGTTGGAGGTTGTCATAAAACTCCTTATTAAGAGGATTATTAAGATATTTGGTGAGTTCCATCAGATCTTTGAACTTCTTTTGACTGATTTAATTCTTAAGTTTGTTGGGTAACAGTGTTATTGCTCTATTGCTCTAGGCGCTGTTTTGCTGAAATAGTATATGTCCACGGACCATGATAAATTTGACGCAGTAGTACGTGACCAGGGTGTTGTTTAGTTATTCTATACATCGGCGCTGGTTTAAGGGCAATTTTTGGTTTAGGAGCTTTTAAAAATAAACTGTTTCGGCTTTCATCCATTAAAAACGATTACGAATCAATCACGGCATGTATCCTATTGGAAGGAGATGGCTGGCTTTTTCTTTTCGAATCAGTTCCTCTCATTCTTCAGGAGTGTCTTTTGAAGCTGATATAAGACTGAAATCACTGTCACATGGTGAGTATAAGTGCCCTCATACTGGATAAATGTGTGTCACTTCAGAAGCCAATTTTAACACATGCTCAAGAACATACGCAAAGCGAATAAAGATGTAGTTCTTGTTCTGCCTGGACAACCATAGGAAAAAAACCAGAGTTCATCTGTTTGGTCATTCAGATATTCTTTGATATAATGATATATCATGGAGGTAACTTCATTTTGACCACGTTTGGCTGTTCCTTCATAATATGCATATGTCACAGGTAAATGGTAATTCTATGTACTAGGCACTAATTCTACAAGTAAAAAAATATAAACATATAACTTAAACAACATTTGTTCATTAATTATAATGTAATACTTTATATAAACACAAATCTTCATACCTCATATGTTTTGACAAGAATTGCTAGACTGATACTTACTGATAACTTCTTGGAACAAACACAACGATTGGTATAAGACTGGCTGATGGCTGAGATTGACATTTTGAAAATCCTTGCTCCGGAAAAATCGACTGCCTGGCTCAGACTTCTTTTAATGAAATGAAACGGTCTTGAGGAATTTCATTATAATTAAAGGTAAATCCCGAAATGGACGTTAGATCACTCCTAGCAAATCTGTTTTTTAACATACCAATTTTTGTCTCTTTTCGATAGACACATTTCTTTTTATTAAGTTTAATATCTTCCAGATTCTTTCTATCTAATGGTCCTCTATCAAATTTTGAAACAGCAACATATCGCAAAAAACGGTTCTGCTTCTCTTTGTCATTATTTTTGCAACCTTAACATGCCCATCGTAAGATTTTTCCCTAATAATTCTGATATTTTTTTCACTGACAGAAATATTGCAAGTAACCCAGTACTAAAATTGCTATTGTCTTCCTTAGCAATATCCTTTGCATTTACCTAAATGTTACCTAATCAGTTTTTTTAACTATTGCGATACAGACTATGTAAACACCGTAACAAAAACTATTAGTCAACAATAAAAAATATGAATATTTACTTACAAGGTCAAAAAATTGATGAAAATTGTAGCAGCAAAACACACTGTAAGAATACTACCGTATACCTAATAAGTTCATCAAATATCACTGTCATTTTATAAGGTTATTAATTACCTTCCAACCTCGACTGGAGGCTCTTCCTCAGGTAGTGGTATTCGACTCCAGTTAATGTATTTTGATAGCTAACATTGGGATGGGGTGAACAATCGATATTAAATTTGACGCCACCAGTTTTTTAAGCTATACTTTAATTAAACAAAAAACTAAAAAGGTTAAAAACTGGAAAACCTTATATTTACTTTAACTCAACAAAACGAAATACTGAAAATATTTTAACGCGATAGTCCAAGTTAATATAAATTGCTGAAAATCAAATATCAAATGTTCATCAAATCATATTTATTCATAACTCAATAGATAATTCACATTAACTGCATATCCAAAATACAAGACGAATACGAACGCCGTTATACAATGATAATCTCCAATTCTAGATTTCCATGAATTGAGTAAAAGACAAAAGACTTATCTTGATGAGGTTTTGGAATTATTCAGCTCTCAGCTAGGTCCTAGTGGATGGAGATAGGGTCCTTAATCAAACCCGGCCGGTTTTGTGTTGTCTCTATCGGTGTTCTGTATTCATAGGGCCTACCCAAGGGGTGCAGAGCTGAGGAAAGAAAGAAAAGGAGTAAAAATTAAGGAGAAATTCTGGGAAGGAAGGAATCGATAGAACAGATAGGAAGCTTATGCTTCAACACGTAAAAAACTGAATCTAGTTTTTAAAATAAAACTAACAGAAATATGTTCTATCATATTTGCTTTGTTGTCTAAATAAACAGAAAATGCGGAATTATGAAGCTAAAAAAGAATGAAAAGAAATCATTAAAATTTTGCTTCAAAAGAATATGAAATGTTAATTTTTTACAATAAAACAGAACTGAACAGACAAAATTCATCAAACGCCAGCCTATATTATAATTTGAAATAAAACATAGAATACACATGGAGAAAAAGTATTTCAAGACTCTAACTCACCAGCAAATATGTGAAACCACTACGATGTAGGTACTAACTTATAATTGGTACTAATGGGAAGAGACTTTTCTTACGTACGATATCGTTTCAATACACAAAATTTGGAAGAGAAACAAGTTTTTTAATTTCGAATCATTAGTACGATGAAATTAAAATACCATAGTCCGATGGAAATCGTAACAGCCGATCGGCTTGTTACAATTTGCATAACAAAAAATTCGGCAAATGACATTTTTCTACGTAAATGTCTTTCAAATAAAAATTATTTTCATGAAGTAATTTTTTCTTGATGACAGCATTTGCCTAGACAAAAGACATTTGCCTAGAATTGCCATTTGCCTGCGACATATACATATCGACATCAATGGTGCCAATTTTGCCATTTTGTATAAAATCGAACGCTACGGCAGTTACTCGAGGATTGATTTGGCATTTATCTTTAACCCTTGTTCTTATTAGTTCAGATTTCTTAGATTCATCTATATCCAATTCTTTCAGTTGTGTTTCTGTTTCGTCACAAAATGTACAAGTATTACATCTTGGGTAAGAAAAGAAAATATTGAATCGAGTGCGATATATTTCAATGAACAAAATATGAAACTTTGGAGGTTGGATGAAACTCCTTGAACATATTGTACATCTTTTTTATATTTAACTCAGATAGAAGGTACATTTTCTTTTTGTTTAGTCTTTTTGTGAAAAGACTTTGACGACCTTTCAAAGAGAAAATATGCGCTACTACTGCTTCAATATCGGAGTGATTCGTCTTTAGGGATCTATTATTGTGTTTTCCACGGGCATCTTTTGGTGAAACACCAGTCGTAGCTAGACTTTTTCTAATTCTCCGAATTCTCATCTCACTGACACCAAAAATACTAAGTAATGCTTGAGCACATATCTCTACTTCTTGTACAGGTAGTAGAATCTTATAATTAGACGATGCTATGTGTAGTGTACCTTGTTGATTTTCATATTGGTCTACTTCACTATCATTGCTAAAAAAAACAGCTCGGCTACCACGTCATTGAACAGGTTCCTAATATGAGTCCAGATAAATATGAATCCCGTTCATCTTTTAAATTCATATTGTTAAACAACATGAATAACGTGTTTCTGCTATTGTTCGTTGAAAACAACGGCATCTAGAAAAAAAAATATTCGATCATCTCTAATCAATATCTTTTTTATAAATTTTAGCTGCAGTCCGGTTCCATTTCTCTGGCCAAAACAGCCCTGTGGTACTTATGGGTTGTATGAGTTAGTCCACTAACTTTTTTCATTTTTATCTTCTCGTGTCAGTGAACTTTTATTGAGGGTTTGCGTGATTTATCTGTTTGTCTAATATAACAATCCCATATCAGAGGTACTACTGGTAGTAGCCTGAATATATTCTGCTATTCTTAATAATGCATTAATGGTGAAAACAACAACAAAAAATAACATACCGTCGGTTATTAAGAACTGCAATCATGCCATTGCAATGACTGGAAGATGGTGCGTTTCATCAGTGAACACGTTACAAACTTATGGACAATTGTTGTTTCTAGGACAAACCGCGTGGACATATGTTCCTCTTGTAAAACCTGCCGTATTTGTGATCTGCTTTTAAGCTGGTCAACTGAGATTTGTACACTATTTAGTATTTACAAAATGTCCAGAAGGCGGTCTTCTATCTAATACTGCTCATTTTCTCCCAATATGGACATTTGATGTTTTTCAAATAAATGCCTCAGTTAAATCCTTTACCATTTCTTAGGTTTTCGAAAGGTTAACCTCAGAGTATTTCAATATGATTAGATTATCCACATAAAATTAAAATGGCATATTTGTCCTCAAGTTTAAAAAATTAAAAAAAAAAACGGTTTATTGTTAGCAATAAGCAGATGATAAATTTGAATACTGTTTGTCTTTTTCCCCTTTTCCTGCTGAGTCCTTATCATAAATATCACCGATTAAATTTTTTTCCGTGATCTGCAATATGTCTTTTTTGTAGGTCTTGAAACTTCATACATATACCACAGGAAATCATTGCACAAGAAAATATTGTTGGATTGAGAGGTTTTACCTACTCCTTATAGTCCAGTAAAATACGGACAAGATTTCAAAATGACCTAGGGAAAGCTGGGAATCGTTTTAAATCCATAAAATAATTTTGGAAACGAGTAATCTGAGTTTGTACCTACCACAAAAATGTCGAAATTTTCTAGCTTTATTCAGTTTTTCACTTGTAACTCCTGAGCAACGAATCCTAGCGTAAATATTACCAAGGGACAAATTAAAGAACATTACATTCTGCATCGATTGACCCCTCATCGTTAAAATTGGTCCAATTCATAAGGTAGTGATCTACTGCCGAAACACGATAATTTTTTCAAACGTACCAATTGACGACTTTCTGTCGCCTCTAGCATCCAATGTAGTGATCCTATCAAAACACTGTTGCAATCAAAGTTATAGACCGCAATAACGGCGAGTTCAAAGAACACTAAAATTTTTAGCCATACTCATATGCCAAATTCCAAAAACAAACTCAAAACTCAGATTGTTCCATGTTCACTTCTTTGATAATTGATTTTCATGTGTCTGTGATTTAAATATCTATCTTGAAGGATTGATCAGGAGAAAAAAATACCAAGAGCTCCCTAAAGTATGCCACAAAATCAAAGTAAAGTCCACGAGAATAACCAATTTGTTGTTAGTATTATTGCTTGGGAAAATATTTTTTGAAGTGGCTATATAGTTGTTTCTTATTTAACACTTTCCCCGCATCAACTACCAAGAGTTATTAGCAGGTTTGATAATACACAGCAATATATTACAATAGTATGGAAAAAATTAGATTTTATAGAATACGTTGATGTCTTTCAGATATAAAATCATTCTTAGATGTCTGCTAGTAAGTATATTTCCTAAGTTGTCGTTTAACTGGTTGGTTCTTCTTTGGCGATTATACAGTGGGCATTCGATTATGATTATTATTATTACAAATTGATGAGGGCAGAGAAGCTGGCTCCTAGTATGCCCAAAATAAAATACATTTCAAAATAAATAACTACTAGTAGTGAACAAACAAATGAGAGGAAGAAGAAATTACGATTAAGCTCTAAAAGTTATTAAATAAGTTACATTGATCTAGTCTATTTTTGAATATGTTGACACTTGTTGCTGAGACAATTTCACTGTCCAAATCATTCCAAATATTGAAAATTCTGTTTGGTAAAAAGTTTTGTCTCGATCTAACAGCAGAATTTTCCTTTTTTAACTTGAACTGGTGTCCTCGAAGTTTCGTGTCCGTATTTAGGGCGAAAACTGTATTTAGATCACCAAAATTATATTTAAGAATTCGAAAAGCTACAATAAGATCGCATCGTAACCTATGCAGCTCAAACGTGGTAAGATTTGTCATGGATAATCTTTCTCCATATGAAGGTCTTACAGGTCCAAAAGCAAATCTGGTAGCCTTCCGCTGTACACTTCCAGCAACGTTCTATCACGTGTTAAGTCCGGGTACCAGACTGGGCCGGCGTATTCAAAGATAGGTCTGACGTAAGTAGCATACAATTTGCAGAAGCTCTGAAAGGATACTTTTGAGAAACATTTCCTAATAAGGTAAAATCTGGTATTTGCACGTTTGGATACTGAGAGCACATGATCGGACCACGATACTTCACTATTCACGATAACACTCAGGGCATTATGAGAGGTCACTGTGATTAGAATTTGACCGTCAATAAAATAATCGAAATGTGGGTTGTTTTTACCGACGTGAAGCACTACTCATTTTTCAGTGTTCAATGGAAGTAACCATTCCGAAGACCACTGATGTATTGACATTAGGTCGGTTTGAATATAGAGATGACTTTGATGGGATTGTCATATATTTTTGAGTCGTCGGCATATTGCGATATTTTGCTGGAAACGTGAAACAGTAAATCGCTAGTGTACACTGTAAATAAAAGTGGGCCCAATACTGAGCCCTGCGGAACACCACTTTTAATTGGTCTTTTATGAGAAAGGAGTCACCAACTCGAACCTTGTAGAAACGATCCGTCAAATAGTTTTCAATCCATAGTTTCAAGTTTCCTCTAATACCAAAATGTTCTAACTTATACAGGAGTCTTTGCTTGGGAACCTGGTCGAAAGCCTTGGAAAAATCTAAATACACTATATCAATAGGTTCTCTATTATCCAAGAATGATGTCCAGTCATTCACACAATGAAGTAAGTTGGTAAGTGTTGACTGCCCCGGAATAAATCCGTGTTGTTGTTTTGGAATAATATGTTGTTCGAGGAGAAAATCCATCATAGTCTCGGAAATATTGGATTCCATTACTTTACTGACGACGGGTAATGGACATATTGGGCGATAATTGTGGCTATCTAGCTTATTGTCCTTCTTAAAAATGGGGGTGACAGAAGCTAGTTTCCAACTAAAGGGCAGAAAGGTGTTTGTGAAGGACGATTGCATTATTAAGCAAAGCGGAGTGGCGAGAGCGTCGGAACATCTTTTAAGAAAGTAGGGTGTCAGACCATCTAAGCCAGGTGAGGCGTTAGTACCTTTTTAATTTTATCATTTGTGAACAAAATATTGTCAAGAGTGGCGAAGAGACGGGGGGATACGATGTCAGTTCGTTTGTAAAAACTTTTGAGAATGTCTGTGATAGTGTTTCAGAAGTCTCTTTATTTGACGAGCATAGGCTACCGTCATCTTTTAGAAGCAGAAGAATAGCGACTTTAGATGATAGTGAGGAACGTGTGTATTTAAAAACTTTTTTTGTGTTTCCTTGGCTATTATTGATTCTTCAAAGTTGTGCCTGAGATTATCAAGTAGTACTTTGACCCGATTAGAAATATTGCGATGGTTACTGAAATCTACAGTAAGCCTTGTTTGTTTATATTTTCGCCAGAGGTGTCGCTTGTGTCTGATTAAATGTATCGCCTGGTTGTTTATCCAGGGTTTTAGGTTATTTTTAGAAATTTTACGTTGGGTTCTATTCTCACTAATTGTTTTACTGGTGATTTAAAGGTATTCCACATTGTCGAAGGATCGATAGAAAAATTCAACACAGAATGCCAATCGAGCTGGGATAAGTCGTTGTTAACTTTGTTAAAGTCAGTATAATTGTAAGTGAGTGTCTACTCAAACTTGGAGAGGAGTTTATATTGAACTGAATTTGAGTTGTTATGGCTGCGTGATCAGATTTACCTATTGGGGAACTAATTTCGGGAGTTGTTAGTAGATTGTCATCATTGGTAAGAATAAGATCCAGAGTAGACGGTTGGTTCTTGATTCTAAATCTGGTGGGTTCTTCTATAAGTTAGGATAGGTTGGAGTTTAAAATAAAATTTTGAAAAAGATTATGCGAACTAACACCATCAGATAGAGATGTCATTTTCCAGACAATTTCATGAAAGTTGAAGTCACCAACTAGTATAAGATTATCAAGCTCCGACGTTTCCCACAGTTTATCGATCGAACGTGCTTAACCGTTATTGAAACAGCGCAATTTGGATATTCTAAACATGGTTCTCTTTTAAGCCATATATGTCCGATGAAAATGCAATTCAAAATCACAAGTACTTTTCTTGTAGTAGCTATTGGGAGTTTAATAGTTATTTGCAGTTAAATTTCGTAAAGTTTAGATTCTTGCTGATCCCAGCAGGAGTGTCACTTATCTGTAATATATTTTTGATGGCTGATTTGTGATCCGTGTGTGGGTAGTTATTTAGGAGCGGTATATTTTCATTTTAAGTTGCTTCAAGGGCAAATGCATCTGTCTCTTCGTTGCTTCTTATTCTCACATGTGAGGGAACCAAAATGAGTCTGGAGCTAATAGGCAGTTGTTTTGCGGTATTTCATTACACTATTTGAGGGCTTCCAAAATAGCAGTAGTGTCTCCTGTGTATATGCTGTGGTATAAGGCTTCTGTATTTAGTGCTCGAGCTTATATATGCAGCTGCATGTCCATTGTTGTTTTTGGAGTTATCCGTATAAAAATTCTATGTGGAAGGAGATTTGGAAATTAAAACTTTAAAATAATTTTGAATTAAGAAAGGATTTGTAGATTGTTTAGAGTAAGAACTATTTATTTTTGTTTTTGGAGGATTTATACTCCATGGAGGAATGGTTATAGGGGTGTTGTTAGATAAATTGAACTGTTCACTATTGAATCCATGTCTTTTAATTATCTCTCTGAATGGTAATGATTTCATTAATTTGTTTTCTTAAAATTCTGAATTAGTTGAATTGTTGAAAATTATGTGGTCAGGATTCGTAGATATCCTTGCGGCGTAATTTAGAGCTAATAGCTCACGTCGTAACTAACGTGAAGATTCATTAGTTACTGCGTGGATGATACTGGGCTACTTCTGTAGGCTCGTAAAACAATTCTTAAGGCTGATGCTTGAATGGTGTTAACTGTATTTAAGAAAGTTATGTTGGCTGTTTCGTAGTCATAGTCTATTTTGCTTGTAATTAAGGACGTTAAGTCGCCAGGTGGTATCGGCACCCCAGGTGTTATTTGAGTGGACTTCTATTAAATTCATTCTGTTTTGACACGACTTTTGTAATTAGTTTACATGAATTTTTCAATTAAGTTTAGTATCAATAATCAGTCCTATGAATTTATTTGATCAGCTTCTTGCAATGGGACGCCTTCTAGAGTGAGGCAAATTGTTACTGTGCAATTTTTTTTGCTAAAAACTACATATTTAGATTTTTTGGTGGAGAATTAGAAACCAGTTTTAAGTGACTATTCTTCCAGTGCTTGCAATATGGCTAGTTTCCTGTTTTTATTTTTGATATATATTACAAAGACGTCGCCGTAGAGGCAACTTTTGATTGTGGATCTTATTTCGCTTAGAATGCTATTTATTGGGATTGCACATAGGGTTGGACTTAGTATTGACCCTTGTCTCGTCCCATTATTGAATATTCTTGTGCTAGATGTGTGTCCGTTCGCTCTCACGTGTACGACCCTTTTATTCAGGACGTTACTTGTGGCCTTGAATTTGCTAGTTACTAAGGGTTGCTATAAGTGGTGCCTGGTTTGAATCCAAAAAATGCAATCTCTGTTTTTGCAAAAATGCTTCATGTATCTCTGATTCGAGTGTGACGAGGTTATCTGTTGTAGATCTGCTCCTTCGAAATGGTATGAAAAGTTTTTATTTCTGTAAGTTCCACGTAAATCTGTAGTTGATGAGTTTTATGTTATGTTATGTTAATGAAATTGACCGACATGAGTTTGGGTTCAGTTTCGATTTGTTTTTATTGAGAATTGGAACGATGATGTCTCTTGTCCAGGTTTAAGGAAAATGTTATATAAATATACTATTATAGATATCTAAAAGGATTAATTAAGCTCTGAACGGGAGGTTTTGTAAAAAGATAGTTGGAGTATCATCTGGTTCCGGGGCAATTTTTTTTAAACTAGACTTGTATAATTCTAATTCTAGAACTGATATACGATATCGATCATAGAAATTTTTGTGGCTTCTGCGGACATCTTGTAATTTAAGAATGTCTGATTAAGGTTGCTATCAATGTAGTTTTTTTTTTTCAAAATTATCCGGTAGGATTTCGGCAATGTCATTTGCGGAATATATCAGGTTGATGTCAACATAAAGTGTATTGATAGTTCTGAAGTTGTTAATGCCTTCTAATTTCCGTGTTTTATTCCAGATTATAGACGTGGGAGTGGAGGGGTTAATAGACGATACATAACTGGACCACGTTTCTTTTTTACTTCAGTAGCGCCAGTCCATCGCCTGAGGAAGGTGATACAGCAAGAGCGGGTCACTGATTCAAACCTGTTCACCGCGATTTCGCCGGCAACGTGGACGCCTCCATCAGAAGACAACCAACCCCATGTTCTGCCGAACTTTTTAGTTCGACAGTTCATTCAACACACTTGGAAGTGCAAATTGTTTCTTTTGAAACAACTCTATTTATGAAAATAATAAACACTGTTTAACCTTGTTTTATTTTCATCCAACACACAACTAAGCCATACCAACCAAAGAGGGAAGGACATTCAGCTTGCAGGTAAATATAAAACTCCTGAGAGCTAATAAGTCAGGAAACCTTTAACTGGGGAGGAAACTCCCTCCGGCAGTGAGTCCGCTGTCGGTATTAGCTTTCAACCCCACTTCCTAACATACTTATCCTAAAATGTCCTCCAGACACCGTCGCAGCAGCAGAGCTGCAAAAACAGATTTCCCACCAACCAGATTCGAAGCACTCGAACAATTCATAGAAGAAACCAAACAACTCATTAATAAATCTCTGACCCCTGACAAACAATTCCCCCCTCTTCTCTCACCAGTCACATCCAGCACCTCCTCTACACACACTTCCAACAAAACACACCACTCCTCAACACCCTCCCATCAAGCAACACCACCCCACTTACAAAACATAACACACGATAACACCCTACAATACACACATACCCCATACACATCCCCACAACACACACAATCCGCACACACACCCTCAAGAAGGTCTTACGCTTCCTCCGTAAGATCCCAATCCCCTACACCAACGCTCACACGACAACCACCTGTCCCCGACGAGGATGGCTTCACCCTCGTCGGTAATACCAAATCCCGTCCTACAACACCAACACCTATCAACAATCCCACATCAACCCACAACATCAATAATACTCCGACACAAACACTTAACCTCCGAAATCTTCCTCTCCAATATTCCATACAAAAAGCCCTCTACACACTCCTAAACACCCTCGAGCTCCTCAACGGTCACATCACCTACCTAAAAGTCAACTTCAACAGAACCGCGCTTCTGAAAACCACCTCCACCATGTCAGTCTCAACACTTCTGAGACGAATCCATAACTCCACTGGGGACAACAACATCACCATCAACATTCTAAATTCCACAGAACGCCCTCCACGCCAAGTTAATAGAACCCTAATACCCACCTACTCTTTCGTCTGCAGGAATGTAGACACCACCATTAGCCCAGAAGAATTTGAAGAAATTCTTCGCAACAAGCAAGTTCCGTTCCTCAAAACTTGGCGAATCGTGGCCAAAGCCACTAACAAACCCACTTCGATGTTTCGCATCGTTACCACATCCGAAACTCACTACCACCAAGCCCTAACCTCCGGCCTCTCATTTCACGGCCTTCCACACCGATGCGAGCCATCAAACATCAACCCACTTCCCCCAGTGCCCAAGTATTGCAGTCGATGCACTCAAACCGGACACTCCTCCGAATCTTGTCGGTCTAAACCGATATGCCCCTCCTGCGGCCAAACAGGCCACAAAACCGAAAATTGTCCCAAGTCCGACACTCCGAAATGCACAAACTGCGGTGGTCCTCACCCCGCCTTCAGCCCTTGCTGCCCCCACCGGCTATCGACTCCCAAAACCCCTCAAGAGACCGCCCCAGTCACTCTTGAAAAACCACCAGCCCCCTACGATCTACCAACTGACACCAAAATTCTCATAGAAATCATCACCGTCACGCTCATGAACGCCATCCCCAACTCCAGGGACGTCATAGCCGAAACTCTTCGTCACTTAATACCTTCCTTTTATCGACACAACTGCTCTATAACAAATATAGGCAGGCGTGCTCACTTTGCTTTCACTCCCATCAGGAGCGAAAGCGATTCAACTTGATCCGCGAGCCCCAACCACCCCGTCGGTGCTGCAGGTTTTTCACGTTTTTTCCTGTAGCATAGTGAATTTATTCGCTAGCCAAATGGGCTGACTTACGACGTAGTTTTTGGATTTAAAGATTGTTATTCGTACCAGCCCACTCATTACAATATTAAACCACCATCGCTAAATATTAAATTTCAATATTTAAATAAACAAATAGAAAATTTACCCGATATACAAAAACTTTTGATTTTCTCAGAATTTCATATTCTAGGTTCCACACCACACAAACACACCTTTTAACAATTCCTCACCTCGAACTCGAGAAAGGCCAGTCGCCACCGCCCGACATCATCCACACATCTTTCAACGTCTCCTAGTCACTTTTCCAACAAATTTCAACAAACTCAAATCCCAAAAATTCTCATAATTCCAATATCTCCCCACGCTTCTAATAACTTTCATGACGCAGGAGACACAAAATCCCCAAAAATTATATTTTCACTTTCCAACAACACCATCATCCAGCCCGCTTCTATTAACTATCCGCAACGCAACGTGGTTCGTCTTATTCATTTTCGACCTTTTCCAGACACTATTAAAATCCCCGTTCCCTCATCTCAAAACCACGTTCGCCTCAAAATCACCCAATTTCGACGCTGATTGTTTTCGCTTCTCCCTCCGGTTGATTTCTGGCAAACACACACAACCCACCCACAAAAACAAACACCACTTCAATTTTCTATACACCTTTTTTCTCAAACTTCCTAGACACTTCTTCTAAAACTGAATTTTCAGCCCTACCCAAATCTCAAGCCAAGTCAATACGCGCACACAAACCACCCACAAAAATACCCCCAACCAGCCCTGAAGAGGAAACGAATCCTATAACAGGGCCTACCCCCAAACAAAATACACCCAAATAAAAACACTACAAGTCCAAACTCAAAAACCCACGAACATCTCTCTCTCTCTCTCTCTCTCTCTCTCTCTCTCTTTTTTACTTTTTGAACTAATAATCTGGTTTTTGCTCTGACTTTTAAATTGTAGAATGTTGGCTGCGGTTACATTTCTTTTCCAGAAATTAAATTTACTGTCCTTTATGGCTTGGCTAATGTCACGTTCCGCCATGGCACAGGTCGTCGATTGCATAATTTGGTTTTCATAAAACTAAAAAAGGCCGATTCTAGTATGATATTGTTAAAATTGCTTACATTCTCATTTATGTTATTAGATATATAGTTATTGGTACAGAATTGGCGCTATTATTCACTTTTCTATCATTAGTGAGCTATATTTTGAATGAGCATTTCATATTCACATTTTATTAAATTTGATAGGTTTAGAGCAAAATGTGTTCTATAGTTACGAGCCAACAATATGCAAACACCTAAGAAATACGACACCTCTTATTAAACATTGTATTCTTATCTCTATGTTATTTGTTCAATATTTTAACACAGTTGTTTCAGTTTCTCTCTAGCTTTTGATGTATAAACATACTATTGTAATTAAAATATATTTTTAAAAACGGTTTTCAAACTTATTAATCTTTATCTGGCGCAGTCAGTAGGATTCGCTAAGTCGTGAAAGTATTGTGAAAAATCGCTTTAGTCGAAAAAAGCAGTGAAAATTCAGGACTTTGACGTTTCAACATCTTTATCGCGAATCTGTCGAATCTACCCTTTTGAGGACTTCCCGTTACCCTTCCAAGGACTTTAAGTTACCCTTTAGTAGAAACGAGACCGATTCAGCTATATCTAAGCAGAAACTCGGAGAAGAAACTGGTATCTACAACCATCGAAGTAAGTGCCAAGTTCCTTTTTGTCCTCCTAGCTCTTTCGTGGTTTTCGGAGGATAGTTGTTAACATTATTGAATTTTGTTACAGTACAGAACAATAAAGTACTAGTTTTTATTAACTTATGAGCGATTCTGAATTAGTAGAATTCTTTACTAACTTGAGTATTAGTAAGAGTAAAAACAAATCTAATTTAAATTAAATTTCAACTGATATAATTATACAAAATATGGCAACCGCTGCTCAAGAATCTCGTACCGTTAACTGTAATTTATTTAAGTCAAAGCTAGAAAATGTCAGACCCTATGATAGAGATGTTGATACTTTTAATATTGTTATTTCACGATGTGAAAGTTTAATTGCAACGTATATTAATTATGGCGACAGAGAATTAAATGATCACATATTTGAATGCATACAGGGAAACATTATTGGGGAAGCGCAATTAATGGTAGGATATCGGATAGAACTAACTAATTGGAATATGTTAAAAGATGCTTTAAAGCAATGTTTCTCAGATAAGCGTAATCTGGACTGTTTAATTCAAGAACTCACGAGAACCAGACCGTATAGAAACGAGAATTTATTAGAATTCGGAAATAGGCTTCAACTTTTACGAAGTAGCATAGTGCAGAGAATTAGTAATGATACGAATTTCAATCAAAATGGAAAAATATGTCAAATGCATCACTGTGACAAAACGGCGTTGAATACATTCATTGCCGGTTGCACAGGAGTACTAAGAAATAATTCACACTTAAACAGCCAAATTCTTTAGAACACGTGTTAGCTTACGTTAGTGAGTACGAAAATTTTGAGAAGTTATATTCACCTTCTAACAAAACAAAATTCAATTCCCCTAAAAATAATTACAGACCTCAAAATTTTGTAAAATCAAACAATCATCAAACAAATTCACAATTTAATCAGCAAAACCTTCCAAATGCAAATAACCCCCAACAAAACTTTCGAAAAACCGAATGGTATTCACAGCCAATAAACATTCAACCACGCCCTCCTATGCAAAAATATAATTTTCCAACGAATGCCTAAGTTTTTGGAAGACGAAACGTTTTCAAACCTAACATGATCCCTCAAAACCAGATGCCGAAACCACAACCAATGTCCACCACTTCTAGAATCCCTTCAATGTATACCAACAGAATACACAATCAAAACAGTAGAAATAATAATTATTTTTCTAATAATAATAGTCAAAGACGCAATTTTATATCAGAAGAATTATTTGTTAATGACTATAATGAAGACGATGTAGATTGTCAAGAGTGCAATCATAATGAACAAGAAAATGTCCCTGATCAAGATAGTAATTGTCAAATAAATGACACTATCGAATATTCAGATCCAAATTTTCAGAGCAATGCCTCCCGGAACCATCTATTTTGACAGAACTCAATATAACTTCCAACAACCCATTACCTTACATTGAAATTCAAAAACCCCCATTAAAAATGCTAATCGATACTGGTAGCACAATATCTATTTTAAAACCTATCGTCGCAGAAAAGTTTTATCCCCATGGTATATTTCACTCGAATATATCACTTTCAACTTCTCTAGGTACTAAGAATATTAGATTTCAAGCTGAGATCCCTGCATTCAGCGAATTAAATAATAATCATATGTTACAATTTATACTGTATGACTTCCACGAATTCTTTGAGGGTGTTATCGGTATAAATGATTTAATAGAAATGAATTTTAATATTGACTTGAAGAATAAATAACTTATTAGTGATCACGCTATTATTCCGATCAAATTTAGGAAACCAACCGACATTAAATTTCAAATTCCAGCTGGACCGTACAAAAAGTTTTTGAAAGAAATACCTGTAACCAGTCTTAGGAGATATTTATATACCAGAATCTCTAACTATAGCTAAAAATGGATTCGCTTTAGTTGAATTCGTTAACGAGAGTAACAAAAACGTATCAATTACATTACTAAAACCGATAAACTCTATTCCGTATAAATCAGATTCTTATGAAATGTATAAATTCGAATGCTTTAATGATAAAACTAAACTTAATCTAAAGAAAAATGATATTCAAAATTTTATTAGAACACAACATAAGAACTCGGAAGAGAAAGATAATATTATTAAGTTGTGTCGACAATTTTTAGCAACATTTCTTAAACCAGGTGACCCCCTTACATTTACTTCAAAAGTAAAACATATTATAAAGACAACAGATGAAGCACTTGTTCATGTGAAGTCATATATGTATCATTATGCTCTCAAAGAAGAGTTAAGTCAACAAACAGATGATATGTTAGAAAAAGGTATCATTGAACCATCTTCTACTCTATGGTCATGGCAAAGAAAATGAATGCTTTGGGATGGCAGAAGTGGCGTCTCGTAGTAGATTACAGAAAACTTAATGTCAAAACGATTAGTGATCAGTACCCTATACCGCATATTAACGAAATTCTTGATAAATTGGGCAGATCTCAATACATCAGTACATTTGATCTTGCTAGTGGTTTTTATCAAATAGAAATGAGCAAGTGTGCAATCGAAAAAACAGCATTTAGTGCTGATAATGGAAAATACGAATTCCTTAGAATGCCAATGGGTCTTCGTAACTCACCAAGTACATTCTAGAGAGTTATGGACGAAGTCCAAAAATATCTCCAAAATAAGATATGCCTCGTCTACATGGACGACATAATTATATTCAGCACTGGATTGCAAGAGCATATCCAAAATTTGAAATTAGTATTTAATAAACTGAAAGAAGCCGGTCTAAAAATACAAATGGACAAATGCGAATTTCTAAGGAAAGAAGTAGAGTTCCTAGGTCATGTAGTAACATCATGTCTCATCTACTCTAAGTAACCCCTCAATTTCTTGTTCTGTCCCTATCTTTCTACTCTTTTCTAGTCTTCCATACTAATACAATAGATTTCTCTTCACTTTGGATTGCATGCCTGTCTCTCTTCTTTTCTTTCGCCAACCAGGTCACTTAACTTCTTTCTTTCTTCCCTCCTTTTCTGCTTTCTTTTCCACCTGCCATATTCTTCAATTTCTTCATGGAACATCTCAGTATATTCCCCAGATGATCAATTCAATTTAAAGACCACACTTAGGGGAGGCAGCTAAGTGGGCCTACCCGTTGGTAAATCAGCGTCCGGAGGCAACCGTTGATAAAACCTAGAGGAGTAAACCTCGATAAAAGAACCCGTAATCCTCGTTGTTAGCCACCGTGGTCATAGATGAATGGCTGCACGAAACGCAGTCAGAAACGGTGCCTCTGGGATACCTGGCGACCTCCCAGAGTATGCAGCCTTAGCGAGGTAAGGGCGCACTGCCTCGCCGGACAGTCTTTCGACCCAACTCGTGGGACTTCAGATGAGCGAAAAAAAAACTTAAGGAAACCAAAAAAGACGACACTGAGCAAAGGAAATTGGATAAAGATTTGAAAAAAACAACAAATGAGGTAGAGCAAGAGGAGGTGGCGGAACAGGCCTTTGTCAGAAGCAGCCGAATAGCTAGGACGCCTACAAAGGGTGATACATCGGAGGCAGCGGAAGGAGCCCCTACTAAGGAAGGAGATTGGGTAGAAAATCGATACAGGACGGATAGCCAGGGAAGTAGCACAATTGGAAGGATGGAGAGCTGGGAAAGAGAGGATAGCCGGGAGTCTTATAAGAGACTAGAAGATGGGGATGAAATGGGAAATACCATTCAACAGGACGCATGCGACATAGCCGAGAACAAAGAGGAATCCTCTGATGGTGAAAATGTACTCTACGGAATTATGGAAGGAGAAAGTTATGCGAGGGATAGAAAAAGAAAGAGGGTGATAACTCCGGAGAAAACTAAGACCAAGGAAAGGAAAAGGCGGGGAGAAAGGAAAACAAACCTCCTGGGAGAGATGGAGATGAAGATGGCGGCAATTAAGGGTATGCTAGGGGAAACTGTGATGTCGAAATCGTCAGGCTGATTGGGGAGACTGTGACACTCCTTAGAAGAGAGCGGAATAATAGGGACAAGGAAGAAGCGGAGGAAGAGAAATGTAAAGCTTGCTCGGAGTTGGTCAAGATAAGAAAGATTAAAGAGGAGTACTACCAGGATTCGGGAAAATATTATTGCAGAGATGAGATTGGAAGGGTTTTGAATGGTTAAGGACTTGGATTGGGATGAGGGGGCATATGTTAAAATAAAAATGGAAAATGGGAGGATCGATAGGACACTCATGGAAAAGGATACGCTGATCATCATGGACAATAAGGACAAAGAAGGAAGGACACAGGGTAGACTGGCAAGAGTTTGGTCTGAAATAAAGGATCTTGTGGAAGAAACAGGAATCTGGTTCACTGAATACATTGAGGAGGGGATTAAGAGATCTACGGACAAGACAACTAGAATGAAGTATACCTACTTTATGATGGTGGAGGAGGATAAGGAGAAAGAAAAAACTTATTCTGCTGTAAAGGAAGCGATAGAAAAAATTGAGAGTTGTAACAGCACTAGTCTCATGGTTATATGCTCTGAGGCAGTAGATAAGACCGCCATAAGAATGGCCCTGGAGCATTGTCTGCACTCTAAGGAGATAGAGATGAAAATGATTAGCGAGGAGGAGAAGGAGAATAAAGGACCTTCTAAGAGATCCTTTGAAAACGAGGCATTAATGGTCCAAACAACTGGAAACAAAACATACGCTGAAATGTTGACATGCCTCAAAAGCGACCTCAAGGAGGAAAAGGGGCGCTCGTTCGACATATACAAGGTGTTCGGAGAACCAGGGAGGGCTACCTTCTATTGGAAGTCAAAAAGGGCAGTGAAGCAGGGAGGCAAATATTCAACAAATTAAAGGCCAACTCAAGCATTGGGAACGTTCGAAGACTAACGGCTGGCAAAGCCAAGGTGGCTGCAAACATATACGGAATGGATGCCGATATCCTTGAGGGGGATATGAAGGAAAGCCCTAACATCGCCCTGGGTAGAGGAAGAAATGACGAGGAGGTTGAGGTAAAGGCATTGAGGCCTATGAATGGAGGTAGGCAGCGGCGACAATTTAAGCGCAGCCTTACACATTAAATAAATTGTTGGGAATTAAAAACTTCAAGCTGGGTTACTCTATCGCAGTTATGAGGGAAAGAGCTAGGGAAATAAAATGCAATAGGTGCTGGGAAGAGGGCCATATGGCGAGAGAATATAAGGGAGTGGACAGAGCACATATGTGCAGAAACTGTGCAAAGACAGACCACCAAGTCAATGAGTGCATGGAGAATCCGTACTGCGTGATATGTGAGAAAAGTGGACACAGGACACTAGCGGGCCCATGTAGGGGCAAAAAGGGTAATGAAAGTTCGCAGAGTAAGAAGGAGATAATAAGCGAACCACAGTTTTCATCAGTCTAAATGCGCCTGTGAAGGAGTCAAAAAGTCCTGGAGTAACTAGGTATCACATGCCTGGATATATCCTGGAAGCATGTTTAGTGGCTATATACACCAATGTTTTATTTCTTGTTTTTAGTAGAGCGGCAATTTACACTGCAATTTTAATAAGAAAATTTTTAGAGGCTATATACACCAATGTTTCATCCCATACTTTTATTTGTTTTTATTGTTATTTATTTATTCATTTGTTATTTATTTATCTATGTATTTATTTATTTATCTGCTCTTTATATTTTAATGGCCAGTGCGCAAGGGAAGGAAATAAAAGGAAATTATTGGGACATAATGGAATCGCGATATGTGGGAGGGGCGGAGTCCTTATAAACAAAGATGTTGAAAGTATTGCAGGTTAACCTGGGGAGGGCAAGAGCTGTGCACGACGTGGCATTCGACGAAGCGGCTAGGGCTGGCACGGACATCATGATAGTGTCCGAGCCAAACAAAAGGATAGGGATAAATAAAAAATGGATTATGAACAAACTGGAGGGGGTCACGATTGTTATCCTAAATAGGAATCTAGAGATAGGGAAGATACACAGGAACGATAGCTACGTCAGCGTAGAAATTCACGGGGTTAGAGTTATTGCCACTTATATCTCGCAAAATATCCCACCAGCAAAATTTAAGGAGAGTATAGATCGGGTGTTTGAGGAAGCCTCACGGCATCCCTTGGTTTCAATGGTGACTGGAGATATAAACGCCAAATCCCCTTCGTGGGGATCAAATACCACCGACCTGAGAGGTCAGATTGTGGAAGATTGGATGTCTCAGTTACAGTGGACGCCCAAAAACTATGGAGTTCATACGTTCGAGCGTGGTAATTCAAAAAGCCACATAGACGTGACGCTGTGTTCTGAACGTACTGCAGGACGAATCCAGGGTTGGAATATTGATTTTATGAACCCCTTCACAAATCATGGGCAGATTACCTACGTGATTAAAGTTCTGGACAGGATACCCAAAGGCACCTGGAGGAAAACTCACCTTGATGTAAATAAATACTTGGAAAGTATCAAAGAAGGGAATATGAACCCAAATACGTACGAGGGAATATTGGAGGCCTTTAAAAAGGCAACTTCGGAGGAGGCGGGGGAGCGTAAGGAGAGGCCATACTGGTGGAATGCGGAGGTGGAGGCGAACAGAGTGGAGTACGTTCGGCTAAGAAGGAGATACACCAGGAGCAAGGACATGCACGAAAGACAAACACTCCGCGAAGGCATGGGCAGGCAAGCCAGGGACTTAAAAAAATCCATAGCAGTCTCGAAAAAAGAGAAGTGGAAGAAGATACTCTCAGATTTAAATGAAGACATATGGGGGAGGGATATCGCATAGCTATGGGGTATTTAGCGAATAAGGCGAATAGCTACAAAATAAGCACGAAAATGAGAAAGAAGATTCTGCGGGAGTTGTTTCCTACAGCGAGAAAAAACAACGCACTAAGGATGAAAGGGTACAATTCTTTGATCGTGAGGAATTGGACGCGGCAGTTAGTGTTATGAAGAATGGCAAAGCTCCGGGCCCCGACGGTTTAACTGTGGAAGCTCTCAAGCTGGCCCACCGTGCAATACCAGAAAAGATTCTAGAGATGATGAATGCGCAGCTAGAAACGCAGAGTTTCCCGGAGGCTTGGAAGACAGCGAGGGTGGTTCTATTACCAAAAGAGGGGAAGGATCTAAATGCCCCTTCTAGTTTTAGACCTATATGCCTAATAAATTCTTTCGGTAAGCTGTATGAGCGGCTGATAGTGAGCAGACTTCTACTTGAAGTCGAAAAGAAAAAAAGGATCTCCGAGTGTCAACATGGTTTTAGGAGTAAAAGGTCCACGGTGACCGCAATGCTCAGGGTCAAGGATGTTATTAAGGAGGCAAAGGAGAAATGGTGCGTAATGGTAACAATAGTAATCAAAAACGCATTTAATACTGCCAAATGGATACATATAGTGCAAAGACTGATTGCCGGTGGAGTTAGCAGATATATCGTAAACTGTGTTGTAAATTATTTTAAGAATAGATACATTAGATCTGGGATAATCAAGCATGAGTGTTGCATGGGCGTGCCCCAGGGCTCTGTCATGGGGCCCGTCTTGTGGAACGTAATGTACGATGGGATCCTGAGGCTGAGGTACAGTCCAAGGGTTGAGGCAGTAGCATACGCCGATGATTTGGTCTACATAATAGAAGGAAAGGACGCAGAGGACGTGAAAGAGAGGGCAGAGAAAACGGTGGCACTAGCGGTCAGGTGGACCAGGAAAATGGGACTGAGAATAGCCCCTCAGAAAACTGAATTGTTGGTTGCAAAGGGTCCGAGAAGTACAGGATCTTTCAGCATAATGGTTGAAGGCAAGGTGATCCGGTCATGCAAAAGTATCAAATACCTGGGGGTAATGTTTACTAAAAATCTGAATTTTGCGGAGCAAATCAAGTATATTAGCGAGAAAGCTTCAAAGAAAGGGGCGATGTTGCAGAGGATCATGCCGAATGTTTGTGGGGCCAGCTATTATAAGAGAAGGGTACTGTGCCAAGTTGTACATAGTGTTCTGTTATATGCGGCACCAGTCTGGAGGGAGGCAGTTAAAGTACAGAAACATCGTTATAATATCATAGCGACACAAAGAAAGAGCCTAGTGAAGACAATATCGGCGTACAGGACGGTCTCCGCAGAAGCTGTACAGGTGATCTCTGGGTTTCCACCTGCGGACCTTTTGGTGGCTGAAAGGTGTTTTCTTTACACGATCGGGGGGCGCCTAGCGGGAAATAGAAGGATGGCTAGGGAGAGAACGTTGAGGAAATGGCAGGAGAATTGGGAGAAAAGTATAGATAAGGCGGCATGGACTAAGAGGTTAATAAAAAAAGTTATACCATGGAATAAGTGCGGGCACAGGTATACTACATACTGGTTCACCCAGTTTCTTACGGGGCATGGGTCTTTTGGGACTTTCATGTATAGGATAAAAAAGACCCATGACGACTTGTGTCGTATATGTGGAGTAAAGGATGATCCGAAGCATGTGGTGTACGCGTGCATTAGATGGACAACTCAGCGGAGACATATTAGGAACGAGATTGGAGATCTACCAGCGGTGTCAGAACTAATCCCTACCATGATTGAGAGTAAGGCAATGTGAGACAAAATATTTGTATTTATTTGCGAAATCATGAAAAATAAGGAGGAAGAGGATAGGGAATATGAAGATACACAGGATTAAACACGTACAGGAGGAGCGCTGATGTACAAAGCTTTTGCTTTTTTCCAGCTGTTCCTTCTTACATAAAGGGGAGGGTGGTTTAGTGCGGTGAAAGTCCCACACGAACTCACAGCATTGCATTGCCCGCTGTGGGAACGGCATTAGCTTCCACCCCACCTCTCAGGGCAAAAAAAAGGTCATGTAGTAACACCCCAACGCATTAGGCCCAACCCAAAAAGATTCACGCAATAAAAAATTTCCCGATTCCGAAAACGCAGAAGGAAATAAAACCTTTTCTTGGCCTTCTGGAATATTACCGGAAATGTATTCGAAATACGAAATAGAGCACGCGAAAGAATTTATAGATGGTTTTAATCACTGTACAGATTTATTGATATCAGAACCAATATTAGCTTATCCTGATTTTGAGAAACCTTTCGAAATTATGACGGACTCGTTAAAGTATGCTATCGGAGCCGTACTAAGTCAAAACAATCACCCCATAAGTTACGCTTCACGAACTTTAAATTCTGCCGAAATTAACTACTCAACCATTAAGAAAGAGTTATTGGCAATTGTTTGGGGCTGTCAATATTTTCGCCCATACTTATTTGGTCGAACCTTTAAAATTTTAACAGACCATAAACCTTTAGAATGGCTGTTTTCTCTTAAAGAACCAAATTCTCGCCTTATGCGCTGGCGGCTTAAGTTAGAAGAATTTGAATAAACTATAAATTATCAAAAAGGAAAATTGAACCAAGTAGCAGACGCTTTATCACGAGCACCTCGTAAACTTGATTTGAATGCTCTAGAAACTGAATCATTAGATGTTACTATAGATGATATTGATTCTATAATTCAATAAGAAATTGAGAAGCAAAGTGAATTGCCGAAATTATCCGTAAATGACATTGATGACACATTAAACGAAAATAATAAAATAAATATTATTGAAAATGTTCAAATTTTACCACCATTATCAGATAATTCAGAAACTGATTTAGAAACAGTACATACATCTGTAGAGAACCCTATCCTGTCCATACCCATTGTAGATCGAGCATTAAATCAATATAAAAATCAAATAATTTTAACGAGTGGTGATATAGTTGAAACACTTTGTAAAAGTGAAAAAATATTCGAAAATTCAAGACTAAACGTTACCTTACCAAATAGAAATTTGGATGAGAGTATTTTTAAATTTGCCAGAAATTTTCTTAACCCCAGATACACGTATGCTTTGTATTTTAAAACGCAACATTTACCCGAGATTTTTGTAGTAACTCTTCAAAAATATTTCAGAAACTCTGCATTTAAACTTCTCCATTGTACAAAATTTTTAAGCGATATTTTAACTATAGAAGAACAGCAGGAGAAAATAACATACTACCATATTCATAAAAAAGGACATTGCATAAGTAAAAGCATCATTAAATAAATTTTACTATTGGCCGAAAATGAACGATGATATAGAAAAATACATAAATAATTATGAAGCCTGTTTGAAAAACAAATATGACCGAAAACCCCCTATTGTTAAGTTCAATTTAACACCAACATCCTCTAAGCCCTTCGATCACATACACATAGATGTATTTAAAATATCTAATACCCCCTTTTTAACCATTATATACTCATTTTCTAGATATGGACAAGCCTATCTCGTCGATACTGTTAGTGGTATTACAGTTGTACAGTTTATTAAGTTTTATAACTCATCATGGATTACCCTTAAAAATTACCACCGATTGTGGTACAGAATTCAAAAACAAAGACTTAGAAGACTTTTGCAAATTGCACCGAATCGAACTCCATTACACAACGGCTAAAAATAGTTATTCAAATTCGCCGGTAGAACGATTCCACTCTTGTTTAATAGAACACTTTAGATGTTGTAACAAGCCGATAGCCTGTTACGATTTCTATCGGACTATGGTATTTTAATTTCGTGTATTTAAACGATATCGTACATTGGAAAAGTCTCTTCCTATCAGTAAAATTTATAAGTCAGTACCTTACATCGTTGTGGTTTCACATATTTGCTGCTCTGCAGCCCCTGGGTAGGCCCTATGAAAATACCACCCATAGAACAACACAAAACCGGCCGGGATGGATTCAGGACCCCATCTCCATCGACTAGGACCTAGCTGAGAGCTGAATAATTCCAGAACCTCACCAAGATAAGTCCTTTGTCTTATAATCAATTCATGGAAATCCAGAATTGGAAATTTTTATTGTATAACGGCGTTCGTATTTGAATATGCGGTTAATATGAATTATCTATTGAGTTATAAATAAATATAATTTGCTGAACATTTGATATTTGATTTTCAGCAATTTATATTAACTTGGACCATCGCGTTAAAATATTTTTAGTATTTCGTTTTGTTAAGTTGAAGTAAGTATAAGGGTTTCCAGCTTCTAACCTTTTTAGTTTTTTTTGTTTAATTTAAGTATCGCCTAAGAAGCTGGTGGCGTCCAATTTAATATCGATGGTTCACCCCATTCCAGTGATTGCTATAAAAAATACATTAACTGGAGTCGAATACCACAACCTGAGGAAGAGTCTCAAGCCGGGGGAAAACATATGTTACAATGTTTACGAGATGAAAACAAAGACTTAACTCCATTTCAAATTATAAAACACTCTCTATTAAGTTATAATAACTCGATCCATTCAGCAACGAAGTATACTCCATTCGAAATAATTAAAGGTCATATAAATAATCCAGACCCCTTTGATCTGAACGATCATTTAGTCCTATCTTATTATGTACAGAATCACAAAGAAGCTAGTAAACAGCTATATAAATCTATAAAAGAACGTAATGAAAAGGCAAAAGGAAACTTTATCAATAAAAGTGTTTTAAATGAAACTCACGGTTTCTAGTTAATCCCACAATATAATAAAAGTTATTGAAAATTCTAAATAATTGATCATTCTTTCTATAAATCAATATCATCGTCAGAATGACAGAAGTTACATTTCATTTGATGCCTACCTGATGTTTAGTAGTTACCCCATATATATATATATATATATATATACAGAATTAAATGGGTAAATCACGCAAAATAGGTTACAGAGAATGAGTGCTAACCGTGGACATGCATGATTCTATCTCATTAGTCGTCATCGGCACGGTATAACCAAGAAAGGGTGTACAACTTGGAAGCAAGGATGTTAATTGAAACATGAGAAAACACAAACAACGGATTTCAACAAGATAACCAAACACACATTTGTGCCTTCAAATGGAAGTTTTCAGGACAACAACCAACAGACACGGAGGCGTTTATAGCTCTTCTGCCTGAACCTTCCGACCCTGGAAATGGACAGATAACCAATTAAGAGATGAAAGAATAACGCGTGGAGTATAAAACAGATACAGAATTAAATGGGTAAATCACGCAAAATAGGTTACAGAGAATGAGTGGTAACCGTGGACATGCATGTTTCTAGCTCATTAGCCGTCATCGGCACGGTATAACCAAGAAAGGGTGTACAACTTGGGAGCATATATATATATATATATATATATATATCCAGGATATCACCAAAGAGCTAATAATATCTAATCTTCAATATTTGTAATATCACATCTTCTTCTTTTTTCTATAAACATATATTAAGTCAATCACAAGTTAGGTCACTTCTTGGTCTAGCCAAAAATAACTACTAAACATCAGGTAGGCATCAAATGAAATGTTACTTCTGTCATTCTGACGATGATATTGATTTATCGAAACAATTGTCAATTATTTAGAATTTTCAATAACTTTTATTATATTGTGGAATTAACTAGAAACCGTGAGTTCCATTTAAAATACTAATATGAGCAGATACCACGAAGTAAGGGTCGAGACAGTTAATTTTATCAATAAAGCTAATCAAAGTCGTAACGATCTCCCTGATTTTTCTGCACAAGAAACGGCATACGTACAAACTAAGTCTCGCAATAAAAAACTACCGAAATTAAAAAAGGTAGAAGTAGTAAATGATAGCGGTGTCTTATTAGGAACTAATAAAGGTACCTATCATAAGAGTATTATTAGGAAAGCTAGAATTAATTTAGATAACGTTTTGCAGATCAACAGAATGAATTCACTGATACTCCTTATCTGTCTGATCCTTCAAATGAATAGAATAGTTAGTATTAAGGAAGAAATTAGCATAACTCCCTTAGAAAGTATGATACTTCCAGTAGAAGTAGGTAAAGCTAGGATTATAACTACAAAACATACATTTATTCATTATTTAGATATTAAAGAAGTAGTTAGACAGATAGACACTTTCAAAAATCATTTTTCTATTATACAAAAAACTGTAGTAAATAATAGCTCAAATCCCATTTCATACCATGGCTTAAGTGAGAGTCTTATAGAGAGAACTGAGTTTTTAATTCATTCTTTAGACAGAAAATTTGAAAACTTGAATCCCCATATGCGTTCAAAGAGAGGCTTAATCAATGGATTAGGTCAAGCTAACAAATGGTTATTTGGTAATTTAGGCTCAGATGACGGGGAACGTTATGACAATGCAATTAAACTTTTACCGGAAAACAAAAACATGTAACAGAGGAATTGAATTTACAAACTTCTTTATTCAAAAAATTAATTAATCACTAACAACGCTTTGGCAAAATCAACAAAAACTTCATAACAATTTAGAAAAATGTCAAGCATCTATTATAAATCAAATTGACTCTTTAGGTAGATATATAACATTTCAAGGAACAATAAGTCAAATTAATCTCGATTGCCAAAATCTAATATCATTTATAGATAATATCGAGAATGTTATCTTATTTTCTAAGTTAAATGCTTTCCATAGTTCCATAATATCAAGTTCCGAAATTTTAGATTTAATTGAACATTTAAATCAAATATACGAAATGGATCAAATTCCTAAATACAATAATATCTTAACATACTATACGTTTCTTGGTACTCAAATGACTTTTTCTGGTTCTAAATTGATATTTGCAACTCATGTCCCTATCCTAAAACCAAAGCCCTTAGAATTCTATCACATATTTCCCGTAATTCAAAAAATATAGTGTTTACTTTCCCTCACCCTTACTTGGCACTTAATAATGAAGAAGCCCAACCAGAGAAAGAAGAATGTCCAAAAGTTGAAGACATTTACTACTGTATTCAAGAGTTTATTCCTGCCGACAACTGTACGCTGCAACTCCTAAACGGCCAGTCGCCAACTGGATGTTATGCGACTCAAATAGATAATCAATACTCAATAATCAATCAAGTTACAAATAACGAACTGATGATCATCCCTGTACAATCCCAAGATGTTGTTTCAAAGTGTCGAACTCATCGAATATTTCAAGTACAAACACCCTCCTTAATAAATATTCCAGAAGATTGTGAACTGTCAATTAATAAACTTAAATATTAATTCAAGCAAGAAATTCAAAAGGGAAAATCACTAATCTTACCGAGACTGGAAATGGAGAAATTCAGAATTCAGAAAAATTATCAAGCTTCAAACCTCACAGAAATAAAACTCGACGACTTGTATGAAATTAACAGAATTACCAAACAGTTGAAACCCATTGAGGAGCAGACAAATAACTATAATGTACCAGCCATATCGACAACTTCAATATCAATAATTTTAGTCGCAACAATAGCGACTTACTACTTATTGCAAAGGAAACGTAGTCAATCGAAACCCAACGAAGGAAAGGAAATCAGTTTAGAAGAAATTACAACAGATTCATCCCACAAAAATAATTCCATTATTTTTTCGTCCTAGGGATGGAGGATTTACAAGCCAACAATATGCAAACACCTAAGAAATACGACACCTCTTATTAAACATTGTATTCTTATCTCTATGTTACTTGTTCATTATTTTAACAGTTGTTTCAGTTCCTGTCTAGCTTTTGATGTATAAACAAACTATTGTAATTAAAATATATTTTTAAAAACGGTTTTCAAATTTATTAATCTTTATCTTTATTCAGTTTCTTTTACAGTATTTTTATTGTTTGTCATTTCCTAGTCACAGTGGAAAATTATTATATTCTTCACGTATTCACAGGTTGAAGAATTTTTGTTGTTCCGCCACTGAAACCTTAGCTATATATCCAGCCAGTATTTTTGGAAATGAAACCTGACTAATTTCTCTTTAAATATTTGCTACGACCACAATAATGTGTTAATTAAATTTGCGTTTGAATTTATTTTATGACCTAAGTTTTAGGATATATGCTCAAAGTACTAGTATAAGCAAAGTGTTTGATTTAAAACGTTGATTATATTTATTACTTGACAAAAAGTCGTTGACATGCTAAAAGAAAACGTATACCTACTATTTATTTCTTCCATTAGAACATATATAACATATATTGGCTAATTTGAAATTTTGTTTCAAGTTAGAGAATCATTTTGAAAAAACTACGTCAATGGTTTAAAAAAACATTGATCAGTATAAAAATAATTAGAATATACGATACGAGGTGAGACTTACAATATGCAAGACAGTTTCATATCCCGCATTTTCAATTTTATTGGGAATTTTAAATGTAAATTAGCGACTCAGTTACCGGAAATTAGATTAGATCTACTTTCGTACTTAATATTCATCCAATCAGCATGATACCGCTATACGAACACTTTATGTCCAATTTAGACTTCTAAATACGTGTAATGGATCTAATCCTCTAAATTAATTTAATTATTGTTTGCTACTTATATTATTTTAATCTTGAAATTTTATCAATTATTCGCAGACAAAATTTCTCTTAAATATTTAGCTATAATCAAATAACTCTGTTCACAATGTTTTGTTAAAAAGCAATTTATTCGGTAAACCGAGAATTTAACTCTAATAGCGCATTTTCATGTTTGGAATACCATAAATATAAACATATTGCAAACAGCGATAGTATGTTTAAGGGTAATAGTCCATTTGGATCACATAACTCTATCATTAATCAATTTAATTATAAATGGTACTCAGAATTCTAGTTTAGTAAACGTAAATAGGAAGCAACATTTTCCAAAATTCACACGGTCCTTGGTCTATGGTACATACATAAATACCAGAAAATTTTTTAGTAAAGTTTTAGTTTTCAGTAAACCGTATTTAGTAAGTAGTCAACCCACTCGAGTGTAGAATGTAATTTTTATAAAATAAACTTAACTAAGTGTAACAAGTTTGAGTTTTAATCGAAATCCATTACACACGAAAAATTTAAGTCTTCTATTCTGGCTCCGTTGTGAGCTTCTGCGAACGAATGGTAAGTGTTAGAGCTTATAGTTCAGCGGCATTTGTGAAATATAGAAAATCCGTGGGATTTTAAATGGAGCAAGTATTAAATTGGCACCGATGGATACCTAATGAGCTATACTATCGTGTACTACCGAGTGTTTAGTCTATCTGTATCTGTAAAAGTTTGAAGGGTGGGTGACTCCACAGCACTTAGGACACAATTGACCCATTGTGCAACCTTCTGAGGTTGAAAACTTCCTTCTAGCTCGTCATCCAGCCTACTTCTTGGAAGTAGGCGATAACGTCGCCTGAATTAAGTTCCCTCATACTGACGTATGTTAGGCTGTCCTCGCCGAATACATGAAACCTGAAATGAGAAAGTATCTGACATTCGCAAAGGATGTGTTCGACAGTCTCATCTTCTTGTTCACATTCTCTACAAAGTGGGGTATCAGACAGACCCAGTCTGTGGAGATGTTTTCGTAGGTGGCAGCGACCAGTCAGAATACCCGTGGCTGTTCGTAGGTTCTGCATGTTCATAGTCACGTATTTTTTGGCCACTCTGCTGTCCGGATACTGTAGCAGTTCCTTGGCAAGCCTGCAGCCTTCTGCGTCGTCCCATCTAGCCTTAAACTTATAAAGGGAGTGTTCCTTTAATAGGTCGGCCGTCGCTGATGCCGATAGACCAATGAAAGTTCGAGGTCTCAAGAGTTTGTGGGAGGCTGCCTTCCTGGCTAGCGAATCCTTTTGATTTCTCATGGTCCTTGATCCAGTCTAAAGTGACCTTGTTGTTGTTACAGGCTTCGATTAAGGCTATGTGACATTCTAGTACTAGGCCTGATGTAATGCATGGCCTGTTCAGGGCTAGTAGTGTATGTCTAATGTCCATAAGGATGTATGTATTATTACCTGTGGTTTTCCTCTTGGTAATCTCTTTTGTAGCGATGCAGATAGCAGTGAGCTCTGTTCATTGGAAACGATGTGAGGCTAATGCTTTTGGGATGGAATGGTTCATTCTTCCTGGTTTTGGTACGAACACAACTTTAGCTTCTCTCCAACCTTTTGGAATATACCACAGTGCCAGTGAGGATCTGAGGATTCCTACCAGGTGTGGCACTAGGTCATCCAGGCCCCACTGAAGTAGGGCTGGATAAATGCCGTCCGTTCCTGGGGATTTGAAGGGGGAGAAGTCGGAGATGGCCCCCCTCAATCTGTCCGCGTCGACGATCTGTCGTGATATACGCCAGTCATCGTCCGTCGGGTAGTGATTCTCCTCATCCTCCCAGGCTGCCGTATTTGTGGTTCTGGAGCCAGGGAATTGGGTTGACATTAATAGTTGGAAGCTTTCCTTTAGGTTGGCAGTTTTTGTGCCATCCTCTCTGGTAACTATAACGATATGACGGTGGAGATCCTTTGAGAGGGCTTTTTGGAGTCTAGGTGCTTGGGGGAAATCCTCGATTTCCTCGCAATAGATTCTCCATGCTTCTCTTTGTCTTTGTCTAATGACTTTTTTATACTCTTTGAGGTGAGACTTATATGAGTTCCAATCCTCTTCGAGTCTGGTTCTTTTAGCATTATTAAAAGGTTTCCTCGCCGTGTCCCTGAGCTGGTCAATCTTATGGCACCACCACGGAGCGGAGGGTCCATCAAGATCGACCCGCCTTGTAGGCATTAATTATGTAGTTTTGAATGGTTCCAGAATAAGTTTCCAAATCTCCTCTATTGTTAGGCAACACATCATCGACTCCTCGCAGATCCCCTTTCGAACAGTGGACATATTTTGTCCCTTCCATCTTCCTGGGGTCGCGAGTCATTGTAGAGATTGTGAGCTCCAGTTTTATTCCGAATTTCATCCAGCGGTGGTCCGATATTGAAATATCGTTGGGTACATGCCAGCCGGAGATTATATTCGAAGTGTTTATAGTAGATAGGGTAATATCTATTCGCATTTGACTACGAGAGTTAATAAAAGTTAGTTCAGTACCTCTATTTAGAATACAGAGTTTTTTGTTAATTATGTACCTAATCATAAAAAGACTTACCTCTAGTGTTAATATATTTGCTGCCCCAGCTTACGCGATGAGAGATTGAATCGCAGCCTATCACTAAATCAAGCTTCTGGGTGAGACAGTGTTCCACAAGGTCCTCCAACTCCTTAATTGGTGGTGGTTTAGCTGCATCTGAGGGGAGGTATGCGGATGCCCGTATTAACACTTTCTTTTGACCTTTCTGTGAATATTAAACCTTCACTACCGTTAGGTCGGAGGACGAAAAATGCGTCAGTGGGTAGGTCTTAATATTTGTAGGGACGTATATGGCCGTACTAGGTTGCTGATTGCTTGGGAAGCTGAAAATTAAACCTTTTGGATTATTTAGACCCATGATGTTCGTATGTCTTATTCAGGGTTCTTGGATAAGTGATATTGTGTCCTGCATCACATCCAGGTGGCGGCATAATGTTGCCGAAGCAACCTTTTTGTGTTGAAGGTTACACTGAATATATCTTACCTTTTCATTGTCCATCTCTGCTTGATGGTGGTGAGATGGGTTATGATTTCATTTAGGCCATCTGCACTTCCTCACTTGGAGGTGGATTGACGTCACCTGTATCCTGGATTAGACCTGCTAGTTCTGCCAGGAGACTGTCGGTCGTCATCTTGGAGGATGGTTAGACAGTCTCCGCAGAAGCAACAGCTCCTTGGGGTTCCTCGGATGGGATAGGGGGATCCGTGCTCAATCTCCTCCGTTCCGGTTGGAGTTTCCTTGTTTCAACAATCAATGAGGTGAACGCGTAGCTCATCCTCATTGATCGTTTTTCTAGGACTCCAATTTCCTCGTCTCTCATGCCAAAGACGAATAGGTGTCCTTTGGGATTGACCTTCGCTTCGTGGTGGAAGGAAAACCATGAATCCACCCGGAGGTCTGAGTTTTGTTTGTCCAGCCGGCGCAGTACATCCTCTTTGTCGCCCAGGTCAGCGTGAGCTTCGCTAGGAACCCAGAGGGTGGCTTTTGTCAGCTGGGGGAGGTTTTCGACGTGTATCACGTCGAGCTTATCCTCCTTTCATGGTTTCAGTCTTGAAACCGTGTTCCTTAGCCACTCTAGCGTTTCATCATTATCGCAGGTGACTCTGATTATTTCGCCAGAGTGCGACCATGACCTAAAGGTAGGTGGCTTTTTCTGACTGCCGGAGGCGGACATAAGAGTTTCCTCCAATGCCTCCATTAGTTGTCTTTTGACAAGGTCTCCATCATTGGTAACTATTTTACCGTATGCCGTATGGATCGGCCTTGTCTATAATAGCTACCCGTAAATGACTGGTAGCTGCTTTGCTGCAGCTCTTTATTTTAGCATCCATCCGTATCCTCTTTCCTCCGAGTTATTTGAGCGGATGCGCTTCTTTTATTGGGGGGCGACGCGTTCCGGGCCTCTTTTGGAGGAGAAACAACCATCGCCACCCTTACATTTTTGGCAGCTGGTGCCAGGTTTAGGTAGGGATGGGCGAGTGGCGCTGGTGCTGTCTATATAGCCGCCAGCCTGCTACCTCGCTTTACTCCTTCTTTTTGCGTCAGCACGGCAGATTATTTTACCTCGACGGTGCTTTGATGTTGGAGGTGTGCGCTCTCGCTCATCCTCCGGTTTATTTGTTTCTGATCCCACGAGTAGTTAGGGAAAAGTTCGTCGTCTCTGGCATAGCCCTGCATGCCAGGGAAAGGCTATTTCCAAAGGGGTATCGTCTGTTATCCCTAGGGGGACGTTCGCGGTCGCATTCCCTGCGGCCATTCCTAACACCTTAGCTTGGGTTGTTGGAGTGTCATTTGATTGGTTCACATTGCTGTCACTGATAATCAACAGCGTTAACATATCCAGCGGAGGCACGAGAAGGCAGACACTCGATGGTAGTATTTCCCCATTGAACTGCAGAAAGCTACCTACAAGCAGACAAGCAAGTGCAAGTAAGCAAATAAGCAAAACAACTACAAAGCAATGGCCAACTTACAACCAACCCGCCGGGTGCTTAGTCTAAAAGTGTGACCGAGCCGGTTTATGACATGATAATTTCAAGATGGCCGTCAACGCCGATATTCAACCCTTTCAAGCGCTGTAACTTCATTATGTTTGCATTTATGAAGATTTTGCATGGAACACATTTTATTCATAAAACACAAAACAAAAAATATACTACCCACATCCACTGTTGAAACCATTTTTGCATTGTAATCAGACATAGCTGAAAATCATTAAATTTTTTGAGTTATCAATGCAAAACATATATTGGAATACACAACGAAACTTCTTTTACTATTACATAACTGCTATATAGATGAAAATAATAACAAGAATTCTCACTTATGAGACATCATCTGAGTCTTACAGTTGCATTTAAACTTCATTTCAATTATTCGTCCTGTCCTCACATTTGCAAAGTTCTGTACATCTTAGTGATTGAGCCCAGCACTTTCTTCCAGCAACACATCGTCCTTTATCACAACCGCAACGTACCAATTTTAAAACAACTTCTGGGGCGCATGGTATATTACTCATGATAGGAAAAAACTAATTTTCCCACTTTTCCCATCCAAAATAAGAGGGGTTAGGGGATCCGCACCCGAATCCCCTAACCCGTCGCTACTCCATCGCGTGATAGTGAGTTCTTAAGATTTGGTTGTGTAGAACTGGCCTTGCTGGCAGTTCCGTCAAGCTGCCCCCCCCCCGGTTGGAATTTTTCTACCAAAATGCTAGGCACACATAAAGGGCACCTAGCACAACCCAGCTCAACCATATTTATAGCTAGCACACCAACAGGTCACAATAAAAATGCTTTTGAATTCGGGTGGGGCCAGGTTAACGCTAGCCCCCCCTCGGCTGGAATTTTCTCGCCAAAATGCTAGCACAGATAAAGGATACCTAGCACAACCTAGCACAGCCATTTTTATAGCTAGCACACCAACAGGTCACAATAAAGATGCTTTTGAATTCGGGTGGGGCCAGGTTAAAGCTAGCCCCCCCGGTTGGAATTTTTTCGCCAAAATGCTAGCACAGATAAAGGGCACCTAGCACATTCTAGCACAACCATTTTTATAGCTAGCACATCAACAGGTCACAATAAAAATGCTTTTGAATTCGGATGGGGCCAGGTTAACGCTAGCCCCCCCCCGGTTGGAATTTTTTCGCTAGCACAGATAAAGAACACCTAGCACAACCATTTTTATAGCTAGCACACCAACAGGTCACAATAAAAATGCTTTTGAATTCGTGTGGGGCCAGGTTAACGCTAGCCCCCCCCGGTTGGATTTTTTTCGCCAAAATTCTAGCACAGATAAAGAACACCTAACACAATCTAGCACACCATTTTTTTTGGCAAGCACACTAACTACACTTTTGATGCTGGAGAGTGGGACGGAGGTCAGTGAAATAACGCTATACTTACTCGATGAATAAATGAATGGATGAATGAATAGGTTGAATATATATGTAAAACGGCTGGTTTAATTGTTTCTTACTGTAGTTACGAAAAATTTTCGGAGCATTTCACTCATATGATGTAAATTCCAAATTAAGCAGAATCTTTTCGGAGATGACTCTCCGGCAGGGCCGATAATTTCCCTTTTAAGTCCGTATCTAAGTAACGTCTAAGTAGCAATTGTTGTTATTATCATAATTTTAATTTAAAATATGATATAAATGTCACGGTTTGGAAACGATCCTTCAAGTTCAATCCAAAAATAAGTGATTGAAAATGCACCATGTAATGTTGTTTAAATACGTAATATAAATTTCGCAATAATACAGTTTTATGTCGTCTAATCGAGAAATATTCTATCCAATTATACTCGTGAAAATAGTTAGATCATTAGTTCTACTTATATAGTCCATGTTGCTTGTAATATTATTAGAAAGAATACATATTATTACAACCATCAGCCCTTCGGGGAAACCCTTTCTTAACCCAAGCATCTGAATAGGCCAGTTTGAATGTACCTGCAAGAATTTTATTTACTCTTAAGACCCATAAAAACGGCATTATGAAAATAATTCAAATTTTAACGATAGACTTGGTTTAACGACCCTTTTGAAAAGTCCGATGAAAACTTCAGATGGATTATACCTAGTTTTTCGAAAAATAAAAATGTCATCAATTTTTCTGCCTTCCATTTCATACACATATTGTAAGAAAGCATAAAAAAATTAGTCCACTTTCTTTATTCCGCCAACTTTGGTGATCCGCCATGTTGAATTTAAAATGACGTCACATATCTAATTATGGATTGGCATGCAAATTTGACGTATATATAGAATTTCAAATCAATCGGTTGAAGATATCTGCTTCAAAACGGAGTTGCAAGATTGCAACCGTAAAAACATACATTGCCAGTTACATACTAAAAACTTTAAAAAATACATAGTAGTGTTGGTGTCTTATGATATGCCAAAAGAAATATTTGAAGCTCTGATTAACCGGCTCTAAGAATTAAAAGCTGCACGTTCTAAGTTAACTAAGGAATTTAAAAAAAATCTGATAGTGAAATGCAATATTTATGTTATCATTACAGTGGTTAATTAACCATCAACTTCGGCAATAAATATTCTGGCAAATTTAAAAATAGAGTTTGAGTGTTTCTTTTAAATAAGGACTACAGTGAACCACGATCAATCTAAAACATGTATTCTCAATATATTGGAACATTTTTAGGGATCTCAGCCGCCCCTTCCCAGATTGCACAACTTTGTCCAAAGGACATATCCAACGGCTTCGCTTTTTTGGATATTTACGTATTTATCCAACATGTCTGTACGCAAATGTTTGTCGTTGCCTTTTTTATAGTGTGACGTAATTTTCAACTTATTTGTGCACGGATTGTTTCTGATTCCGTAACTAAATGGTTCAATTTAATTATATGGTATTATTACAATTACTATGATTTCAACAAAATTATTTTTAAAAGTGAAGGTTTTTTGTATTCTTTCGTTTTCTAGCATTAATTGAAAATAAATAGATAATTATTAATTAAATAATAGTTAATTATTAATTAATTGAATATCCTGCTAGATGGGAAAATATAGATATCAAGCACAATCCGGCAACAGCTGATAACAATAATGCTGCTTAGGGGCCATTTTTTATAGGAATATGATGTTTAGGGACAAATACATCTAGCATTTTCATTCATTCGTGTAACCATAGTGTTATTTTGCTGACACCCTCCATCCCCTGAATTCAAAAGCACAAAAGCATTGTTGATGTACTAGCTATAGAAAAATTTGTGCTAGGTGTCTTTTATTTGTGCTATCATTTTGGCGGAAAAAATCCAACCAGAGGGGGCTAGCGTTAACCTGGCCCCACCCGATTTTAAAAGCATTTTTATTGTGAACTGTTGGTGTGCTAGCTATAAAAATGGTTGTGCTTGGTTGTGCTAGGTGTCCTTTATCTGTGCTAGCATTTTGGCAAAAAAATTCCAACCGGGAGGGGCTAGCGTTAACCTGGCCCCACCCGAATTCAAAAGCATTTTTATTGTGACCTGTTGGTGTGCTAGCTATAAAAATGGTTGTGCTAGGTTGTGCTAGGTGCCCTTTATGTGTGCTAGCATTTTGGTAGAAAAATTCCAACCGCGGGGGGGTCAGCTTGATGGACCCCTTGCTGGCGGCAAGTTCACACTTTGAACGTCTTTTTTAATAAATAGCCACCACTGGTGTTTCCCATATCCGAAAATTGTTTTTTTGGGGATACAAGCTGCAAATGAACTTTTCTATCAAACTTTCATCTTCGGGTGTAAAAATCTCTGGTCATCCAAATCTACCAAATGCTTCTAGAATCTTTTATTCAGAAGATTCAAAAATTCTTCAAACAACCTGTTGTGTCAGACCCATACAGTGCATGAAGCCCTAATAATGCCACAACTTGCTTGGGTTTTAGGGAAGAGTAAACAAGATTGAGCTCTATTGATCTTCTATTAGCTCCAGTCTCTATCACGTAATCAAAACTAACAGTGAATGTCCATTTTTTCGCATTTCAGCACATCCTTCCGTAATATGTATGATGCTTCATGAAGAATTCCCATATCGTGCTCAACATCCTTGAAATTTCCTTCGCTACTGGCCAACGCAACATCTGATGTTACTTTTAGTGATATCCGTTGTGGCCCGTTTACCTTTTTTGGCTTACTAAATACCAAGATCTTCCAGCTCTTCCTCTATAAAAGACTTGAGTGTTTTCCTCTACATTATTTGTCTCTCCAGTAGCCAATTTTCAGAAGCGTTTCTGACAATGCGTTTATTTGGTGAATAATAATAAACTTTGTTCTAATTCTCTTTGTGCGGAAGAATATTTTAGGTTGAATTCCATCATTGTTTTTTCATATTTCATTCAATATATTTTGTACAACTGGTATTGAGAAGAAGAATTCCAACATAAAAGATCCGCTTCCCGGAATTAAACGAATTAAACCGGAATTACCAAAGTTGCCTAACACATTTCATTTTATTGTATCATTTCAGATCTACAATTTACTGAGAAAATTCTCGTATGAGAGATTTTCTAGAACTAATTTCAAATTCTCATTTTTATAAAGAATTCTATTGTTTTGTTTTTGTAACGTGACATTTCTAACTAATGGAGATAATAAAAACAATAGGCCAGATTCCTGATATCTTGTTCATCTCTCTTGGGTAGGAATGTATACAGTGTGCGCGTGAAGTATGGATAAATGAAGTCACCCCATAAGATAGGGTAATAAAATTTTTGTTATGTATATCAGATGTAGAGAGGAAGGGAAATAATTGAAAAAATGTATTACAAACTCTTATTTTCAGTAAGAGTAAAACAAGGGCAAAAGGGAGTAGCATTTATTGTGGGAAATAACTAAAAGAACATATATTGGAATTAAAAGCAGTTTATGCGAGGATGATACCCTTCTTGAGAATTGCAGCGAAACCACTTAATTTATCAGTTCTTAATGTATACGCCTCAACAGAAACTGCATAAGATGGGAAAAAAATATATTATACGAGAAGCTTGAGAAAGAGGTAATGAAAGTACATAAAGAATTTACAGTAGGTAATTATTTTGAGAGATTTTAATGAACAGATTGGCAAATAAGATCATATAATAAATGTGGCTGGCAAGCATACCATTCACGAAAAAACCAATAATATTTGACAAAGACTATGTAATTTCGCAGAATACGTCGATATAGTGATAAGCAGTATAAAATACCAACGCAAAAGTTGACCATGTTTTAGTTTCAAGAAGGAATCAATCAGCGATCAGAGACGTAAGGACGTAAAGGAAGATCAAAAGTAGACATATAATTAATAAATGGAATAATCAGTGGTTCGAAAATATTAGAACTAGAAATGAATATGGAAAGCGCATGGAAATATTACTTGAAGGCAAGGAAAAAGGAATGCAAATCAACAACAAATAGAAGAATGTATAAATACAGCGGCAAAAGAAAAAATAGGCATTGAAGTGATCAGACCAAAAAAAGGATGGTATAATGAGGAGTGTAGAATAATAATGGAAAGGAAAAGGGATGCTTGAAGAAAATTCTTGGAATTAATAAAGTCGAGGATAAAAACGAATATGACAAAATAAGAAAACAAGCAACAAAAGCAGTAAAGTAAATCAAAAGAGTGTGGCGGTGACAAGATCCTGATACTCGTCAAAGTAGGATTTCCTCAAATTAATATATAGGATTGTCGTCCATGTTGACTGTAAACAAATTTTTTGGTTTGTGGTCGTAGAAACGGAGACGACGTTATCAACGATGTAACCAAAAGTACACAGTTTGAAGTTAAAGGATTTCACAAAACAATAATACTTAAAAGTGGATAATATGTAGATTATATTTCCTTTGTAAAAGTTGGTATAAGTATAAATATAGGTGTATAAAAAATAAATGGAACTAATTAAAAACAAATAGATTGAATTTAGTTATGTTTGGATTTAATAAACAAATGGGATTATCTATCCTAGGTAAACCTTGTCTAGACAATAGACAAGGGATTGAACAACTTCAACGACTTGAAGTGAGTTTACTCAAATCAATTTTAAATCTGATATCAAATTATATCCTTCCACCATCGCCTCTATGAGTACCAGGCATAAGACAGTGTAACCAAATCGCCAAAATATATTTTTTTTTGAAAAAATCAAGTTTTCTCCATTCGTCATTATTATTCATTTTAAAATATAACTAATATTTCAGTAATTTTAGAAATGTACTCATTTGGAGGTTCTTTTTATTTTTCCGCCCAACCTATCTAATATGCGAGAAAAGTATTGGTTTACCCCAAAAAAAGTTGGGAATTTGAAAACTTTTTTTGAGTTATTTTTACGTTTTCCATCAACAACAACCCAAAAAAATGGTTTTTAGAAAAAAATCCTGTGTGTATGTCGTCGTCGTCGTCGTCGTCGATGGACAATTTAGAAAGAAAGATCTTTGAAAGTAATATTTCGAAAAAATTTTTATTTTGGTATAGATATGTAGATGACATATTAGCTTGTTTTGTGGGTAGTGAACGACATACACATATTGTAAGAAAGCATAAAAAAATTAGTCCACTTTCTTTATTCCGCCAACTTTGGTGATCCGCCATGTTGAATTTAAAATGACGTCACATATCTAATTATGGATTGGCATGCAAATTTGACGTATATATAGAATTTCAAATCAATCGGTTGAAGATATCTGCTTCAAAACGGAGTTGCAAGATTGCAACCGTAAAAACATACATTGCCAGTTACATACTAAAAACTTTAAAAAATACATAGTAGTGTTGGTGTCTTATGATATGCCAAAAGAAATATTTGAAGCTCTGATTAACCGGCTCTAAGAATTAAAAGCTGCACGTTCTAAGTTAACTAAGGAATTTAAAAAAAATCTGATAGTGAAATGCAATATTTATGTTATCATTACAGTGGTTAATTAACCATCAACTTCGGCAATAAATATTCTGGCAAATTTAAAAATAGAGTTTGAGTGTTTCTTTTAAATAAGGACTACAGTGAACCACGATCAATCTAAAACATGTATTCTCAATATATTGGAACATTTTTAGGGATCTCAGCCGCCCCTTCCCAGATTGCACAACTTTGTCCAAAGGACATATCCAACGGCTTCGCTTTTTTGGATATTTACGTATTTATCCAACATGTCTGTACGCAAATGTTTGTCGTTGCCTTTTTTATAGTGTGACGTAATTTTCAACTTATTTGTGCACGGATTGTTTCTGATTCCGTAACTAAATGGTTCAATTTAATTATATGGTATTATTACAATTACTATGATTTCAACAAAATTATTTTTAAAAGTGAAGGTTTTTTGTATTCTTTCGTTTTCTAGCATTAATTGAAAATAAATAGATAATTATTAATTAAATAATAGTTAATTATTAATTAATTGAATATCCTGCTAGATGGGAAAATATAGATATCAAGCACAATCCGGCAACAGCTGATAACAATAATGCTGCTTAGGGGCCATTTTTTATAGGAATATGATGTTTAGGGACAAATACATCTAGCATTTTCATTCATTCGTGTAACCATAGTGTTATTTTGCTGACACCCTCCATCCCCTGAATTCAAAAGCACAAAAGCATTGTTGATGTACTAGCTATAGAAAAATTTGTGCTAGGTGTCTTTTATTTGTGCTATCATTTTGGCGGAAAAAATCCAACCAGAGGGGGCTAGCGTTAACCTGGCCCCACCCGATTTTAAAAGCATTTTTATTGTGAACTGTTGGTGTGCTAGCTATAAAAATGGTTGTGCTTGGTTGTGCTAGGTGTCCTTTATCTGTGCTAGCATTTTGGCAAAAAAATTCCAACCGGGAGGGGCTAGCGTTAACCTGGCCCCACCCGAATTCAAAAGCATTTTTATTGTGACCTGTTGGTGTGCTAGCTATAAAAATGGTTGTGCTAGGTTGTGCTAGGTGCCCTTTATGTGTGCTAGCATTTTGGTAGAAAAATTCCAACCGCGGGGGGGTCAGCTTGATGGACCCCTTGCTGGCGGCAAGTTCACACTTTGAACGTCTTTTTTAATAAATAGCCACCACTGGTGTTTCCCATATCCGAAAATTGTTTTTTTGGGGATACAAGCTGCAAATGAACTTTTCTATCAAACTTTCATCTTCGGGTGTAAAAATCTCTGGTCATCCAAATCTACCAAATGCTTCTAGAATCTTTTATTCAGAAGATTCAAAAATTCTTCAAACAACCTGTTGTGTCAGACCCATACAGTGCATGAAGCCCTAATAATGCCACAACTTGCTTGGGTTTTAGGGAAGAGTAAACAAGATTGAGCTCTATTGATCTTCTATTAGCTCCAGTCTCTATCACGTAATCAAAACTAACAGTGAATGTCCATTTTTTCGCATTTCAGCACATCCTTCCGTAATATGTATGATGCTTCATGAAGAATTCCCATATCGTGCTCAACATCCTTGAAATTTCCTTCGCTACTGGCCAACGCAACATCTGATGTTACTTTTAGTGATATCCGTTGTGGCCCGTTTACCTTTTTTGGCTTACTAAATACCAAGATCTTCCAGCTCTTCCTCTATAAAAGACTTGAGTGTTTTCCTCTACATTATTTGTCTCTCCAGTAGCCAATTTTCAGAAGCGTTTCTGACAATGCGTTTATTTGGTGAATAATAATAAACTTTGTTCTAATTCTCTTTGTGCGGAAGAATATTTTAGGTTGAATTCCATCATTGTTTTTTCATATTTCATTCAATATATTTTGTACAACTGGTATTGAGAAGAAGAATTCCAACATAAAAGATCCGCTTCCCGGAATTAAACGAATTAAACCGGAATTACCAAAGTTGCCTAACACATTTCATTTTATTGTATCATTTCAGATCTACAATTTACTGAGAAAATTCTCGTATGAGAGATTTTCTAGAACTAATTTCAAATTCTCATTTTTATAAAGAATTCTATTGTTTTGTTTTTGTAACGTGACATTTCTAACTAATGGAGATAATAAAAACAATAGGCCAGATTCCTGATATCTTGTTCATCTCTCTTGGGTAGGAATGTATACAGTGTGCGCGTGAAGTATGGATAAATGAAGTCACCCCATAAGATAGGGTAATAAAATTTTTGTTATGTATATCAGATGTAGAGAGGAAGGGAAATAATTGAAAAAATGTATTACAAACTCTTATTTTCAGTAAGAGTAAAACAAGGGCAAAAGGGAGTAGCATTTATTGTGGGAAATAACTAAAAGAACATATATTGGAATTAAAAGCAGTTTATGCGAGGATGATACCCTTCTTGAGAATTGCAGCGAAACCACTTAATTTATCAGTTCTTAATGTATACGCCTCAACAGAAACTGCATAAGATGGGAAAAAAATATATTATACGAGAAGCTTGAGAAAGAGGTAATGAAAGTACATAAAGAATTTACAGTAGGTAATTATTTTGAGAGATTTTAATGAACAGATTGGCAAATAAGATCATATAATAAATGTGGCTGGCAAGCATACCATTCACGAAAAAACCAATAATATTTGACAAAGACTATGTAATTTCGCAGAATACGTCGATATAGTGATAAGCAGTATAAAATACCAACGCAAAAGTTGACCATGTTTTAGTTTCAAGAAGGAATCAATCAGCGATCAGAGACGTAAGGACGTAAAGGAAGATCAAAAGTAGACATATAATTAATAAATGGAATAATCAGTGGTTCGAAAATATTAGAACTAGAAATGAATATGGAAAGCGCATGGAAATATTACTTGAAGGCAAGGAAAAAGGAATGCAAATCAACAACAAATAGAAGAATGTATAAATACAGCGGCAAAAGAAAAAATAGGCATTGAAGTGATCAGACCAAAAAAAGGATGGTATAATGAGGAGTGTAGAATAATAATGGAAAGGAAAAGGGATGCTTGAAGAAAATTCTTGGAATTAATAAAGTCGAGGATAAAAACGAATATGACAAAATAAGAAAACAAGCAACAAAAGCAGTAAAGTAAATCAAAAGAGTGTGGCGGTGACAAGATCCTGATACTCGTCAAAGTAGGATTTCCTCAAATTAATATATAGGATTGTCGTCCATGTTGACTGTAAACAAATTTTTTGGTTTGTGGTCGTAGAAACGGAGACGACGTTATCAACGATGTAACCAAAAGTACACAGTTTGAAGTTAAAGGATTTCACAAAACAATAATACTTAAAAGTGGATAATATGTAGATTATATTTCCTTTGTAAAAGTTGGTATAAGTATAAATATAGGTGTATAAAAAATAAATGGAACTAATTAAAAACAAATAGATTGAATTTAGTTATGTTTGGATTTAATAAACAAATGGGATTATCTATCCTAGGTAAACCTTGTCTAGACAATAGACAAGGGATTGAACAACTTCAACGACTTGAAGTGAGTTTACTCAAATCAATTTTAAATCTGATATCAAATTATATCCTTCCACCATCGCCTCTATGAGTACCAGGCATAAGACAGTGTAACCAAATCGCCAAAATATATTTTTTTTTGAAAAAATCAAGTTTTCTCCATTCGTCATTATTATTCATTTTAAAATATAACTAATATTTCAGTAATTTTAGAAATGTACTCATTTGGAGGTTCTTTTTATTTTTCCGCCCAACCTATCTAATATGCGAGAAAAGTATTGGTTTACCCCAAAAAAAGTTGGGAATTTGAAAACTTTTTTTGAGTTATTTTTACGTTTTCCATCAACAACAACCCAAAAAAATGGTTTTTAGAAAAAAATCCTGTGTGTATGTCGTCGTCGTCGTCGTCGTCGATGGACAATTTAGAAAGAAAGATCTTTGAAAGTAATATTTCGAAAAAATTTTTATTTTGGTATAGATATGTAGATGACATATTAGCTTGTTTTGTGGGTAGTGAACGACAATTAGATGTATTTTTCAACCACATCAATAATTTACACCCAAAAATTAAATTTACATTAGAAATTGAAGAGAATAGCCCAATCAATTTTCTTGATTAAAAAATGTTAATAATGAGTTAATAATGTACTTGATTATTCAATTTACCGAAAGCCAACACAGACTGATGTGACAATTCCATTTAATTCCAATCACCCCATGTCCCATAAACTAGCGGCATATACTTCAATGATACATGAGCTTTTTCAGTTTTTATGAACAAATGTAATTTTGATAGAGAGATTAATACAATTAGACAACTAGTAACATCCAACGGTTATCCATTAGATATGATAAATAAGCTAATTAATAAAAAAGAGAAAAAAGTGGAATTACAACTAATATTTCCTAAACAAACTGATGAAATAAAAACTTATGAAACCATCACATATGCAGGAAAAATTTCTAATAATATTTCAAAGATAATATCTTCAGCAACGAATACAACAATTTCTTTCAAAACAGAAAGTAACGTCAGTACAAATTGTTAAATGTAAAAACAAAAATACCACAATTAAAGAGTCAGGTATATATAAACTCAAATGTCCAGAATGTAATGCTGTCTATTTGGGTCAGACCCTTAGGAATTTTGAAATCCGATACAGTGAACACTTACGAACATACAGATTAACACAACCAGATAAATCCCACTACACAAAACATCTACTTGACACCAATCATTCATTAACACCTAATACAAAACTAGAAGTGCTGCATATTTGTGAAAAGAAACAAGAACTGGATTTCCTCAAAGAATTGGAAATTAGAAGACATTTAAGAAACCCACAATATGAAGTTGTCAATGAATAGTTAAATTTAGGGAGTTCTCCACTAATAAACTGTCTTCTTAAGTGATAATTGTAAAGATCAGCAGATATAGTTTTCCTGGTTTTCTATATCATCATTGCACAGTTATACTGATCTTAATTGGAAATATGATATCCAGGATATCACCATAGGGCTGATAATATCTAAGCTTCAATATTTGTAATATCACATCTTCTTCTTTTTTCTATAAGCATATATTAAGCCAATCACAAGTTAGGTTACTTCTTGGTCTAGCCAAAAATAACTACTAAACATCAGGTAGGCACCAAATGAAATGTAACTTCTGTCATTCTGACGATGATATTGATTTATCGAAATAATTGTCAATTATTTTGGATTTTCGACAATTTTTATTATATTGTGGAATTAACTAGAAACCGTGAGTTTCATTTAAAACACTAATATGAGTAGATTCCAACAAGTAAGGGTCGAGACATTCAAATTTCGGTTTGTTAGCACGATACATCCCCCGAAGTGTATACAAGTGACAATTATTCAGGGCCACAGATGCGGAAAACTTAGTTTTAATCTATAAAACCGTTTATTTAACTTTAGATATAGAAGACAAATTTTTGCAAAGTTTTTCAAAGTTTTTTAACATTAACCATTCTTTTGTTACACATTTCAACGGCTTGCACGAAATCCTAAAAGTCATAAGCTTTTTTTAGCCTTTTTACAGACTCTTCAACTTAGTGGTGGAAGGAGTCTGCAGCCATAAAATTATGTCCAGGCCCAAAATAATTAAAAAATGATAGTTTCTGCAGAAGTGACTATCTACTAGCAAAGAAAATAGTTACCTATGAACGGAGTATTTGGGCAGTTCGTACGTTTAGACCCTTTAAATCTCCAGGGAAGGACCAAATCTTTCCGGCTCTGTTTCAGTAAGGCTAGGAGGATACTGGTCCAATCTTGCATATTTTTCGGGTCTGCTTGGCAAGCAGATATGTTCCTGAGCATTGGAGGCAAGTAAATGTTGTCTTTATACCCAATTACGATCGTGCTGCATACACCTTTTAGACCTATCGGCCTAATACCTCTCATGCTGAAAACACTGGAGAGGTTGATTGATTGATATGTTAGAGAAAAGGTAGGGCTTGGGCATCCTTTGTACAACAATCAGCATGCGTTCCAATGTGGGAAGTCAACAGAAAGTGTCTTACACCAACTGGTGACCCAGGTTGAAAAAGGAACTGGATAATTGCATGATCGCTCTGGGCACTTTTCTGGACATACAGGGAGCTTTCGACAGCACTCATGTAGAATCAATGTGTAGAGCTGTAATAAATTATGGAATAGAGCCAATTATAACTCACTGGCTTGGGGCCATACTACGCAACCATCCAGTAGAGGCCTCATGGAAGGATAATGTGGGGAAAATGGTCGTCGATAGGGGATGTCCACAAGGGGCGTCCTTTCGCTCACATTGTGATACTCAGTAATCGACGAACTACTAAACGGTGAGGGAATATTAGCGTCCTCAGAGACCTAATGCAAAGAGCCCTGAATAAGGCACAGGGCTGGTGCAACGATCACGGACTTACAGTGAATCCTGCCAAGGCTGAGGTAGTTGTTTTCACCAAGAGTAGAGGCATAAGACCTGAGGGTCTGCACCTTGGAGAAGTGCCACTTCTAGTGGTTGGATAAGTGAAATATCTGGGATTGATCCTGGATAAGATACGAACTTGGAAAGCTCACCTTGATAGTCGCCTAAGCAAGGTGACTAAGACGTACTGGACCTGTAGGAGAGCCGTCGGTCCGAAACGGGGACTAATGCCTAAGACTATCTTGTGGTTCTACAAAGTGATCTTGCTGCCTATGCTCACATATGCGGCTCTGGTCTGGTAGCCGAGAGCAGCCTTAGTCACGGCTAGATCGCAACTGGGACGCTACAGGGCTTGCTGCCGAATGTCGGGAACGGCTTGCGAAACGTAGTGTGGCTAGAATGGATTCCGGCTCACTCTGGTTTTGTAGGTATTAAAAGGGCGAACGTACTGGCTGTGGAGGGGGCAGCAGCTGCCTTCAGCGGCACGGGCCCAACCTTGGCCCTTAAAAAATAAGCAATCAATAAGGAGGCGAGGAATTAGTTAGGAAACCAACATCTCGCTCGTTGGAACGCTCTAGATGGTCTAACGCAGTCCGAACTCCTAGTGAGGGGCTGGACTGATGGACATGCCAGTGCAGCTATATAACCCCCAAGGAGTAGGTTAGAAAATATAGCAGGACTCTTAACAGGGCACTGTTGTGTCAGAAAACACTTCCATGACTTAGGTTTAGAGGAAAATCCCATATGTAGAGATTGCGGCTTGGCTGACGAAACGTCGGTCTATGTTCCCCTAGGGTATCCACATTGGGCTGTATTCGGAGTCCCTGTTATGGCCCCTGAGGACAGATGCAGGCATCCACTGAAGAGGATTGAGTCGTTCTTCATCGAAGGACTTGGCTTCATGCATGCATGAGCAGCAGAAATGGCACTATGGGCCCGCCAGTGGCCTCAATACCGGAACCTTGATTTGAGCTTTCTTGGCCGAAGTTCGCCTGAATCTATCAGTAGTAGTGGTAGTAGTACTCCGGCGAAACTAAATTTTAAGTCTGATATGCTTCCGGGCTTGCCAAGGTTATAAACATTTAAACCTTCGTTCTATCATCAGTAACCATTGACTTAACTTCAAAGAGATGATTAACTATTTCTAAATATGACTCGAACTCTCCCTTTGGACCTATGAAATGTTCTATACTTCCAATCATAGCTACACGATCGTTCACTCCTTGAACGATAAACCTTTAAACCCCTAACAACTTGGTCGTAGTTTGCCCCAAGACACATAAAAACAGTAAGTTACCATCTCGTTGCCAATTAATAAGATCGTAAATGAAACTTAGTGGTTCTAGCAACACTTCACTGTCTATTAATGCTTTAGGTTTGAAAATACATTCGATTACATCCGCAAAACATACCAACCCCCTGGTTACCTACTTAATAGTTCTCCCGTAAGTCTGTACTGAATTGTCAAAGCTAATCGGGGTGTACTTTGTAATTCACACTAATATTAGAAACATAAAAATATGGAGGGATGAAAAGATGCCGGAAGAGTGAAGGATGTGTCAAAGAGTAACAATTCTTCTTCTTATAGTGCCTATCCGCTCGGGATGTTGGCTATCGTATTGGATATTCGAGCTTTGTTAACAGCAGCTCGGAATAGTTGAGTGGTTGATTTCTTGAACCATGTTCTTAAATTTTTCAACCACGATATTCTCCTTCTTCCCACTCCTCTAGCTCCCCATACCTTGCCTTGGAGAATCTTCTGTAAAAGGGTATACCGGCTCTCATTACGCATTATATGTCCAAGATATTGTAGCTTTCAGGTCTTGACTGTGTTTAGGACATATTTTCCTTTCCCATCCTTCTCATTACTCCCATGTTGGTTATTTTCTCTGTCCAAGGTATTCGTTGGATTCTTCGGTACAGCCACATTTCAAATACATCAAGTTTTTTTTGGGAGGCCTCCGTAAGCGTCCATGATTCGACCCCATTGAAAAGGGTCGAAAACACGTAACATCGCAGTAGACGAATTTTCGTTGACAGCTGTAAGTCGCGACTGGTGAAGACTTTCTTCATCCTGATGAATGCTGTTCTGGCTTTTTACGCGTTATGATCTCCACAAAATGGTCCTAGTCATCATTTATGTTCGTGCCCAAGTGAGCGTATTTGTTTACTCTTTCTAAAGAAGTTCCGTCCACCAACAAAATACCACGGGTGTTTTGGTTCTTTCTGATTATCATGAACTCTGTCTTGTTGGTGTTTATTTCCAAACCATATTGTCGGCTGTATGTTGTAACACTGTCCATTAGGAGTTGTAAGGAAGCTAGGTTGTCCACAAAAATAACGGTATCATCTGCATACCATATATTATTCAGTCATTCTCCGTTCAGCATGATTCCAGCTTCAATGTCTTGCAGGGCTTCCCTGAAAATGCATTCCGAGTACAGGTTGAAAATTACAGGAGATAGTATGCATCCCTGTCTTACACAACGTTATATTTGTATCTCTTCTGTTGTCTCTTTGTCTGCTCTGACACAAGCCCTCTGATTCCAATAGAGATTTCTGATGATTTTGAGGTCTTTCCCGTCCAGGCCAGCTTTTTGCAGAACTTCCATCATTTTCGTGTGGCGTACTTGATCAAACGTCTTCCTATAGTCTATAAAACATGCGTAGACATCGCAGTCGACATCTCTGCATCGCTGAAACAACATCTGCACCGAAAATAGAGCTTCCCTAGTCCCCACAGCACTTCTAAATCCGAATTGAGTCTCAGACATCTGTTCCTCACATAGTTTAAATATCCTATTGTGAATTATCTTCTGGAAACGCTTTAGCAGATGACTCATTAAGCTTATTGTTCGAATCTCGCTACATTTCCTAGCATTAGGCTTCTTGTGGAGAGTAATTAATTCAGACTTCAGCCATTCCGTGGGTATGACACCCGTATTATAGATCACATCGAACACTTTTGAAAGCCACTTTAGACTCTTCCCTTCGATCAGCTTCAATATTTCAGCAAAAATCCCGTCGGGGCCCAAGTCCTTTTGATCTTTTGCATTTTTAAAGGCTGCCTGCACTTCTACCTCTAAGATTGGGGGACCATCTGTTTCTTCGATATTGGGTGGCACCATTCTCACGTCATCAAACAGGTTTGCTCAATTTCCGACTTCTCTACTATGACTTGACCTTGGTTATCCGCAAGTACATTAACTGTTCTTCTCTTCACTGTTCGCGCCATTTCCTTTACCTTCTTGTGCATATAAAAGTTATCACATTTAGCTTGACATTGTTCCATTACCATACATTTTTCAAATTTCTCTCCTTCTTTGGCTGTTCTTATTTTCGCCCTTACTTCATTTTGTATGTTCATGTATTCTCTTTTATTATTTTCATACAATCTCTTCTTTTCCATCAGTTCTAAGATCTCATCCGTCATCCAAGATTTCTTTATCTTTGTTAGGCTTTAAGTATTTTTCCATCACTTTATGTACACTTTATTGAAGCATTTTAAGGTCTTTTTCTACATCTCCATCGTTTTCCTGTTCTTCCGTCTCTGTCACGAGTTCGCTTTTTACCAAATTGCTTATGGCTGTGTCTTTCAGTTTTTTGTAGTCGTATCTCCCTACGCATTTTTTCTCTACCTTCTTCAACCTGATTCCCATCCTTCCTATCAGCGGATTATGATCCGACTGTACATCTGCTCCTGGATAGGTTTTTATGTTTTTGATGCTGTTTCTAAATCTCTTATTGATGAGTACAAAGTCTATCTGATTCCGAGTTTTCCTATCATTGCGATTTCCACGTGTACAATCTTCTAGGATGTTGTTGGAAGAATGTATTGGTAACAATCAGATCATGTTCCGCTACGAATGCACTTAGAGTGTCACCACGTTCGTTTCTCTCGCCTACTCCAAAGTCTCCAATGTGTTCCTCAGTTCTACCTTTCCCAAGCTTGGCATTGAAATCACCTATAATGATGTTTATATCATGCTGTGCCAAGGTTTTGATTATATCTGATTTTTGCTTGTAGAACTGGTCTACGTCCTCGTTGCTGTAGTCTGTAGTAGGAGCATAAATTTGGTTTAGATTAACATTGGCAGGTCTTGCATTAATTTGTAGAAGAGCTATCCTTTCTAATATTGGCACAAAGTTGGTACCACACGTTGCAATTTTTTTGCGCAGTGTAAATCCAACTCTTTATTGAAAAATGTTGTTTGCTGTTCCAGAGTAATATACAGAATATTCCTCCCCGTTGCCATTAGCTCCCGTCCCCGGCCCTCTCATCTCACTAATGCCTAAAATCTGCACTTTAAGTCTTTTCATCTCTTGAATTGTGTTTTGCAGTTTTCGAGGCTGTGATAGTGTTCACACATTCCATGTACCAAATATCAAGGTCTCCAACTTTACCTTTCTGTACCATATCCGGACATTTAAAATTTTGTCTTGATCATAGCCATCTTGATAATACTAGAGAAAACTCTAATGCTTCTTTAATGTGTTGGGTTCCCATTTGCCTACCACATCCTTATGCCGTTGATCATTTTCTGATTCCTTCGCCTTCGGAGCCGATTTCTCAACTCCAGGACAAAAGAGTGCCCTGCCACTTACTAGCTCCTCCACCCGAAGCTGTTGGCCAGTAAGTGTGGGATTGCTTATCCCGGCAATCGTTCGGTCGTTAGACCCTCGTTGGTTATCTAGCAGAGTGGACCACGCGCGGGCGAGGTTGACATTTGGGCTGGTATTATTATTATCTGGTATTATTATTATCTCTACCTTCACCCCTTCCACCAAATAGTAACAATACCTACATAAAGAAGGGGATCAACGGAACGGCACAAATTATAGAGGGCTTACATTACTTAACACGACATTCTGTCTACGCTCATCCAAAAAAGACTAGCAAGGAGAATACACACAATATTAGGGCCATAACAATACTTTAATAAAGGTAAATCAACCATAGACGCAGTTCATATGCCAATAATGGAGTAAACCTACGAACATCAAATCGGAACAGGGATGCTATTTATAGATTTCGAACAAGCCTTTGTCTCAATGAATGGACTACAGCAAATGAGACCACTTAAAATTATGGAAATCAACAAAAAATTGAGAAAGTTAGTCTGGATGACTATAGAACAATCAACTGTAAAACACACAAAAAGGTTAAAGGGATGGACTTGAAATTAACAAAAGCGTCAGACAGGTAGATTCTCTGCCAACATAAGACCAACGGGTGGACAATTGATAGCACATGCGGACGTAATGTCTTAGTGATGGTAGCAGCAGAGAGATTATGGAAAAAAATATTCAAAGAAATTGTAGAAGAAGGTAAAAAATGGGCCTAAAAATAAATGAAATAAAAATAATGACCGTAAACAAACACCTAATGAAAATTAATACCAGAATTGGCGAGTTTAAATTTGAAGAAGGTAATAAAATATCTAGGAGTGGCAATAACCAACGATAGGGTTAAAGATATGGAAATTGAAGAAAAATAATGGCGGCAAACAGGGTATTCCCGGCAAATTGAAAGCTATTAAGAAGGAAATATCTAGGCAAAATCACCAAGATGAAAATTTATAAAACAATAATCATACCAACAATATCATATGGAGCTGGAATTATGATAATGATCAAGAAGCAACAAGAAGACCTAAGAATTTTTTACCAAAAATAATAAGATCCATACTAGGACCCCAGAAAATAGCGGAAAATAAATTTAGAAAAAGAACAAATGAAGAACTGAAAAAGGAAATCATTAGTGTAAAAAAAGATCAGATATTAAAATAAGTGTGACATGTTTGGAGAGTAGGTTCAAATAACACAATTTATGCAATAACTGAGTGGAAATCAAATAACAAAAGAAAAAGAGGGAGGCCAAAATCAACGTGGCTACAAGAAGTTACACCTGACATAAACAGTCTAGGAATCCAAAACTGGAAACAGTGGAGGAACATAACAAGATTGATTTGAAAACTTAGTAATGGGATCCGATCCCCACCCCACCCCAAAAAAAGAAAGAATAGGGATAAAAAGCCAGATATATTGGCAATTTACACTGAATACCAAACTTGATATACGAATGGAATTTTTAATTTTCCTACAAACAATATCAGAGTGATATACAGTGTAGCACAGAGGTTATAAATTGTAGTACATATTCTGATGCCAAAAACCCACCTTGGTACAAATGTACATACAAAGTTATAGCCCGGTGAAGTTATCAAATGTAATGATTTGTTTCGATCCTTACTTTGTGGAATCTACTCATATAAATGTTTTAAATAAAACTTACTGTTTATAGTTAACTCCACAATATATTGAAAAATTTTTAAAAATTCTAAAAAATTTGATAGTAACCTACCTTGTGATTTACTCAATATATGTTAATAGAAAAAAGAAGATATGATAGTACAAATATTAAAGCTTAGATATTATTAGCCCTATAGGGATATTCTGGATACCATTTTTCCCAATTGAGATCAGTATAACTGTTCAATGATATCGAAAACCAGGCAAACTATATCTGCTGATCTTTGCAATTATCACTTAAGAAGACAGTTTAAAAGTAATTTTGATAGAGAGATTAACACAATTAAACAAATAGCAACGTCCAACGGTTACCCATTACATATGATAAATAAACTGATTAATAAAAAAGAGGAAAAAGTGGCATTACAACTAATATTTCCTAAACAAACTAAAGAAATATAAACTTATAAAACCATTACATATGCAGCAAATATTTCTAATAATATTTCGAAGACAATATCTTTAGCAACAATTATAACGATTTCTTTTAAAACAGAAAGTAACATAAGTTCAAAATTGTTAAATGTAAAAACAAAAATATCACCATTAAAGAAAACTGGTATATATAAACTTAAATGTCCGGAATGTAATGCTGTCTATTTGGGTCAGACCCTTAGAAATTTTGTGCTCCGATACAGTGAACACTTACGAGCATACTGATGAAAACAACCAGTTGAATCCCAATACGCCAGACATCTACTTGACACCAATCATTCATTGGCACCTAGCACAGAACTAGAAGTACTACATATTTGTGATAAGAAACAAGAATTGGATTTCCTTGAAGAATTGGAAATTGGAAGACACTTAAGAAACCCACAATATGAAGTCGTCAATGAACAGATACATCTAGGTAGTTCTCCACTTAAGTGATAATTGTAAAGATCAGCAGATATAGTTTTCCTGGTTTTCTATATCATTGCACAGTTATACTGATCTTAATTGGGAAAAATGATATCCAGGATATCCCCATAGGACTAATAATATCTAAGGTTTGATATTTGTAATATCATATCTTCTTTTATCTTTTAACATATAGTAAGTCAATCACAAGGTAGGTCACTTCTTGGACTAGCCAAAAATAATTAAATATCAGGTAGGCATCAAATGAAATGTAGATTCTGTCATTCTGACGCTGATATTTAGGTAATATCGAAACGATTGTCAATTTTTTAGAATTTTTAACATTTTTTCAATATATTGTGGAGTTAACTAGAAACAGTAAGTTTCATTTAAAACACTGTTATCAAATGTAGCTACTACCCTTGTACTGCTTATAGGGGTTTCGTTGATTGCGTCTAAAATCTCATTTTGAGCATCTACTTTTGGGCGACCACTATAACAAGCAAGTTGCGATTATAATATATCTGTCAATGTTATTGTTTCATGTTTCATTGATTAAATGGTACCTCAGTTGTTGTTAATATTATATTGATTATTAATCCGTTGAATCAAAATTGTTAATTAATTTTTGCTTTATAAACTAATGCTAATAAATGCTGTTCAAATCTATCAATTTGTGGGTCGTTGTGATTGAAAAGCAGATCTGAATTTAAAATCAAGTTTTAATCTGTTATACGTTAGGGTTCGGCATGACAGTCCGGTTTTTATGAAAGAAGCGGTCGCTTTAGATGTCACCAAATACGATTGGAATCCAAGAGGGGTTCTATGGTAATGGGGATATAGAATTCGGGGATGTTTTCTAAGCTTTACCTACCGACAGTAAAATTTAATTCTATTGTTTCCTTTTTTGATACATACGTTCTTTCAAATGTGGATTGATCTTGAAGGTCAGGGCTGTACGCTGTACGAGAGAAATTTTATAAACTTGAGAAGTATTTGTTGTGAAATTTAAAGTGTTAGCAAAAAATCAATTGAAATTTACATAATTCATAGATTAAAAGATAGCGTTTATTAAATTTTGGTCTAGATCGTATATTTTAACTGAAAAATATTAGTGTAAAATAGTAAAAAATGTCAAATTTTGCATGTGGGCGTGTGTCAGATGGAAGTTTTTTGATTAAACTAGATTTAAGTCAGTAGGATAAGTAGGTTATACATGGTTTATCAGTGTGTGATAAACAAACTTGCTTCTTGGCGAGAGTATCGAAGGTAAAACGTAGGTGTAATTGTTTAGTATTGTGTCCAGAAAAAAGACGAGAACATTAAACTTTGAGCAATTGTTGTTGTTCGTTCTGCTATTCGTTACGTTGTTGTTTGCTAAATTGTTACTTAGGGAAGAGTGGACATTTTCTGATGTCTCTGCTCTACGAATTTTCTTGTCAATCGCAACGCAAAAATCATCACTGAATTTTCGGGTGTCTTGTCTCAAATTTATTGAAGACAAAATTGTGGATCGACTCTTATTCAACATCTGCCTAAATATTTTGAAGTTTAACCCTAGAGTACTAATATGATTTGATTATTCCGTAATACTAATACGTCGTAAAATTTACGACTTTGGATTAAAACACATTTTAAAAAAATCAAAATATATTTTCCAACAGAAATAATAGGTTTTTCATCTTAAACTAATCAAATAAATGGATATGGTTTGAAAAAAAATGAATTATGCCGAAGAAAATGGACATTCTGGGCAACAATTTCTGTTGTGCTGTCCGCAGATTGCTCGTTTACACTGTACACAAAAGTTTGTTGTCATTCTTCTCAGACGGCTAGGGCAGAAGGAGCACACTGTCCGCTTCTTTGCCATAGGGTTATCTGGTTCAGGAACAGGCTGTATGTTTAGAATTTCGTTTATGTCCTGTCGAATATTGCGACGTAAATTGGGGTTGTTCAATCTTTGGCGCATCCATGGCTCAGCAAGGCTTTTGCCCAAATTTAACATGAACTGGAAGCGGGAAGCAGGCTTCGTATTAGCTTTGTGAGAATTATGGCAGTATACTACAAATGAATTGATGGTAGCTATGTTAATCATTCCATAAAAAACACACATAGGCCATCTCCGGGTTTTTCTGGAGCAGGTCATATTACTGCATAGTTGATCAAAAGTATCTACACCTGACTTGGTTTCATTATAATTTATAATTATATCAGGTTTTCCATTTTCGGAAATGCTTGCACCTTCATGCAGAGTGGAAAGTAACAACACTATTTTATTAGGTTTTGGTGCATATGAAACTAATGTCTTTTTCCTATCAAAGCAAAACATTGATGTGCCTCGTTGCCTATTTTTCAATAGTTCTGGTGGTATTTCTTTTTTATTTTTTCTCAGAGTTCCTATAATTGTTAGTTTGTACGGCAACTCCAAAAGTTCATCCGCCAAAGAAACTGACGTAAACCAGTTGTCCATGGTAATGTTACGGTTACTACCATGAACCGATTTTGTTAACTCTTTCACATAAAAATTTGCAAGAGGTAGTCCTCCAGTATCAGTGCTCTTTCCTAGATATGGACTAGCATCTATCATATATTTGGAGGATGTGTCGCATAACATAATAATCTTTATACCGTACTTCGACGGTTTGTTAGGTATGTACATACGAAATGGACACCTTCCTCTAAATCCTAAGAGCTGTTCATCGATGGTGAGATAAGATTATGGAATATAGGAACTTCTGCATACATCTATTAGCATATTCCATATGTCACGAATAGGAGCGAATGAGTCGGTTTTTCTCCTTTCCTCCCTCGAAGTTTTATCGTCAAACCTGAGACAGTTTACTAAAAACGTAAAACGTTCTCTACTCATACAGGCGCGATAGAAAGATCCCGATGTGGTCCCTTCAAACATATGTCTAGCATTTAGATGATTGTCTTTTTTGGCGGCAGAAAAAACTAGTATTCCCAGGAAGGCTAATAACTCATCTTTGCAAAGTTTTGATACCGTAGCAGAATTTGCAGCGTATTTAGAAGACTGCCTAACAATCTCTTCATTGGTGTGAAGAATAACTATGTCAAGAATGTTGTCGTGAAAGAAGTGCAGAAAGTGGTCCTTTATTGAAGAACAGTTACGAGATTCTCCTTTGCAACCAGATATAAAATGAACAATATTCCTAGAGCTGACTCTCTTTGACAAGACTGGCTGTTTAGATGACCACTTATGACCATTCTTACCTTTTATATTTATTTGTTTAGGAAAAACTATATTTGGATCCCTTCGACCCTGGCTTCGACATAGGCTGGCTAAAGGTTCATCGTCATCCGATGATTCTTGATCATATGACAAGAGAGCTTCTTCTGGACGTTCCTCTGCTAATTCTGGATTTTTTTTCTCGATGGCATGGTTGGTTGGTTGGTTATATTCTTCTGAGCTGTCAGAATGTACCGAATCCTCTTCTAAATAATCTTCCTCCCAGTCACTTCCACTGTCCTCGTACGGTTCATTATAATCATCTTCTCCATTCATAATCTTTTCCATTTCTTGTTGCAACTGCGACGCAGTAAGTGGTTTATTTGCCATTTCTCAGTTTCTGAAATTAATAAATAAATAAATCTTAGCTTTATACTTTGAAATTTGCATTTTGTTTCTACAAATTATGAAATATTATTAGTCTACTTACACAATAAATCGAGTATTCAGCATAAAATAAAGAAAAACATTCACAGTAATCTTATCGCTAATACTATCACTAACACTAAAGCGTCGTAATATTTACGACGCGATGCGTAATTTCTGCACTTCCGCTAAAAATCCGACTGACGTGGACTTACCAACGTTTAGCAGAGTACTAAAGAGGAAGCTACTGGGAGACCCAAATCTGCAAGATTTTCCGTTGTTGCCAAATTTCGGGAAAAATAATTTGGCGTCGTAAATTTTACGAGTATTAGTACTCTAGGGTTAAAGAGCAGGTCTGGTATAAAACGGAATATTGGAGAATTTGACATATATATATATATATATATATATATATATATATATATATATTATTATATTTTATATTTATAAGAGGAATTTTTTTTATTGTTTTGTATATATTAATAAAGAATTATGTGTTTTCTTGAATGTTATTTATAATAAAATTATACCTTGTATAAATTTATGTTGAGACGCCTATGTTATTGTTCATATTCCTGTTTTTAATAGAGGGTATAGAAACAAAAATGAACACTATAATTATATATTGTCAAAACTACGTTGGAAATTGGAAAAGAAATACATGTATTAATATAAACAAATTTAAAATCAAAATAGTGGAACAAACAACTAAAATCTGATAATTCAACAAATAGGTACCTTAGCGCAAATTTATATTGTTTGAAATGGCCAAAATTCGAAATTTCAAATTGGTTAACACTAACTTTTCACTAACAATGATGTCTTCTGGCACCGACGATCACCAATATCCAATACCACCACCTCTCATATTAATATGTCAACTGCATTCACTCAACCTGAACTCCAGCTTGACAAAACTTCTCCAGGTAAGTCTTGAAATTCTTCACCGTGTCCCGTTTAACATTTCAATTAGCTTCTAAATCTTCTCAACATACTTCTTCAACTTTATTTAACTTTTACTGTTAATTTTCTTGAGTTTTATGAGAATTTTATTTTACTACGTCCTCTCTCCAAAATATCATATATCATCCCTATCATTTTTCAAAATAAACAACCCTCATTTCTCCTGTCCGTTGCCATGGACAAAACTCATCATCTCACTAGATTTTTTTAACAATAATTTAGAAATCAGAGGTTTTCATTTAATTTCATATTTTTCTTAACTATTTGATGATATTTAATGCTTTGTTTATTTCCAAAATAATTTAATTTATCTATTTAAAACTCTACTTTTCCAAAAATATCCCTAATTATCCCTATTTATAAAAAAAAACCTCTGATTGTATAAAACTATTCCATTCTAAATGAAACAAATCTACAGTCTGATTACTCTGAAATACATATGCAATCCTTTTCCAATTATATTAGAATTGTTCCACAATTAGTGTTCATTATAAACGCGGACTGAAATTTCTATTTACTAAATTTCTTTATATGTTATTTTACATCCTCGCTTTATACGCTTGTCAGAATTATATAGTTCTATGACAATGAATCCTGTCGCGCACAACGAAATCTGTCGCTGATGTTTTATGTTTTGAAATTATTTTGACATTCCAATCTTGTTGACAGTTCTCAGTGTCATTATAATAGTAAACATCTAAAATAATGAATTTGCTACTAATTCTTATTAAACATGATGTATTATAATAATATAAATACATTTATTTATTCTTTTAGGGGTTTAGATACTTTTAATGACGTAGATGCCAAATTTACAAATTATTATATTGTTCAAAGATTATTTTAGGAAGCACTGACAATGGTGAGTGTTTTGAATATTATTTTAGCATCTCTATATTTACATTAAACAAACGATATCATAGGTACATATTCAATATATAACTAACTTTAATTTCATTCATATCATGAAAAACAAATAATTCCCTATGTTTTGGCAACTTACAACCAAATTCACGCTTGAAAACCTCACACTCCAACACCTTCAAACCCTTATAGATGTTGTGATGAGTTCAATATATATATATATATATATATATATATATATATATATATATATACATATATATATAACAACAAATATATTCATGGGTAATTCACGCAAAATAAAGGGCTGCTGAAATAGAGTGGTAACCCTTTATTTTGTGTGAATTACCCATGAATATATTTGTTGTTGTTATTAACATATCACGCGATATTCCTACATCTACTTTGTTATATATATATATATATATATATATATATATATATATATATATATATATATATATATATATATTCATATATATGTATACATTCACGGCGTGAAGTGGCATCCGCCCATGTTAAAATCGTGGTAGCTGTTGCGTCCGCGGCACTATGACATCCGATATACGGACGTCACAGTGCATCGGGCTCCAAAATATCGCAAACGGTTCAGTGAATAATTGCTGATGAAATAAGCAGGACGTCACTTTGGTCGTTTTTTGTATAAACCTATACACCAAGGTTCACAGGTTCTCCGTACGCGCCGTTATAGTAGCACACTTATATATTTATTATACATCTGACGCACAAAGTGGCATCCGTCAGTATACATATCGAAGAACAGTATAGTTTGGCGTCTGTATATGTATTTTTCTTGCATAGTGGCATCCTGGCAGTGTTGCCGATCTCACTTTTGGTTATAGAAAGCTTTTAACATTGAATGTGATGATTTACATCTGTTTTAATTCATTGATATCATTGTTGACAGTGCGGAGGATGAAATTTATTGCAGAATATATACCGTTATTAATAGAAAAATTATATTTTCGTTCTACAATTCACTTAAATTTGATTTTGAGGCAAAATAAAACACTACTGGCGATAAAAATGAATAATGCCGGCGATAAAACAAACTAAAGGATTCTGAATTTCCGTAAATAAGGGGAAAATGAATGGAATTTTCCAACGTAAACCACGAGATGAAGTAAAATTACTCCTAAATTTTCAGGTTAATTTTCGAATGGGTATATTTTTCTACTTCACTATAGCACAAGTAGTATTTTTGTGAAAATTCCGACAACCTAAATGCAATCAGATTACTAGGTAGATTGTTAGTAGTTGACCTAGAATATTGAATTTCACAAAAATTTCGGAGACGTTGAAACTCTCCCTGGCATATACAGGATGTATCAATGATAACTGTATGGACGATAACTGCATCCTTATTTGATCTAAGGCAAAAAATGTCTTAAATAAAAGTTGTAGAGAGCAATAAAAGCTATGTATACACTAGAGTTTTTTTCTCGGCACCGTAGCGGTTGGGTCTGTTCATTACTACACCACCGGTTCCTAACAGTGCAGAGCAAAAATGAAAGCTATGTTCCATTATATAGGGAGTCTTATAAATGCAAAACCTAAATATGTACTAATGGTTCTACTGGTGTGATGTCTGTATACAGTGTGTCCTAGACCAACATACAATTAATCTTACAGAGTGAACTAGACCTCAAAATAAGGCAATTGAAATCAACTTTCCGTTATATGCTCCATTGAGCCGTCTGAGTTTGATGATTTTTTTTTTGATACTCTTGAATAATTCTAAGCCCGTGAAAAGTTAGGCTCTAAATGTTGAAGAAAAACTTTGGAACAGACGTTCAAAAAGAAAAGTGTGAACACGAAATGTTTAATAAAGTCTTGAATTCACTAGAATTGCTAGACTTAGGTGTAACGGTAATGAAGATCATATCAAAAATAAGGAATGTGTAGAGATAATGAAGTAGTGAGGAATCCATCATGACTGTGTACAAGTTTTCTGATCAGTATCATAATTAAAGCTCTTCCTATTGTGCGTTTTAGATAGAATAGACATCAAAAAATATTTAATGGAACTCATACAAATGTTCGTACAAAAAATAAACAGTACATATTCCAATTAAACATATTTTCTTTTTATATATAGTTTGCCAACGAAATTACTAGCCAGCCCGCTATTTTGTTTTTAAATGGGCGGTCGATATGAAATTTGGTTGATTTGTATAGGTACCTGGAATAATTATTTCAGGTATTTAAGCATCTGACTGTCATTTCCGGTTCAATCGGAAACTTAACGAACTTCGTCATTACGAAAGGAGCTCCCTAAATGTTGATGACGTCAAATATTTATTTCAAGGGGAAGCCCATCTACTAAACCCCATATTCAAAACCTTCCAAAGTGTTCTGGGTCTAAAGTTGCTATTTTCAGAGGTATTATGACGACATTTTCAATGTAGGGATTTTGATTAATATGATGATGAGAATTAATGTCTGCATGAGAATCATTTATAACGTTGATTGTTTCTGAATATGGGACTTAGGTTATTCTCAAAACCAGCGTCTGAATATAAAATTTTACAGCATTAGAATCGAAAGGAATGTTTTTAGTACTGGAACATACAAGGGCACCGAAATAACAATGCAATATATTTAGGATTTCTGTTATATTAGTTTATTTTATTTCAAACTGATGAAATGTGCAACTCATTTGACATTTCTTGGAACCATCATAGCTAAAAATAGAGTATGAAGAGTATACATGTTTGAAGTTTTCAATAATCCAAATATAGAAAAATCTTTAGGTTATTCTATTTAAAAATAACGAACTTCATTGAATTCCCATTTGAACCGTAAATTATAGTCAGATGTTTGAATACCTAAAATATGAATCTTTATGTCAAAATTCATAAATTCAACATGATAGCTCCCAAATGGCGAACGAGATTTGTAATTATTGTCCAATTGTGGGTTGAGGTTCGACTTTAGCCGGAGATTGTCAAAATTCAATATCGCGGTTCCACGATGGCAAACCAGTTAATCATAATATTAGCTCAGAACTCAAGGAAAAATGATTTTATAATAATGAAGCTGTATCACAATGCATATATTAACGAGTAGACTAAAAAGTATAAAATAAAATCATAAAAAAACTTTTTAATGACAAACTTTTATTCAAATGCGCTAGAAAGTAAAAAATAATTTCTTTAGATGTATAACGTGGATTATTCTGTAGGTTAATTACATATTGAAAAGCTTTTGTATTCGAACTGAAAAATCTTGGGGCATGCTCTATGTGAAAAAAATTATATAAAAAGTATCGTATAAATTTTGCCACCCTCAAGTTTTTATTTTCAAATACGAATCTAATTTTTAATTGCATTGATCAAATTCCAAGAGTCATGTTTCATATTGGCGTAGTATTTACATCTGAACTACAGAGTGTTTTGGAAATATTGAACTTGAATCAAATAAATGACCTCTGAAATAAACAACCCCATTTAACTATCCCTATATCTCTTACCATTACCATGATCCCGATGCATAGACTCGAATTTGAATAGCATTGTATAAGAAGTGTGGATAGTGACATTGTCCGTACGAGTGCAGGAAATACAATTTATAACGAGTTATGTACTCTATTTTTCCTAAGACCATAAATATACAAATTGTGTGAATTATGAGTGTTAAAATATGAATTCTGAATATATAATCATTATCATGCAGACTAACAGAACGCAAAAGTGATTTTTCGTTAGTCCGCATTCGGTCTTCTTCTCCTAATTATACATTAATTTAATTCTGATGACTTCTCTCAACGTTGTTTAATTTTAATTTTGTTTGACGTTTGCAAATTATGTAAATTTTCCTGATTTTAATAAAATTTTCCTACAGTATATTTCCCATATTACCTACTGACTCATCTTGGATTCTGCTGGATGCCACTAGTATGTGATAGCTTTCCTATTATAATAGATATCATGTGATTGATATATACATTTAGGACCAGAAGATAGCTCAGTGTGCCGTAACTAGTTACTCCTGTAACCTGTAATAATATATGCTGTAGTACGTATTTTGCGTTTTACATACTGCTATTTGCCTATATAATACATTGGACATGGATAGTCTTTTTTATTAACTTTAATGTAAGTTATAATCTCTGATAAACTACAAATATAAATTGAAAATCCTTTTAGATATGTTTGGTTGTGGTAAAAATAAGAAGTTAATTACTCATCAGTAGTTTGTTTGCTTGCAGAGCTGATTTCAAGTTTTATTTCGTTGCTATAGATGTTAAGTAGTTCTAAATATGATAAAAGAGTATATAAAATGAGTAAGGTATCTCTCTCACTTGTAATAAAGGATGTGAATGTACAATTATAGGTACTTACAAAGATATTTTCACGTCCTTCTCCACTGCACAAAAACCAAGTTTCTAGCAAAGGAACTCGCACCATTATAGAATCAATCTTCGGTAAGTTACAACTATTTCTTTTGATGGATCCAGTCTCCGTTGTGATAAAAGTTGTAAAAGATTACCGTTGTTCTATCAAATTATCAAGAAAAATAGTTCATATTTATAACCGGGTTATGAGAAATACGTTTAATTTAAAACGAATAATAAGGTTTTTAGAATGTTATTTTAGGTTTCTAAAAACTGTCTTTTATGTATAAAATATAGCTTCACATGGATTTATATCAACAGTCAACATCCCTATTAATAGAATATATATTTCATTCTCCTCTCTCAAAAGAAAAAGAAATACATATTCTGTTCTATATACATATTGTGTATATAGGGGGATGCCACAGTGCTACAAATCTATACGGATGCCACTTCAACCGCTATCGCGATATATATATATATATATATATATATATATATATATATATATATATATATAAACAGCGAGAAGAAAACGGAAAACGTGTACTCTTAACGGAAAATTTTCAAGCTTCTCAGGAAGATTGTCCTCATCATCAGGAATACTGAAATGGAAAAACAGCATTAAGATACTGTAGTTGATAAGTAATATATAATATAGAAGAAATCGCAACAGGTGCGAACTTACCTCCGAATTGAGGTTAGGATCCATTATGTTATATAAAAATAAACTACGGACATTCAAGTATGAAACAGTTCACTAAAAAAGGTTTAAAATAGCACAATCACAATCAGATGACTAAAAAAGCCAACATCTAACACCATTTTGCAGACAAACGAAACACGAGTGCTTTTTTATTGTCAAAAGCCGGCAGGAAAATGATATCAAATTCTTCTGATTTGGAGGGATTGAATTGACAGGCAATGATGCCAACCAATAGTTGAGTGGATGAACGTGACAACTAGTACCATAAGAGAATGGTCTCCGTTGTGAAAGTTCATATTAAGGATGGAAAAGAAGAATGCAGAGGGGTTAAGAAATTGCATTCATAAGAAAGAAGAAGAGGAAATTGATGTATCCCAATGGTAAGAGTTTTGTATAACAACAAAACATATACCTTGGAGGACAAAGTTAAAACACAACACCAGCCAAAAAAGACAAAATCAAAAGCAATTAAGTAATAATAATACTGTAATATAGTAATTATTAAAGTAAAAATAATAATAATTATGTAATATATATATGTATTCTGAAAATGTGATAATGGGTGCATCTACCAACACCAATGCACCCAAAATAAAAGATGTTTTTAGAGATATGTTAGTTATCCGCAAAAAGGGTAGTGTCAATTGAGGGAATGTGATTGTCATTAGTGGAGAGAAGGTTATAGTTGTAATCTAGGGATAACAAAAAGGAATAAATCTCACTCAAGTGGTCTGTGTCAGTCTTTTTGTTAATTACATTGTTAGATTGTGAAATAAAAGCCATTTCTAGAAATGATCTCTTAATTTTGTTAGACTCTGTCGCCAATACCCTTACAGCCCCAAAATTCATACGATGGTCAAGATAATGAACATGGTTTGCTAAAGCGCAACGCTCCGGATGTAATCCACAATCACTCTTATGTGAAACAATACAGTTAGAAAGTGATCTTAAAGTCTGTCCAATATACTGTTTATCACAGTCCCCACATGGAACGCTGTACACAACATTGGTAAGAGAGGTCAACGGACTTTTAGCTTTAACTCTAGTAAAAATTGATCTAATTGTTAGAGCAGTTTTGTTAGCAATCTTGAAATTACCATATGCCCGGAACAATCTGGCAAGTCTCGGAGTAATGTCCTCAATATATGGAAAGGAAGCGAAAATTGGAGTCAGCAAAGCATATCTTCCTTTTTTTTATATATATATATATATATATATCCTCAATCCCAAGAATATGAAATAAACAATATATATATATATATACATATATATATATATATATATACATATATATATATATATATAGATATATATATATATATATATATACATATATACATATACATACATGTATATATATAGATATATATATATATATATATATATATATATATATATATATATATATATATATATATATATATATATATATGGACTGGGGCCTTATCAAGCCTCATACACTACATTTCACGAATTATACGAAGCCCACATGGTGTTTGGCCTGATTTCGGGATTCGTATTTTTTTCCATGTTAATGTAAAAATAAACATATACAGCGATATCTTTTGAGGTGTTTCTTCTATGCAGTGGGAGAATATGACTGTGGGCTACCTAATTATGGCAATTGTTTGGTCTTGCATTCAACAGATGTCTCCAAAAACAATGATTTTGAAAATTTGCTCGGGATTCTTAGTGTTGTGTTGTTTCTTAAAGACACACGTTAAGTTCACTACATCTGTCGCTAGTTGGGGCAGCACAAAAGTGTATATACACTTAAGATATAACACGGGGGTTGTGAAGCCACCGAAAGAATACGGCTCAGTAGAAGCCCTGAAATAAGGCAACACTGTTTCGAATTTCGGCAATACTTTGAGTATTTATAATTTGACTGTCTTTCTTTCTCGTAAATAGATTAACAAATTTCATTCTGGGTCGCTCAAAGTTAATCCGTAATTTAAGAAAAAATGTAAATATCATAATGTGCCATATGATAATGTGTGATAAAGCATGTACACAAATTACGTATCTTAACACACTGAAGAAGAAAATCCTAAGGTTTTTTCCCAGAGATGGAAACCCATAGCAAAAAATAAGGACATTCTTTGTTGTTTAATTGGATCAATTCTGGAATGGAATTCACATAAGGCATATGAGAAAATGCATAGAAATTGTATGACCCAGTGCCTCAAGCATGCAATATTTTTTTCGCACTAGCGTGCGTAAAGTAGTACTCTGCCCACTCTACGGATTACTTTTCTCACTAGAGGGTAAAGTAATCATTTGCGACTTACGTATTTTGAAAATAATCTGTTGGGATTTTGTTTCTGTGACGGAAAAAATATTTGAAAATCTCTGTTGACAGGTGAAAAATATCACTATCTATGAAATTACTTTTTTCCCGGATGATATTCAAAATATCTACTAAACAATCAACTCGTTCGCAATTTTTTAATCAAATTACATATTTAAATTGATTACTTTAAAGGTTTCCTTAGCAACGCACATTTAGTTGTCGCTATAAGTACAACAGAGTATTTAGAAATTTAAATTTCACATCGATAATTTTCTGACTTTATATATTGTAATAATAGGTATAATTTTTTAATTAGTAATATCATAAGAGCATCTAATTTTTCCGACAAAAATCGGAAAAACACGTTGCTAAGTAATATTTTGACAATATGAATGAGTGCTGGTGGCAACAAAAATCCGAGTCGAAGACGCTACTTTCAGCACCGATCCTTTGTTCTTTTTTTCAGTTCTATTTGCTACGTGACTTTGACCAAGTAAAGAGAGTGGTTTTTATGCAAGGAATATACATTACTGTTAAATACGTGTACAGGTCAGATACTCAACCTACGAGGGAGGATTGATATTGAAGCTACCTAAGTAGGAAAACAACATTTTTTTTTCAAAAACCATTTATTTCTCAACATACTCTCCTTTTAGCTCAATACACTTAGTGAGACGATTTTCCAACTTTTTTATACCATCTGAATAATACGATTTTGGGAACCCCTCAAAATACCCATTCGTTTCGGTAATCACTTCTTCGTTTAAGATGAATCTTTTTCCTGCGAGCCATTTTTTCAAGTTTGGAAACAGGAAAAAGTCACTAGGGGCTAAATCTGGACTATAAGGTGGATAATCAACTAATTCGAAGTGGATTTCTCGTAGTTTTAGCATCGTATCTAATGATGTGTGGATCGGTGCGTTGTCTTGGAGAAAGAGCCCTTTTTTATTATTTAAATGTGGTCGTTTTTCCTTGATTGCATCAACCAATTGATCCAATAATGCACGATAATACTCTCCTGTGATTGTAGATCCCATTTCAAGATAATCGATGAGCAATATTCCGTGTGCATCCCAAAATACAGTGGCCATAACCTTGCCAGCCGATTTCGCTGTCTTCGCCTTCTTCGGAGCACTTCCACCAGCTTCAACACATTGCTTCGATTTATTTTTAGTTTCAGGTGTGTAGTGGTGGACCCACGTTTCATCAACAGTTATTAACCTACGCCAAAAATCAGCAGGATTATGCTTTATCATGTCCAAACACCGCTGTGAAGTGATCTGTCAAACTCGTTTTTGTTCAACACTGAGCAAACGCGGCACCCATCTTGCCGATAGCTTTTTCATATACAAATGATCATGCAAAATGTTGAACACACGTTCATATGACATGTTTACCATTTCAGCAATCTCACGTATTTTGACCCGGCGATCATTCATAACGATATCGAGGAGTTTCTTGATATTTTCTTCAACAACCACCTCTTTTGGCCTTCCTGTTGATGGTAATGTTGCAGTGCTTGTTCGGCCCCTTTTAAATTCAGCAATCCAATATTTTACCATATAACCTGACGGAGCAGATTCGCCGTAATGATTATCAAGCTTTTCTTTTGTCTCTTTCGCCGTTTTTCCTTTCAAATAATAGTGTTTAATCACTACACGAAATTCACTTTTTTCCATTTCCCAAGAAACACAAAAGTTGCTTACTTCAAACGACTACAACAAATAAACTAATGGATGAATTTGGCTAAAATTTTAACAGCTGACGTTTGACAGATCGTAATTTCTAAGACAGAAAAAGTTTTTGTGTTTATGCTGCCATCTAGTGCTAGGTAGCTTCAATATCAAACTGCCCTCGTATATACTGTTTAACGTGTTTAGGAGGTAATTTGGAGGTGAATGAGCACTTTCGACATAGGATCAAAATTCGAGGTATGAAAATACTTTGGAGTTGGGTGATCTAGGAATTTAGATTTGCTCTCGGGAGTCTCGTACCCAACCTGCTCGCATGTAGAATGACAAGCTGAAGCTGAGTTATTCATCAAAATTGCTCTATCATCCTTTGGTTTTCCACTAGATAGGTATAGAAAGGAATTTCTCGAATGTTCCTTTCATAAGGGGGAAGCAGAACAAAGGACGATGAATCAGTTTGGTCAAACGCTCAAGATTTTTTTTTTAATTTTCTGAGTTTGAACAAGAAACAAATATAATTTGTCAACACTTATTGTATTGCTTATTCAATAACATTTAAATAATAAATACTTTGTTAATAAAAAATAAATAATTTTACAAAATAGTATAAAGTAAAAAACAAAAAACATTGTAAAAACTCATTGAATAAAACATACAATAGATGTAAGTTTATAACAGTGTTATTTGTGTGGGAAATAATGCTATATGTCCCATGAACCTAAGGTTTAATCACAGAAATGTGTCCCGTATTATTACGTTATTATTTTTGGAAGTTGCGCGAGTCTCACTGTTAATATTTTATTGTAATCATCAAAATCACGTTTGACACTTCTGCAAATATTACCATTTACTGAACTCTGATTATCCTGGTTAACTTTCTCAGTATAAAAATCTAAATAGGTTAGTTTCCTAATATTAATTTCTTGAGAGTCATATTCATCGGAATGAAAGGAGCGACCCTGAAAAACACTCAAATTGTTAAATGGATAGAGGACCCTGTATCGAAAAAAGGTTTGGTCAAACGTAGCCTTCATTATTTCTTTAAATTTTTCAGAATGCTTCCTGATGGACGCAAAGTACTTGTCACATAATACACAAGATTTTGTTATAGAATAAAAATATAGCTGATCGAGCCCTAGATGTCCTTTTGAGAAGTGTTTTTTGAAGAAAATTTTCAACGTTAATTGAGATGGTTTCTCTTTGTTTAATGAAAATATTTTTCCAAATCTTTTCAAGTCATAAACTTCTAGGATATGTGAGAAGATAGGTCTATTAAGTGCTAAGCCATTTCATCAGAATTAACATGAAATTATGGTTTTGTTCTTCAGTATTAATTTCGCGGCGGAGCTGTTCAATTTTGTTGGGACCAGGTCTGCATTATATGAAATCAGTATAGTTTCGGTTTTTATTATACCATATTTAGGAAAATTCACATCTGATTTCCTCCGCTCAAATTCCCAACAGTGATTCTGAACCAATTCTCTTGTTCATATATAGTTATTTCCTAATTTTTCTTTGTCCAGTCCCACTGTGTCTTCAATATTTTTTGCTATTCATGAGATATACTAAGATTCAGGCAAGCATGACCGGGAACTTGTAATGCAATTGAGTTAGAGATCTGGTCAAACGCCTTAATTGTTGCTCGATGAGTTCTTGAGGACACTCTAGAACAAAATCTCAAATCACTCATTTAGAATCTGAATATATATATATATATATATATATATATATATATATATATATATATATATATTATCAGAAACCCAATTACCATAGTATATGGTGTAGGGTATACTTTTACAATTATTTCAATTACATCGCATTATACTTAAGACATATATTCATTTTTTCATTGATGCTTTGGTCCAGATAGAATTTTATTCGTGTACAAATTTAGCCCATTGTTGTTTATCTCTTGCCATTGTTTTTGCCTCTGTCCATGTTTTTCCTTTTTCTTGCATTATGCCTACCATAACACCATCCCATGTTTGTTTTGGTCTTCCCTTTTTGATTGCCATACTTTTTTAACTGGTCTTGTATCGTTCATTCTTTGTAAATGTCCCCACCAGCTTAATTGTCTCTTTTCAATAAATTTAGGTGTTGATTCTATTTCAAGGTCTTCTCTTATTTCCGTACTTCTTAGTTTGTCTTTCTTTGTGACTCCTTTAACTCGCCTAAGATACTTCATCTCAACTGCTTGTATTCGACTCTTTTGTCTCTTTGTTAATACCCAAGATTCACATCCGAATGTTAATATTGGCCGGTAAATTGTTTTAAATACATTTAACTTCGTTTTCTTGGAAATTTCCTTTTTATTTATGAATGTCGAGTTCATCGTGTGATAAAGTTTCATCGTTTTTTGTACTCTATTGTTAATTTCGACTTCCTGCGTCCCATTTTCTTCTATTTCTACTCCCAAGTATTTATATCTTCTAACTTGCTCAATTTGTATTCCCTCTAACTGTATATTTAGATGTTTTTGTTTCGGTCCTATAACCATAACTTTGGTTTTACTTTGATTCACTGTCATTCCAAATTCATCCGATACCGTGCTCCATATTTCCATATTCTTTTGTAAATCCTTCTCTTTCCTGCCATAATTATTAAATCATCTGCAAAAGCTGCTTCTGATATATCCACTCTTCCTAAATGTTTGTATCCAATGTGTAGTTTTGCCATTTTGGTTGACGATTTTTTAATTTTTTCATCAATAAAAATTGTAAATAATAATGGACTTAGTCCCCCTCCTTGCCTTAATCCTTCTTGTGTTGAAAATGGTTCTGATGTTTTATTCCTGTATATTACACAATTTCTATTATTTTTGTAAATGTTTTTGATTATATCTACTATTTTGTAATTTACTCCCCTTCCTTCTAGTACTTTCCATAACTTCTCCCTTGGTACTCTGTCAAAAGCTATTTCCATGTCTATAAATCCCATATATACCTCTTTTTCTTGTTGTGAGAACTTCTCAATTATCTGTTTCACTGTGAATATGTGGTCTTGGATGCTTCGCCCTCTTCTAAATCCACTTTGCGATTCTTCGAGAGTATTTTCTATCCCTGGTCTTATCTTACTGTCTATAATCTTCTCGTAGACTTTCATAGCAGTACCAAGTAGATTTATTCCTCTATAATTATTGCAGTCTTGTCTATCCCCCTTTTTATATATTGGAACTATTAAGGCTGTCTTCCAATCTTCTGGAATCTGTTCTTCACTCCACGCCCTGTTGTATATTGTCAATAATATTTTTGTTCCTGTTTCCCCTAAATTTTTGAACATTTCTGCTGTTAATTTATCAATTCCTGGAGATTTTCCATTTTTCAATTCATGTATTATTTCCTGTAATTCTTTTAGAGTTACAATGTCTTTATTTTCTATTATTGCATCCTTTTTTTTGTTAATGTCCTGAATTCTGTTGTCTGCTCCTAGTAATTCCTCAAAATACTCTTTCCATCTATCAATTACTTCGTTTTCATTTCTTAGTATATCTCCTTTTTTATTTTTTATCCATGTTTTTTCTTGTGGTTTTTCCTTTCTTAATAACTTCAATGTTTTGTAAAACAGTTTTTGATTTGATTTACTATTGCTTTCCATTTTTTCGCCAAATTCTTTCCACTGATTTCTTTTAGCTACTGTTACCATCTCTTTCACCTTTTTCCTCTTCTCTTTGTACACTTCATAGTTTTTCGTTGTTCTGTTATTTATATATATTTTCCACGCTTCTTTTTTTAATTTTACTTTTATTTTAATTTCATCCGTCCACCAAGCTGTTTGTTCTTTCTTATTAGTTTTCTTGCTACAACCACATATTTCTTTAGCGGTTTCCAAAACGGTTTTTTTAAAATAATCCCACATTTCTTCTAAATTTCCATTTTTCATTATATCACAATTATTTAAGAACTTTCCTGATAATACCGTTTTGTATTTCTCTGCCATATCTTTGTTTTGAAGTTTGTATGATCTGACCGATTCATATTCTATTCTTTTTTCTACTTTTTGCCTATTATGATTTGTAATTTCTACTTGTTCTCTTATTTTTGTTACAGGTAAATAGTGGTCACTTCCCATTTCTGGTCCTCTTCTAACTTTGGTATCCAATACTTCCTTTCTATTTCTCTTTTCCACTAATATGTAATCTATTATGGACCTTCCATTTCTGCTTTCCATCACACGTGTATATTTATGTATGTCTTTATGTTGGAAAAATGTATTAGTTACAATAAAATTGTGTAATATGCAAAAATCCAACAGCCGTTCTCCATTATTATTCCTAAATGCTTCACCATGTTTTCCTATCACTGTACTGTAAATGTCATCTTTTGTTCCCACTCTGCTATTCAAATCTCCAAGTATAATTACTTTCCCTTTTGCATTTTCTGTAGCCATAGTTAGATCTTCCCAAAACCTATCTTTATTTCCTACTGTATCGTCTTCATTTGGTCCATATACAATTATTATAGTTTTTGTGTCCATATTTTTATTTTTCATTTCTATCACCAGTAATCTTTCCGACCATCCCGTCCATCCAGTAATTTGTTCTTCTAAGTTTTTATGTATTATGCATGCAACTCCTGCTGCCGCTCTTTTCTCATTTTCAATGCCACTATATATGAGTATATGACCATTATCCATATTCACTATCCCTTGTCCTTTTTTCTTTGTCTCTGTTATAGCTAGTATTCTCAAGTTTGTATTTTCAAACTCTTCTTCTAATTCTTTTTCTTTTCCTAAAATACTTCTAACATTCCATGTTCCAATTCTCCACATTTCCGGTGCTAATTTTACTTTATTTTGATCAAATTCCGTTACCGTGTCTTTTTCTCTGTTACCATGAATATCAGGTTCTTTATTTAGTTTTTTGGATGTATTTTTTCCAGTATTTTCATTCTGTTTGTTTCTTTATCCCATCTCCATTCTTGCCCATTTACTGTTACTTTATTGTATCCCATTTTTACTTCTTTTCCCTTATGATTTTCTAATTTTGCAAACATCCTTATCTCTTTTTATTTTTCTCTTTCCTTCTTGGTCATATCATTATTTATAAAAACTCTTTCTTCTTTCCTCTCCTTTAATTTAGCTTTTTTTGCCATAATTTTTTCTTTATCAGCTTCTTTTTGACATTCCACTATACACATTTTCTCCCCTATCTTGTTAACTGCTTTAGGCTCGATATTTATTTTTAGTTGTTGACTCAAAAAGTTTCTGACATCTTCCACCAATTTCGACGGCTCATTAGTATCAAGTTTCAATCCATTTATCATCACATTATTTTTTCTTCTTTCTTTATCTATAATTTCCATTGTTTTTTTCATCTCTTCCATTTCTGTTTTCATTTCTGCATTTTCTTTTTTAATTGCTTGGTTTTCTTTTCTCAATACTTCGTTTTCAACTTTCAACTTTAATATTTCCTCGTTAAACAGAGCCTGTTGATCTTTAGTTTCTTTGATCTCGTTTTTAATTAGTTGATGTTCCCATTTCATAACCTTTTGATCTGCAGATTTCATCTAACTTTTCATCTTTTTTACTTTTAGGTGGGGTTCTGTCAGTCCTCTTGCTAACTTCAAATAATCCATCCATTTTTCTTTTCTTTGAATCTTCTGTAGAATAATCATCACTATCCATTTTGTTCATATTTTGTATTAAACTGCTATTTGATTATATTATTTTCGTGGTAGCGTAAGACCAAGGTACCCAGATCAACTCTTCGGAGATACTTAATCTATCCAACCACTTATTATATATATCTAGTTTCTTTCTTTATTTTGTCCTTTATTTTTTAAATTTGACAACGTCGCGAATTAAATCGTTTTGAACTCGCCTTAAATCAATTGCTTTTTATTTCAGTAACTTATTTAATTGTTTTTACAAAATCTAACGTTTTTCTTTGTTTTTTTTGTAGCACTACGTACTTTACCTTTTGTTTACACAATTCAAGTTCTAGTTAATTAATTTTCGCTGCACTTTCCGATATATCGAAATAAATGCAGGCGAATTTTATAAACACTTTATTATTTCCTAGAATCTGAATATAACCTCAAAAATTACTAAAAACGTGGAATGGCATAAATTGGGTGGACTATTCTCAAAAAGAATCTTATAGTTTTTGCTCACTTCCGACTGCTCACAGAGATATCCAAACAAATCGAAGAGAAGAGCCGAAAACTGAGACCTATCCTTTTTCTCGATTTAATTTTTTCAATTCATTTTTAGTAAGTTTCTTTTGAGGTGACGACGCTATGTGAGCGGATTATGCGAGCAAAATATTCGGAGATTGTTTTTGTAAATAGTCAATTTGAATAATATGCGACTTGAACAGCGTCTTGCATCATTTCACGTGTTAGACTGTTTTAGGGTTACCTTCGGGCTCGAAATGAGTAATTTGAGATTTTGCAAAGCAAAAAATTCTGATATTGGCCTCAAATCTGAGACTCACTTGCATCAAAAGTTCTAGCTCACATAATAACGTGGCTGACCATAGGATAACTCACGATCGGCACTTTGACAAAACCTGAAAACATCAATTAAATGGCTCAGCTAGTTCGATAAAACTAACTTGGTATTTTCGATGACCAAAACCTTGAAATATAAAGAATAGGTACTATTTTTCATATTGCTATAGAAAAATAATTTTACTTCAGTCACTTAAAAAGAAATTACATTTTTTGGGTGATAAAACATCTTTTTACGATTTTTAACAAAAAGTGAACTGGTAATAATATTCCTGTGTTGTGGCTATATATTTCGCTCAAGTCACGATTCTTAGAATATTTAAAAGACTCAAAGAAAGCTTTTGTAGATTTGTATTAGATTGAATTGAGAACATGATTGACGTGAACAAATTTGATAATGATTCAGAATAACAGACAGTTCAAAGAAAGGAAAAAAGTTCACATAAACATATGGTCTAAATGGCTTCCTTTCTGAAACACGGTGACAAAGGAAAATGTTTTGTTTTTTATTTTCCAAAGCGGTTCAATGTTAAATCCTAAGAATTGGCACACCATTCTGGCTCAATAAATTGAATGTATGTCTTTCCTTTTTTAAAGGGGTAGTTTCAGTAGTCCAAAGACGTGATTTTAATGGAAAATTTTCACTCCCATGTTGGAAGAATAATTTTTCGGCCTATTAAATTTTGAAAACGTTCTGATCATAATCTTCAAGTCACTGGACTAGTGCAACGAGCCCTCTGTTACATGAAAATGCGAAAAAAGAATGGCCTAATTTGAAATTTATCGAGCAATTGTCAATTGTTAATTTTTGGGGTTTTACCTTGAACGGTTTTGAAAGAAATTGTGAAAAAATGTCTTTTTCCAAACATTCGTCACTTGTATCACAAAAAAGCCATTCAGACAATGTGACCAATGAATTGAATGTTTCATTCATTTGCAGCTGAGGAACCTGTCTGTATAGTTTAACGGTGTTACAATTTAATTATCCACCTAAATTAACATTGGCTATCCTATCGCGCATTCTAATCCTCTTTTATGCAACTTCAATCTACTCAGAATATTTCAATTTTACCAAAAATTTGCAGTCACTGTTTGTAAGCAAAAATTTTTGAATTAAAAAACAACCCTCAACACAAAAAAAGGTAAATAATACATATTCACTCTTTAGTAACTTGTACAAATTCTGAATCCATATGAATCTTTCTTTTCTAGTACACACTCATGGACTTTCTGAACTAGAGGAGATCGATTAAACATTGCACATAAAATGTCTTATGATGATGAAGATATCTTGATATCGATTTATAGGTCTTTGAATGCCAATGAAAAATTAGCAAAGAAAATCGTCACGTCACTTCAAATCACTTCAAAGGGAGAAATCTTACGAAAAATATTTCTTATTATTCGCAAAATAACTATTCACCATTATATCCCAATTTTTCATTCAATCATAGTACCAAAAAAAAATATCAATTATACGTACGTGGTCAGAATCTAGTGATGAATTATGTTTATCTATAGAAAAATAACCATTAGATCATCAGAAACAACCTCCAATTTATTTTCGATAGCCAACCTCACTAAAAAACTAGTACGATCTTTGGAATTCATTGTAGGTAAACAATTTGTAAAAATAGAAACTTAAAACAAGGGCGCTTTAAAACATATTAAATAATATTTGGGAACAGACAGAATATAGTTTGGAGTAGATCTGCAATAACACATGATATTTGTCATGACATAATGTTATGAAAAGCTTAAAACCGCTTGAAACTAAAGTGGCAACACTGTTGGGCTTCTTTCAATTCGTCGATCACAGACACTTTGTATCCATTGTATCTACATCAGGGCTTCGTATAATCGTCTTTTAACAATAGTAACAAAATCCCTCCACCTCTCGAAAGTCGGGATGCCCTCCATCAGTAGTATGTAGTGGGCTTGGTATAGTTTGTAATCCATGTATATATATATATATATATATATATATATATATATATATATATAATATATATATATTATTATAGAGTGAAACACCCTGTATATTAAATAATAAAAATTAAAGATTGTGCATTATAATTTAGAAGAATTTTTTTGAGTCTGAATTTTTTTTTTATCATTTGAATGGAGACAATTTGTATGATACACTATTTGATAGAGAAGGCATACACAAGACAGACCGTATAATCGTAGGGAAAATTGTGAATAGGTGCGAGAAACAAACTATGTGAAATAAAATAACACAATTTTTATTCAAAAGATTAAGTATCAGAACTTTGTTTATGATAAAAAAAACTAATGTTTCTTTATTCTGTGAAATTAAGATAATCTTATGAATTTGTCAGAAGAAACCAAACAATATTTGTTGAAAGAAATATTATCATAAGAAAGGGTAACTGTTTAGACATAACTAGATGGGAAGCTGTATAATAATATGAATTTCAGAAAGCATGACATATATAAAAACGAATATTCATTTTGCACATATATTTGAAGTTAACAGCTGTCATCTAAAAATATTGAGAATTTTTATTTTACATACACACTTAGAGATTAACAAATGTCAGTTAAAATTTTTATGAAATATTGTAATAAATACGGATATTCAGAAGAATAATTTTATTGTAGAAAGTTTCAGAACACACGGTGAAACATATTTTATTTTGAATCATAATATTAAATGGAAACACGACCCACATTATGTTTGATAAAACAAATACGAAGCCAAAACAGAAGAGAGAAATACTGGGTCAAAGCAAAATGATTGTTTTAAAAACAAGGATTTCAATAACATAAACTAGCACGATTCAAAAAAACAAAAGTTGTTTTTTGCAAGTCGACAAAAACCTCAAAATCAATGTCGGGGAAAAACAAAAAAGAGTGTAGAGAGATCAAGAGCGGCAGTGGGTACCGGGTGCGAACGGCGCGAAGGGCAAGGTTTTCCCTTGCTACGGTAACTAGTGTTTTAGTGTTAGCGGTACGAGAGGTAGAAATTCTCACCGTTGTGTTAGGAGGTGATACTGTCTCCTACTTCGATGCACAAACGGTAGATTTACCCTCTACGCTAATTGCCTTTCAACCTAAAACGATTTCGTTTATCGGGTACGATACGTAGCGACCAAACAGATAGAGAAAATCAAGAAATCTCCCGACGTGACGGAGGAAGATTGTCAAACAGTGAGTTTTTGAATTAGATTTCGATTGGGATAAATTTCTTTTATTAGTGATATATATATTTACTCGTTATTGGTCGAGCTGGAGTCTGAACTTGGGAGCATAAGAAAATTTCTATATACCAGGTGTAGCGATAGCAGATATTATTTATTTGATTGGTTTTATTGTTGATTTTCAAAGAGACGGGACACATCTGTTCACGCTCAGATTGAGTTTTTTTCGTCCTAACGAACAGTTAATTTACCGTGTGTACTGAAATAATTTCGATTTCCAGAGTTTCGCCAACCTGACACGAGTTGGGTTTCATTTTGTTAAGTAGGAGATTATCATATGTTGAGTTACGTATTTTCTCCTCCACCTCGAAAGTAGGAAATAGATAGAAAGTTAGGCAAGGTTAATTTTGTAGGCAGTAGAAAAAAAAGAAACAAAAAGGCCGGAGCAGATGTTTGCCATATTTGCGTGGGTGTCAGCGAACTAATGCTGAAAAGTAAATTGATTGTAGAGAACCTTGTTATCAGTCTTTCGTTCAGCCGTAATTATAAATTATAACTCGATTATATTTTGCCAGGGTAAAAGCATACATTAACATATGTAATTAAACTACTGGGGAATTTCGCAACTTGGACCGCCAGTGTCGATAAATAATTTAAACTATTTCATTAGCTCATCAGAATTTCTGTATAGAACAAGAATTTCACTTTCGTTTTGAAGGTCAATGGCGACCTGAATCGACATAACGTGAAACGTTTTATTGTGGTTAAAAGCAAATTTACAGATACGATTTATTTGTTTTCTCGTCGCAGGGGAATAGAAATATTGAGAAACGAATAATAATAAGCTAGACTCTTCTCCCGCAGTTGTTGTAAAGGTCCGAGCTGATAACAGGGATAGGCTCACTGCCACCCCCGGAAAAACGGGAACTCCGTTCATAATTATCGTTTTATACAGGGGTAGGAATAAGCAATAAATAAATTTTTAGACAAATTTTATGTATAGGTAGAAATTATAACGGGGAATTTTGGGAACTGAGTCCTTCGGGATTATTGTTAGGGTTAAGTATGCATAGCTGTATCTAAGGATTTAGAAACGTTATTTTTTATTATATATGTATTTTGTATAACTTGTTGGCTCTATATTATTTCACCCAACTCCCCTACCCCAACATTTCCCCTTTGGAAGTGTATTAACGTGGACGTGCGACAGAAACGAGGAAGACAGCCCTGTCCTGGCAAAGGAGGATACATCCGTTTTAAGACCAGGCGAACCTAGCTAAAAGAAATCGGACTGGATTGCCTTGCACGCTCAGCCGCTCTTTGGAGGCAGAAATTGGCAACAATCTAGGGTCGGGATCAATAGAGAGCGGCCAAAAGATAGGTAGGAAATATTTCTCTTTTTTTCTGACCCATATTTTTAGTACATCTAGAGCAGCGGATTTTTTTTTTCAGGAGGATAAATTATTACACTGATCATTAAGTTTTGTTGGCTAAGATTATTACAGTTACATGTTAAAAAAAATAAGGGTCCAGATTTTATTACAGGTCTACTTTATTACAGTGGTGACAGCGGTTTTTTTTTGTTTTTTGAGAATCAACTCGGTAGCAAAGAAGGGTAGAGTTGTACATCTGGTGACAGCGGTTTTCCGATACAGGGTTGTTCGTTCAAGTCGTCGCAACGGTTTTCCGATACAGGGTTGTTCGTTCAAGTCGTCACAGCGGTTTTCCGATACAGGGTTGTTCGTTCAAGTCGTCACAGCGGTTCCCCGATACAGGGTTGTTCGTTCAAGTCGTCACAGCGGTTCCCCGATACAGGGTTGGTCGTTCAAGTCGTCACAGCGGTTCTAAAATACAGGGTTGTAAGCCAGCAGGGACGCCAGTTCTTCATCCAAGATATTCCTGTCAGGCCAAGATCATATGCCAATCTTGCTACAGCACAAGAAAATACAGGGAACGGTGAAGCTGTACGGTCTGTAACCAGAGGCTGCAATAGGCAGTAAACGGGGCATACAGGAGGGTAGAAAGGCTGGAAAATATCGAGAGTTAGCCGATACTCCTCCACCATCATCTCAGTTATCCATAGGTACAACAGTCGTCTATAAGAACAATTATACAGCATTTTGCTACAAATTAGTCCAGTTGTCATTCCGTCATACAATTGATTTTTTTTTGTTTGTCCTTTCGTCTTCAATTCTTTTCATTACAATAAATCATAATTCCTGAAACGACGTAAGCTTCAATTTCACAAAGGGGGAAGTTAACCCATCCTCAAATATCCTATCCGTGCACCAAAAGCTATCCATTTCAGGCGTCGTAGAAGCCAGAAAGGTAGGAGTAATATAAGTTTATAAAATTAGAAAGCTTCATTTAATAAATAAAAATAAAAATAACCAAGTTCAGACAGCGTTATGCCACTCGATTCGCAAAATAGGTTAGGTACAAGCAATCAAGGTGGACCAGAAACCACGGGAGACACAAGCAGCATGCCGCCCACACTGAGGGTAGCACAGGCGCAACCATTAGGGGTCATAGCGGCGACTTTAGCCGATTTCACAGGTAGAGATGCGGCTAGATACATAGAAAAACTCGAATTAAGGGCTAAATTAGACGGGTGGACGGAAGCAGAAACACTAACATTATTGAAATTTAAACTTGCGGGCGTAGCACACGATTTTTTCAAAGCGGATCCTAGGCTAGACACAGTGTCATATTCGGAATTTAGAGAAAAACTACTACGGAAATTTGTACCAAAAAAATCGATAGCAGATTGGTGGATGCAATTGGTGCAATGCTACCAAAGACACGATGAGGACGTAGCGTCGTTCTGCACCAGACTAAAATTAACCGGGAACAAGATACTAGAAGAGGATATAAAGGGCGCAAGTAGGGAACAAATACCAAACATACAAAAAAAACATAATTCGGTATTAATAAATCAATTCAAAGTAGGGTTGAGAAAAGACTTATTAAGGGCGGTAGGTTTTTACATTTTACACAAAGACGACATGACATTAGAAGAAGCAGAAGAAATAGTTAGTTGTCAGGAAACGGCGGTAACTATGACAAGCGGCAGAAACAATGGCCACAAAGTCGCATTTATGAGTGAAAAACTGAGGTGCACAACGTGCGGAAGGTCGAATCACACTTCGGAAGAATGTAGGCAGAACGCGAAATGTTTATTCTGTGGCAGACAAGGGCATTGGATGGCCAATTGTAGGACGAAGGAAGCAGAAGAAACAAAAAGGGAGACAAGATGCCAGATTTGTAGAAAACAAGGACATGGGGCACCGGATTGCAGAGAAAAAGGGAACGAACCAACAAATACATGCTACTACTGTGGGAAACAAGGACATTGGGCAAAAGAATGTAGAAAGAAAATATTCGACGAAGCAAACAAACGGAATAAAACAACCTCTAAGTACAACAGATGCAACGACGAAAAAGTAAGGTCATGGAAAACGGAGAAAACTAGGTATCACGGGGAAAACCAGGAAACACAACAAGGAAACTACAGAGAATATAACAGACAAAGAAATCAAAGGGAAGAGGATCACAAACAAGAGACACAGAGGAGGTCCCAACAAAATAGTTTCGGGAACTACGACAGAAACGGATGCCAAAGGAACGATAATATAAGAGGACAGTCTGAAGAAAGAGGACACACAAGTAACAAAGAATGGACGAAACATTTAAACGAGTAAGGACCACAGTTAGTCCCCGGACAAGTGGCCGAGCTAATTTAGCAGGGGAAACAGATTTAAATAAACCACAATGGGATCAAACAAACCAAGAAGCAACGAATAAGGATAAACCGAGAATGGAAAAAAAGGAAAAAAAAGAAACAATGTATCACAATGATGCAATGTCAGTAACAAACGAGGACGCCCCATATATAGTTATGTTAAGGGTGAATGGTATAAACAGACCATGCATGATAGATAAAGGGGGAGCGTACTCATTAGTAAATAGGTCGATAATTGCAGAATGGGAATTAGACACAAGAATCATAGAAGAATTAACTCTAAAAGGGATAACAGGGCACACAATACAGCTGTATGGATCGACGAAATTGGCGATAAGCACAAACGGAATGAACTACAACATATACGTAAGAGCCATCGCAGCAGAAGACGAAATAATGGGAGAAATACCAGTTCTTTTAGGAAGAGATTTCCTAGAAAAACAGAAAGCAATCATATCATACAAAGGAGAGCCTTCATTAGAAATATGGGACAGAAGAATACCATTGATAAACGCAAGGCAGGTTGAGAGCACAATAAATAACGGCAGAAGCACGGAAGTAAATGGCCAAGTTGCAACAGTAAAGGAAAAACCAAACACTACCGAAAAAAATAATTGGCAGAAATGGCTAGGAATAGTGGAAACAATGTATAAAAGGAGGGACACAGAACACAGAACAATGGAGAAAAAAGAGAAGGTAATGACAAGGGAAAATAAAGCAAAAACAAATTAAACAGACAAACAAAGACAAAACGGCTACAGAGACGAAAATATAGAACTATACAGAAGGAAGAAAGAAATCGATACAAAGAGAGAAAAAAGTCAGGAAACAAGAATGAACGAAGAGATATACGGACACATAGAACAAAAGAAGAATAGTACAGAATCAGAAACATGGAAAAAGAAGGGAAAAACAGAAACCAGGGAGGAGAACAAAGGAATAAAAGAAACAATAACTAACAGAAACTTCACAGATGTATACATAGAAGATAGCATAAGTATACCGGCACTAACCGAAGTTCACACAATTGGGACACTAAAACACACAATAAAAGGAAACACGATGGCGTGCGAAACACAACACAAAGGACCAGAAGCAATAAGACTGGCAAATAGCATAGCAAATAACGGGAAAAAGATTCCAATTAGAATAATGAACACATCAGCACAAGAAATACACCTAACAAAAGGAACCAAACTAGGGAAAGCATATGAATGTGCAGAAGACACAGTACCACAAACGAAAGCACAGGACACGATCAGGAAATTTGACATCAGAACAGATGAATGGATCAGAAAAAATTTCAAACTAGGTCATATAGATACAAGGTACAAGGAAGAACTAATTAAGTTAATACAAAAGTACCATAATTTATTCACAGATGACGACGAAATTCTAACAAGCACTACAAAAGTCAAACACCACATAACCATAGAAGCAGGAAGCCAACCAATATGCAAAGCTCCATACAGAATACCATATTACCAAAGAGAAGTACTCCAAAAAGAAATAGATAGGCTACTAGAAGCTAAAGTAATCAGGACATCATCCAGCCCATGGTCAGCGCCAGTAGTATTAGTGGTAAAACAAACACCCGAAGGAGAGGAGAAAGTGAGAATGTGCATAGACTACAGAGGACTAAATGCAGTAACAAAAAAGGAATATTACCCTCTACCAAACATATCGGATCTACTACAAGGCTACAAAGCAGGAGGAGAAACGTTGTTCTCAGTAATTGATGTAGCAGAAGCTTATCACCAAGTAGATATGAACGAAGAAGACATTCCACTAACGGGATTTAGCACATATCAAGGGCACTACGAATACACCAAAATGCCATTTGGACTGGTAAACGCCCCAGCAACTTTCCAAAGATTCATGAATGCAACCTTAAGAGGCTTAACGGGAATAAAATGTATGGTTTATTTGGACGACATAATCATATTTAACTATGCAGGAAAAAAGGACCATTTAGAAAAATTAGAAGAAGTATTCAATAGATTAACAGAAGCAAACATTAAACTCAAACCAAAGAAATGCAATTTTATGTTGGAGAAAGTAAAATATTTAGGACATATCATCTCACAAGAAGGAGTAGCTCCAGATCCACAGAAATTGGAGGCAGTACACAAATACCCCCTACCAAAAAACGTAAAAGGAGTAAGAGGTTTCTTAGGGCTAGTAAACTGGTACAGACGGTTCATACCGAACATAACCGAATTAGCAGCACCACTAGTAAATCTAACCAAAAAAGACACACCATTCAAAATAACAGAGGAAGTAATTAGGGCAATGGACTTACTAAAAGAATCGCTAACGTCAGACAAAGTTCTAATCTTCCCAGGCTTTTCCAAACCGTTCATCGTATCGACAGATGCATCGAACATAGGCGTAGGAGCAATATTAAGTCAAATAAGGGACGGTAGAGAAAGACCAATAGCGTATGCAAGCAGGACACTAAGTAGAGCAGAAACAAATTACTCAACGACTGAAAAAGAACTTCTAGGTGTGATTTTTGCCATTAAAACATTCAGATGCTACATTTGCGGGACAAAATTCACAATCATCACAGATCACAGAGCATTAAAATGGGTACTTACACTGAAGGACCCAAATTCAAGACTAACACGATGGGCCATAACCATAGCCGAATACAACTTCGAAGTAATCCACAGAGCAGGACGAAAACACGGAAATGCAGACGCGCTAAGCAGAATGTTCGACAATACGTGCAACTACATAGAGACGTCATACAAAGATTACTTACAATACATAACGGAAAACGAAGTGCCAGCAATAGACAAAATATTAGAAAAAGAGGGAAAGTTAGTATCCATACAAGAAGAACAAGCAATAGTACTATTTACAGCCAAAAATAAGCCAAACCAAGATTCATTGATAAAGGAAATAGAAGACACATATAATTTACCGGACGTCGCACAAAATCGAATAGAAGAAATTAAAGAATGGGACACGTTGGACGCAAAATTCTACATAGGGGTAAATAGAGCAGCGGTGAAAGAAGAAACCTCGTACGAAATCATGTGGGGCATAATACAACAGTTAAAGACACTATGCGAGGAAAACAAAGAAGAGAGTATAACCTTCATAGCGAGCAAAGACCAAATCCCAGGACTTTGTTGGGACGAGATTACTAAAATGATCCAATTTACATTTTACAGTATACCCACCAAAATAATCATTTTACGACCAGATAACGCAGGGGAAACAAAAAAAAATTACGCGATAGAAATAGAAGAAGGTTGGGAGCCAATATGGGACAAAGACATGCTGAAAAAAGCACAGAAACGAGATGAATTCTGCAACAGCACCTTACAACAAATGGACAAGGACGAAGAAACAAAAAGAAAATACTACATCGACAAAGAAGGTATCTTATATAGACAAGAACAGGAAGAACATAGAGATCAACTAGTAATACCGAGAAGCTATATCACCAAAGTGATAGAAGACTTTCATGACTCACCCATATACTGCCATCAAGGACAACATAAAACATTATTGGCGATAAGGAGACGGTGTTTCTGGCCAACGATGAGAACAGACATAATAAACTACTGCAAACAATGCGACGCATGCAATAGACGGAAGACTTCACCCCACTTCAAGAAAGCTCCATTACAAAAATTTACAAAGGTCACAGAACCATGGGAAATAACCTCTATGGACATATTAGGACCACTGCCAACCTCAAGCGAAGGAAACAAATACCTACTAACATTTCAAGACCATTTTACCAAATACTGTGAAGCAATACCGTTACCAGATCAGAAAGCAGATACAGTAGCAAGAGCATTCGTTGAACAAATAATATCAAGACACGGTACACCCAACAAACTGTTAACAGATAGAGGGACAAACTTCATGTCAGAACTAATGCAGGAAACATGCAAGTTACTAAACATAAAGAGGCTACACACGGCAAGTTATGCGCCAACGACAAACGGTCGAATAGAAAGATTACACAGAGTACTGAAAGACATGTTAGCACACTACATAGCACCAGATCAACGAGATTGGGACAAATGGATACCACACGTACTTATGGCGTACAGAGGAAGCGTACACACTTCAACAGGATACAGCCCATATTTCCTATTACATGGAAGAGACCAATCACTACCATTTGAAAAATTCATCACACCGAAAAGAATCAAATACGACATTGACAACAATTATGTGTCAGAATTAGAAGCTAGGCTAAGTCAAGTATACAAGACAGCACTGAAAAACACAGAGAAAGCAAAAGAAGAAAGGATAGCCAGATATAACGAAAAAACAGCATTAAGAGAATTTGCACCAGGAGATTTAGTATACCTACTCGACATAAGCACAAAAGTAGGAAAATCGAAGAAACTACAAAACCAATGGACAGGACCTTTTGAAGTAAAAGAGAAGGTAGGACCGGTTACATATCAAATAATTTCGCAAAAAGGGAAGAAGACACAAATAGTACACATCAACAGATTAAAAACATACCACGGAAAAATAGAGGACAAGGAACATAAGATACTTCAAGATATAGTGAACTTGGGAAGTATAGAAGAGTTAGAGGAAACACACGAGCAGGAAGAAAATGAAGTAGACCCAGGGAAAGTAGCAGCACTACCATTATGGTCAACGAACGAGAATCTACAACCACCAAAAAATAAGCCACCATCCCAAACCAGACATAAAGGGAATAGAACAGAACAAAGACTACACTTCTCACTACGACCTCCACCGGAGATAAGACGATCCGCCAGAGTGAGAAACAGGATACCAAGTGCACCCAGTTACACAAAAACATTTAATGCCGAAAGGAGAAGAACACGGAATACAGGACAAAGACAGACGACTAACTATAAAAGAAACAAGACCAAAATAAGTACCAGATGGATAGCGATGAGCTTGAATCGACGTAACTAATACGTTAAAATCAAGTATACATGTATATATTAGGTTACATTATTAAACTAAACAGATTTAAGGTTCAATTCATAGGTTAAACCAAAGTAAGGGGATAGGAATAATTAAGTAAGTTAGGAATCATAACAGAATAACGAAATATAAGACCATAAGGACACTATAACCAAGTATATAGGCAAAGGATGCTAATAGTACGATTTAAGTAAATGATTTCACGTAAGTGAATCTTTTTCAATTCATAAATACAAGGGGACTACAAAAGTAATGAAATATAGAAATAAATAAGTGGGAAACAAACTCACGGGTCACAAGTTTAAAGATTTCTTTTCTTCTATTCAAAGAATAGAGCTCATTTGACAGTCCTTAAGAAGTGTGAAGCTCGGTCAAATGAGGAAATGTCATATAAATATGACAAAATGGTAGGTAATCATAGTATTATAACAAAGAAATGTTTAAAAATGTTTGTAACAAAGATAAGTTGTATTAACGATTGTAAATTTTAAAAAAAAAATGTTTTTAGGATAACAAAACCAAAACAATGGCACGACAAAATACTATCCTGACCTGGGTGACATTCGTCATGTGCGGGCTACATATAGTAGTTGGGCTAATCGCGTATGAGTGTTCGCACCCCAACACAAATATCACAGTGTTATCGCTAAAAGATATACAGAAGTGTCCGGAACCAGAAAAAACGTACGCGAGTGAAAAAACAGACATACAAGTGATTCAACGAAACGAAATAAAAATGCAAAAAGTATGGTCATGCGTAATAGAAGTCACAAAATTCATGTTCTACTGCGGAATGCACAGCCACACATCAGTCGTCAACGAAGGACTATCAACCTACATCCACAAATTGGGAGCAGAAGAATGCAGAAACACCCACAGATATAAACTAACAAAGTTGTACCAACAAACAATAGACAACATACTAATGAACGGTACTACAACAGCGTCAATTAAAATAGGCGACACACTCGACAATATGGGAACATGTAAGGGTATCACATACCAAGAAAACGGCAGAAGTTGGAACGACGTAGTGATAATAGCAACAGCCAAAATAACAACCAAAGACTATCTAGCTAGAGTAACGCTAGAAACGAACGAGATCCACTTACAAGGAGAAATAACTTGCAAATTCACGAATGGTTACTGCTTCGACTCCACGGTAGGAAAATCAACATGGTCCAGTTATGAGCCAACAACATGCGAAGACCATCTGAGCCAGTTATACGAAGGCATAGGCAACAGAATCACAAACACAAAAACACAAGAAGAACTTATAGTAATCGAAGAAAAAGACAAAGTATTCGCACTAACATTACAAAAAAGAAACATACTATGTGGAATAGAAGTATGGCAAACAGAACACCCACGAATTGTCATAATACTTCAAAACACACAAAAATTACATCCGACAATGCCAATTCTAACACAAAATGTCGATCTAATGAATTATGTAAATAGTAAACTACTCTATATCGAACAAGCATATAAACGAGACGTAAACATGCTTTACACAGATACAATACACCGAAGATGCTTAACGAAACGAGAAATGCTCAAAAACAGACTGCTAATGGCACATACACTACCTAATGCAGTTAGCCAACTAATGGAAAATGAGCCTGGACACATAGGCAGAGTATTAGGCGAAGTACTTTATATCATAAAATGCATACCAGTAACAGTCGAGATAAGACGAACAAACAGATGTTACAACGAACTACCAATAAAGGTAAACAACGAAACAAAGTTTATGGCTCCACTAACCAGAATAATACAAAACCACGCAGAAGAGATAGATTGCAATAACATGATACCACCACTTTATTTTATAGATGATCAATGGATAGGTCTAACGCCACATCCCACAATAGCCAACCAACCAAAAACGATAAAAGTAGAAGAAGAAATTAACCTCCATATCGACCCCATTCAACCACTAGGAGCGAAGGGTCTGTACACCCAAGAAGAAGTCAACGCAGCACAAAGAGCCCTCACGTTCGGAACAGAGAGAAAAGCAGTAGAAAACATAATTACTCGCAGAGCAGCGGGAATGAATGCCAATAGTCAAGGCTACACCGTATCAAACATATTTGATACAAAAAAAATCAAGAACCTCGCAGAATCCACCCTAAAACACACATGGGCATGGTTCACAGAATTAGGTTCAGTCATAAGTGGAATAATTGGAATATATTTTACATTCCAAACCATCAAATACATAGCAGGCACCATACTAAATGGAATTCGTATCCACCAAACAATAGGATGCAGTATAGCACTAATAGGCAGCATATGGGACTCCCTAACGGCATGGATAATTCACTCACACCAGACGAGGAAACCAGAGGAAGAAACAATAGAGATGGACGAAATAACGCATCAAGAGACGAGCCACCCAAGGTCACAGCATTGGACAGACAGAAGTCGCCAGATGAACGATCTACTGAGCAGCAGTGTCGCGAGTGTAAACGGTCGCGACCTAGGTCAAGGATAAAAAGGGCAATAGCGAAAAATTGCCAAATACAGTGCCGATCATAAATATTGAAAAAATGTAACATAAATATGTAAAATGTATAAAATTGTAACATTAATTTTGAGGTTATAGGCCACTAGTGTAAACCGACGGCCACAAATAATTAAGGGTAAAAATAGTTAAGCATGGGTTTTGGAAAAATAAAAAAGGAAAAAAAAGATATTGGACCAGGGAGGTCGCAATACTTTTACAAAGGGGGAAGTAATGTAATAAATACGGATATTCAGAAGAATAATTTTATTGTAGAAAGTTTCAGAACACACGGTAAAACATATTTTATTTTGAATCATAATATTAAATGGAAACACGACCCACATTATGTTTAATAAAACAAATACGAAGCCAAAACAGAAGAGAGAAATACTGGGTCAAAGCAAAATGATTGTTTTAAAAACAAGGATTTCGATAACATAAACTAGCACGATTCAAAAAAACAAAAGTTGTTTTTTGCAAGTCGACAAAAACCCCAAAATCAATGTCGGGGAAAAACAAAAAAGAGTGTAGAGAGATCAAGAGCGGCAGTGGGTACCGGGTGCGAACGGCGCGAAGGGAAAGGTTTTCACTTGCTACGGTAACTAGTGTTTTAGTGTTAGCGGTACGAGAAGTAGAAATTCTCACCATTGTGTTAGGAGGTGATACTGTCTCCTACTTCGATGCACAAACGGTAGATTTACCCTCTACGCTAATTGCCTTTCAACCTAAAACGATTTCGTTTATCGGGTACGATACGTAGCGACCAAACAGATAGAGAAAATCAAGAAATCTCCCGACGTGACGGAGGAAGATTGTCAAACAGTAAGTTTTTGAATTAGATTTCGATTGGGATAAATTTCTTTTATTAGTGATATATATATATTTACTCGTTATTGGTCGTGCTGGAGTCTGAACTTGGGAGCATAAGAAAATTTCTATATACCAGGTGTAGCGATAGCAGATATTATTTATTTGATTTGTTTTATTGTTGATTTTCAAAGAGACGGGACACATCTGTTCACGCTCAGATTGAGTTTTTTTCGTCCTAACGAACAGTTAATTTACCGTGTGTACTGAAATAATTTCGATTTCCAGAGTTTCGCCAACCTGACACGAGTTGGGTTTCATTTTGTTAAGTAGGAGATTATCATATGTTGAGTTACGTATTTTCTCTTCCACCTCGAAAGTAGGAAATAGATAGAAAGTTAGGCAAGGTTAATTTTGTAGGCAGTAGAAAAAAAAGAAACAAAAAGGCCGGAGCGGATGTTTGCCATATTTGCGTGGGTGTCAGCGAACTAATGCTGAAAAGTAAATTGATTGTAGAGAACCTTGTTATCAGTCTTTCGTTCAGCCGTAATTATAAATTATAACTCGATTATATTTTGCCAGGGTAAAAGCATACATTAACATATGTAATTAAACTACTGGGGAATTTCGCAACTTGGACCGCCAGTGTCGATAAATAATTTAAACTATTTCATTAGCTCATCAGAATTTCTGTATAGAACAAGAATTTCACTTTCGTTTTGAAGGTCAATGGCGACCTGAATCGACATAACGTGAAACGTTTTATTGTGGTTAAAAGCAAATTTACACATACGATTTATTTGTTTTCTCGTCGCAGGGGAATAGAAATATTGAGAAACGAATAATAATAAGCTACACTCTTCTCCCGCAGTTGTTGTAAAGGTCCGAGCTGATAACAGGGATAGGCTCACTGCCACCCCCGGAAAAACGGGAACTCCGTTCATAATTATCGTTTTATACAGGGGTAGGAATAAGCAATAAATAAATTTTTAGACAAATTTTATGTATAGGTAGAAATTATAACGGGGAATTTTGGGAACTGAGTCCTTCGGGATTATTGTTAGGGTTAAGTATGCATAGCTGTATCTAAGGATTTAGAAACGTTATTTTTTATTATATATGTATTTTGTATAACTTGTTGGCTCTATATTATTTCACCCAACTCCCCTACCCCAACATTTCCCCTTTGGAAGTGTATTAACGTGAACGTGCGACAGAAACGAGGAAGACAGCCCTGTCCTGGCAAAGGAGGATACATCCGTTTTAAGACCAGGCGAACCTAGCTAAAAGAAATCGGACTGGATTGCCTTGCACGCTCAGCCGCTCTTTGGAGGCAGAAATTGGCAACAATCTTGGGTCGGGATCAATAGAGAGCGGCCAAAAGATAGGTAGGAAATATTTCTCTTTTTTTCTGACCCATATTTTTAGTACATCTAGAGCAGCGGATTTTTTTTAGGAGGATAAATTATTACACTGATCATTAAGTTTTGTTGGCTAAGATTATTACAGTTACATGTTAAAATAAATAAGGGTCCAGATTTTATTACAGGTCTACTTTATTACAGTGGTGACAGCGGTTTTTTTTTGTTTTTTGAGAATCAACTCGGTAGCAAAGAAGGGTAGAGTTGTACAATATTGTTGGGAGAAAACAATATATGAGGTTTGAGCAATTGAAAAATTTAGAATAGAATGTCCTGATATGATGGAGGGACGATTCACTGTTTGAAGTGAAGGTTTTCAATGATGAAATTGATAGTCAATTTTGATTTGTAAATAAACGTTTAAAAGAATCACATCAGCGACAATTACGTTGCTAATGATAAAAAAATTTGAATGAAAAAAGTTGTTGATTATGTAGACTATTCACTAAGAAGTCTCTTTTTGGGGTAGCAAAAATTTGGAAGAAGAAAAATTATTTTGGTAAAGAAAATTATTTTAAATATTTGAGAAATATCAGTTTTGGCTATGGAATTCAAGAAACAAATACATTATACTTACGAGATATACGTTAATGTAAGTAATTAAGTAAATATTAATAACTACAAAATATAAAAAGGAATTGTTATATATTATGTGGTACTAACCATGACTTTTCTTTTATAAATGGTCAATTGTTGTATTGTGGAAGCAATGTCTCGACAATACCTTTCAGAAAACACTGAATCATGGAATTCATCCAAAGTGTTTTGATGTTGGAAGAAATACAGCGTCAATTCCTGATTTGGTGGAAATGGACAGGAAGAACGGATTTATTCCAAGAGAGAGAGAACCTAAAATAGATTAAAGAACTGATCATTGAGGTGAATAAACAAAAACAGTATAGTGAACAAGGTATTTAAATTCAATTTATTAATACATAAAAAGTTAAACGAACTTACCGATTTGTGTAAAGAACTGAACATTAATGTTACATGGACGCTAAAAAGTTTATAGTTCGCCATCTTCTATAATTCATTTGTATACCAAGTTGCATAATTGTAATTCACCCTTAGAATTAATATCTCACCAGAGTGTGTGTCTGTTGTATGAATGAATCATTATTTTAGATAGTTGAATTTATTCAAGAACACTTGTAAAAGAGTAATGTATTTATTTTCATCACATTAAACAACGTTTTGTTTCTTTTAAAGGACGATTTAAAACTGTACATTGAGATTTTAATTTCATCTGGTGATTTCCGCTCCATCTATTTTCTATAGGAAGAAGTTTGAACTGACATCTATGAATGGTGCAGAGATTTGATTCCAAGCAGGGCAGGACCGTATTCAGTTCATAATTATTAAGTAAATAATATATTTTGATCAACAAATTTGTTTTAAAATATAAAGAATTTATTGATTTTGGCGCTAATATCAAAAAATGAAACCGTTTAATTTTTATATACTTGAACTCTACCCTGAGATAAGAAATTTCTCATGCAAGTAGCATAAATTGTTTATCACCTATTTAAAATTATCTATATACTAGGCTAATAATAAAAAGTTTAAAGTAAATCAAATAAAATATTAAGTATATTTTTAATTACAAAGGATAAGTCTATCCAGTTTAAAAAAAATGGCCCCCAATGTAGGGCTAAAATCTATCCAGTAAAATATGTATAGAAATGCGAACAGATGAAGCCCAAGGACATTTAATTATACAGACACAAATCAGATAATACAATTTTGAAGAAAAGGTTGAAGATTTCAAGCATGTGGGAGTGATCATTATAAATAAAAGACAGGAAGAACACGTAATAGATAAAATAATGCTAAAATGGGGCGAAGTAGGATAGCTAACAAAAATCTTAAGCGCAAAAGAGATCTCAAGAACATCGAAAGTTAGTATAGTATAAATGTCGGCGTCAATCAGTGAAATCCGTAATTCCCTGTAATGCTTAGTTTCTTCACGTATTCATTAGGATGTCAAACAAAACGTCAAATTACTGCAACCTTTTTTTTGTGGGGGGAAATCTTCTAAAGACCTTGGGAAGGTGTCCCAAGTTGCGGATTCGGCCGAGGTGTTGCGCCCCCTTTCTGCTAAGCCAGACAGGGTCACTCCACAGCTTTCGCTGCCACTACTCCACCGCCTACCAGCTAAAACCCTGTAACCACCTCTTCCCCCTACCGCTTCTGGCTCTGTCTTAGGGACGTTACAACAGTTGCGGTAGTGCAGTCTATATCTATTCTTAGTTTCACACTATGTTCTACCTTGGTATAATCTTTCTTCCGTCTCTTTGATTTTCATTATTTTACTTACAGCCTCCACTATGAAGTTGTAGTTTCTGCTACTCTCTGTTGCTATCTCCAGAAAGTTTTTAGGACTCACATGTTCTCCTACGAACATATTCATGTCCTCTCGTATGACGGAAAATCTTTCGCAAGTGAAGACCGTATGATGCGCGTCATCTGTTTCCCCGCAGTATATACAGTTGTTGTATTCTGTTTTATTTATACCTTGAGTGTGAGTTCTGAAGGAAGCATGTCCAGACAAAAACTCAGTTATATAATAATTAGTCTTTATATGTTGGCATTTATACCACACTCTCACATCGGGTATGAGCCTTCTCGCCCAATGACCTGTGACTGCATCAGTCCATTCGTTCTGCCACTTATCTAAGATGTCTGCTCTGACCCCTCGCACACCTGCATCATGTCGACCATTATGCAGTGTGGCCCTTTCCAGAGCCTGTAAATGGATGGGAATCACTCTTCCTATTGCCTGTGCCGCCGTTGTAGATACAGTTCGATATGAACTTATTACTCGGAGTAGTGTGTGTCTTTGCAATGTCTCCAACATTTTTTCGTATTTTTTCTTATCCAGTACTTTGTACCATGTTGGCGCTCCGTAAAGTATCGTAGAATGGACAACACTAAGCAGTAGTCTCCTCTTCTGAAATTCTGGACCCTTTAGGTTAGGCATGAGCTTATTTAACGCCGTGATCCTACTCTGCACCTTAACCTTGAGTGATTCTATGTGTTTACCGAAGCTGAGCTTATCGTCGAATTGTATACCCAGATATTTGATCGTTTTGTTTGGCGTGATATCCTGTCCTTCTAGATAGACTTTAATATTTTTTCTGTTCCTTGGGCCCTTAAGTATTATCGCTTCTGTTTTGGAGGCAGCGATTTATAACTCGTGCTTTTTCATCCACCTAGCTATCCTCTTTAGCGCCTTGTTTCCTGTTATTTCCATTTCTCTTATGCTCCCTGCTTCTACCAGCACTATTAAGTCGTCCGCATAGGCTAGGATTCTGGCCTTGCAGCCCAGGTTCAATACTCCATTGTACAAAATGTTCCACAAGGTCGGTTCAAGGACCGATCCCTGCGGGACACCTGCGGTAATGGGCATAGTATAATTGTCTATAATAGTCTGCTATAATATTTATTAGATATTCTCCGATTTGGAGTTCTTGTAGTGCTTTGATTATGAGTGGCCAGGTGGCGGAGTTAAACGCGTTTTTTACATCAATGGCAATCATAGAAACATATGCTGCTCTAGATTTTTGAACCTTGTCTCTTATCCAGTTTGCTGCATGAATAGATGAGCGTCCCTTTCGGAATCCATACTGGTGAACCGAAATAGCCTCCTTGTCTTTCAATTCCCTTTCTAGTCGTCCCTTAATAATCCTTTCCAAGAGTTTGCTCACGCAGTTTAAAAGGCATATAGGTCTATACGATGTTGGTTCACCCATCGGCTTACCAGGCTTCAAGACAAGGACTAGTTTCGCTATTTTTTGCTCTGTGAGAATTCCTGTTTTTGCATTGTATCGGTAATTATATTTAATACTATATGCGGTTTTATCTGTACCGGGGATTTTATGGTTTCAGGAGTAATCCCATCTGGTCCAGGTGCTCTGTTAGATTTAATATCATCTATAGCTTGTTGTAGCTCTTGTATTGTTACTTGCGGTACTTCTGGAATGCTAATTTGCGAGAATATGAATAGGGGTTTTTCTGGGAAAATAATTTCCGCTGCTCTCTTTCTTGTTTCTGGTGGCACCTCGTAGGGGGTTTGAATTCTTAGGTTTTTGACTGCAATCCTGTATCCATCCCCCCAATTGTCCTCGTCCAGTTGTGTTCTAATGTCGTTCCACTTATTTCTTTTGCTACTTTTAATTAGTTTGCATAAAGCTTTCCGCTTATTTCTATACATCGCCTCCAGTTCGTGTACTTCCTCACCTAGTTTTCTCTTTCTGGTAGTCCTTCTTTTAGCGTCGAAGTATTATTTCATACTTTTTTCGATTTTCTCGTTCCACCAGTAGGGGTATGTGTAAATACCTCCTCCTTTGTTTTTGCTGGCAGCCTTGACTATTTTTTTCAGACATCTAGTCAGAGCATTTATATCCTCAGCATCTTTTTGCTTATTATCCTTCAAACACATTTTGACCTTTTCCATGTTTATGCTTCTTATTTGCCGCTGGTCATTTCGTCCACCCCCATATTTGATCTTAAAATATATATACTTATGATAGGTAGAGATCTCAGCTTCCTTCAGTATCTGCCAGTTTTCCATTTTGCGAGTCATTTTTGAGCTAGCACATGTGACGTCGAAGTGTGGCTCTCCATTATTGATTATGGTATAGTCTAGTGACTCGACCCATTCCATCCAATACTCTCCTCTGTGGTCGGACCGGGGTGCACCCCACTGAGGTGCTTTATAGTTGATGTCCCCCATCACTAGTATCTTGTTTCCCTCTGCCTTCCCTCGTATACTCGACGCTTACCATAAAGGCATTATATCTTGGAGGAAACCACTTACCTAGTAACCTGTATGCGGGAATAAAATAAACAACATCACTTCTGTAATAAATACACAAATATAAGACCAATCGTCTTATTCAAAGTATTAATAACAACTCTCCTATCCTGGTTCGTAAACTTTTAATTTATAGGAAATATAGATATGATTTTCTACATGCCTGACCTCCGTCTATAAGTTGTACATGTTTGTATATATATAAACACGAACGTGATTCCACTGATAACTGACATTGACCGTGGCCGATCAATGCTCCCTAAATACTATAATTAATATTAACCTAAATTTAAATATTATTTCTAAGTTAATGTCCTTTTGCCATTGCTGTCCTTTAGGGATCACTACATCATCCCCTCTTGGAAGAGAAAAATTATCATTTTAATTTTTCGATATTACTTATACCTGTTACTGTTTTTACGAATGTTTTTGTTTTGTCTTTGTTTACTAAACACTACTTGTTCGTTTATCAACACACTTCACTTATTTACAAATGTTTCCGTTCTTTGTATATAAACATACGATTCTTATGCACTATTTGTTGTTTATTGTCTGGAGATGTAATCTCGCAATTTACCCCTTTTATTCCCGTTATTTTAAACGGACTTATATAATGTGGATCAAATTTATTTCTCCCTTCATTTTTGAAAATAATCAACTCCCCTATTTTAAAGTCTACGGGTGAAGAATCATTTTCACTATTATTAACTCTACTTACTTTATTATTTATTAAAAACTGTCTGGCCCTTTCGTTAGCGTATTGTAATTTGTACTTTAATTCTTTATCATATCTTTCAAAATTGTAACACGGTTCAATTTTTACGTCTAAAAATTCTGGCAAATTGGGTTTTCTCCCATATAATAACTCAAAAGGAGTGTATCCGTGATACGTATTTGGCGTTGTATTATAACAATATGCGAACATTCTTACAAACTCACACCAGTTATCCCTAGAATCTTTGATAAAGTTTCTTATATATTCGTTAAATGTCCTATGTAATCTTTCACAACTGCCTATTGCTTCATGATGGTACGCTGTTGAAAAATTATGTTTTATATTTAATAGTTCCGCTAAATTCTTCATTATTTCGTTCTTATATTCCGCCCCTTGATCTGTTCTTATCTCCTTCATTAATCCGTAATTTGGTATAAAATTGTCGAATATTGCTTTTGCTATTGTGTGTGCTTCTTTATTCTGAACCGGTATCATAACTGCGTATTTAGTTAATTCGCATAATATTGTAATGCAATAACGATTTCCGTTGTTACTTTCTACAAACGGACCTATTGTGTCTATGTAAATAATATCAAACGGTTTTATAGATGTATCTGTGACGATAAATTTTTCTTTGTGATTAGGCTTTGCTTTATTCACTTGACATTTATGACAATTCTTTACATACTTTCTTACGTCTTTGTCCATGTTTTTCCACTTGAAATTCGCTCTTAGTTTCTTCAATAATCTATTATTTCCTACATGTCCCCCAAACATTGGATCATAGTGGTATCTTTCTAATATCTTTTGGATCTCTTCTTTCTGCTGTACCGTTATTGGTACTTCGCATATACATACTTGAATACTTTTTAACCTTTGATTTCCTACTTCTATAAATTCTTCTACTGTGCACTTTTTAGATATATCATCATTTGTATATATTTTCATTCTTTTTACTTCATTTCTTACCGATAGCTTTTCCAACGTTCGTCATAGGTCGAAGTTGTGTAAACCGGTATTTGAGGCTTCACTAAATTTCAATTTATTTTTGATCCGGATGCTCATCCTAAGTGAGATACGGTTTTTTTGAAAGTGTAAATAAAATTGGTAATTTATGTGCCTCAAGGTTATTTAAAACTTTAACTACTGCAGGTTTTTGTATTCTTACTTCTTTTGTTTCTACTTTATTCCTTTGATCCTTTCCTGTTTGTACGTTTCCTTTTTGCGTTTGTGCTCTTGTGATTGCCAAGACATGTGAATTATTTATGTATAAATCCTTAAGTTCTTCTATGGATATTCTCGATATACTGTCCGCGTAATTCGCTATACCTTTTACATACTGTATTTCAAAATCGTATTCTTCCAAATCGATTCTTATTCTTGTTAGTTTCGACGTCGGGTCTTTCATTGCAAATAAATGCGTTAGTGGCTTATGATCTGTTTTTACTATGAAATGTGGTGAACCATATAAATAACACTTGAAATGATTGATTCCCCAATGAATTGCTAATAACTCTTTTATGATGGTGGGCTTGTTAAGCTCGCCTTTCTTGAAGCTGCGTGATGCGAATGCGATGGGTAGGTCAATCCCTTCGTAATTTTGACTTAAAATTGCCGAACATGCGCTATTCGAAGCGTCTGTAGTTAATATGAATTGTCTATTAAAATCTGGATATTTTAAAATTGATTAATGCATTTTTTAAGACCTGAAATGAGTTTTCGCACTCTTGTGACAACTCGAATTTCACGTTTTTCCTCGCTAACTTATTCAAAGGAATACATATTTGTGCAAAATTTTGAATGAACCTTCGATAGTAATTGCAAAATGCAACAAATCTTTTGACTTCGTTGGCATTTTTTGGCACTGGGTAATGCTGAATGACTGAGTATTTTGCTTTATTTGGCGAGACACCATCCTTTGACAAATTGGACCTAAATATGTGACTTCTTGCCTGAAGAATTGGCATTTTTGTGGATTCAATTTTAAATTAAATTTACGACATGCGTCAAATACTTTTTTAAGGTTGGCTAAGTGATGATTCTCTGAAATTCCTATTACAACTATATCGTCCATATAAAGAAATGCTTTTTCCGGCGTGAGGCCTGAGAATGTTATTGACATCATTCGTGAAAAACTATTAGGGCTTATGTTTAACCCAAAAGGTAGTCTTGTGAATTGAAATGAGCCTTTTTCGGTACTGAACGAAGTGTATTTCCTAGAAGATTGTTCTAAAGGTATTTTATGAAAACCTGACATAAAATCTGAAACTGAAAACCGTTTTGCTCTCCCCAATTGATCTAAAATTGCATCTATCCGCGGTAAAGGAAATTTATCTGTGACTATTTTCTTATTTAGCTGTCTAAAATCTATACAAAGTCCCCACGCCTTATCCTGATTCGTCGACTTCTTTGGTAGTAATAATACTGGACTATTATAATATGATACTGAGGGTGCAATTATTCCCTGTGTTAGAAGTTTTTCTACTTGACTATTTAACTCTGTTGATTGTGAATGTGGTGTGCGATAATTTTTTATGTATATCGGTGTATCATATTTTACTGATATCCTTTGTTCGTAAAAATTATTGTGCGTTAGTATATCATTCTTCAAAGCGAATATATCCTCGTAATTTTCACACAGTTTCGTTAAATCGTTTCTTACATATTCCGGTACTTCTAAGTTTGATGCTTTCCTTAATTCTTTCATTCTATTACTACTATCAGTCTTAATTGTATATATATCGAATAAATATAAAGTTTCAATACTCCTAGTTTTTACTGAAATACTTTCATAATTTGTATTTAAAATTCTAACGTACGGGTTTTCCCCGATATTATGGATCTGGCTATAAATACTCCTGGTGCTATTTCCTGTTGCTCTACTACTGTATCCTTTCTCAAATTCTTGAAGTTCTCTATTAGCCTGTATACCTCACATCTAGGTGGTATTGATAAAGTATCGTATTCTGGATTACCAAAAATTTGTATGGTTTCTGAATTGTTAGATTTGCAATTTATATGTAATTCTGATTGTGAATAATCTAATACACAATTATTTTTTGTCATGAAGTCTCTTCCTATCAGTCCATTTGTTGGTATTGGAAAATTTTCTTTCACTACGTGAAAACAGTGACTTGAAGTTATGTTATTGATATAGAGGTTTATGTATATTTGACCCAAAGTTTTCGCTGAGCCTTCAGTTATCCCCTTAATGTTTATTTTACTCCTAGTTTCAATCAAATGATGTGGAAAATTTTTAGAAATTTTTATTAGAGGAATGTCTGCTCCTGTATCTAATATTAAATTGTAGATATTATCAGATAAGCTTGTCTGAACTTCTATAAAGTTAGAAAGTGATAAATCTAAATAATATGTTGAATACGTTCCTGAAATCTTGCTTTCGTCTCTTGATTTTTTATTCAAAACCCCAATTGTTTCTGATTCTCTCTTGCTTCTTCATTTTCTATTTCACACATTCTTACGTTATTTTTAGCTTGATTATTGTAATTTCCATTATTATTGTATTTCCTATATTTATTAAAATTTTCGTATTTGCCATGATTACCGTTATAAAATCCTCTGTTGTTTCCTTGCCGGTGATTATTCCTAAAGTCAAAGTTTTATTTCCTGAAAAAATTCCTGTTATCTTTCATATGTAAGACTTGTTGTTGTCCTACTATACCTTCTACTGAAACTATTTTTGATAGTACCTCTTGTGTAGTTTCAAAACTTCCCGCTGCAATTATTGTTTTGCTTGCATCCGTTGCGGCATTCATAGTTACTGCCTTAATCGTTGCCTCTTTCGTATATTTTTCAGCTAGCCGTTCAGGCATCCCTTACGATATGTATGCGCCTGTAATATTTCCGCCAGTGTCTCTATTTCTGTTGCATACTGTGTCACATCCTTTCCATTTTGCCTTACTTTACCAAGCTTCGCTAAGAGAAGGCTTGGATTGTCTCCTCTTATCCCCGTTTTAAGTTTACTCTTGATGTCTGCAATGGAGTTTTCCGTTGTGATTAAGCTTCTAGCTTTTCCTGTTAGTCTCGATTTTATTAGTAGAATAGCATTTTCCTCATTACCAGTCGCGTTTATTTGTAATAAATCTAATGAGTCTAAAAATGACTGTAATTTGCTTGCTTCGCCGTTGAACTCGTTTGGTAAAACTTTGCTCGCAAAATTAAAAAAATCGTTCATACTTGTCGCCATGTTCACTTGTTTGCTTATTGCTTGTAATACAACTGTGTCGATTTCCTCAAATATAGAGGTAGGTATGTTGATAATACAATTTAACGCTTGAAATGCCCTATCAGCTTTATCCCTAATCCTACTTGATTAATTTTTACAAGTCTCCTGTTGTACTAAACTCAAATTTTTTCCAACTTTTGGCTATTAACTTAGCAAAATTATTATAGAGACCTACCATGCTATTAATTACTTCTATATGTATATCAGGATTTTTCAGAGTTTCTTTCTTCAAAACCTGTTTTCCCTGTTTATTAACTTCTTCCACAATTAATCGTAACTTATCTTCAAAATCTGGCCACGTTATTGACATTTAAACAAAAAATAATTCGTTCATAAGAATAGAATGCATATTTACTTACAATTATTTTTACACGGTGAGAGTTCCTGTTGCCTGCTTCACTGCATTGCTTCGGTTGATATCCCTTTTCAACGCTCTTCGGTGCGTTTTCCATAATGACCACACAAATTTCAAGATGAAAGCTATAGTTATAATGTATAATAATACCATGATGTGCATCGCAACATTATCTTGCTGTACCATGAAAGTGTTGTTGACAATTCCTGTTTCTTTTGCCTCTTGTTTGGTTGATGAACTTCCCATTGTTTCTCTTCTCCAAGGTCCTAAATTTAAATAGAAAACCATATAGTTCTACTCTTATACCATCAATTGTACCATAATTTTTTTTCGCAGAATGATAATTTACCTTTTACTTGCGGGACAATTTACCATAATCATTTGTTACCATTATACCATTAACTATTACATTACCATTTACCATTTTACTTTCAATTTTTCCATTACCATTTTACCATTACTATTACCATATGTTCGCATGATCGCCATGTAGCGGCGCTATCTATTTTACCATAAATTTCACCATAACCATTTTACCATTACCATTTAGTTCGCAGGATCGCCATGTAGTGGCGATAACCATTTAACTATCAATTTTACCATTTCCATTTAGTTTGCCATGTGGTGGTTATGTATATTTTACCAATAATTTTACCATTAGTTCCGCAGGATCGCCATGTGGTGGCGATTACTATTAAACTATTAATTTTACCATAACCATTTTTCCATTACCATCTCCTGGCAGGATCGCCATGTGGTGGTTACTTAGTAAGGGTCCCTCGTATACTCGACGCTTACCATAAAGGCATTATATCTTGGAGGAAACCACTTACCTAGTAACCTGTATGCGAGAATAAAATAAACAACATCACTTCTGTAAATATCACTGGGATGACGTTTAATACATTAAAAATACACAAATATAAGACCAATCGTCTTATTCAAAGTATTAATAACAACTCTCCTATCCTGGTTCGTTAATTCTTAGTTTATAGAAAATATAAATATGATTTTCTACATGGCTGACCTCCGTCTATAAGTTGTACATGTTTGTATATATATAAACACGAACGTGCTTCCACTGATAACTGACATTGACCGTGGCCGATCAATGCTCCCTAAATACTATAATTAATATTAACCTAAATTTAAATATTATTTCTAAGTTAATGTCCTTTTGCCATTGCTGTCCTTTAGGGATCACTACAACATGCATTCATGATGTTGTCAACTGTCTGCTTGAATACTTGCATTTGGATGTTTGGGGAGATATAACAGCATATCAGTGACATATCTTTGAAACTTATTACCACGTAACCTTTACCAATTTTTGTGCGTAATATACCACATTTTTTATTCCTGATCCAGACAGCGACGTCGATATTGCTGTCATGGACCCAGCTGCTTCCCGAGGCTATTTTTTTATTTGGCTCAGATACGACTACCAAGTCTACACTCATGTCCATCGCGATTTTACTCGTTATGTCGTGTGCGGATTTGGCCCTTCCTAAATTTAACTGGAGCACCTTCATGTGTTACGGTGGTTATGTGAGTAGCAGTTTGGAGACTAGTCCGCTATTAGACTCCTCGCCTCATCTAGCATTTCGCTAGATCTTCCTACCTCCTGATCGATCATTTATGTTTTTGCCAGATGTTGCGTGAGGTACATATTGCTGGTCGGCCGAAGTTTTATTTTCCTTTATGTCCTTTTGTTCACTCGGATATTTGTCTGCATCTGCTGGGAGTACTTTATTATTTATTCTGTCCTGTCGTTTCGCCTTATTTAGTACTTTTCTAAAGTCTGGACATTTAGTTGTGTCTGCCATATGTCCTTTTATGTTACATACTGGACATGCTTCCCCATTTGTACAGGATTTGGCAACGTGCCCTTCCTCGCCACATTTGAAACATCTCTCGGGTCTCTCTGGTGCTTGGCATAACCTTGTTCCATGAGCATATGACCAACAGCGTAAGCATTTTCTCAGTCTTATCCTCCTTTCCACCTGACAGCGTACCAGCCCTATTCTTAGGGAATTGTTTGCCAATAGTTTCTCAGCATTCGACTTCGTGGTAATATATGTGACTGTGCTTGTTTGGCCCTCTGGGGCCTGATTTCTCCCAGTTTGTCTTTCTCGTCCTCCCATTTACCTATAATACTTCCGACTGCATCCTTAATCTCCTGGGCCGTCGCACCGGCCTCCATTCCCCTTATGTTTGAAATTTCTCTCTTACCTTCATTACCTACACCTGATATTTTTAATCCTGTATCGTTGTTTTTGAGGATTTCTTTTAGATTCGTGAACGCTTCTTCATCCTTGTCCATAGTTATAAGCAATCTGCCATCTCTAGTGCATCGGATTGTTCTTACTCTCTCTTTGTCGTCCGTTTGGTTTATTACAGTCTTGATTTGGCCCAGAATTTAACTATATGTTTTACCTTTGCCGGCCACTATAACTCCATACGTAGGTCGTATGTTTCCCCCCTCACGGTGTGTAGGGTGTGTGATTATACGAGTTGTGCTATCCTGGAAGATGGTTTCTATCATCTTACGAAAGTATTCTATTGGCATAGCGGATAATGTGCATATGTTCACTCTACCATCTCCTTTATTTTCCTCTCTAAGCAATGTTAGTTTCTCCCAGATATCCTTTTCCGTTCCACTATATTTGATTTTGATTGTCTTTCTGACTCTCGATTGATTTGATCTTATTTTCGTAGTTTGTTCTATTACTCCAAATTCTTCTCCTATGTCAGCTAGCTCTGGGATCCTTTCCTTAAACTGTTTTTGTATACCCTTGTTCATGTCCGGGTCACTGGGCTCTACCCATAGGGCTTTTACTTCAGCATCATCCATTACCGCATTTCCTAGGGCGACCTCAGTGTTATTATATGTTGATTGCTCCCAGTGTACCTGTTTTATGGACTAAAACTTTTCGTAACTATCGATACCTTCCAAGCTGTTTATAGTATTTTTTGTTCCCGGTTGCCACGGGTCCGTTTGTGTACCAATTTCAACTCCTCTTATTTTGGAAGACCCTACCTGCGTATCCTGATCTATCATGATTTTCTCGACCTTCTCAAATTTATTGTCATTTATCCATTTTTGGACTATGTGTCTGTCGAAGGTGTCTACGTTTTTTCTAAACTTGGTTGTCAGCTGTTTGACTATTTTATGGATGTTTGGGTTTTCCCCCATTATCTGCTCCATCTCAACGACTAGGGCTTTGTTTCTCTCGATAGCTTCAATCAATGTGAATGCTTCCACGCTTTCCTTCTTCTTGTAGGGCTGTACCCCTGGCGATCGTTCGATGTTCTTTCGTTTCTTAACTCCTGATAGTGACAGGGATTGGCTCCTGTTGAGCCTGCCAAAAAGGCCATAGTCTAATCTAGCACTACTTTTTGGGGTTTCATCTTTTTCTATGTCTGTACGTCCACTTTTTGGCTGGTCGTCCACCGTTAAGTTTATTTTTTCGTTACTCATCTTTTCCCACGAGTAGCTGGGGAAACTAAATGGCCCGCCTGTGCAGAGCCCCGCATGCACAAGTAAGGCTATTTTCCCTCCTAGGTCGCCCTTTCTAGGAGGCATCGCTTGGAACCTCTAGTTTTTTAACATCCCTGGGCCATTCAGCTTTCGGCACGATGGTGTTACACCTTAGCTTGGGATGAATTGCTCAGGAGCTTTCTTCCTCCCTTCTAGACCCTTCTGTCTGGGTTGCCATACCATAGCCGAAGGTCCCAGTTTTTCGGCGCCGGGATCTCGCCGTTCGCCCCCCGTATCAGGTAAGGACTTGTCAGTGTGTTCTGTTATAACGTGGGCGTGTTGGATATTCAACTGGCATTTACTAGTGCTATCACGTCGGCATAGGTAGCCCCGCCAGTGCCCCACTGACCATTTTGAGCTGCTTCTTTGCTTCACTCTCCTCTTCCTGTCCTTGCGGCGCGAGAAAGGAGGAAGTTACTGAGCCACTCCACCAACTTCAAGGTCCTACAGCTCCCAGGAGTAGAAATTACTGAAACCTACAAAATCATTTGTAATGCGCACACGATTTTATATTCATTTTCTTGGCGAAAGAGTTATTCTATTATGTGCTTTTGTATTGGTTTTTGAGCATGTAGATTTCAATTATAAAACTGGTATTACGTTTTTTTGGGTTGCTACAGAAATTCTATAGGCTAAACAAACTTCTGGGATAAAAACGAGAAGACAGTATCATCTGTTATCATGACGTGTTGGAAGTGGCAGAAGTGAGAATCGTAATTAAAAAAGGCAAACATGAATATGGAAAGTATGTTTCCGTGTTTCCTTAGGAAAAAATATTTGATGGTGTTTATGAAGCATACATTAATGTTGGTCATGGCGGATGGGATAAAATAATGCACATTTGAAAACAAAATATGACATTGGAAGATATGCAATAGAAACATTGCTCGAAATATGTGAAGTTTGCCAAAAGAAAAGGAATGAGTCTCATGCGAATCTGACCATAAAACCTATTATTTCAACAAACTTCAACTCTAGAGGACAAGTGGATGTTCAATCCTGCTGAGACGATGAGTACCGTTGGTTGCTTAATTATCAAGATAACCTAACAAAATTTTTATTTCTACGTCCTCTTAAAACTGCGAATGAGATAGCAAACGAATTGCTGAAAACATTTTTGGAAATTGGTGTACCTAGTATACACCAAAGCGATAATGGTCGATAATTCACGGCATCTGTGATATCGGAAATAGTGAAAATTTAGCCATCTTTAAAAATTCTTCATGGTCAACCAAGGTATCCATAATCGCCGGAAAGCATAGAGAGAATCAATCAAGATGTGGAAAATATGCTTAGAGCATGGATGTACGATCATAGTTATAAAAACTGGTCACTGGGCTCAGAATCATATTTCATTTTTTGTAATTTGTCTAAGCATTTGTCCTGATATAATACATACTGACAATAAATGAATTTATGTTTAAAATTTAATATTTAATAACTGTTCATGCACTACTGGCAACACTGTCCTAATTACAATGATTGACTAAACGCGGCAAACAGGGTAGCTTATATCATTTAGCTGGTTACAGCGTTTAACTGAAATAATTCTGTCATTAAAGGGAATGCCTGAAATTATTAGGCAAACGGTGTACCAAACGTTGAGTTACGCTGTTTGCCGGTAATACGTGAAATGACTAGGCATTTCAGGGAATGACGGATTTCACTGATTGACGCCGACATATATGAAACAATAACACTGTACGCATGTGATAGAACGAGAAAAACTGGAAATATGGGAAACTGCTTAGAAAAATATTTGGAGTAGTTAGAACAGCAGAAAGAGAATGGAGAAGTCACACCACAAATAATTAGATGAAGAGCTTATATGGAAGAAAGCATTAAAAAGAAACAAGGAAGGCCCAGAAAAATAGGTTACATAAAGCTCAAAATGATTTAAAGGAGATACATGTTAAGGTTTGGAAGAATGGTTCTAAAAACAGGATATACTGGAAAGATGTAATAAAAAAGATAATATATAAACATATTTGATTTATTGCTATGCTTGTAACTTAATAACAGACACTGCGATTCGAAGTAAAAGTGTTTTCGTTCTTACTGTAGTCAATATTGTAGCTGGTAGTACCATAAAGCATATATTAAGAGTATTTAATCTATGTGCCGGATTTGTACTTTATGGAAAACCTGTAGAAAACTAGAGGTTCAAAATATTATTTTTACTCAGGTTACTTCAACGAACTTTACTATTGTAGAATGTTGTCCTCCAAATGCAAACTGAAGTATATGTGTACATACGTAACTTTCTTAGCTATAACTTCAAAAAATCTATTGAAAATGATCTTTTTAAAAATTTTGGGTATCTCTAGCAGTAGACTTATGAATGAATGAATCATGCTCTTTATAAGTTTAACTGGCTTAGCTATCATAATTATCTCTCTAAATTTCTAACATATTGAGTAATAGTGATAGTAATTATCTACTAACAATAAGATAATACTATGGAGATTCATGTGAATTCAGCACTTGTGTTTTTCATTATAGGAAGATTTAAAATGACAATCTATATGTCTAGATTTATATTGACATACTCCAACTTATATTATTAAATAATTGTGACTATAAGATGAAATTTTATAAACTTAGAGGCATTTTTTCTGGTTTCTGTGAGACTTCGACAGACTAGCCACAATTTGTTATTAACTTCGTTTTTTCCCACAGTTCTGCCTTCGACGTACACTTGAAAACGCACCGACAACATTCTCTCATACCTACTTTTATGTCATATAGTTAAAAGTTTTGGTCTTGAATTTTTAGTGATTAAAGCGTTATTTATCTTTATATCAATAGATTTTGAAGTGTTTTTCATAGAAATCAATTCAGTGTCCTCATTGATTTCATCATACCGTCCCTGCCTACCACGGGAACCATTCCCTTTACCACTGAGTACACCCGAAGACATTTAATAGTGAAAATCTCTTAATAAACCAGTAGTGTCCTTCAAAACATCTACCAGATCATCCAAACATAAAGGTACGTCCAAATTCAAAAAAACCGATAAGACGGTATAAACTTTCCGCTAATAAGAACACCTGAAAAAAGTGACTGGAAAACCGATAGCACCGGTAACCGCAATTTTTCACCTGATAACACTTTTAAACCAAACGTAATTTCCTCTAAATACACTGATGAGATAAATAGAATCAAACATAAATCTAGAGAATTAAAAAACAAAAGTCAAAATTATTTCAAATTAGTTTATATCGACGAAGATATTTCTAAGAAAGAAACCAGAACTCTAAATCCACCCAAATCTTTGTCTACAACGAAAAATTTCAACATTTCAAAAAAGTGTCTCGATAATATCGATATAAACTAACTTATTATCGAAAGCACTTAACATTTCTAACACACATACTCACAATATGACAATAGAAAAGAGTAAAGAATCAGAAAACAAGTGTCTAGAACTACCAAAAAGGTATATAAGATTAGAGAAAAAGTGTATAGGACAAATGAAAAAGTGTATAGAAAGTGACAAGAAACAGAATCAAGACAATTCTACCACCAAATCAGACAAGAACAACAGAAATAGCCTCTTTCAAATAAGTCCTTTCTTGTCAATTCCCATCTGTCGAGGGAATAATCTGGAAAATACTTCAACACCCGAGCACTCCAAAAATCAAAGCAAAGCAAACTCTCCAATGGAGGAAGACATCATTGGTCTTCACTCTCCTACAAAATCTTCTGAAGGCGAAATAGTCAATGATGAAATAATAATTTCAGCCGAAATTCATAAGCCGGCGTACAAATCATGGGCCCAAGAGACAGAGGATACCGCCTGTGCAAGGGCAAATCATCAAATAGCCCAATTTAAATCTCAATACGAAAACACGGTAACCAAAAACAACAAAATCGCAGGTCGTCAAATGAGCATGAAAAAACCAAGACACCCACTTCAGTGCCAGAGGACATTAACTCGATCTCCATTATCCCAAATGACGCTCAGATGGAAATTATACACCCTGAATTATTAAAACCAAAACTATACACGTCGTTTAATAATATAATAAAACACAATAAAAAACAACCAGCAGTGGAGATCTCCAACAAGTTCGACTCACTGTCGGACACGTCAGACGAGGAAACAAAACAAACAACTGAAAATGTACAACGCAAAAGGAAGAAATTAAAATTCAAAAAATGCACAAATGCCGCCACATATTCAGAAGACGGAATAGATATAACACAGAACACAAAGAGGAGGGAAAAACCCCCAAAACTACAAACAACAGCAAAAACGCAACATGTCCCCCCCCATAATAGATGGCAATGTAGCGGCGCAAAGAGAGATGGTCAATCACCTGAAGGACGAGATTAAAAATAATTTTGAAATCAAATATACCAACAATTCTTCGATTGTCTTCACTAAGTCAGTCGAGGACTTTGAACAATTGAAAAACATATTGCGTGAAGAAAAAATTAACCATCATACGTACTTGAGACGTGAAGACAAAACTCATGCTTTCGTCCTGAGGGGGTTGGCAGAAGGACTCCAAATCAGTGACATCAAAGAGGAGATGGTAAAAATATATAAAATACCAACTAAAGACGTTTACCGAATGAGTACCAAAGGACGACTTCTGTACCTTGTGATAACTGATTATAAGATAGCTCTGGACTATTTAAATTAAAATACCAGAGTTATCGAACATACAAGGGTTCAATGGTAGCATCGTAGACAAAGTAAACCAATCATACAATGACACATTCGCCAATCGTGGGGACACGCGACGGCCAACTGTGGAGAGAACTCCGAGATGCTCCGAGTGCGCAGGATCCCACCTTCCCCCGGAGTGCACGAAAGAGCGTACTAAACCTGCCAAATGCGCGAACTGCGATGGTGACCACCCCGCCAACGCAGAAGTATGCACAGAGCATATCAAAAGAAGAGTGTGGCTTGAAGAGAAGAGGGCGATAATCAACAAAACTAAAGTTGCTCCCACGAAATACATCCCAGCCCCTATCCCAGCAGTAAATCCCTGGAGTAATAGAACAAACCCTCTCCAAACTAGTCAAACCGATTTCCCGAGTCTTCCCTCAAAACTACCCCTACAAAATACTCCTCTTCCCGCGCAACAAAAAGCACAGTGAAACACATCCAATGATATTACAAAATTTGCTGAAATCAACAGTATGCTCAAAGAACTCCATACCCTAGTCAACCTGGATGAACTCTCCCGAGCCGTTGCAGACCTAATCCAGGAGATGAGAAAGGCCACAAACAAGATGAAAAAATTCCAAATCTACAACTTTGTTGCCAGCATAGGTAACTATGACATCTAGTCAGGTAGGTGGTAAAACAGGCTTTCAAAAACGATACAATTTCAAAATAATTTTCTGTAATATTCAAGGAGTTTTTAATAAGTTTCATCTAATTCGTCTCTTTCTCAACATCCAAAAACCAGTTATTTTCTTCTTAATAGAGACACTCCTAAAATCAAATAAAGTCGTCAATTTCAAAAACCCAGAATATCGTCTCTTCAGACAATACCGCCCCACCGATGCCCCTGGTGGCGGTATCGCTCTAATAATCAAAAATGGCATAAATTTCAAACTCTTGCAACAAAACAATTCTTCTATTGAGCATATCGCTATACTGTTTGACAATAAAATCAAAATCGTAGGTGTTTATAACCCTCCTACTAACAAACTTAGAGATGTAGATTTTCACAACATTATGAATTCGCATAATAAAGTTTTAATGGCAGGGGATTTAAACTGCAGACACCCTCAATGGGATAAATTCGTACATCATCCAAACGCAAATGGAAGTACTCTCCTGAAATTCTGTGACAATTCTGATTGTAATATATTCAACACCGATGACCCCACCCACTTTTCTTCTCAAACCACACCCTCAGCACTATAGATATTGCAGTAGGAAAGACCATAAACAATATCTCGAGAATGAAAACATTAAAAGACCTTAATTCCGATCATGACCCCGTCCTTATCTACCTAAAACTCCCACACACCATACAACACCCTAAAATACAAATATATGATTACAACACCACTAGTAGGTTAAACTTCCGAAAATACATAAATAAATAAATTAACATCACAGACAAAATAGAAAACACAGAACACCTCACCAAAACAATCAAAAACCTTCAGGACACAATTATTGCAGCCACAACCACCCTAAAACCTAAACCGTCCCCACAAAACACCATTCCCGACTACATCATTACCCTTATTGAAGACAAAAACAGGATAAGAAAAGATGGCAACAATCCAGAAGTAAAGAAGATCGATCCCTACCAAAATATTATCAGAACACAATAAACTCACAAATTAAGGACTATAAAAACTACAACTGGACGATCTTCCTAACTAAACTGAAGCCAGAGGATAACTCTCTCTGGAGAATTGCTGAATATTTCAAAAATCCACACACAGAAATATCCAAAATTGAAAATAATGGCCATACTTTTACCAATATGACAGAAATAGCGCAGAATTTTGGAGAGTACTTTCAAAACAATTTCATAAACAACTCACCACACACAGATTATCACCAACACATTTCTCAAAAAGTTAATCAACACTTACAGTCACTACAAACAATATACACAGAAAAACTAGCCTTTTATACAGAAATACACAACACCATTCAACAATTGAAAATAAAACAGCCCCAGGACACGATGGCATACCCAACATCCTAATTAAGAACCTACCAAAAAAGTTATTGTGTAACTGACTAACATTATAATCAAAACTGGCATCTACCGCGATATGTTCAAGATCGCCAACGTCATACCCATTATTAAAGCAAACAAACAGCCGTGTTATGTAGATAGCTATCGACCAATTTCATTATTAAACAATATTTCTAAGGTGATCGACAAAATCATTCTTAAACGACTGCAATCGTTCACTGACAAACATAAACTATTACCTCCCGAGCAATACGGTTTCCGAAGTGGCCACAGTACCATAGCGCAAACAATTAGAGTAATACATTTCATAAGGGAAGGTTTTCGGGAGAAAAACAAAGCCATTATGGTCGCGATCGATATACAAAAGGCATTCGATTCCGTATGTCTCGAGGGGCTAATATTTAAACTTATACAACTAAAAATTCCTAACTATTTAATAATATTAATCAATTCTTATGTCAAAAAAATAAATGAGCACCCTGCAGAACCCCACCCTATCCAGGCTGGAGTTCCGCAATGCTCAGTATTATCACCTTTCCTTTATTCCCTATTTATCCAGGAGCTCCCAACTTCCCCAAACCTATTAACTGCTATATACGCCGACGACACGTGTTTTGTAGCAGCTGCAAAGAACCCAGACACCGCACTTAATATCATACAAACGCGTATAAATACACAAATACTGCCCTACTTCAACAACCAGAAACTGAACATAAATGCTTTCAAAACCGAGTATTTATTACTCAGGAGGGTCGCTAGAAAAGACAGCTCGTTGCAATCCCAACTTTGTGTAAACGGACACGTTATTTCCCCGAGCAGCACCTTAAAATATCTAGGCTACACAATTCAAGGTAACACAAACGCTAACGCTCACATAAGCAACCAGATACACAAGGCCAATATTGCAATGAGCAAACTTTACCCTCTCATATGCAAACACAGTCAACTCACCACTCACGATAAACTACTTATTTACAAACAAATCATTAGACCCATAGTAACATATTCCGCCCCAGTTTATTACACAGGAACAAAACACAACTTTCACTCTTTGCAGATGATAAAAAACAAGTGTCTTAGAATGGCAATAAAACATAATACAACCTACCCAAAATTTCCCAGAAATTCCTGGTTACATGACAAAGCCGAAACGCCCACTATCAAAGACTTCATCACTAAAATATCTAAAAAATTTTACAATAATTGTCTGCCAAATGATCTTCGAAATGCTCTCAAAGCCGCAAATCACGCAGGAGACATCCGAGATAGTGGGTGTAGATTTCTGCATGGATCGCTAATTACATAATAAGGTTGTTAATCATAAACCCATACTTGAACGAAAAGGAGTACGTTCAGGACGGCATAAAACCACTGACTACCTCCAACTTCCCCAAACATATAACTAACTAAAATCAACGTCTGCCATGTTGCCACCCCAAATCTAAACAACCCCCTGTCAATTATTGAGACCCTGTTTTTCAGTTGCTTTTCAGGGAAAACGCAGCCGAATGATTCTAGGAACCATAACTCCGCCGGGGACAAAGTTAGTTAAATGAACAAAATTTTTTGGATAATGCTGCTACCGCAAGGAGCCTTAAAACTTCATTCAGACGTACGCCGACAGCCCGAAGAAAGCCATACTACCAGCACTTACATTTCTTTATGCTCTCTGTAATTTTTGGAAAACAAAATATCTTAATAAAGACCTTTTTAATGATAATAACGCACCGACAAATCTGACACTCAAACATTCCGTCTGACGGATGCATGTCAGATATAATAAACTGTTATCTACATTCGTGGAATTGATACAAACGAACCCAATTAATATGTCAGTTTTAATGATGTTAGGTTAAAATACCTGGAAGTCAAAAATGTTTCCTATAATGTGTGTTCACCACATAATTCACAGATTTAGCTTTTCCCCTGGTAATTCGTCGAAGCATATAGCCAGGAAAGTAATTGATTTTTTCTTCAAAGACAGTCAGGATTGGATGGTTTAATAATATTATTTTCACGCTTAGAGATGGTAGTAAAATTCATCCTTCAACAATTATGGTGATTATGATGATAATAAAATCATAAAGTATTATTCTATTATACATGTTTCAACGAAATCTTCCTAGTTTTTCAACTATATATTGCCGATGACGAATTAATTTTATCGTGGAATAATTCACAACAATGAATCTACTTTGCAAAATGTCATAAAATTTGCTTGCTTGATCCTAGTTTCATGGTTAATTATATGTTAATTTTATTTTTAATTTAGAAAAATGGATAAATATACCATGACCCAATTTCACACACCGATGGGTTTTTTCACTTTTATTCATATTTCGTAGACCAATTTATTTTTTACGAACTATTGAACCGGTGAATGATACTTCCTTTGTGGTGATCGGACTAGCTCTCATGAAATTACATGCAGTGCCATTAGCGGTCCATTGACTCTCTGTCTCTCTTTCTCTCTCTGTCCCTCTATGTGTATAGAATCTATTACGAGCATGTGCATGTTGTACACCCTTAATCGGACGAATGCAGTGCACATATAATGTTCAAACACAAAGGCATTAATTATCTTGGAATAGAGTGCCCCGCTGTCTAGATAATAGAGAAAAGAATAAGATAAGTATGTTTACGTGAGAGAATGTATGTGGGACTGGATTATATGCTATGGCGGTTCCAGCTGTGTGAATATCGTTTAAGGATAGCACGGCAAACATACCATGCACGCTCCCGAAGGAACCGCGATAAGAAATATAATGGTTGGTTAGTTGGTTACTAAAACGAAATGAAATTTTTCTGAGGAACATGTACGTGTTTTCAGTCGCGATTCTCAGACAGATTTTCTTTCCCCTTATTTTTCTACATCTCGGATGAATATTTAAGTGCTCATTTTGAAAACACGATATTATGTTCGGTTTATACAGGCAGCGGCCATTCGTCATTCAATTTTTAAAACAAAAAGCTCTTATAAATGTAAGTGATAATTCTTGTCTTTAATGAAGTAGGGGGTACCCGATCTTTTTTATTATTTCAATACAACAATAACATTTTGTTAAACGAAGTTAGCAGAATATCTAAAAAAATCGTATTTAATAATGTACTCATGGACAAATTATCGAATAATTTCACTTATCATTTTTATTTCAAAATAACTTTTGATTATCTTCTACAAGTGTTCTAGTTTGCGGATATAATAATATGTCATAAACATATTTACATTTATTTAATATTGATGGCGATTTTTGATTCTCACGCCTTTTGTCATAATGATTATGTTACATTAGGTTTGTTCCAACACATCAAAAAACCGTTCTTGAAACGGTGATGCGCATGTGCACTAGCCAAAATACGTTGTAACCACGAGAGAACCGTTTAGCGAACGATAATTGTTTTTCCTGCGACCACATAGGAAAGTGACATATATCGCACTGTCTAGTTCTATGGAAAGTGGTCATTATTCATACGCGTACGGAAAAAAAACTTATCCATACGTGTACGGATAAAAAAGCTGTCAAATTGAATGTTGAAATGCTAGTTTATTAACCCCGCAAATTTATGTATATTTAAAATGCGTATTTCCTAAGATGATTTGTCCATATAGTATCATTTGTTTATTTCATATGAAAAAAACCACCGAGCCCGATTCGAACCACCTTACTGTTTGTCAGAAATCGAGTGTACGGACGCTTAGCCCACTCGGCCATTCCATCGCTGTTACGTTGTGTTCTTATCAAAGATACTAATAGCGCTAAGAAAATATACACAACAGTTTATTTATTCTTATAAATAAAGTGTGTTTAGATCGACATTTCTTGGACTATATAAAGTAATTACAAATACACATATATAAAAACTCTCACATCTACATAAAAACGCAAGATTGTAAATGCCTGATTCGGCAAAAGTATATCGCGTGGTCGTAGGAAAAATAGTGTACATAACATGTGCTTGCGCCTCGTGAAACAATACTTCCCACTCGTGTGAAAAATGTCACTTTCCGCACTCGTTACGTAATATACTATTGTTCCAACCCGATTTGGTATCGTTACGAAATCGGTTCAAGAACGATGATTTCCATACTTTTACTAAAAGCAGGTATCAAGGGAACCGACTTGCGCAGTACAAATATCCATATCTAGTTTTAGGTTAGCTGGCTTGATTTGTTGTTTTGTTTATGTATTAGTTGAATATTGTGGGAGCGATCTTTTTTATATTTGTTTGTGCTATTTGTTGATATTTTCCAATATGAGTTATAACGAGGTGGAGGACATTTTTGACTCGTTCCAGTGATTTAAGATTCGAGTCAGTAACCAAACCGTTCCTATCACGACCTATTTCAAAACCGTTATTAGAACGGTAAACACTTGGCGCCTGCGTAACAAATCCTTAAGAATGATTCCGATTCCGAAACGATAAAAAATTATGTGTTAGAACAAACCTATTATTTATGTATCCTTAAGTATCTAGTAAGTTATTTACACTTCAAATTATTGAACTTTACCCTGACTTCATTAATACCTGATAACAGAACCGACAAATGTCAAATTATTTTGTTCTGTTTTTCACTATTAATAGAAAGAGATGCCACTTAATAATTATGTCGGTTATGTTAGCAGATATTAATGATGTCAGGGTAAAGGTCAATAATTTTAAGTGTATGTTGCTGTAATTAAGTGATACTGCCACCAATTAGACACTGCAACGAAGTTGAAGCATTGAATATTTTGATTGTTGCCCCTCCTAATTGTAGAAGTGAGAGTTTTTAAAATATCCTTATCAGTTAATGTAAGAATAAGTACACATTATGTCTCACTTTTTATTCGCAATGTTTCAATGATCGTTAGTTATGCCGGAGGTCCGCAACAAAAAGCACGTATGATCGGCTAAAACTTCTTGAGAAGTTAGCTAGTGTTAAAACGCAAGTATGGCGGCCTGTTGGTGTCATCACTGCGGTGTGCAATTTTTTGAATATGTAGAAAAAACCATGCCCTTGGGTGTAGCGGTCACAGTCAATTCTCGTTCTAAATTGTTCATTAGATAGCCAAAGTCTGAAGTAATTGTATGGCATACCGATGCGGCTTCATAAACTGTCTGCCATACTTAGTTTAACGTGTTGTCTTTTTTTGCCATTTTAAGATACCTGCTCCGAGCTAATTTTTGGAGCAGTGATAGAAAATGATGTTTTATCAACGGCGTCATCAAGTAGGTACAGGCTGGCAAATTAATTTTGGCAGATGACGATGCGCGAGAAAGCCATACACCTTGACAACGTTGGAAACGCAGTTACCGGGAAGAGCAGGCGACGTACATTCCGCATGCAAAATTTTAAAGGTTGTGATGCTCCTAATACGTACGAGGGTAACACAATATATGAAAAAAAATTATAAATTGTGGCACATGTATAATGCTATATAAAATCGAGTTTACAAAACAAAATAACATAAATGTGTTCTTTATTATTAATTAAATGAATGAAGAAATAAAAAGCATCAGATTTTTCTACGAAAATTGTTTTTTTTTGTACAGACATAATTATTTATTGCTTCAAAAACCATACGGAGAATTCTATAATTACCCTTTATTATTTTATGTGATGTAAATAATAAATGGATTCCAAGAGACATAAACTTTCACCTTTACTCCAAATTAATGTCTTTTAAGTGGTCCCTTCATAAGATTCGTCATTGAGGTTCATTTTTATATAAATTGGAAGTCAGGTAGATTTTTTAGATGAAGCGTACAATATGATAAGGATTGTTAAACGACTTTCTAAATTTAACAACGGCCAACAATTTTTCATATCCGTTCGTAGTAATAGTTAATGACATACCTACCTGTTAATCTTTCTAAAATTGTTATTCCTAATAACATGTAGTAGATAATGATGTGAAAATTCGGGTTTATACATAAAATTTGAAAATTTGAGATGGTCTAATAAGTATAATAATAATATAAATATTTCTACTTTCATATGTCATATGTTTTTGGGATTTTTGCAAATATTCACTATTAAATTAAAACATACCTTCACACTTTTTACAGAGTTAGGACTGGCAAAACAAAAAAATCTTGGTTGTGGGTGCCGTAATTTATTATTTATTTAGGACTATGTACATATGTGCTACAAATATTATATTCCTCTATTGGAATTCCTCTCTAATATCTACAACCTTTGTAACACCTATTTACATTTTTACATTTATTGCGTTTAATGTAGTCAGTAATATTACCTACAAACAAACACTATAATGAAAAATATGTTTTAGATGTACGGGGATCATCAACAGTAAAATAATGATGTGCATTTACAAATGATTCTTCAGAATCACTTTCTATAGTCTATATAGAAAGGACAAGGAGTAATAAATCATTCATTTAAGTAGATTTCATAGACGTACCAAAATATATTTTAAGAGGGTATACCGTAAGGTACATTTTGTATTGAACGAATGAGTTACAGCTATGCTAAAGAATATACGATTTAGGTCAGAGGTAACGGGATGTACTAATTTTAATAAAAAAAAGTGATAGAGGTACATAAATTTTAGTAAGTTTGATAAAGAAAGGCAACACAGTTTATTGCGGAGTATCCGAACTCTGCCACAAAATGCAGGTAGTCATTACGGGTTGTTCGAACTCTGCCAGTGTTTAAAATTTTGGAGATTAACTACCAAACCAGTAGGGGTCTAATAGCCTAATCCGATTTAACAATTTACCTTCAACTTTAGGTACTCAAATTCAATATAAGAAAATATTAATAACATACATATATTTTCAACGTTTATTTGCCACTTCTAAAAAATTACATCTACATTACATCTACATTACAATGAACTATATTCAATATACATAAACATATAAAAAAAAAAAATTAAACGTGTGGAAGATTTTTACATGCAACCGTTTTCACAAACATAAAGCGAGAAATAACATTTTTCCTATATTGATCCAAATGATCATTAATGAAATTAATTTTAACATTAATAGTTTTTTTGGTTTTTTTCTGGCTTTGGTTTGCCGAACGAATTTTCGCGTATACCTCCGTTTGTAAATCCAATAATACACTAGTAAATTGAACAATGTTTGGATGTGCTTTGTAAAAAGAAGCACCGAAATGCGAATGACAACTCTCACAAGAATTCGTTGTTCTCTTAAAAAAGGATGCATTATTTGCCCAAATAAGTGGTGGAAATATCGAATTTTGCGTTATATATGTTTTATTTACATAATTTCGGAATTCTATAACTCTTTCGTCATTCGGAAGCAAAAAATGTAGTTCATTATAAAAAAATTCTACAACTTCCTCAGGACTAAGATACATAATACCGAAATGTACTTTTAAGTATTCGCCAGTTACAGAACCTTTCTGTCTGTACTCTTGTACCAAATGAAACTCCTGAATCTTACGAAACCAAGCTTGACAGAGATGAAATTTACAACCAAAAAGAATTTGATCTCTGCCAAAACATTCATATATAGCGTTATGAATGCTTAGTTCAAAATCTACTACGACTTCTTTAGGTTGAAAATTTAAGCCTACTTCTTTACATTTTTGTCTTGAAATTAAAAACAAATTTGAATATGTTTGACTTGATTTGTCCGGCAGCAAACAAAAAACAAGAGGTACGTAATAGTCGTTTCTAAAACCATGAATGGTAAACATTTGGTAAAAAAAAGTTGAACAGTATTTAAAAGTCCCATCCATCAAAATCCAATCCGAATTACATAAAAAATTAAGGTTGGAAAAACAGGAGAACACAATAATTTTAAATACCTGGTCTGCTGTTAATAGAAATTCCTCTTCTCGGTTCGTTCGTAAGTGTAGTTCACGAACACTATTAAATACTTCTTCCTGATTTTTAGGCAATAGTGTAAGTGCATCAACATCCTTCCCCTAATCCCCTAAATATCGATTAAAACAATCAAGATTTCTTCAAAATATTTAATTCAAGAAATCTTTGAAACCTTTCAGAAATATACATAAGTCCATGGACTTTACTTACGAAAGGAAATTCCAACAGTTGACAAAATTATGACATCAGTGCAAGAAGATACGGACTATCCAAAATTCTCCAGAATGACATTATGCAAATCTTTTTAAAGATGTGGGTTTCAGATATACAAAACATAATAGAAAATTTCTCTTGATAGATAAACCGGAAATAGTTTTTTGGAGAAGAGACTATTTAAGAAGCATTCGACATGCCAGAGAGCAAAATTTGAAAATCTTCTACTTAGACAAAACATGGATAAATGCTGGATATACAGTTTCCAAATCTTGGCAAAATGAAAACATTAAAAGCGGAAGGCAGGCATTCGTGGAAGGTTTGTCGTTAGGTTTGCAGCCACCATCTGGAAAAGGAAAAAGACTTATCATTGTCCATGTTGGAAGTTCTGAAGGTTTTGTTGATAGTGGATTATTAACTTTTATTTCAAAACGCACGGGGGACTATCACGAAGATATGAATGGGGATGTCTTCGAGGAATGGTTTGTTCAAATGTTGGATCTGATTCCAAAAGGGGCTGTTATTGTTATGGACAAGGCAAGTTACCATTCACGGTTACGAGAAGCATTGCCCACAAGTCGTTGGCGTAAAGCAGAGCTTTTGGAGTGGCTTATTTCGAAAAATATTGAGTTTCCAAAAGATCCACTAAGGAAAGAACTTTACAGAATTGCAAAAATAAACAAGAATAAATACAAAACCTACATTGTAGAAGAAATGGATTCTTCTCGTGGTAGATCAGTTCTTCGACTTCCCCCTTATCATTGTGAACTTAATCCCATAGAATTAAAATGGGCTCAGGTAAAGGGGGAAGTTGGAAAAAAAAATACTACTTTTAAAATAAACGATGTTGTGAAATTGTTTGAGAGTGCTGTAAGTCATGTGAGTAAGGAAAATTGGACAAACTGTATCGAGCATGTTATCAAAGTAGAGGCAAATATGTGGAAAATTGACAATATTTGTGATGATTTAATCGACCCTATTATTAATAATGTCAACAACGATTCCTCCTCTTCCGAGTCGGATATAGAATAAAATGTAAGTAATAAATGTATTCCAATAATTATTTCTTTTCATTTTTTATTACATTATAATTTAAAACGTATTTTTTTCCCAAAATACACACCACTGCATTGCGTTATTGCTTATCTGCTAATCCTTTAACAATGAATAAACCCTAAACTTTGCTACAACTGGAACAAATACGGGGTCGATCTACCTGGTTTTTAGATTTACGGAAGAAATGTAATTTAAAGTAAGAGATTTATCAAAAATTTCATGGTGCTCCCTGTAAAGGTTTTGCATACTTAATTAGGGTTTATTACTCCTCGTACTTTTTGTACATACTATATATCAACTTCATCATCCTTGCTATCCCCGTCTTCTCCAAATTAATAATAATATTATCTACAACAGTATGTAAAAGTGGTTCATTGTTCATAAATTCATCTTCAATCTTTTTAACATGGTCACATTTAACTTCCCAGTCATTTGCAGAAAAGGTGTCAAAAAATTATCAGATACAATATGTTTGTGTTCTAAATGAAACTTACTGTTTCCAGTTAACACAATATGTTGAAAAAATCTTAAAAAATTGACAAATGTTTCGATATTACCTAAATACCATCGTCAGAATGACAGAAGTTGCATTTCATTTGATGCCTACTTGATGTTTAATTATTTTTGGCTAGTCCAAGAAGTGACCAACCTTGTGATTGACTTAATATATGTTAATAGAAAAAAGAAGATATGGTATTACTAATATTAAAGCTAAGATATTATTAGCCTTATGGGGATATCATGGATATCATTTTTCCCAATTTATATCAGTATAACTGTGCAATGATATAGAAAACCAGGAAAACTATATCTGCTGATCTTTACAATTATCACTCAAGAAGACAGTTTAAAAGTGGGGAACTCCGTAGATTTAACTGTTCATTGACGACTTCATATTGTGGGTTTCTTAAGCGTCTTTTATTTGACAATTCTTCAAGGAAATCCAGTTCTTGTTTCTTATCACAAATATGTAGTACTTCTAGTTCTGTGTTAGGTGTCGATGAATGTTTAGTGTCAGATAGATATCTGACGTAGTGCGATTTATCTGGTTGTTTTAATCTGTATACTCGTAACTGTTCACTGTATCTAATTTCAAAATTTCTAAGGGTCTGACCCAAATAGACGGCATAACATTCTGGACATTTAAGTTTATATATACCAGATTTCTTTATTGGTGATATTTTTGTTTTTACATCTAACAATTTTGTACTTATGTTACTTTCTGTTTTGAATGAAATCGTTGTATTTGTTGCTAAAGATATTATCTTTGAAATATTATTAAAAATATTTCCTGCATATGTAATGGTTTTATAAGCTTTTAGTTTGTTTAGGAAATATTAGTTATAATGCCGCTTTCTCCTCATTTTTATTAATTAGTTTATCTTTCATATATAATGGGTAACCGTTGGATGTTGCTATTTGTCTCTATCAAAATTACATTTGTTCATAGGAACTGAAAAGCTCTATTTAGCATTGAATCATATGCCGCTAGTTTGTGACATGGGATGATTGGAACTGTATGGAATAGTCACATCAGTGTGTGTTGGTTTTTGGTGAATCGAATAATCAAGTATATTATTTACTATTGGAATTTTTAAATCAAGAAAATTGATTGCACTACTTTCTTCAACTTCAAATGTAAATTTAATTTTTGAGTGTAAATTATTAATGTGGTTGACGATGATATTTATGTAATCTCGAAACCATTGTCAAGTTTTTAGAATTTTTAATATTTTTTCAATATAATGTGGAGTTAACTAGAAAAAGTAAGTTTCATTTAAAACACTAATATGAGTAAATTTCACAAAGTAAGGGTCGAGACAATTAATTTCATTCCATTATGTTTGTTGAGCTTTTGTGCTTTCGCCGGGTTCATATTCTGTGCCTTTCTAGGAGTAATCTCTGGGTGTCTCTTTAAAAACGCTATTAACCAATGACGGCCAGCTAGGCGTCTTTCTTGAGAAAAAATGTTAGATATACCATTTAACTGACAATAATTAAAAACAGATCTGCGAAGCATTCGTTTCGTAAGAAGGTAACCCACCTAGGCCAGTCTAATAATTCGGGACGCGAATTCTGTTTCTTGGTCTTCATTCAGAACACTTTTTCTGCCAAGTGATTGTTTTACTGTGGTGTTTTTGTTCATGTAACGATTAAGACTCCTTCTTGGTATTTTATACTGCTCTGAAGTTAAGCTTTTCGACTCCTCATTTTGTATAGCTCTTATGGCGCGCTTAAGGTCTTCTTCCGTCCACTGGGAGCGAATTCCTCTTGTTTTGTAAGGTGACATCTGTAAAACAAAAATTTGAATCAGTAATCTTTCAATAAGTATGAACCAAAAGTAATATGCCCATAGGGTGTATTAACTCCCAATATGCCCATAGGGCGTATTAACTCCCAATAACGATGGGCGTATTAGCGACAGAAACAGAAAATGCATATTAACATGTTTTAGCGGTAATTTATTAACATTTTTTTAAAGGTAGTAAGCTAAAAGAATGGTAAAAAGGTATATCTTGAAATGCTGTACTTATCGTTATTGTAAACATGCATACACAATATTTACACTCTATTGAAGCACGTCTTATTTTTATAATCTATGTAGCGCCGAAAACGTATATCACCCCTTCAACCTCTCTGCAGTACTGAAGAGACTAACAAACACAGATTTGGCTCGTAGTGCTGTAAGTAGGAAATATTGAAAGTATTGACGCCCTCTATTAGCAACTAAGCTGAACATTTTAAAATTGCAGCAGGTGAGAATATTACCAGCAAGGGCATATTCACCGCACCTACCTTATGAGTTGGGAAGTAGTAGGCCAGCGAAAATCTTATAAGGAATGTTAGTTTTGGTGGTGAAAGTATAATACTTTGGGGAGGTATTAGTTGGGAAGGACGTACCGAACTTGTGAAAGTAATAGGACGTGTGACCAGTTTCTCGTATGTTGAAAACATGCTACAAGAGCATGTTATGCCATACGTTGGATATATTGGATGCGAAAGAAGAGCCACGAACTGCAGCACATGAAAAATAGAATGCAATTCTTGAATAATTCAATCAAAATTTACTTTTGAGTATGCGAAGAAGAATGCAATGCGAATAAAAGCTCGATGAGGAAATATTCGTTCTAACTTTGTCCTTAATTTGATTGAGAGCATATTATTTAGCCAACTGATTGCATTAAAGTTTACAGTACATATCCTTAATTTTTGCACACTTGAAAATAAACTGTTATTTCATGTTTCATGACTTCATTTTTTAGAATTTATATTTTTCAGAAAAGAATTATGAAATATTCGATAGTTTTGTCCATGAGTGTATCAAACGTTTATTAATCTCACTGCTGATAATAAAAACTAATTAAGGTTTTGTCGAATTAAAATCAAATATTTTTATCAAAAGGTTCAAAAATGTTATGCCGAAATATCCTTATTTATAGGCCTGTGTGAAAGAAGTTTTAATATAACCAGCGGGAATAGGGTTAAATATAATGACTGGTTGAAATAATTGAATAATATATAGGGTGAAGGGAAAGTTGTGCTGATTACCTATTTAAATATTCTGCTACAAACAACCCTCAATGTTCTTTATACTCCCTCGATGTTTTAAAACGGCAGTAATCTCTCGGGGGCTCTTTTAACTGTTAAATATGAAGAATTTCATTTCGTTACACATAATTGCTCTTGGATGGCAATGGTAGTTGTATAATTCTTTTATACAATCCAATTAAATGGTGAATCAGGATCAGACTAACGACGTCTTGTTTTATCTTAACAATGGAAGAAAAACACGTTTAAACGGAGTTAATACCATAATTTGATAGAATGTAGTTAAATAATGCTAATATATGCTAATTTTTGAATAATTTGAATATATTTTGCAGTTTGTTGTTCATTGATGTTTCTCGAACTACAGCATAAAATACGACAATTAATATTTATTAATCATTTACTCTTTTGTTAGCTAACAATTGTATTACTTTCGCTATCCCCCATTTTTCCACATAATCAGAAAATTTTTGTTTACTGTGAAACATCGAGGTGCGATATTCAATTCATTTAATTAACTTCACACCTTAGTTGAGTATACACAATATACCAGGTGTCCTAATAAGAATGGCTCTCGACCATATATCAGAAATGGATTTCAACAATTTTTAACTAATTTAAATTGAGTGTTTTTAAATGAAACTCAAGGTCTCTAGTTAATTCCACAATATAATACAAGTTATTGAAAATTCTAAAAAATTGACAATTGTTTCGCTAAATCAATATCATCGTCAGAATGACAGAAGTTACATTTCATTTTATGCCTACCTGATGTTTAGTAGTTATTTTTGGCTAGACCAAGAAGTAACCTAACTTGTGATTGGCTTAATATATGTTTATAGAAAAAAGAAGAAGATGTGATATTACAAATATTGAAGCTTAGATATTATTAGCCTTATGGTGATATCCTGGATATCATTTTTCCAATTAAGATCAGTATAACTGTGCAATGATATAGAAAACCAGGAAAACTATATCTGCTGATCTTTACAATTATCACTTAAGAAGACAGTTTATTAGTGAAGAATTCCCTAGATTTAACTGTTCATTGACAACTTCATATTGTGGGTTTCTTAAATGTCTTCTTATTTCCAGTTCTTCAAGGAAATCCAGTTCTTGTTTCTTTTCACAAATATGCAATACTTCTAGTTCTGTGTTAGGTGTCAATAAATGATTGGTGTCAAGTAGATGTTTTGCGTAGTGGGATTTATCTGGTTGTTTTAATCTGTATGCTCGTAAGTGCTCACTGTATCGTATTTCAAAATTCCTAAGGGTCTGACCCAAATAGACAGCATTACATTCTGGACATTTGTGTTTATATATACCTGACTTCTTTAATAGTGGTATTTTTGTTTTTACATTTAACAATTTTGTACTAACGTTACTTTCTGTTTTAAAAGAAATTGTTGTATTCGTTGCTGAAGATATTATCTTTGAAATATTTTTAGAAATATTTCCTGTATATGTGATGGTTTTATAAATTTTAATTTAATTTCATCAGCTTGTTTAGGATATATTCGTTGTAATGCCACTTTTTCCTCTTTTTTACTAATTAGCTTATTTATCATATCTAATGGATAACCGTTAGATGTTGCTATTTGTCTAATTGTATTAATCTCTCTATCAAAATTACATTTGTTCATAGGAACTAAAAAAGCTCTATGTATCATTGATGCTGCTAGTCTGTGAGACACAGGGTGGTTAGAATTGAATGGAATTGTTACATCAGTTTGTGTTGGTTTTCGGTAAATTGAATAATCAAGTACATTATTAACACTTTGAATTTTTAAACCAAGAAAATTGATTGAGCTATTTTCTTCAATTTCTAATGTAAATTTAATTTTCGGGTGCAAATTATTGATGTGGTTGAAAAATACATCTGATTGTCGTTCACTACCCATAAAACAAGCTAATATGTCATCTACATATCTATACCAAAATAAAATATTTTTCGAAATATTACTTTCAAAGATCTTTCTTTCTAAATTGTCCATAAAAATGTTTGCTAAAATAGGTGATATAGGGCTTCCCATTGGTAAACCTTCATTTTGAATATATATCTTATTGTCAAAAGTGAAATAATTCTGATTAATGCATACATCAAATAAATTAAGTATATCTGATATTATTCCTGGATTAATATTTTTATCTTCTAGTAATTTTCTTACAAGTATTAGACATTCTTTAGGAGGAATTTTAGTAAACATGTTAGTTACATCGAACGATATGAGTTTATAGTTATCTTGTAAGTGGATTGCTTTCAACTTTTTGATTAGTTCTATTGAATTTCTAATTGAGTACTGAGATTCATATCCGTAAGTATTGAGTATATTGTTGAGCTTCTTTGCCAATATATTATTAGGAGCATTAACATAAGAGACTACAGGTCTAATTGGTTTCGTTATTTTATGTAATTTAACTGTTCCATATAATTGTGGACAATGAGGATTCTTATGTATGATAGACCTCTTTTCGTAATCATTTAAAAGATAATTTGAATTATTAACAATATCCCTTACATTATTAGAAAATTTCTTTGTTGGGTCCGCTTTAAGAACTTCTACATCGCTGGATTCTATAAAGTTATAAACTTTGGAATTGTAATTTTCAGTCGTCAAAATGACAGTAGCGTTCTCCTTATCAGATTTTGTAACTGTTAGGTTATTATTCTCAATCTTCTTTTTTATTGCGTTTAAAACTGAAATGTCATTTTTTGTTTGACGTTTAACTTTTGAAGGTTCAATATTTTTGATTAAATTGGCAACTTTTAATTTCTCATAAAGAAAATTATTTGAATTAGATTTTAAAGCTATTTCTGACTCTGTAGCTATAATTTGTTTAATAACGAAACCAAATAGACCTGTAGTCTCTTATGTTAATGCTCCTAATAATATATTGGCAAAGAAGCTCAATAATATACTCAATACGGATATGAATCTCAGTACTCAATTAGAAATTCAATAGAACTAATCAAAAAGTTGAAAGCAATCCACTTACAAGATAACTATAAACTCATATCGGTCGATGTAACTAACATGTTTAGTAAAATTCCTCCTAAATAAATGTCTAATACTTGTAAGAAAATTACTAGAAGATAAAAATATTAATCCAGGAATAATATCAGATATACTTAATTTATTTGATGTATGCATTAATCAGAATTATTTCACTTTTGACAATAAGATATATATTCAAAATGAAGGTTTACCAATGGGAAGCCCTATATCACCTATTTTAGCAAACATTTTTATGGACAATTTAGAAAGAAAGATCTTTGAAAGTAAAATTTCGAGAAATATTTTATTTTGGTATAGATATGTAGATGACATATTAGCTTGTTTTATGGGTACTGAACGACAATGATATGTATTTTTCAACCACATCAATAATTTGCACCCGCAAATTAAATTTACATTAGAAATTGAAGAAAATAGCTCAATCAATTTTCTGGATTTAAAAATTCAAAGAGTTAATAATGTACTTGGTTATTCAATTTACCGAAAACCAACACAAACTGATGTAACAATTCCATTCAATTCTAACCACCCTGTGTCTCACAGACTAGCAGCATATAATTCAATGATACATAGAGCTTTTTCAGTTCCTATGAACAAATGTAATTTTGATAGAGAGATCAACATCTAACGGTTATCCATTAGATATGATAAATAAGCTAATTAGTAAAAAAGAGGAAAAAGTGGCATTACAACAAATATATCCTAAACAAGCTGACGAAATTAAAACTCATAAAACCATCACATATACATGAAATATTACTAAAAATATTTCATAGATAATATCTTCAGCAACGAATACAACAATTTCTTTTAAAACAGAAAGTAACGTTAGTACAAAATTGTTAAATGTAAAAACAAAAATACCACTATTAAAGAAGTCAGGTATATATAAACACAAATGTCGAGAATGTAATGCTGTCTATTTGGGTCAGACCCTTAGGAATTTTGAAATACGATACAGTGAGCACTTACGAGCATACAGATTAAAACAACCAGATAAATCCCACTACGCAAAACATCTACTTGACACCAATCATTCATTGACACCTAACACAGAACTAGAAGTATTGCATATTTGTGAAAAGAAACAAGAACTGGATTTCCTTGAAGAACTGGAAATAAGAAGACATTTAAGAAACCCACAATATGAAGTTGTCAATGAACAGTTAAATCTAGGGAATTCATCACTAATAAACTGTCTTCTTAAGTGATAATTGTAAAGATCAGCAGATATAGTTTTCCTGGTTTTCTATATCATTGCACAGTTATACTGATCTTAATTGGAAAAATGATATACAGGATATCACCATAAGGCTAATAATATCTAAGCTTCAATATTTGTAATATCACATCTTCTTCTTTTTTCTATAAACATATATTAAGCCAATCACAAGTTAGGTTACTTCTTGGTCTAGCCAAAAATAACTACTAAACATCAGGTAGGCATAAAATGAAATGTAACTTCTGTCATTCTGACGATGATATTGATTTATCGAAACAATTGTCAATTTTTTAGAATTTTCAATAACTTGTATTATATTGTGGAATTAACTAGAGACCTTGAGTTTCATTTAAAAACACTAATATGAGCATATTCCACGAAGTAAGGGTCGAGACAGTCAATTTAATTTAAATTGACTTTCCTTACCCTACCAATAATAATATCAATTATTATTTCAATATCACTATTAATGTTACTGGCGTTACGGAAGTAAATGTGGAAATATATAACAAACAGGTAGTGGTCTATGGACAAAAAACAAAAAAGAACAAACATTCGTCAAATGTTAATATATCGCGATAGCAAAAACTGTTGCACCATATGGGAAATTTTTTTATTAATATGTTTAAAATAAACTGTTTTAAAAATTAAAACTAACTTTTCCGCATCTGTGAGATGCCTTGAATAATATCATATAACAAAATTGTCGATGATTCCTTTTATTAAGTAGTTTTACAAACAAATATAACTGATCATTTCCCTATTGTAACAATTTCAAAAAACATTGGACATCAAAATAAAATTAGTAATACGATTTGCTATGAAAAATTTAATAACACAAAATTTGTTGAAATATTGAATAAAACTCCATGGGATGACTTAGATACTTAGGTTGACCCAGATGAAGTGTTGCATTCTCAAAAAATTTAAAAATGCGATTAATCAGTCCATTGTTAAAGTATCTGTCAAAACAACGGGGCTTGTACAGTCAATAAAAAGCGAGATCGTTTCTATAAAGAATATCTGAAGCAACCATCAAATATAAATAAAAAAATGAACGGTTTTGAAGATTAAAACTAACTTTTCCGCACTCTGGAGGCTGTATCGTGCTAACATACCGAAGTTTCTCCAAAAATGTGGTATATTTCGATTTATAGGATCCATTGTACTGGCTCTGGTGGGCTGAAAATCAATAGGGTTCAGTATTGAGCAATACACAATCATTCAATTGGTCACTTGCTTACACTCTGAAGGCTTCATCGTACTAACAAAACAAAATTTCTTAAAATTTTTCCAAAAATGTAGTATGTATGGATATATAGGACCCATTGTACTGGATCTGTTGAACTGTCGATCAATGGGGTTCATTTGTTTGCCGACTTGATCAATATCCAATCATGAAATTTGGCGCTTTTAAACACTCCGGAGGCTGTGTCGTGCTAACAAACTGAAATTTGTCCAAAAATTACCAAAAATATGGTCTTCAGGACCCTTGGCACCCGTTGCACTGGTTCTGGTTAAATGAAAATCAATAGTGTTCAACTGTGAGATGCTCTTAACAATACCCAATCATAATATTGGTGACTTTATGCACTCTGGAGGCTGTATCGTGCTAACAAACCGACATTTACCAAAACTTACCAAAAATGTGGTACTTCAGATTCATAGCATCTGTTGTACTGGCTCTGGTGAGCTGGAAATCAGTCGGTTGCATTTGTGAGATACACTAAACAAAATTCAGTCATAAAGCTGGGCACTTGTATACACTCCGGAGGCTGTATTGTGCTAACAAACCGGTATTTTTCCAGAAGTGTCCAAAAATGTGATATTTCAGGACCCTTCGTACCCGCTCTGCTAGCTCCGATGAACTAAAAATCAACAGTGTCCATCTGTGAAATACCCTGAACAATACTCAATCATAAAAATGCAGATTCTATGAACTCCGGAGGCTGTATCTTGTTAATAAACCGAAATTTCCCAAAAACTACCAGAAAAGTGGTACTTCAGGTACGATAGCACCCGTTATACTAGCTCTGGTGCGCTGAAAAGGTTCAACTGTTAGATGCTATGAATAATACCCAATTATAAAATTGGTGACTTGAAGCACTCCCGATGCTGTATCGTGCTAACAAACCGAAATTTCGCAACAATGACCAAAAATGTGGTACTTCAGGTACGATAGCACCCGTTGTACTGGCTCAGGTGAGCTAAAAATAAATAGGGTTCATCTGTGAGATGCCTCGAACAATATCCAATAATAAAATTGGTTACTTGTATACACTCGGAGGCTGTATCGTGCTAACAAGAAAAAGTGGCTAACAACAACGACGACGACGACATACACAGGATTTTGTTCTGAAAAACTTTTTTCTTGTTTCCCTGTCTGAAGAACGTAAGAATAAAAGAAATTGAAAATTCCACCTTTTTTGGGGTAAACTCGTATCGTAGATAGGGTAAGCGGAAAAGTAATAGGGTAAACTACCTACAGAAAGATGGTGGTAAAGCATGTCTACATATTTGTATGCTTTTATAATAAGATTTCTCTTAATTGCTCTTAATTGAGATTAATTTAATCTTGTTTCATTATTTTGAATCAAGAACTACTATTTAAATCCACGATCCTAATCTCTTAAACGAAGAGATAATGTTCTTGTAATAAAAAAATATGCTTCAAATGTACTGTTAAGGATCTTGGCTTAAGAGATTGTACGCATTGAAACAAAGATCAGCATTAAACGCTCCCAAGACAAGATATTTCAAGGAAACAAAACAGGATCATCTTCATTTGCCTAAAGATAGAATTATCTTCAATGTGAACACCATTCCATTGAGCTAATATTGTATTAAAATAAAAAAGGAAGAGCACAGCGCTTTTGAATTAAGAACCCCAGGGGTTGGCCATATTCAAGATAATGAATATCTTCAATCAATTTCGTATTTACTGCCATATTCAAGATAATGAATATCTTCAATCAATTTCGTATTAAATGCCATATTCAATATAATGAATATCTTCAATCAATTTCGTATTTACTTAAAATAAGAGATCCTCTTTTTCAGTGCAATCGCAGATGCTAAGTAAAGTCTCATCCTATGTTCTTATCGAACAATGAAATTTCTCGGACTACACTTGCCTGCAATCCGTCATGATTTGTATCTGAAATTGTATCTAAATAGGAGGCTCTGCTTCTGCATAAAGCAGGACAGTAGACGATGACATGCTTTACAGTTTCTTCTGCCTCTCCGCACTTCCTGCATTTGGGGTTTGTTACGTCAATCCCCATTTTCGCTAGGTGTGCATTGATAACTAGTGGATAATAGCCTATGTACGCGTTCTCTTTGTTTTTGTCCCTGCTCTCTGTACAGTTCAACAAGCTTAAAAGTTTCTTTTTCACTGAATTTACGCTAATTTTATGAAAAGAACGCAAAATATAAAATAAGCGACTGATGCCAACGTGTTCAGACGTTGCCTGCAACAATGGCACGAGTGTTACTGGGTTAGGGGGTGACAGCTACTGGCAAGAAAAATAGACTCTATTCACTCCAGTGCTGGCGGAACGCTCTGGACTGGCGCGAAAAATATTCATACGATGACATTCATAGGCCAGTGCTGACAGGCCAGTGAGCTACTGCATTTAAAGGATCGGATTAAGAATAATATTATTAATCAAATTTTATATGTCTGTTAATTACTCAATTAAACTTGGTTTAGTGTGGGCAATTGCCTGTAATTCCAATAAAGTGATTATAGGTATATCGAAGGACGTTCCCAGGGAAATAAGTTTTCTTAGAATCTCTTAGAAAAATTAAATACACATACTTAAAAGTGTCCTCTAGATGTAGAAATTTGGTTTTTACCCCTCGCGGCACTAAATTTTGAAAAATTGAGGTTATAGACTATAATTAACACGTGAACCCTATTCAGGCCGACGTTGAAGCGATCGTTTTATTATATGATACAGAAATTTTCTTACAATTGTCTTAAAAAACTGAAAATCATTCATTGAAAGTTTGATCATCATATATTAATAAAAAAGCTATAACAATAAATAATCTATTGAAATATCATTGAAAGCTAATGTTCTGCGCATGTTAATAGAAACAGTGTCCTTTAGTTCAGTCAACCTTCGTAAATTTCTTTTGATTTTGTCAGACTTTGATAATTCTAATTTTTAGAACACTTTATCAAATAATTTTATTGTAAAGATCAAATATTGTAATATAAATACATCATAATATGCAGCGAAGTGAAATGATTGCTGATCATCATCAGATGTTTATAATAAATCTTGAGATTCGGAGTCGATTAGTCTTGCGAAAAACCTTGAATATCCATCATATTCCCCCGACATGGCTCCGACAGACTACTTCTTTTTCTCAAAACGCAAATTACCATTTCGTGACACTAGTTCTCAGTGAATAGAAAACACAAAAGATAATTTACAGTGAGTATCCATTCCTTAAAAACTGTTGAATACTGATTACTGAAGGGGCCAAATTGGAAGTGCATAAAATACATATACAGCGTTATTCAATTTATTTCATTAAATCCAAGGAATAAAAGTTAAAATAATCACCAAGAAGATTTATTTGGATTATTTGCGACAACGCGAAAGTATTGCTTTGTCTCTTGATTGGCGGTGATCGGAACCGTCGGCAATAGTTTGTTCAGTCTCCCTTCAAACATCTCGCCCTATAAAATACACACAATAGATTCTATTTTGATAATATCTCAGCAACCCAATATTGATTTATCGTATATCGAATTTAGGACGGGGGTTGGATACTTTTGTCATTGGAGATTGCTGAAAATGTAAAATCCGAGTTTAGGGACCCGTAATTTTATTCTATAGGTTACTTTATATTACGCTATGTTTTGCAATAGTTACAGATTTTTTGCATAGTATCAAAAAAATATTAGTTAATAAAGAAGTTGGGGAAGCTTATGGATATCCGTCATATGAAGGCAAGAAGAATAAGATGACTGGGAAATGTAATCAGAATGGCAGTAAAGAGACACGCTAGTAGAGTTTATTTCGAAGAGAGAGGGGCGAAAGGGCATTCCGAAGAAGAAGTGGTTGAAGGACGTCACAATGGATTTGAAGAGGAAAGAGGGAAGGCATGGAGAGATGTCATTAGTCAACAGTTAGTATATTTTGTTAATATTTCATTTTATTTTAAAACAATTAAAAGTCTTTTATTTCGTGACTGAGTTCCAGCTATCTATTTGAAATACAAGTTTGTGAAATACTGCAGTATATTCTCAAAACGTCAGTTCATTGGTATTTTACAATCTTTGATGTACTTAATGTATACTTCATTATATAAAATTCTTACCGTTTGTTGTAAAAATAATAAGAAACTTGGTGTATAATTTTATTCGTCAGTCCGTTGTGTGAATTTCTTACAAAATATTACTGACTCAAGGTTAAACACTCGTTACATTTCAACGTTGTTAGTAAAACTTGCTGCAAATAGCTCCATTTTGACGATCACTATTATTATGCTAGTGCTAGAGTTGTATTTCCTGGGTAAACACGTACCGATCCAGTCAAAATTTGAGTTCTATGGTGTGTCGTTATTTCCTTGTAAACCTGTGTTTAATTTTAATTTATACACAGTTAAATTTTATTTGTTCAAACGTAGCTTGTTGATATTCGAAAATACCAAAAGGACAAAAGGAACGTTAGTTCTAGTTAGGGACGGGGGGTTGGGGGGAGCGTCCCCCCTCCATCCGTGATCGAGTTGGCGGCAAATTTTGTAGTTAGTTGGTTAACATCAATTAAGAGAACTGTTAATAAATCATACGTTAATATTAGTTATGAATTAAAACATACTATAAAAAACCACTTACATTTTTTTTACTAGTGAAATAATAGTTAAGATTAGGGCATCCAATTGTTTGTCTTTATAATTAAAAATTATATCTCAGTAAAAGAATTATAATTTTTTTCCTTCGGTGCTCTTTATCGGCTGCCGCGGCGGCGTGTTCTTACATGCGGCGCCTTCTATAAATTCCCCGTAAATCGAATAATATGCCAAACTGTAAATATAAGAAAATTAAATATATTACTTTTATTTTAAATCAGTTGAGTTCAGTCGTTAGTGGCAATGGGAACTATAGTGACCAAGTGAATTTTTTGAAAAAGAGCTATACTTCCGTGCCTTGGTAATTTTTGTGTTTAATTAAAAGCAAAATGAATTTTGAAAAAAAGCGGCAAGGTAGAAGTGGTAGAATTAAAGTACAATGTTTAAACTGTGAAGCTGAATTTAACCTGGACTAGGAAGACTGGGAAGAACTTTGAGCATTAAAACTGTGGACGCCGCCGAAAATCCATTTGTTTTAGCTGCAAAAAAATGAGGAGATGCAGTCAACTTCAAAAGTTAAGACGAAACGCGTAAAGTAAAAACGGTAGTTGTGATTATATTTTTTGCTTAACATCGCTCTTTACAATTTACGAGTAATTATTTATTACTTCCACATTCGACATCAACGATAGCATTGTTCTTTTTTTGCTACCGGCCTTAAATGCCGCAAAACGTAATACTTTATTGGGGTTTCCGTGTAAACTGAACCAATTTTTCTAATTTCATATAGACAATTTATTTAAAAAAATGTGAAGAAAGTGGGTGGGGCGGAAATAAAGAAGACCAAAAATCAAAACTTGTTTAAAAAACACAGTAGTTTTTATGTTAAAATAGGTTTTTGCCGTATATATTTTTTTAAAAAATGGTTTTCTATTTTTTTAAGGGGATGTTGTTAGTTGTTTACCCTGTGATTAGGGGCATAAAATCCGATTTTATTTAAAAAAGTGTCAATAGGAATTTGACATTGCTTTATTAAGTTAATTAATAGCAATATTACCCAATTACAAAACAAGCAATGCCAGTGGCATTGGTGTGGAAGTATTGGTATTAATTTAATTTGCGGCGGTTTTTTCTCAATAATGGTGGGGTATTATTTATTAGGGTCAGGGTCCGACTCGTTCTTGCTCTCAGAGAATCTTGATGCCAATGATGCCACTCAGATGGACAATTATTTATTAACAAAAAATATGGCTGACTATAGAGATGTTATAGAAATTAATGTGATTTTCAAGAAGATCATATTATGCAAGGTATGATGTCTTATTGGTTTTTTCATTATAAGGTAGAGGCGGTTTGGCTTGGTTGGATAAAAACTTTTTATGTAGATATCCGACACATATTCAGGGAAAAATTAAAACCTATTATTTTTTTGTATTTTATACACAGGAAAATGGTATGGCAAAATAACAAACTTGTACTCAGTGGCTTAGTTTATAGTATGTACAAAAAGTACGAGGAGTAATGAACCCTAATTAAGTATGCAAAACCTTTACAGGGAGCACCATGAAATTTTTGATAAATCTCTCACTTTAAATTACATTTCTTCCGTAAATCTAAAAACCAGGTAGATCGACCCCGTATTTGTTTCAGTTGTAGCAAAGTTTAGGGTTTATTCATTGTTAAAGGAGTAGCAGATAAGCAATAACGCAATGCAGTGGTGTGTATTTTGGGAAAAAAATACGTTTTAAATTATAATATAATAAAAAATGAAAAGAAATAATTATTGGAATACATTTATTACTTACATTTTATTCTATATCCGACTCGGAAGAGGAAGAATCGTTGTTGACATTAATAATAATAGGGTCGATTGAATCATCACAAATATTGTCAATTTTCCACATATTTGCCTCTACTTTGATAACATGCTCGATACAGTTTGTCCAATATTCCTTACTCACATGACTTACAGCACTCTCAAACAATTTCACAACATCGTTTATTTTAAAAGTAGTATTTTTTTTCCAACTTCCCCCTTTACCTGAGCCCATATTAATTCTATGGGATTAAGTTCACAATGATAAGGGGGAAGTCGAAGAACTGATATACCACGAGAAGAAGCCATTTCTTCTACAATGTAGGTTTTGTATTTATTCTTGTTCATTTTTGCAATTCTGTAAAGTTCTTTCCTTAGTGGATCTTTTGGAAACCTAATATTTTTCGAAATAAGCCACTCCAAAAGCTCTGCTTTACGCCAACGACTTGTGGGCAATGCTTCTCGTAACCGTGAATGGTAACTTGCGTTGTCCATAACAATAACAGCCCCTTTTGGAATCAGATCCAACATTTGAACAAACCATTCCTCGAAGACATCCCCATTCATATCTTCGTGATAGTCCCCCGTGCGTTTTGAAATAAAAGTTAATAATCCACCATCAACAAAACCTTCAGAACTTCCTTTTCCAGATGGTGGCTGCAAACCTAACGACAAACCTTCCACGAATGCCTGCCTTCCGCTTTTAATGTTTTCATCTTGCCAAGATTTGGAAACTGTATATCCAGCATTTATCCATGTTTCGTCTAAGTAGAAGATTTTCAAATTTTGTTCTCTGGCATGTCGAATGCTTCTTAAATAGTCTCTTCTCCAAAAAACTATTTCCGGTTTATCTATCATGAGAGATTTTCTATTATGTTTTGTATATCTGAAACCCACATCTTTCAAAAGTTTGCATAATGTCATTCTGGAGAATTTTGGATAGTCCGTATCTTCTTGCACTAATGTCATAATTTTGTCAAGTGTTGGAATTTCCTTTCGTAAGTAAAATCCATGGACTTTACGCCTTAGTCTTTGTTTTAATGACTCATAGATCTCAATTGGTTTTCGGCCTGAAGGAGTTTTAGGGGGCTGAAGAGTTCCATTCTTGCTTTCTTTTAGTAATCTATAAATTGTTGATTTAGCAACACACAACATAGCAGCCGTTAATTCCACAATATCATCAACACTTGCACTTGGATCCTTGTTGTTCAATGATATATAACAATTCAATATCAGAGTTTTTTCATTTGAAGATAATGGACCTGTTTTTGGTCGTTTAGATGGTCCTTGGCTTATCGATATTGTTTGGTACTTGCACAATTAACATTCAACAAATGTTTTAAATATATTCCAACTGTTCACAATATTATGACAACCATACAACTTAATACAACTTCATACAACTTTACTCAAAGAACTAATACTAAGTACTGATTTAATGTACCTTCTTTCTTTTAAAATAATATTCCCGATGATGTTTCTAAGAAAACTGGATAGTTTGGAAAACCCCTCTCAATAATCGAATAATCTGTAAATAGGTGTAATCATATTAAGCCGATTACAGTAGGCCACTTGCCATTTGAAATTTCTGAGAAAAATTCCCCAAACACTACATATAGGAGTAATACAAATAGAAAATATTATGAATAAACGGGAATTTCCGAACTCTGCCACAAAATAAAATTTTACCTGACTTGTATCAATTTGAGGATTACTGAAATGTTCGAACTGTGTCGCAACCATTCAGTTTAATCCTATTAGAGTCATTAGGGTTTATAATAGATAAAATCGGAGGCTCATTGAATTATGTATATTTCTGAAAGGTTTCAAAGATTTCTTGAATTAAATATTTTGAAGAAATCTTTATTGTTTTGATCGATATTTAGGGGATTAGGGGAAGGATGTTGATGCACTTACACTATTGCCTAAAAATCAGGAAGAAGTATTTAATAGTGTTCGTGAATTACAATTACGAACGAACCGAGAAGAGGAATTTCTATTAACAGCAGACCAGGTATTTAAAATTATTGTGTTCTCCTGTTTTTCCAACCTTAATTTTTCATGTAATTCGGATTGTATTTTGATGGATGGGACTTTTAAATACTGTTCAACTTTTTTTTACCAAATGTTTACCATTCATGGTTTTAAAAACGGCTATTACGTACCTCTTGTTTTTTGTTTGCTGCCGGACAAATCAAGTCAAACATATTCAAATTTGTTTTTAATTTTAAGACAAAAATGTAAAGAAGTAGGCTTAAATTTTCAACCTAAAGAAGTCCTAGTAGATTTTGAACTAAGCTATATATGAATGTTTTGGCAGAGATCAAATTCTTTTTGGTTGTAAATTTCATCTCTGTCAAGCTTGGTTTCGTAAGATTCAGGAGTTTCATTTGGTACAAGAGTACAGACAGAAAGGTTCTGTAATTGGCGAATACTTAAAAGTACATTTCGGTATTATGTATCTTAGTCCTGAGGAAGTTGTAGAATTTTTTTATAATTTACTACATTTTTTGCTTCCGAATGACGAAAGAGTTATAGAATTCCGAAATTATGTCAATAAAACATATATAACGCAAAATTCGATATTTCCACCACTTATTTGGGCAAATAATGCATCCTTTTTTAAGGGAACAACGAATTCTTGTGAGAGTTTTCATTCGCATTTCGGTGCTTCTTTTTACAAAGCACATCCAAACATTGTTCAATTTACTAGTGTGTTATTGGATTTACAAACCGAGGTATACGCGAAAATTCGTTCGGCAAACCAAAGCCAGAAAAAAACCAAAAAAACTATTAATGTTAAAATTAATTTCATTAATGATCATTTGGATCAATATAGGAAAAATGTTATTTCTCGCTTTATGTTTGTGAAAACGGTTGCATGTAAAAATCTTCCACACGTTTAATTTTTTGTTTTTTTTATATGTTTATGTATATTGAATATATTTTATTGTAATGTAGATGTAATGTAGATATAATTTTTTAGAAGTGGCAAATATACGTTGAAAATATATGTATGTTATTAATATTTTCTTATATTGAATTTGAGTACCTAAAGTTCAAGGTAAATTGTTAAATCGGATTAGGCTATTAGACCCCTACTGGTTTGGTAGTTAATCTCCAAAATTTTAAACACTGGCAGAGTTCGAACAACCCGTAATGACTACCTGCATTTTGTGGCAGAGTTCGGATACTCCGGAATAAACTGTGTTGCCTTTCTTTATCAAACTTACTAAAATTTATGTACCTCTATCACTTTTTTTATTAAAATTAGTACATCCCGTTACCTCTGACCTAAATCGTATATTCTTTAGCATAGCTGCAACTCATTCGTTCAATACAAAATGTACCTTACGGTATACCCTCTTAAAATATATTTTGGTACGTCTATGAAATCTACTTAAATGAATGATTTATTACTCCTTGTCCTTTCTATATAGACTATAGGAGTACCAAGGGGAACTGGCAGCATTTTCCACCCTAGAATTCTTCCGAATCCTTATACTTCTAAGGAATATTCTATAGTATTCCGGACCCCAAGTATTTTTTAACCTCAGAAAAATAATTGAAAAAATCTAAAATGGCGCTTAAGGTACCCGATACCTAAAGCATAAAAATTATTATTGTTTGTTAAGAAAGTTTTGAATATAAGTCTGTATTTTTGTGCCCTACAATCACCTTTTCTTTGTGAACCGCTTGAAAACTTATCGGTGAAGGGCTTTACTTATTATTTAGTATATAGCTTAAATGTGTTTAACCCTATATGTTCATAGTTTTAGACAATGTTAATGTAAATGCATCGCCTGTGCACGCTGAGGCTGATCAAATAGCAACCACCGAGCCGAAAGGTATTTAATTATTATAGTGTTACGAAACAGCACACTGGTATAGTCCCTAAATCAGACTCTGTCTAAGCCAGGTATGAAAGTTAAAATTATGGCGGACACGCAGGGTTTCCTAGAATTGTTTACGAATTGTGACTATCTTATCTAAACATTGTTTTTGTGAACAGACTTATCTAGGAAATGCCAGAGCCAATTGTTTTTGTGCAAGCCGCAGTCTGGAATTTTCTAGTAAAAAAAGGATTTAATATATAAGGGACCGATCTGGAAGAGTTAGATAGTTGATAATTTGACATCGTGAAATAAACAAATGAATGAGTGAATATAAATTAGTTAAGTGTTTATATAAATTAGTTTGAGTGAATATACTGTTGATATAAATTAATAATTAAGTGATTAGTTAAGTATATATAAATTAAGTGTCAGTGACTAGTTTAGTGTTTAAATAAATTAGTAAGTAGCCATACCGTGTGTTTAAATTTTATCCCAGCCGTTTACTGTTTAAATAAATAATAAAAACATTACAATAGTGTGTTAATATTAAATTATAACATATTGTGTCTGTGTGTCCTAAACTTACTAAACTCAGTCTTATTGGTTTTGAACCTAATAATTATGAGATATAATTTTTAGAACCAGCATGTCCCATTTTAAGTACATCAAAGGCTGAAAGTATAAACGAGACTTGGAATCAGTGTTTAGGAAAGTTTGCACTTCTATCAAACATGCTGGAAATAAGTCAAAACTCGTTGCAAAAAATTCGCAAACGGGACGTAATTGACGAAAAAAATAACAGTTTTACAAATTTTGGACAAATCCGAGAAGATAGCTGAAAACAGTGCTAAAACCGAACAAGCCTGTCAAATGTACTTGGAAAAAAAGAAGACTGTTAGAAAAAAATGCTATTGATGAAAACCAAATGGAAAGTTCACTGGTGATGCACGATCCAGGATTAAGGTGTTCCATTAATACTGACCAAGAAAGAAAATATTCAATAGCGTTGGGGCCACATCAGCTTTATTTAAACTACTTCCCAAGTGATGCAAAAAATCGCTTTAATGTAAACTGGTACCAGGAATACGAGTTCTTGGAGTACAGTACTGTTCAAGATGGAATTTTCCATTTTGTATGTATTTTATTTCCAAACGGCGTCGGAAAAAAAGAGCAGATGGTACATGGATAACCGAATGTGTTAGAAACTGGGGGAAAATGAAAAGCGCTGGATCAAATAAGTAAGGAAAACTTACTCAGCATTTTACTTCTATTCCCCACAAATCCGCTATTATAGACTATTGTAATGTTATCGATCAATCAGGGCAAGTTGATGTTCTTTTGATGCCGAAAAAAGAAATTTGCTTATTGAATAACAACGAATTTTGACTCAGAATACATTAATAGTATAAATTTTGTTTGATGTAAATACCATGGCATCTCAGGGCATCGCCTTTAGGGGCACCGATAATGACCATGGAAATTTTACTGAAATAGTACACCTCGTAGCCCGACATAATGGTGTTTTAAAAAAATGGTTAGATGATACGAAAATGAGACCTTATCACGTTAATTACTTGAGTGCTCAGTCCCAAAACTAGGAGATCATCTTAAAAAAAATTGTGTCATAAATAAACAGTGCCCCGTTCTTTACAATAATGGCAGACCATACTCCAGATGCATCCAATAAAGATATTATATCAGTAGTTGTCCGGTATGTCGATGTAAAAGGAAAACCAACAGAGCGACTGTTATCCATTGCTGAAACTCATGACAAAAGCGGAGAAGGTACAGCAAAAGACATAAATAACCTTAACCTACATAATGTTGACTCGTCAAAATTAGCTTTTCAAAGTTACGACTTTACTCCATCAATGTTGGGAAAATTCAAAGGTGCACAAAAAAAAGGTTTCCGGACTCATAGGTCATTCTGTTCCATATATTCCTTTCGAGGATCATAGAACAAACACAGCTCTAGAGTATAGTTGTGCAGCCAGTACCATAGTTTCGGAAACATTTAATATATTGGAAGAGTTATATGTTTTTTTTAGTTCTAGTACAAAGAGAGCTGAAAGCCTTAAAAATAAACTTCAAGTAGTTGAAAATGCTATTGGCCTAAAAAATTTATCGTCACGATGGACAGCACGCGCGGAAACTTTACGAGCTGTTAACATATCATATGAAGAAATATGTGAAGTTCTGGGTGATATAATAGAAGATACCAAAAAACAGAAGCCAAAGCATTGAGATTACGCAAACGGATAGTTTCTTTCGAATTCTTAATCTGTATAATGTTTTTAAAAAATGTATTTCATAAAATTGAAATAATTACGGAACTTCTATAAGAACAGAACTTTAATGTTATCGACTCTTTAGAGGTAACCCGATCAACAATTTCCATTCTTTCTGATATAAGGTCAAATTCATCGGAAATAAATAATCTTATAGACTTTGCTGTATGCAGGGCTAAAAACATGGGTCTAAATTCCGATGAAGATTTTTTGAGACATCATCGAAGAAGGTTGGTTTCAAATCGAATTGATGAAAATCGGGACACTTTATGTGAAAACTCATTGCATTCATTTTACCAAAAGAAGTTTTCAACGGTATTAGATACACTTATAAACTTTATGAAAGATAACATATCAACCGTGATAACAACGATAACCCCCCTAGCAGCAATTTTTCAATTTCCGTTACACAAAACTAACCTTAATTTATTAAATACTGAAAAAGCTGTCTCCATGTTTCCTCCAAATCACAGACCCGAAATAGACAGTTTGCATTCACAGCTTGAAATTCTGTTTGATTTTTGCATCAAAGATAACGTAACTACAATGGAGTAGGTGATGGAAGTGGCATATAAATTTAACAAGATTTTACCGTCAGTTAGTGTTATCTGGTTATTCGGTAGCAACAAATGAAAGGGCATTTAGTTTGCTAACATTTATTAAAAACTCCTTTAGAACAAATATAGGCGGAGAGCGACTTGAAAATCTTATGTTAATAAAAAATGAAAGACGCCTTCTAGAAAGTTTTACTTTAAAGATGTTGATTCAAAAATGGGCAAGTTTAGAGCAACGAAGGCTAAGAGTCATGACTAAACCTTAATGCCAATTCCTACTTTTTAGTTTTGTTAAAAAATTTATACTGTTTATTTTTGGTTTAAAATATAATAAAAAAATTTTGTAATATCAAAATTGCCTATAAGTTATTTTTGAAATAGTTTTTACTATAGGTATTCTAAGTAGTTTTGGTTCTAGGGCAGAATACAAAAAAAGTTATAGGCAGTTGGCATTTTGGTGTCTGCTCTCCCACCCCAAAAAAATGCCTTCGCGACGTCCCTGGTTCTAATTATTAATTCAAAGTCCTGTCTTCTTTGTAAGTCCGATGACGTTTGTTCGGTATTGCGCCAAAGGACTGACGTGTTTCTAAGGAACTGATATTTTTTGTCTTAAACCACTTTGATCTCAACAATTAGCGTGTGTCAGCATTTTTTCCTAAAAAACAAAAACAAAATATGACTGAAAAAAGCCAGGATATATTAAAAAACCAAAGAGGAGCCCAAAAGGCTCACTTAATTAGAATTAGAAGCGACCCCATCAAATTAGCTCAATACAAAGGGATATAAAGGTTGCCACACTTTAAAAAGGCACAAAAATAATTATTGATAATTGATAAGCCAGAATACTCTTTCAACTTCTGACGATGAATCACAACCAATAGTTGATGCCTATTATTAACGAGACCAAAGAGCAAAAGAAGAGAAGGACAAAGTCTAAAAATATGGAATTAGAAGGATTGGAAGCATTCGTTTCAAAACTCAGAGCTAAATTGAATACTCAGCGTCAAAAATATGAACGCGTTGGGTTTTGTTATCCGCGAGAGATGTTCAGATATAAAAGTGGATGTGATCGAATGTTTTGAAATCGAGCAGACGAAAACCTTGATTAACGGTATCACAAATGGTTGCTTTTAGGGGACACTATTGGTGCATAGGTGCATCTGCTCAGCTTACATTCTCAACAATCTCACAATTAAGTCACTAAGTTGTTCCTGCGATGCTGACATAGGTCTTCTAAACATAATCACTTACAAATGTCACGGTTTTCTTTCGAAACTGTCTAGAAATGTCTCCAAATATCCTCTTCTCCGGCAAAAGATATCGTATTTATCTATTAAAAGACAAGTGCGAAAATTTATGATTTTACATCTGTTCATCCTCATTCGTTACAGCTTTTTTTGTGTGCTTCCTTTGGTAACTTGATGTGGCCGCGCTAACCCCCATGCATTTCTAGATATTTTTTATTTATGAAGTCCTATACCTACTAGCACAAAGTTCGATAATGACTAATTATTCTCTCAAATTAGAAAGCAGAGTATAACAAAGGATAGTGATTATTGTCATTCTCTAAGAACGACAGTTGCAACTATTCTCCAATTCAAAATGATTATTCCTTGAGGATTTTTTATTCAATTTCATCAAATTGAGAAAACGAGACAGCCAGAATATTAATAAAACAACTGCATGCGCACGGTAATTTTAAAGTTACTGATCTGAATAATAATAACGCACATAAAATATTACTTAAATGTAGTATCCAACTGTTATATTATTAAAAACTAATCATTAAAATACAAACATTCATTCGTGTTAGAAATATTAAAACCAGCAAACCGCAAAGATAAAATTGATATTACAATAACACTTTCTAAATGCACCACCATTTAAAGGCTAACGTGTTATTATATTATGTGACCAACGTCAACCGTTATTGTATACGTGAGGTCCTAAAAGTATGTCTAATTGCAAGCTATTAAAAATTAAAAATATTTTAAGGAAAACCACATATAGGAACATAAACCCACTAAATCGCTATTTTCTTATTTGTTAGTTGTAAATTGGACAGTGTGTCGCCATAAAACGTGCCACGTATTGGTAGGGTGACCAGACGTTTTTGTCGCAAAAGGAGAAGAGATGAGACAAAACGATGATTTTTCATAAAAAAGGATGAAGCAAAGATACTGTATTTGACACTTAAAAAATATAAAAACATGATTATAATAGCAAAACTAAAATATTGAACATTATTCTAATTACCCGAAAATGACGTGGTCCTGAGTGGATACATATCAACTCAGGGCTTTCTGCTGAATGTTTGGTTGCAAGGCAGAACGTAGTGTGGTTAGAATGGATTCCGGCTCACTCGAGATTTGAATGACGAATATACTGTGGAAGGGGCGGCAGCTTGGAACTTACAAAGCAAGCAATCAATAAGGAGACGAGAAAATGGTTGAGAAACCAACACCTCGCTCATTGGAATGTTCTACAGGGTCTAAGGCAGTCCAAGCTCCTAGTGAGGGGTTGAACTGATGGATATGCTAGGGCCTCTGTAGAACTACCAAGGAGTAGGTTAAGAAAGATAGTAGAACTCTTAACAGAGCACTGCTGTCTAAGGAAACACCTAGTTATGAAACGATAGATGTCCCGTCAGCCGATTTCATTACCTTATATGGTATCGTTACATCGAACCATGCTCGGACGATCGACTACGTCATAATGCTGAATTGCACTATTGGACACCGCATAGTTTCAATATACATATTTTAGAATCAGAATGATTATAGACTTGATATTGTTAACTTCAATAAATATATTATTAATGTGTAATAATTGTAATTAAATCAATTTTTTAAAAAGTAGAGTTTTAAGTTGAAAACATAAAGTGGCGCAGTCAGTAGGATTCCAAAAGGATACTCATCGCGTATTATCCTTCAGTTTCTACTATTTATTTGGAAGAACCTTCATCGCGAAAGTTTCCAAATTTTGAACAATCCGAAGATATGCAAATGACCGTTTGAGAAGATTACGGTTCAAATCCAGAGAGTGCAGTCCATCAAAGATCAATGGAAATCATCGCAATTTTACTGTAAGTTGCTCATATTATTTATCCTATTATCTTTGTTAGCCTATGTCATTTTCCTCATCTGAAGAGAGCGACAGTGAGCTTAATATTAGTATTGAATCAAATTTTAATTTGAATTCTTCTGACGAAGAAAAAGGAAGTTCAGTATTAGAAGTTAGTTTTCTTTTACATAATTTAAGCATTGATGAAAATGTTAAATCTAATAATAGTCAACTAAATTCAACAATGTCTATTCCCAAATTTGGAATTAAATTATTAGTAATTGTATCAAAATTTGATGGTAATCCGCTTGAATTAGCGTCATTCTAAGAGACGAGTAACACTTTGATTAAAACTTATTGGGATCCAAATCCCGCGAATACCAATTGCCTTCAAAACATTAGTTCAGTTTTCTCAATATATAGAAAACTAGTTGTAAACGCTAGAAAAGTTTACAGTATTTGCATAAACAAAGATTGGAAAACAGTTAAAAGCACTCTGGTAGCTCACTTCGGCAACCAGAGAGACGAAAACGGATTACTCTTTGATCTAGATCAGTTGAGACAAAATTCTAACGAACCTGCTCTTAATTTTTACACTAGAGTAATGTCTAATTCGAGTGCTCTTCATAATTACGTTGATTGTCATGAAACTGGTCAAGCTGGTGCAACCGTAAAGAAAAAATTTTACAATACACATGCTTTAAAAATATTTCTGGCCGGTTTGAAAGAACCTATGGGCTCCACAATTCGAGCTATGAAATTCGATACTCTTGCAACAGCTAGACAATTTATTATAGAATAAAATAACGAAACTTTTAAGAATAAACCATGTCCAAAATTTAATCAAAACTATCAAAATCAATACAAAACTTTTCAAATCCATTTCCCCGTGGACCAATCAATGTTCAACTCAGATTCATCCCACATAGATTCCCGACGAATAGACAAATTTTCGGTTCTCAACAACCTTCAAGAGCACCGAGTAATGTGTGGAAACCTAATTCAAATTTCCGTCAGCCCAAACCAACTCTTATGAGTGGCATCTCGTCAAATAAATTTAACAGATCCAACTTAAATCGAAACCAAAATCGATTTGCCTTTCCACCTCCAGAACAATACCAACCCCCATCATCACAACCCAGATTTACTTCTGAAGAACTACACAATGTCGACCAAACGCAATATTATGACTATTATGAATCAAATACTCCCTACTACCCTTATGAAAATAACATGCTCGACCAAGATAACGTCGACGACCAAAATTGTATTCCTCCCAATGAATTTAATGACTATGTAGACACCACAAATTCAATATCTGACAATCCAGAAACACAAAGCAGCGGCGAACAAAATTTTCAAAATACTTCCGAACCAACAAATCAGACGTAGACATTTTTTCAATTTATGGCATGGAATATCTTACATACATAATAATTTCTGATCCTCCTTTAAAATTATTGATAGATACCGGAGCTTCAAAGTCATTTATGAACCCCGAAATTGCTGAAAATTATTTCCCAAATTATATCTATAAAGAACCAATTACCATCAGCTGTCTTCCAAACAACTACTAGAGATTTTTGCGCTGAAATTCCAGCTTTTCGTGAATTAAATTCAGATAAAATCATTAAATTTCATCTTTTTAAATTCCACCATTTCTTTGATGGCTTGATAGGTTACGAAACTTTAAAGAATTTAGAAGTACATATCGATCTAAAAAATTCACTTTTAAAATCACAAAACGCAAACCTACCATTATCTCACTACTCATCTAAAGGAAAACTTTTGTTTTTCGCTCATGTTGAACCAAATTCCATAGAAACCACAAAAATACCTGTTAATATACCAAATGGTACAGTTGGAATTCCATACACTGAACTATCTAGTTGTAGTATCAGAGAAGGTGTCACTGTCTCAAAAAATGGATATGCCTCAGTTGATATTATAAATACCTCCGAAAATGTTTGAGATGTCTTCCTGTACAAACCCATAGTTGTAAAACCTTTTGAAATTTCGACATTGCCAAACACACTCGAACTTCTCATTTAAATTCAGAGGAAAAACTCGAAATTGAAAAACTCTGTAAACACTTTCGTGACATATTCCATAAAGAAAATTCACCCCTATCCTTTACCAGCTAAGTCAAATATCAAATGGAAACTACAGACGAATTTCCAGTCTATACTAAGTCTTATCGATACCCCTACATCCATAAACCTGAAGTCGAACGATATGCTAAGAAAAGGGATTATCAGACCTAGCGACTCACCGTGGCCCTTGCCCATATGGTTGTTCTCAAAAAGCTGATGCACCTGGAAGAAAGAAATGGCGCATCGTCGTTGATTACCGAAAAATCAATGAAAAGACCATTGACGATCGCTATCCCATCCCAAACATAACTGACATACTTGACAAACTTGGATGCTGTTATCATTTCACCACCTTAGATTTAGCCAGTAGATTTCATCAAATTGAAATGCATCCCGACGATGTTAAGAAAACCGCTTTCAACGTTGGAAATGGTCATTTCGAATATGTCAGAATACCTTTCGGTTTAAAGAACGCCCCTGCAACCTTTCGGAGGGTCATGGATAATGTACTAAAAGAACTCCGTAATAAAATTTGTTTCGTCTATATGGACGACATAATTGTCTTTTCAAGCTCACTCCAAGAACATCTTAATCATTTAAAAAGTGTTTACCAAAAGCTTCGTGAGAGTAAACTCAAAGTCGATAAATCTGAATTTCTTAGAAAATAAGTATCATTTCTAGGTCATATAATCCCCCCTCAAAGCATCAAACCCAATCCTGATAAAGTAAAAGCTATTACCAACTACCCCTTACCGAAAACCACGGAAAACATAAAAGCTTTCTTAGATCTTCTCGGATACTACAGAAAGTGTATATAAAATTTTGCCAAATTAACCAAACCTTTTACTGATGTTTAAAAAAGGGCGCTCACATCAATATACTTGACCCGATTTACATAAAGACATTCGAAGATTGCAAGTCTCTTTTATTCAATGAACACATTCTCATCTACCCGATTTCACCAAAGAATTAATTTTGACCACAGATGCAAGTAATTTCACAATAGGAGCAGTCCTCTCCCAAGGACCAATCGGTGGAGACAAAGCTATAGGATATGCTTCTCGTACACTTAACGCTGCTGAACAAAATTACTCAACAATTGAAAAAGAGTTTTTGGCAATAGTTTGGGGTACAAAATATTTCCGGCCATATCTTTTCGGCAATAAATTCAAAATCGTCACCGATCATATACCTCTACAATGGCTAATGTCTCTAAAGGAACCAAATTCCTGACTTGTTCGTGGAAGATTGAAGTTAGAGGAATTTGACTACGAAATCTTATATAAAAAAGGTTCTTGCAACACGAATGCGGATGCCCTTTCCCGTGTCGGGATTTATCTAATAGATAACGAAAATCGTTCCGACTCTGATCTACCGCTAATTTTTTAATATATGAATGAATTTAATAAAACTAACGCTACAACCAAATCAAACAATACACACTAGTTTAGAAAACCCAATACTTGGAATCGAAATAACCGAGAAACCATTAAATGTATTTTTGAATCAAATAGTAATAATCAAAACTGATCAAAATCCTCATCAAGAAATTAAAAAAGTATTCGATAACCCTGCAAGAACCAGATGGTTCTTACACGTGAGTGAAAATTCTTTTGAAAATAAAATTATTCAATTCTTATGCTGTTTCGAAGAAACGGTACGCCTTTTATTTTCAGAACGATATCGATGAAATTCTCTTTAAAACCATGTGTAGAATAGTTCATCAGACCTTTAAAAGCTCTGCATTCATCTTAATCAAATCAAATATAATACTAGATGACGTTAAAATCGAATCCCAACAACAAAAACTTATAAAACAACAACACGAAGGCATTACAAATAACAGGGGAATTCACGAGACTGCTAACCAACTAAAAACCAAACTCTATTGACCAAAACTAAATAACCACGTAAAGGACTTTATCAATAACTGTTCCATTTGTCGACAAGTTGAATATGAGAGACACCCGCCTCTAATAAAACTTCAGCTAACCCCAACTCCAAGGAAACCACTCGAAACGTTACACATATAGACTGTCCAAGCGAGAGTTGGTTAATACCAGAAGTAAACACCGTAGCGTCCTAGCGAGAGTTGGTATTAACCGTTACGTCATCGTTTGATGTCAAATTACGTCACGGTTAAAAGCATAAGTAACCCTGTCGGGAGCAGAGTTATAGCGGTTGACAGATGTGATATTTCAAATTTGTTTATGGCATATTCATTCAAACTGAAGTTCTTAAGTTTCGAAATGGGAAAACGATAATAAACACTGAAAAACAAATCAAAACAGCGAAAATTTAAGTAAACAAATCCTCTAGACCGTACAGAACGTAGATAAAGACATTGGTAAATACCGCTATATCAAAGCGATCAGTATAACCGTGACGTATTTTGACATTTGTTGACATTACCGCCGGTAATAACCACTCGCTCGCTTGGACAGGCTAATAGACACTTTTAAAATCGACAATACAATTACCATCACAGTATGTGACAGTTTTAGTAGATTTGGACAAGCTTACATAATTCAAACATTATCTGCGATTCACATCTATCAGTCATTATTACAATTCATTTCTACGTATAAAATTCCAGAAAACATTGTATCTGATAATGGCACAGAATTTACTCAATCCACTCTCAAAGGCTTTGCTAAATTATATGGTATTAACTGGCATAATCCTAATAGCAATACAATCGTAGAAAGATTTCATTCTACAATATAAGAACACATGAGAACATTATCCCTAACGAATCCAAAATTGAATCCATTCGAAAAACTGAGATTGTCCATTTTGGGATACAATAACTCAATTCACTCTGTCACCAAACATAAGCCTATTGACCTTCTTTTAGGACATCTTCACTTGGAAGATCCCATCGAAATTGACGACGAAGCTCAACCAGCTGAACATAATGAAACAATTATATGACAGAATACATACGGACACTAATAACAAAGAACCAAAAATAATCGAAAAATAAAACGAAAAACGTACATATCCCCCAGACATTCCCCCTGGCACTACCCTTTATAAAAAACAATCGGAACGACAATCTAAAACTAAACCTCCATATAAACCCGAACACATTTTGACATCAAAAGATATTACAGTAACGACTTACAAAAACAACTATCATAAACAACTATTTAAACCCCTAAGAAAACTAATTAATGTAACTTCACAGGACGTTGACTCTTCAGACAGTGACGAACCAGAAGATACAGATTAAATCCTTGAAAAGTAGTCCCGTCATCCTTATCTTTCGAACTAGGACCAGCTAGGGTAAAAATGGCTTCCCATACAATTCTACACTATATCCCTACAAACTCCATCCGAAATCAAATTACAAATCCAAGTTTAAAATATTACTCATTGAACAACTTATTTAATAAGACGAACCATATTCATAAACATTCTTTGAGAAATGTTTATAAACAATTGCAATTTGAAGTTAAAAGTATAAATGTTAAAATGAACTCCATATTTCCATTTAATCGAATTAAAAGAGGAATAATCAACCCCCTTGGTTCGCTAGTGAAACTCGGTACTGACAATATGGACCAAGAAGATGCTAACAAAATATACGCAAGTATTAGCGAACTGCAAAATGATCAAAATAAAATCATTATATAGAGAAGTAAATTGACAAATAACTCTTAACAAAATTCTTATGGATAGCGTTAACAAATCAATATCAATAATTTCAAATATTCAGCTTCTAATATCCAAAAAAATTAATGAATTAGGAAAAGCACTCAACGAAATATCTTATTATTACTAACACTATATAGAATTTCAAGGAATTTTTAATCAAATAAAAATTAACTTGGACTCTACGTCCAGCTTTCTTAACGATATCGAAAATGCAGTAAGTTTTGCCAGTTTAGGTGTTCTGCATCAAAGCGTAATCTCCTATAAGGATCTTAAAGAAATAGTCCAAATTTTATATAACACATACACATATGATCAATTATTATTCAATGAAAACCAAATATTGGAATATTATGCTATTGTTAATACTAAAGTTTATTATGATAAAGATAAAATAATATCTTCACTAGAATTCCCACTGGTCCATCCAGATGTGTTTACCTACTACCACTTATATTCCGTACCTAATATAAATAACTCTGTCCTTATTCCTCCTTCTACTTACCTAATTATGAGCAACAACCGATAACAGTATCAAGAAGAAGAATAAATCGATCTCCAATCCGTCTACTACTGTAAAACAACAAATCGCTGTAAAAGTCTCCGAACCAATAATAGAAGAAATTAATGAAAGCCATTACATTGTAATATTGCCAGACTCACAGAAAATACTAACAGATTTTGAAGAATCAGAAGTTTCTGTCTTACAAGGAAGCTACTCATTAACAATCCCACCAAGATGTTCTATAGCTACTAGAAAATACACCTATAAAAACGAAACAAATATCATCGAAGGACATCCTATAGCTCTCGAAGGAATCCAAAAAGTACCACTTCCAATTTTAAATATCCAAGAAATTCACCTAAAGAAAACAATACCAATCCGCTTGATGAACTCAAGATGCCTGTGACGTTTTCTCGAATTGCTATCAGCTCAAGTACCATAATCTGCATACGTCTAATTTGTTATTTCCTATTTAAATATAGAAACCTTATGAGAAAGGGTTTTCAGCATAAAAAGAAGCCTACCAACATCGATCCAACTCCAGTGGTTCTTTGGGGATGGAGGAGTTATGAAACGATAGATGTCCCGTCAGCCGAATTCATCACCTCATATGGTATCGTTACATCGAACCTTCATCGGACGATCGATTACGTCATAATGCTGAATTGCACTATTGGTCACCACATAGTTTCAGTATACATATTTTAGAATCAGAATGATTATAGACTTGATATTGTTAACTTCAATAAATATCTTATTATTGTGTAATTATTGTAATTAAATGAATTTTTAAAAAAGTATATTTTTAAATTGAAAACATAAAGACCTCCATAACTTAGGTTTAGAGAAAAGTCTCCTCTGTAGGGGTTGCGGTATGTATGACGAAACGTCGGTCCCTGTTCTCCTAGTGTGTCCATATTGGGCTATACTATGCAAGCCAGTCTTCGGAGTCCCTGTTATGGCTCCTGGGGACACATACAAGTATCCACTAAAGATGATTGAGTTCTTCATTGAAGGACTTGTTTTCATGGATGGCACAATGGGCCCACCAGTGGCCTAAGTGCCGGAACCGTTGCTTGAGCTTGAATTGGTCGAGGTTCTCCTGAACCTAGTAGTAGTAGTAATACTACCAGAAAATGGAAATAACACATATTCTAGAGGACGTAAACCAAACAGTTGAATGATTGGATCTTTACCCGTGCGTCATTAATATATGATAACATAACCGACAAATGTCAAATTATTTTGTTTTGTTCTTCACTATTAATGGAGATGTCACTTAATTATGTCGCTTATGTTACCAGATATTAATGACGCATGGGTGAAGATCCAATAATTCAATTGTACATAATCATAATAGTAATTTTTACTGTGAAAAATATTATATTAGTTACTGTAACAAGACGTAGTGTTACAATAATAATTAGTATTTTTCGGAGGAGACAATTTGTTGCAGAAGAGTTAACGTTTCTAACAAATATTTATAAAATTATTTGCAAGTCATATTAAAATCATATTTTAAATTAATCACCCCTTTTATTGACTCAGTAGAGAATTGATGTCTTTCTTTCGTCCACTGTGCAGTTATTAATGAGATAATTCTTTCTACTGCTGGATTGCGAGAAGGAATTGTGAAATAAAACTGGCATATTTTTAATAATTCAGGACAAACTTCAATTTGATTGAGACTTGAAAAAAATTCCCAATTTCTATCTAAAGATAAATTTTTGATAAATTTTGCTTTAGTAACAAAATTAATAACAACTTCCTTTTGCATTAAGACCTCTAAGCATGGTATAATATTGTCAAATTTTAGTTCTGCATTACTTAGTTACATTACATAGAAATACTTTAAATTCTTCTAGATACATACTCCCTTTTTTAAATATTCAATACATTTATAATAAAGGATTAACGTTCGTTCCTTGAGTGTTTCGACTTCTCTTGGTGAACCCTTTTCAACTAAAGCACTTAATTCAGTTAGTACTTTTAGAGGTATAAACTGTTCTTTTGGCCTGTCACTTAGAGACTCCAATACAGAGTAAATAGTTCCTTCTACCTCCAGAAGAGACATATTTTCTTTCTCAATAAAAGCGACACTCGAATGCAAAATATGGATGGTAGAATGTAAATACCATAATTACAGTTCTGAAAAATCCTTCTCAAAAAAGACTTTTTAACAAAGCCGGCCGGACAACTAAAATTTGGTTAGGTTAGTTATTTATTTAGGTCAACTATTAATAACCATATACCATTCTGAGATTCAAAGAACTAGTAACCAAATAATTAACGATATTTAAAAAGTCATAACGGTTTAAAGAATTACAATTAATGGGCTCCCCTAACATCCAAACATTTACTCAGTCTTCTAAGATTAGATCTTTGTACTTGTAATAACATTCCAGGATTATTTCGGTTGTTTTCGCATTGGAAACGTATCCTATAAATTAAATAATTTCTTGTATTTACAGGTGTACTGTAGACTACATTTTTAAAATAACCCCATATATGAAAATCGCATGGGTGGACATCAGCCGAATGTGCTGGCCATAGAAATGTTTCACGCCTTCGAATCCACCTATCTGGAAAAATATTGTTTAGATGGGCACATATCTCACGACTGAAGTGAGGAGGTGCTCCATCGTACATACATTGGTGCTTTTGTACAGGTACATCCTCTAATAAAATTGGCAGAATATCCTGCAAATGTTGTGATTAAAACTGTCCGCTTAAACGATCAGTAAGGATATACTGACCAATTATGCGGTTGCCTTTAATACCTGCCTTTACGTCGACCATAAACATTTGTTGGTGTTCACTCTTAATTATGCCGTAAGGATTTTAATTATCCCACAGATGTAGATTATGAGGATTAAATATGCCGCTTACGACACCGTCAGGAGAGAAGGCATGATTTACAAGTTCCTCCGGATAATTCCCTGCAAATTAACAGCTGGACTACTAAACAATATGCTGAACGATAGAATATTCTGAGTTATCATGGGGTCCAATACAAGCTCACTGAGGAAACTTAAGAATGGTCTGCCTCAAGAATCAGTACTCGCAGTTCTTCTCAACCACTATATTGCAGACACGCCAGAGTCAAGATGTAAAAAGCACGGCTACGCAGATAACTGGGCACTTTCCTCGAGATGTGCGTCAGAAGAGGTTCTGACAGTAGATATACTAAATTGGTCTGAGCCCTCTGTTTCCAACGTTCGCCACTAGATGGCGCTGATCGTTTGCAGGTAATTCAAATTTGGCGGATGATTCAAAGGAGGCGCTGGTGTCGTGTGGTGGGGTAAGGCACTATGACGTTCGATCAATATACAGACATGAAGATGTTAGCACTCTGCTATTATTGATCGGATTTTAATTTAACAAACGGCATTATGATAGGTACGTCACTACGACGTTCAGTATAAAGGGTGTTGACATGAATATGTCAAAAAGGCACTCTGCTATGATTGGTCGGATTTTCATATAGGTAAGAAAACCACATTACTTTACATTCGGCGAAGCAGTTTCGGCGACCCCCACCCCTTCTCGCACGCTTTTCTGCGATAGGATAAATACAGGAAGTAACATTTTTAACACTTAGTATTCGATTGTCGCTGAAAGTGTTAACATGACAAGCTCCAAAATGTTTAGTGTTTCCCAACTTTACGGCAGGAAGGTCAAACCGACCGATGAGAGATTCGGATTGTGACTCCTGTTGGAAAATTTGGAAGGTAACAATATGGTTACAGATATTGGAAATATTAATTACACGGAAGGCGAACACCCACTGGGAGATGGACTTATGCGAATCACAGAACCATTTTGCGACAACATAATACTTGCGAAGGTATGCGGCTTAGAGGACTGCGATGGAAATTCTAAACTTGTTAAAGAAGAAATATGTGGTTCTTTTATTAGTTATATACGTGGAAAGTTTCGCGAATTGGTTTCTGCAAAACATGGAGTTAAATCTAAGCTACCTTTCCTCTAACTAAGTAACAACCCGCTTGCCATTGAAACAAGAGAAATAATCGGGGAAAATTTGGAAATTATTAGAAGGAAACATAAAGAACCTGTGTGCATTGCATACAAAGTAGAATTGACGGACGTTAAACTCGACAGGCTACTTAAAGAATTACGATCTTTTATCTTCTGCTTGGTAATATTTTTAATTTGAGTCCTATCTTTTTGGGTAAAAGAGATATTCTTCCATACCTCCGTGTAAAACTTCAACTTTTCTATCTTGGCGAATGTGTTGCCTTGGTAAGACGTAATACCATTGGTAGTAAATGTTACAAATATTTCTTCTGTAGGCAAACATATTATCTCCATACCATTATTATAAATTATTGTAATATAACCATCTGCAATAAGAGCTGCTCTATTGTTGTAAGCACTTATAAATATATTTTTGTATTAACCCTTTAGGAAGTTGACATTTTTATGCCATCCTTTTCCGCTAACAGACCAACATTAGTATATTTGTTTTTATTGATTATGAAATTGACTGTCTCGACTCTTACTTCGTGGAATATGCTCATATTAGTGTTTTTAAATGAAACTCAAGGTCTCTAGTTAATTCCACAATATAATACAAGTTATTGAAAATTCTAAAAAATTGATGATATTGATTTATCGAAACAATTGTCAATTTTTTAGAATTTTCAATAACTTGTATTATATTGTGGAATTAACTAGAGACCTTGAGTTTCATTTAAAAACACTTTATTGATTATGGTTATCTTCTCTTCTTTTTCCAGTAGACTTCTATATTCTTGCTTTATTGCAGTTGTCTTTTCGAGAAATTCCAGCTTCCGCCTCTTTGTATCTAGCTCATCCATTTCCTGTTTTCGTTTCCTTGTCGATGTAATGTAAGCTTGCGACAGAGGGTTGATTTCTTTAATATTATCAGGAAAAAGTTTATTTGTTTTATTGGTTCTCTTCCTTAAAATGATACATACCAAGGGCCGTAGCAATATAAATTTCTAATGAACACAAATTAATTAATGATAACTGTACTTTTAAGAAAACTATAACTTTTATTACGTTTCAGCTATGCATTTACTTATCCATTTATTTACTCTATTATCATTATTCTATTATTTTTTTTTATTTATTTATTATTATTAACTTTATGGAAAGAGCCAACCTGTACCCAGTCAGAAACCACAAAATAATTACAATAATCTTACCTTAACCACAATCCGCTCTGCAGCAGACCCTACTCGATGACGGGACGACTAGACCTCCGATGCGTCTTACAAAACTCTTCTAGGGTTTGGTACCCACAGGTCTACCGTATGACTTACCTCAAAGTGTACTAAATAATTTGATATTCTCTTACCCTAGATGTAAATAATGATAGTTTCAAAAATCAAAGACAAAGAGTTCAGGTGACCCACTGGCGTTTATTCTATGATAAAAATATTTAGTTTCAGATTCAATTTAAAATTACAATTGAGCACAACTGAGTACAGCTGTCCGAAAGAATAGTCAGCAAACAATAGGTTTCATTGAACCTTAATGAATTTTAATTAACCTTAATAAAGTCCATATCAACTACTTTAAATAAGAACTCGAAGCAATTGCTTAAAGGGCAGAAATATATTAAGTAAACCTTATTATAATTTTAAGTTTAAAAGCATCCTCAAGGGATGGCAAAATTATTTTTTTGTTGTGGTAAACTCCAAGATTAATTTATTTAATTTATTAACAATAAAGGATTGTTTTAATTATCAAATTCATTTTTGTTATCTTTAAAAGTATTATTTTAAAAGAAGAAAAATGTAGATATAAAAATAAAAGTAACACTAATCAGATAAGACCAAAAAAACTTTGTCTACCTGTACAAAAACGTGTTTTCACGAGGCTGGCAGCAATCAACTGGATACTATGGAAAATAACTTTCACCATGTGGCGACAAATACATCAGACTAAGAAAGTAGCCACTGCATTAAATAATATTTCTAGATCTCCGATCGCGAGCACCATACCATCAAAGATATTTTTATACAGCTTACCCCGACTTCCTAATTTGTTTTTAAGTTGATTCCGGAGAACTATCTGAATTTTTGGTTTTCCAATGGGAATGAGAAATTTCCAATTAAAACGTGCCAAAAAAATCTAAAATAAAACCATGAAAGATGTAGATTCGTAAGAGAAATATTATCGAAAATATTTACCTCGAAAAATCGAGATTTTTTTAAAATGGCGTCTCTACCACTAAATCTCAAATCCTAATAAGTAGACGTGATGAACGATTGAACAATTCCAATCCTCCAAACAACAGGTGTGCTTAAAATCCCGCTTAATACGGATCCTCCTTTGAACATATCCACAGGCTATGGAGACAACTTGCTACCACAGGGGCACAGCAAAAGCAACAACACTAATAATGGCGTCTACCTATTCTTCAACAACTGCTTCAAGAGGTTCTACAGGGCAGAAGCCCCACTCCTTCCGAAAATTATCATTACCAAAATTGCCGCTTTAGAAATGCAAAATAATTTCAGAACTCAATAAACAATGTAGACGAAACACTACAGAGACGAACTCACCCATTTTCACTGCCAAACTTACACAGAAAACACTTCTCAGGAAGTATCCAAGATAAAGAGACATGCCTACCGACTCTCAAACACATCCCCCATTTAAGAAAATTAAAATCCTCTATCGTGCTAGTCAGCATCCAGTTGAAACCCTAAATGATAATGATATTGATAGCCGAAAAGAAGTACAGAACTGACTATAAAATTTAACCATCAGGTTTGTCCAGCTACTCGCCAACAACTGATAAAGCGATTTGCAAATAAATATCCTAAAAGTAAACAACCCAATATACATTAATTTTACAATTATTTGTGATATACATCCAATTAAGTTAGATTTAAGAAAATTATTTAGTGAATTTCAATATGTGAATTTTGAATTTCAATTAATTATAAGAAAATGATTTAGTGAATTTTAATACCCTCCCCAAAAGAAAAATTTCGAAGAAATTTTTACGAAGGAGTAATGAAAAACCCTATAGATGAAAAATACAATACTGGAGAGACAAACAGAATGAAAATATCTGACACATGAACAAATTATTATTGCTCTTTCTTCCGCTGTCTCTTTCTGTGTTCAGCTTGTTTCTCACTTTGTGTCATGTCAATTTTTAAATCTTTCACGTTCCATTTCCCTAAAGATACCCCTTGTTCATTCATTAATTCATATGTGCTGACTCCTAATTTCTTTTTAATTTTATAAGGCCCTGAAAATTATTTATCTAGCTCAGCAAAATAATTTTTAGTTTTATTAGATAGATTATATTCTCTTTTCCAAACTAATTGTCCTACTTGAAATTGTACTGGTCTATGTCTTGAGTTATAATTATGTGTAGATATTAAATGTGCTTTTTCTAAACGCTTTTTTACGAATATATGAATTTTTTTTAATTTGTTATATTTTTTTTTAATGTGTTTTCCAATTTCTCCACTCGAGTTTCCGATATCTATGTTTTCATCAGAGTTTTCACAATTAGTCTCTAAAGCTAATTTTTTCCTTTGTTGTTTGTAATCACTCCCTATTAAATTCATTTCATATCCAAAATTAACTAAATATGGTGTATTCTGTGTGATTTCTGATTTTGAAGTTCTGATTGCACAAGCTAATTTTTGTAAGTGTTTATCCCAATGTCTTTGGTTATCTGTTATGAAAGAACGCATCATAGTTTTAATAACCCTATTATATCTTTCCGTAAAATTCGGAGCTGGATCGTATAACGGATTAGTTAAGAAAGTAATATCATAATCTTTAAGTAAACTTTCAAATTCTCTTGATGTATATTGACCACCATTATCTGAACGTAGAAATTCAGGTACCCCAAACATTAAAAATACATGATCTTCAATTAATTTAGCAACATTTCTAGCTGTCGCGGTTCTTAACGGGAATGGTAAAGTAAATTTACTGAAATAGTCAACTACCACTAAAACAAAACGATGACCTAAAGTACTTCTTGGAAATGGACCTATTAAATCTGTGGATATATATTGCCAACACCTTTTAATTTCTGGTTTAACTCCCATTTGACCTGCAGCTTTTTTCTGTTCTGGTTTTTGTTCTGCGCAAACTCTACATTTTCTTATGTTTATTATTTTATTGTAAGTTTTATATATTCCTAAATGTCCTGATTTTGGATCGTTATGTGCATTGTATAAAATTTTAGGTCTTTGAGGTTTTGGTATCACTATTTTCCATTTATCGTAAGGTTCATAAAAATTATTATCATTTACATATTTATACAGTATCCCTTCTTCATTTACTCTCCATACAGGATAACTTAATAGACGTTTTCTTACCCTATCACACATATCTACATACCACGCACACTTATCCGATTCATCCTCCTTAAAATTTACACTATCCATACAATATATCCCTATAGGAAATCTACGAAGACAGTCTGGAACTATATTTTCTTTAAAAATTGACTGTCTCGACCCTTACTTCGTGGAATATGCTTATCTAAGTGTTTTTAAATGAAACTCAAGGTCTCTAGTTAATTCCACAATATAATACAAGTTATTGAAAATTCTAAAAAATTGACAATTGTTTCGATAAATCAATATCATCGTCAGAATGACAGAAGTTACATTTCATTATATGCCTACCTGATGTGTAGTAGTTATTTTTGGCTAGACCAAGAAGTAACCTAACTTGTGATTGGCTTAATATATGTTTATAGAAAAAAGAAGAAGACGTGATATTACAAATATTGAAGCTTAGATATTATTAGCCCTATGGTGATATCCTGGATATAATTTTTCCAATTAAGATCAGTATAACTGTGCAATGATATAGAAAACCAGGAAAACTATATCTGCTGATCTTTACGATTAGCACTTAAGAAGACAGTTTATTAGAATTCCCTAGATTTAACTGTTCATTGACAACTTCATATTGTGGGTTTCTTAAATGTCTTCTAATTTCCAGTTCTTCAAGGAAATCCAGTTCTTGTTTCTTTTCACAAATATGCAGTACTTCTAGTTCTATGTTAGGTGTCAATGAATGATTGGTGTCAAGAAGATGTTTTGCGTAGTGGGATTTATCTGGATGTTTTAATCTGTATGCTCGTAAGTGCTCACTGTATCGTATTTCAAAATTCCTAAGGGTTTGACCCAAATAGACAGCATTACATTCTGGACATTTGAGTTTATATATACCTGACTTCTTTAATAGTGGTATTTTTGTTTCTAAATTTAACAATTTTGTACTAACGTTACTTTCTGTTTTAAAAGAAATTGTTGTATTCGTTGCTGAAGATATTATCTTTGAAATATTATTAGAAATATTTCCTGCATATGTGATGGTTTTATAAGTTTTAATTTTATCAGCTTGTTTAGGATATATTAGTTGTAATGCCACTTTTTCCTCTTTTTTACGAATTAGCTTATTTATCATATCTAATGGATAACCGTTAGATGTTGCTATTTGTCTAATTGTATTAATCTCTCTATCAAAATTACATTTGTTCATAGGAACTGAAAAAGCTCTATGTATCATTGAATTATATGCTACTAGATGACATATTAGCTTGTTTTATGGGTAGTGAACGACAATTAGATGTATTTTTCAACCACATCAATAATTTACACCCGAAAATTAAATTTACATTAGAAATTGAAGAAAATAACTCAATCAATTTTCTTGATTTAAAAATTCAAAGAGTTAATGATGTACTTGATTATTCAATTGACCGAAAACCAACACAAACTGATGTAACAATTCCATTCAATTCTAACCACCCTGTATCACACAGACTAGCAGCATATAATTCAATGATACATAGAGCTTTTTCAGTTCCTATGAACAAATGTAATTTTGATAGAGAGATTAATACAATTAGACAAATAGCAACATCTAACGGTTATCCATTAGATATGATAAATAAGCTAATAAGTAAAAAAGAGGAAAAAGTGGCATTACAACTAATATATCCGAAACAAGCTGATGATATTAAAACTTATGAAACCATCACATATGCAGGAAATATTTCTAATAATATTTCAAAGATAATATCTTCAGCAACGAATACAACAATTTCTTTTAAAACAGAAAGTGACGTTAGTACAAAATTGTTAAATGTAAAAACAAAAATACCACTATTAAAGAAGTCAGGTATATATAAACTCAAATGTCCAGAATGTAATGTAATCCAGGGAATTCTCCACTAATAAACTGTCTTCTTAAGTGATAATTGTAAAGATCAGCAGATATAGTTTACCTGGTTTTTTATATCATTGCACAGTTATACTGATCTTAATTGGAAAAATGATATCCAGGATATCACCATAGGGCTAATAATATCTAAGCTTCAATATTTGTAATATCACATCTTCTTCTTTTTTCTATAAACATATATTAAGCCAATCACAAGTTAGGTTACTTCTTGGTCTAGCCAAAAATAACTACTAAACATCAGGTAGGCATAAAATGAAATGTAACTTCTGTCATTCTGACGATGATATTGATTTATCGAAACATTTGTCAATTTTTTAGAATTTTCAATAACTTGTATTATATTGTGGAATTAACTAGAGACCTTGAGTTTCATTTGAAAACACTATATTTTCTTTTCCAGGTCTATGTACAACTTTAAAGTTATATTGTTGTAAACGCAGGGTCCAACGCGTAAGACGACCCTGTGGATTTTTTAAATTATCAATCCAACTCAGACTACTTTGGTCTGTCACTATAACAAATTCTGATAATTCTTGATAACATCTACATTTTTCAATAGCCCAAATAACACAAAGTAATTCTTTCTCTGTTACCGAATATTTGACTTCACATTTATTTAGAGTTCGTGAAAGATAACACATTACATGAATTTTACCTCCATATTCCTGTGTAAGCACTGCACCGATGCCATATGAACTTGCATCACAATGTAAAATAAAAGATTCATTAAAATTAGGTCATGATAAAATTGGTGCACTAACCAAGGCATTTTTTACTTTCTCAAAAGCACTTTGACATTCTGCTGTCCATTTAAATTTAACATTTTTCTTAGTTAGGCTAGTTAAAGGAACTATCATTTCTGACACACTAGGTATAAAACGTCTCCAATAAAAGACCATGCCTACAAAATAACGTACCTGTTTAGGCGTTTTAGGTGGCGTCATTTCTACTACAGCACTCACTTTTTCGGGATCTACCGAAACACCTGCTCTGTTTACAACGTACCCTATAAATTTTAATTCATTTCTACAAAATTTACACTTATCCCTGTTTAAAGTCAAATTTGCTGATTTTAATCTGTAGAAAACCTCTTTCAAAATTTTAATATGAGTTTCAAAGTCAGGAGTAACAATTACTCAGTCATCTAAATATTTAAATACAAAAGGTTCCAGTTCTGGGCCAAATAATTTATCTACTAGTGCCTGAAATGTTGATGGTGCATTGGTTAAACCAAAAGGTAATCGCTTAAATTTAAAATGCCCTCTTCCCGGAATTGAAAAAGCTGTATATTTTTTCGAATTTTCTGCCATTCCAACTTGCCAATATGCTGATTTAATATCTAACGTAGAAAGATATTTCGCATTTCCTAATCTATCTAAAATTGAATTATTGAAAGGTAAAGGATAAGCCCATTTCTCTGTAACTGCGTTAAGTTTTCTAAAATCCACACAAAATTTGTAAGATTTACCATCACTTTTCGGAATCATTAAAACAGGCGAATTCCAAGGACTCTCACTCTTCTCAATCACACCAAGCTCTAACATATTCGTTACTTCCTCATCAATTTTTTGTTGCATAAGACGACTTACTGGATAATACTTTGGTCTTATTGGAGGGCTATCTGTCTTTATTTCATGTTCAGTTATATCCGTACAACCGAGTTTATTATCCTTTATTGACTCAAAATATTCATCTATAATAGAATTTATATCATCCCTTTGCTCTAAATTTAAATCATCTGCAGTGCTAATTGAATTTAATTGAAAATATTCTTCTTTATCCCCAAAGAACCATTCACCGTTCCTTAAATTAGGGATTACTCCCATTTTTACCCAAAAAACTGTGCCTAGGACTAATGTATGTCTCAACTTAGGCAATATATAACAGTCAAAAATGTGAATTTTATTTTGTAACTGAATAGGAATTGTCATATAACCTATACAATCTACTGTGTCCCCGTTAGCAACCTTGCACCCACTCTTACTTTTTTGTAATTTTACACCCATATTTAATAAAATATTGTAACCCTTCTCACCCAAAAATATTTTATTTGCTCCTGAATCCAATAATCCAATAAATTTGGTACCATATACTGATACTATTATATAAGGACACTCAGAATTATCCGCTTGAGCCAATAAATATGACAACACTGGTTTACTATGATTATTATAAAAAATTTTTTCCTCGTCTGTATAGTTGTTTTCCCCTGGAAATTGATTAGAGACCGATTTATTATCAACTGAAACACAAACACGGTCTACGATTGGTTTCTTTGGAAGTTTCCCAAACGAGTTGTACAGTTTCTTGCAATGTGATTCCTTCCCTGACATTTAAAACAAATAATTGCATGATTCGCTACCCTATCTGTATTAAAAGTTGAATTCAATCTAGTATTGTAATTAGCATTCCTATCATTTCTATTAAAATTTGTAAAATTACTTTGACCAGGAATATTTTCATAAGTGAATCCACTCCTATTGAAATTACTTGTTGTAGGCCTACTGGTATAATATCTGTCACTAGATAAATCCATATTCCTATTTACATGTCTGTCTCTAGACAAATCTCTTTTCCAAGAAAAACAACTATTTCCATAATTTGCATATTTATCTCTACAAAAATCCCTTTATCTGTCACCTGAAAAATTTCTATTTTTATCCCATGATAAATTCCTATACCTATCTTGTGAAAAATTCCTATATCTATCTTCATACCTAAAGTCCTTATTTACATTATTTACATTATTCCTATCTCTATCACTCCTACTAAATCTATCTGGATTTCTTTTAATTTCATTCGTATCTTCCATATTCTCTACACTACTCACTCTGTATCTACTTTCATTTTCCCTTCGACTCCTGTGACATTTTCTTTTATCTTTCCTATACCCTCCAGTACTACTTTTACTACTTTTTGAATCTACGCTATCATCTCTATCTTTGTCTCCACTTCTCCTTCGTTGTCCTGAGAACTCCCTATGTGAACTTTCACTACTGCCATCCCTTAAATGTTTTGATCTGGTATATTTAACTTCGTTTTCTGTATCATAAGAAGCCTCGCTATCTCTACATAATATTCCTTTTTAGTGAATTTTAATACCGTAACAAAAACACGTGCAACCAAATTATCTGTAGAGATGAGTCCAGCGTCCTATATGTCGATATCTTCCGGTATAGTAGAAAAAGGAGAACTGGACCTAGAAAAGTAGGTCTCTTCAGCTTTGATGTAACATTTTTGTATAATTCGAACATTGTCTGTGTTTTCCTTTTCTTCTACATCTTCTATATGGTTAACAGGAAAGCAATTAAATCTGCATGCAGAGAGAATGTAATTTATTACCTTCTTCCTTGCGTCGGATTCTTTTGGTAAATTTCTTTGTAATCCCGTCAATTTTCTTGTACTGATATTGCCCCAATAAGCATATTGCAGCATATTGCTAAACACAAGACAACAGCTGTTCTGTAGACTCTCGGTCAACTTTGTCCACATTTTTGCAATCGGAACAGACTACACCGGAGAATTTTGGAAGTACAACTTACTATCTTGTAGCAGAGTTATACAATCGTCTAGAGGACTGTAGCCTTCTCCATGGCAATTTTCCATTGAGTAGTTATATATCGTAGCTTCTAATCTAGTAATGCCAAGCTTCTTGGCCAATGCAGAAGAGGAAGTTTCCTTTAATCTTGCGTCTGGGCAGTTGACGAAATCTATAATATGGTTTCGATAGCTCTTGTTAACTCCAGGACTGGTTACTTGACAAATAAATTTGTTGTATATTTTAACCCTTGCGTTAGATTTGAGTCACGTAAGGCAATCTATGCCAACTGTTTTATCATAGTTAACAATAGCGTTGCACCTTTCCTTGTACTCTCCTTGGATGCAAAAGTTTAAGTTGTTGGTTAAATAATTAATCATTTCCTCTTTGTTAAAAACTCCTGCGAAGTCCTGCGTTATGTCCAAGTCCATTAGGTAGTTATCTTCCTTCTGGAGTTGCTCGAATAAATTTGGTATTTCTTTAAGAAGTCTGTCGAGTTTAACGTCCACCAATTCTACTTTGTATGGAATGCACACAGTTTCTTTATGCTTCCTTCTAATTATTTCCAAATTTCCCCCGATTATTTCTCTTGTTCCAATGGCAAGCGGGTTGTTACATTGTAAAAGGAAAGTCAGCTTAGCTTTAGGTCCAAGTTTTGCAGAAACCAATTCACCAAACTTTCCACGTATATTATCATAAAAAGAGCCACATATTTCTTTTTTAACAAGTTTAGAATTTCAATCGCAGTCCTCTAAGCCGCATACCTTCATAAGTATTATATTGTCGCGAAATGGTTCTGTGATTCGCATAAGTCAATCTCCCAGTGGGTGTTGGCCTTCCGTGTAATTAATATTTCCAATATCTGTAAACATATTGTTACCTTCCAAATTTTCCAACAGGAGCCACAATCTGAATCTCTCATCGGTCGGTTTGACCATACTGCCGTAAAGTTGGGAAACACTAAACATTTTGGAGCTTGTCATGTTAACACTTTCAGCGAAAATCGAATACTAAGTGTTAAAAATGTTACTTCCTGTATTTATACTATCGCAGAAAGGCGTGCGAGAAGGGGTGGTTTTCTTACCTATATAAAAATCCGACCAATCATTGCAGAGTGGCTTTTTGACATCTTTATGTCGACATCCTGTATATGGAAAGTAGTAGTGACGTACCTATTATCATGCCGTTTGTTCTATGAAAATACGATCAATAATAGTAGAGTACTGACATCTTCATGTCGACACCCTGTATATTGATCGAACGTCATAGTGCCTCACCCTACCACACAACATCGGTGCCTCATTTAAATGACCCTACAAATTTGAATCACCCTCCAACTATCAGCGACATCTAGTGGCGAAAATTGGGAACACTGGGTTCAGACCAACTTAGTATATCTACTTCTGACAGCCGACTTGGAGAAATTGGGAAGATGCTTCCGAAAATGGCGCCTCAAACGAAATGCCAGCAAAACAGAGGTCACATGCTTCCACCTAAACAACAAATATGCTAAGAGAGAGCTCAAAATCAAATTTGAGATTATATGGCTCGAACAACAAAACGTCAAAATGAGTAGGCGTAACACTTGACAGAAAACTTTCATTCAAGGACCGCTCAACAGAAACAGCAGAGGAATAACATCATACAAAAGCTCTGTGGAGCACCATGGGGTGCGTCGGAGTCCTTTTTACGCTCTCCAGCTCTAGGCCTCGTCTTTCCAGCCGCTGAATATTGTGCACCAGTGTGGCTTAACAGCCCTCATGTCCATAGATTGAGGCTCAACTCAACAACGCAATGAGAATGATAGCGGGTGTTATCAGATCTACCCCGGTGGAGTGGCTCCCAGTACTCAGCCACATACCACCCCTCATCATACGACACATAAACGCGCTTACTAGAGAGTATACAGAGATAACGAACAACCGAAATCTACCAATTCACGAGAATATTGAGGACGCTACTCACAATCGCCTTCGATCTAGAAAATTGCCCATCAGAATAGCTATACATGCCATCGAAGAAGGATTCAACCGAACTAACTCTTCGCACGAAGAATGGACCACAAAATAGAACAACCAAACCACATACATTACCCACCAGCCTCCAGGTTATGACTTGTCACGTAAAACATGGGCAACTTTAAACCGAACAAGGAACCAGCATGGTAGATATGCCTACTCTCTGCATAAGTGGTGCGAGAGAGCAATGCCCCTCTGCGAATGTGGAGAAGACCAAACCATTGAACATATTATAGAAGAATGCGCAATAACCGCCTATGCAGGGACACTCGAAGATTTCCTGACGGCTACGCCAGCATCAATAGCTCATATTAATTCGTTAAATCTTTGATTGTAACCCTATTTATGTTGTTCATTTGCTATTGTTATTGTTTGTTATTGTGTCTTAGTACCATACGATAAATAAATAATTGTGCCATCCCTGGTAAAACTTGCCTAATCTGTAGATAGTACATTTTGAATAAAATGTCGGTCTTCCCGTTGTTTAACCAAAAACCAGTTTGCATAATTAAGCTCTGAAGGATAGTCATCTGATGACACATCAAGAACTTTTTCTACATGAAATGGATGCAATAGTTTCTTCTGAAATATTCTATGTACGCTTGATTTTGAAATAATAAATTGGTCCGAAAGTTTCCCTAAACTGGTTGTAGGTTCATTGTCAACAGCATCTAGTATGTTTTGTTCAATTATCGGAGTACGCACTTATACTCCCTTCGCCACCTTTCTTCGGTAGAAATGATCTTACAACGTAATTATCCATTATAAAAACCAGTTAATAAAGTCCGATCTACGCGTTCAAACCTTTTCCAGTTAAGGTGGGTCCAGATTGGTGAATATTTGCGTTGTGTGTTGTATGTAGTGTTCGGCGCAAATTTAACAAAAATTCAGTTAATACGTTGCACATACGTTAATAAAACGAATCTGAATAAAGAAGATTTAATTATTCTCATTCGGGAGTATCAAATGCGCAGAATTTTGTGGGATGCAAAAGATAAGTGGTATTTTAATAGAAACAAATAAACGATGCCTGGAGCGAAATCGCGGAGTGCCTACATATAACTGTTGAAGACGCAAAGAAGCCTTCAAGGCTGTTTTAGAAGAGAAAAGGCGAAAAGTAAGAAAACTTTGGGAATCGGCAGAGGTAAGTTATTTTGGAAATATAATTGCAATAAAGAGAGTAAGTAATTGATCAGTTTTTGTAGGTGCGAAGGATGTAGCAGTTTTGGATTTCTTATGGATAAAGATGATCCAAGAGAAACCGTTAGTTTGGAAGACTGGAAAGAAGTGAGTAAAAAGCTTTATAATATAAAAAGTTCATTCATAAAGAGTTAGGTTTGTCATCTCTTTTATATTACTTTTATTATTGTTTCACAAAATTAAAATAATAGTTGAAAAATTCGAATACAATGCACTCTATTTCTAATTTAAGCATATTTATTTTGCCACGAAACAGATCCGTAGTAGTGAAATACTCGGCAATCTCATTTCTAACATTTTTTGCATTAAAAGTCGCTCTGCGTGGAATGTTTCGTAAGCTTGTCAAACAATGGTCACCGTATGATTGTCTCCAGCTTCCTTGAATCAAACATCCGTTCTCTTTCGAATCTACAGAACCAGAAGGAATATACATATTTTGAGAAGTCTTACCGTTTCTTAAAAAGTTATGCAGATAAATTACTGCCATAACCACCACTTGTGCTTTATTGGGCTCCAAGAGAATGGGTTTTCTCAACAGTCTAAACACTGATGAAATAATTCCAAAAACATTTTCAACCACTCTTCTAAATATATGATTGAATATGCTTTCAACTGCTCCTTTTGGATGTGCTCCTGAATATGGTTTCATGATTCGTTCTGTAAGTGAAAATGCGTCATCAGCTATGAATACATGAGGCGCATCATTCTGCCTTCCGGGAAGAGCTTTTGCTGGCGGCAAGTTTAGTACATTAGCTGCGATTATTCGATGAAGTTCACAATTTTGGAAAATTCCACCATCAGAAATTCTCCCCTGACATCCGATATCAAAAAATATTACGTTGTAATTTGCATCGACAAGTGCAAATAATACTATACTAATGAAATCTTTGTAGTTATATTCCCACCACTCTTCTTGGGTGTTGGGCATCTGCAATCAAATGTTTATTTTATAAAGGCTTTAAATACTGTATTACGACAACTGCTATTTATTCTATGTTTCACGTTCCAGGACGAAACAGTTGAAACAGTTGAATTTATTGAAGAATTTGGCAAAGACAATATATCAATTAACAAAAGCATTGCATCTGAAGAGCTTCAGGATAATGAAAATAATATCCAATCACCAGAGTGCGCTACAAAAAGAACAAAACGGGTTGTCAATACTCAGGAAAACGTAGGAGCTTTGGCATTTCGGAAACCTCCTAAAAACAGAAGAAAAAGAAGATCCTCGAATGAAACAAGCTTTCCAATTGTTGCAATAGCCGATACCAGAAGAAAATTCTTCATGTATTTATGCAAAGTATTTGGCCAGTCAACTTGAAAAGTTCAGTGCAGTAACACAAGCTGTTTTGAAGTATGAAATAAATGAATGAATTTATGATACCGAAATGGAAAAATATAATGTACTGTAATGTTTTTCTAATTTATTTAAAACGTAAACGGGTGGGATAAATTTCAAACACTCGGTATAGCTACTTACTAATTTATTTAAACACTAACTCACTAACACTCAAATTATATATACTTAACTAACCACTTAAATTTAATTTATATGCACACAAACTTGATTATTAATCAGCACTTTACTGTTCGGTGTATTTTTGTTTATTTCTCGAGATCACTTTATCAACTAACTAACTCTTCCTGATCAGTCCCTTTTTATATACTAGTGCCTTTTTTACTAGAGAATTCTGGGCTGCGGCTTACACAAAACAAAAACAATTGGTTTTGACCTTTTCTAGATAACTCTGGTCACAAAAACAATGTTCACATAAAATAGTCGTAAAGTCGTAAACACTTATAAAAACAGTGCGTATCCGCCATAATTTTAACTCTTATACCTGGTTTAGACAGAGTCGGTTTTAGGGACTATACCAGTGTGCTGTTTCGTAACAATACCCCCTCCTTAAATGGAAGTTCCTCCTGGAACTTTTGTGTAGCCGAGACTGGATGTTTGGATCGGCAACTGGCCCCGTTTCTACACTTTCCGATCTTGTGGAAATAGCAGGGCACCGTCTTCATCGGATACTGATAACGGGGGTTGTAGCTGCAAATTAATATCTGGACACCGGTATCTCCAAAGATAACATCTACCATGTTCCTGATAACTCGCCAATCCAACTGGTTACTCGCTATCTTAGGCATAGCCAGTTTCTTCACGCTGGATTTCAAAACATGGTCTCGGAGGTTTCGAAGTGCTTCCCACACATCGCGGTAGGTAGATCGATCTTGGAATTCATTTTTAGTAACCACGTAGAAGACGTATCGCGAATTATGTTTCAGTTTCAGTGTCTTGCCAGGGGCTGAAATCTGGTCTTCAAGTTTTTCTAATCGCCCGAACTTCTTTAGAAAGACGGTTGCCAACCCTCGTGCGTTCTTGATACGGGCGGCGATGTTGTATGCCAGTGAATAATCCTCCGGGAGAGTGAACAAATATTGTTGTTGTTCCGAAGTGACTACATATCTAGCTTTCCCAGTACCTCCATACGCGCCCATAAATTCATCGAAGGTGGGGTCAGACACATCTTGAATAAGGTTTACTCCTTCCTCTATGTCATGGTCTCCTTCGAATGGCGCTAGTCGATTTTGGTGAACTACTTTTGGTTTTCCGTTGGGATCTTGCTTATGGGATATAAAACATCATTGATCCTTTTCATGATTAAGTATGGACCTTCCCAGGATTTTTGTAATTTTGGAGAAAATCCTTTTCTCCTCGTCGAGTTGTGTAACCATACTCTGTCCCCTTCTTTAAAACCGCCTTCTGTGGCCTGCGTGTCGTACCGACTTTTCATTCGGTCGCTGGCAACTTGAAGATTTGGTCGAACTTATTCATAAATATCGTCCAGCCTTCTTCTCAATTGGATCACGTAGTCTTCGCCTGCAAGACCTTCTCCAGGCCTACAGCCAAATTCCAGGTCACAAGGAAGCCTCATTTCAGGTCCAAACAGGATTTTCGCCTGTGTTTCACCCGTGGACTCATTGACGGCAGATCGATAAGCCAATGCGAATAGGGAAAGATACTGGTCCCAATCTCTCTGATGGCTGGATACTACTTTGGACAGGTATTTTCCAATAGCCCTGTTCATTCTCTCGACCATTCCATTTGACTGTGGATGTAATGCTGTTGTCCTGGTCTTTTTCATTCCCAGCTTGTCGCAAATCTCCTGGAATAAATGGATTTCAAAATTTCTTCTTTGGTCACTGTGGACTTCCAAGGGCACTCCATATCGGCTGATGAATTCTTTCACCAATACCTCCGCGACGGTTGTGACCACTTGGTTCGGGATAGCGTAAATTTCCACCCACTGTGTGAAATAATCCATCACAACCAGTATGTATTTGCTACCATTTTCTGTATTCGGAAATGGTCCAGCGATATCTAAAGCAATCCTTTCGAAGGGGCTTCCAACATTATATTGTTTCATAGGCGCCTTTCTCTTGCGATGTGGTCCATTACTCGTAGCACAAGTCGTACATTTCTTACACCAGTCCTTCACATCGTCGGAGCTGTTCAACCAATAAAACCTTTCACGGAATCGCTGAAGGATTTTCTTCACTCCCAGATGACCTCCCGATGGACTGTCGTGTACCTTCTTCAGTACCTCAGCTACTCTTGTTCTCGAGATAACTAGCTGTCTCTTCATCTCAGAACCATCATCGTTTTCAAGGACTCTTTTCAACAGCCCTTCTTCCAGGACAAGGGAGTCCCACTGAGCCCAATACGCCTTGAGTTTTGGTGAAAATTTTGACACTTTTTGCCAGGTAGGTCGCCGATTTTCTTCCTTCCATTGCCTGATCATCTTCAGGTGAGGATCATTCTCCTGATCTTCTCTGATCCTGGTGAGTGACCATTCCTCGTTGACTACAGTAGTTCTTGAAACTGCAGCTTCCCTAGATTCCACCTTGTTGCAGTGGGAGCAGTCTGTTGGGAACGTCCGTCTGGACAGGGAGTCGGCATTTCGGTGACTCGCACCAGCTCGATGCTCGATGTTGGAATCATACTCTTGAAGTCGTTCAATCCATCTAGCGATCTGGCCCTCGAGATTCTTGATCTGCATCAACCACTTGAGTGCTGCATGATCAGTCCGGATTAAAAACTTCCTACCATAGAGATACTGGTAAAAGTGTTCCACGGACTTCACTACCGCTAAAAGTTCTCTTCTTGTGACGCAGTAGTTTCATTCTATTTTGGAGAGGACTTTACTAGAATATCCCAGCACTCTTTCTTGCCCTCCTTGGATCTGTGAGAGCACTCCACCAATTCCTACGTTGCTCGCGTCAGTGTCAAGAATAAAGTCTCCCTCTGGTGAAGAGTATTCTAATATCGGCGCCGCGGTTAAATGCCTCTTCAATGTATCAAAAGCCGTTTGACAATCTTCGTCCCATTGGAAAGCTCTTGCTTCTCCTGTAAGTCGAGTTAGAGGCTTAGCAATATCTCCAAACTTCCTGATAAATCTTCTATAATATGTGCAAAGTCCAAGGAAACTCCTAATTTGATGTTTGTCGGTTGGTTGCGGCCATTGCTGAATGGAAGCAATTTGCTCTGGATCCACCGCCACTCCTTCATTGCTCACTATATGGCCTAGATAGTTGACACGGTTTTGGAACAGCTGACATTTCTTCGGGTTCAACATGAGCTGGGCAGCTTGGAGTCGTTTGAATACGTCTTCCAAATTCTTCAGGTGTTCGTCAAATGTCTTCCCCAGTACTACGATGTCGTCCAAATAGACCAGGCATGTCATCCAAGACAACCCTCTCAAGACATTTTCCATGAGTCTTTCAAATGTCGCAGGCGCATTACAGAGCCCGAATGACATGACGTTGAATTGCCATAATCCAGATCTGGTGGTAAAAGCAGTCTTTTCTTTCTCTTCTGGGTCCATGTCCACTTGCCAATAGCCAGACTTCAGGTCCAAGGTGGAAAACAGTTTGCTGCCGGCCAAAGTGTCTAGCGTATCGTCAATTCGAGGCAGAGGATAGCTGTCCCCCATTCTTCACGTTGTTAAGCTGGCGATAATCTACGCAGAATCTCGTAGTTACATCCTTTTTCTTGACGAGCACTACTGGAGACATTCATGGAGTAGTAGATGGTTCTATTACTTTTTTTTCTGCCATCTCTCGAATTATTCTTTCGACTTCCTCTCTCTTCGCTCGTGGAAGTCTTCGAGCTGATTGCCTAATTGGCTTAGCATTACCAGTATCGATTTTGTGTTTGACGGCTGATGTTCTAGCAGTCTCTCCTCCTTTTGGTACGAATAAGTCTCGATACTGCAAGAGAAATTCTCTCATCCTCTTTTTCTCAGCTCGATCCAAAGATTGACCAGCTACTGATAACATTTGTTAGAATCTGGCATTAGAATTGTCAGTGGTCGTTGTTTGACGAACTATAGACGTCACTGGTACGCAGGATCTAATCTTGGTTTCCTTCTTGATGGTAATTGGGTAATCGTTCACGTTTATCAATCGTACAGGGATCTCCTTCGCCGACGTAACCAATCCTTTCCCAATTAGTACTCCTTTGCCAACTTCCTCGTCGTGGTTCCTTGGTTCCATCATAACCGGTGTACATTCCTCCATGATTCCCTGTAGCCGTGCTACTATCATGGTTTCGCTTCGTGCAGGTAGAACGGTATCTTCCTGTACAGCTGCCAACAACGCGCTGCCTCCATATGGATGCAGGAACACCTCCTCGGAACCCACTTTAATGGTTCTGTTTCTAAAGGCTAATTGGAAACCATGTACATTCATTACGTCCATTCCCAGAATCACGTCTTCTTCAATGTCAGCTACGATTACCGTATGCGTGAACTTTTCCGCGCCAATTCCCAATTGGATTTGTGTCTCACCGTGAACGTTGGCACTCTCACCTGTGGCGGTCCGCATTCGCAGTCTCGTTGGTAAAAGCTTCTTCTTGGAGTTTATTATTTCTGGTCGTATAATGGTCCTAGTTGCTCCAGTGTCAACCAGCAGAGCATATTTCTTGCCATTTACTTCGCCATCCACATATACACTGTCGTTGCGACATCTGAGAGAAGCTATCAGTATGAGAGGGTCTTTGGAACGATCATGGGTCGGTGCTGCCCCCTCTTAGGCGACCCGTTCTAGTTTTCCTGTGACTGGGGTTCTTGGTTTGCAGGAGTCTTGGGGCGCTTACATGAGCTACGTACATGCCCTAGCTCGTCACAATTCCAGCATCTGATCTTTCTCGGCTTCTTGTCCATCATATTTTTCATTAAACTGACAAACTGGTCAAATCTGTCTTCGTCACCTTCTTCTTGGATGGTCCTGATTTTGTTATATCCTGAAGCCTTCGTTGCTGCTTCATATTCAAGGGCAGCTGTCAATGCGTCGACTAATGTTTTCGGATGGGCTAAACGAAGCGTCCTCTGCATATCGGGGTCACGTAAGCGATCAATAAAGGCCTGGATGCCCAGACATTCCATCATGTTCTCTGGTGCTGACGGATAAGCAAATCGAACTAGTCGGGCAATGTCCACTTCATATTCTTGAAGGGATTTATCCCGTTTCGGCCTTCGGTTCTTCAGCTGAGATTGGTACAAATGTTCTAGATGTTCATCACCATATCGCATGTCCAACCTCTTCTTCAGCTGCTCGAAGTCATCCGTTTCTTCCAAAGGTATCGTCTGGATTACATCTAAGGCATCTCCGCGAAGCGCTATGGTTGAGTTCACTGCCTTCTCTCTATCGGACCAATTATTCCCTCTAGCGGCTGCTTCAAATTGTTTAACATAATTGGTACATGACATTTTTCCATCGAACGTTGGGGCCTTGACTCGGGTAAAACTACCAATGTCTTCTAACTTAGGTAGTGTTTCTGGCTTGCAAGGTTTCGTTTGCTCGGTCTTCTTTTCTTCCTCTGGCGTGCCTCGCGTTCTTGAATCGCCAATCTTTTTCTCTAACTCCTTGATTTTCTCGTCTATCGTTGTAATCCTATTCTCGATTTCAGATTTCAGAGACGTAATTTCATTTTCAACGTCAGCGGCAATGTCGTTTTTCATCAGTAAGATATCAGCAGATATATCGTTCTTCAAAGTAGAAATCTTCTCGTCCATGTTCTCTTCCATGGCAGAAATCTTCTCGTCCATGTTAGCAGAAATGTCGTTCTTCATAGCAGAGATCTTCTCTTCCATGGCATCTTCTCGTTCATGTTGGCCGAAATATAATTCCTCATAGTAGAAATATCGTTCTTCATATCAGAAATCTTGTCGTCCATGTTCTCTTCCATGGCAGAAATTTTCTCGTCCATGTTAGCAGAAATATTAGCAGAAATTTACGAGATTAAGGTGGAAGCCTCGTCATTAAATAAAGTTGATTCTGGATCAAAGCCGTCATTTTCCAGTGCCACTTCAAGTCGTTCTACTAATTCACTTTTCTTACCGGACGTTTCCAACTCACGATCTTCCAATTCTGCTCTTAATTCCGTGACTTTCAGATCACATAGTCTCTTGGCCATTTTTACGTAGCAATTCATTTATATTACCCCACACCTGACACCAATGTAATGTTTTTCTAATTTATTTAAAACGTAAACCGGTGGGATAAATTTCAAACACTCGGTATGGCTACTTACTAATTTATTTAAACACTAACTCACTAACACTTAATTTATATATACTTGACTAACCACTTAAATTTATTTTATATGCACACAAACTTGATTATTAATTAGCACTTTACTGTTCGGTGTATTTTTGTTTATTTCTCGAGATCACTTTATCAACTAATTAACTCTTCCTGATCAGTCCCTTTTTATATACTAGTGCCTTTTTTACTAGAGAATTCTGGGCTGCGGCTTACACAAAACAAAAACAATTGGTTCTGGCCTTTTCTAGATAACTCTGGTCACAAAAACAATGTTTACATAAGATAGTCGTAAAGTCGTAAACAGTTATAAAAACAGTGCGTATCCGCCATAATTTTAATTCTTAAACCTGGTTTAGACAGAGTCGGTTTTAGGGACTGTACCAGTGTGCTGTTTCGTAACAGTACAAAGAGTGGAAAGTCCTTATGCTGCAAATGTTCTGTTTCAACAGTGTTCCGACTAAACTAGTTTTTATTCGGCAGCCTTTGCTTCACATCCTACATAAACTGGCTTTGATTCACCTGCTTCATCACCTGCATCCATTACTCCAATAAGCGAGATTTTAAGGCTCAATACTGAGGCGCTTGAAAACTCATTGTCAATAGACAGTCAGTTATTGGTTAGGCGGATGGAACCATTAGGATCCGCAGTCAATATCGCAACCCCCCACACACACAACAAACAGTCAACTTTCAACAGATAAAGTAGCTGTAGTATTAACAGAATTTGTTTATTTGACTGACAATTAAACTTATAGTAGGGTTTACTCAATCAATTACATTTGGTACAGTTTTGTTACATTTTTCTTTATATTATGCATATACTATTCGTTTTTTATAAGACTTTTCGTTATATTCATATGATGTCTTTTTTACTTATGAGGGTACATTTTAAGATTTGTTTGAAAAATATAAAAATCTCAGCTCAATCTTTTTACTTACCTTAACGTGCTCCTTTGAAGCGTCAATTAAAGCACTGCAGACTTCTGGAATTATCACAGATATGCTTTGCTTGGATATCTTGAAAATATATTGTAAGTTTGTGTACGAATCCCCTGTAGCCAGAAAGCGTAATGTGACAGGCAATATTTCCTTTATATATATATATATATATATATATATATATATATATATATATATATATATATATATATATATATATATATATATATATATATATATATATATATATATATATGCATTTCCTCAGATTTGTATTCATTTTAGCAATTTTTGGTCCAATTTTATTTAACAAAACTTCAAAGTCGTTTGGAGACATTCTCAAGAAATTTCAGAAACGGCCAGTACTTTCATCCAAGGATAGCACATTCGATAACCTCGTGCCATTTGATTGATTTTCATATAAACGTTTTATCGAATAGCGTCTGCTTTTCTTACTTGATTCTTTTTTTCTTTCGAAATAAGATGATGCATCACAATAAAGGCAGGACACTTTCTATTCATTATTATCATATCTGTCATATTGTTTTTTAGTAAAATTATTATTCTTCTAGACAGAAATACGACATAAACCGTTTTCACAATTAAACACGTCTACACTTGCGGCGCAAATCTCTCTGATTTCGGAAATAAAACCGACAAGAGACGGATCGCGTGCGTAGAATGTGACGAAAAATTTGCCTAAAATTTTGTGCGGCCAATACGTCCACATTTGTTATAAATTCACGCACAACACAAAAATTTTCGTCAAATACAATGCACAACGCAAATATTTACCAATCTGGACCCGCCTTTAGATAGCCTTGGATTTGGATATCGTTACGATTAAAGTCTTCTAGCTACGCTAGAATTTCTGTTTGCCATCATTTGCATATCCGCACACTCATTAAAGGTAAATTCGTCCATTTTTTAATTTAAAATACATAATGTGTCAATTCATTACCCTGACAAGTATAGACAGATAACAAATATTTAGAAATGATTTTAAACTGGGATGACATTCACCTACTTAAAATAATGCATTTTTTTATTAAAATAGAACAAAAACTATACACATTAAAAGCGTTTGGTTTTATGCTGATTTGCTGTAAATTACTGATAACTAATTATTTGAAAATGTAACATTTCATTACATCAAACATATTTTTTTGGTTGTTGTTGTTATTCTCGTATTTTTACTTATGTTAAATTAATTGTGTACGTTTTCAGTACCTAAAATTTTTTATATATTGTTACGAAACAGCACACTGGTATAGTCCCTAAATCCGACTCTGTCTAAGCCAGGTATTAAAGGGACTATCTTATCTACACTGTTTTTGGACCAGTCTTATCTAGAAGATGCCAGAAAGCCAATTGTTTTTGTCTAGAATCCTCTAGTAAGAAAGGCATTAATAAATATAAGGGACTGATCAGGAAGAGCTAGTCAGTTGATAAAGTGATCTCGAGAAATAAACAGAAATACACCGAACAGTAAAGTGCTAATATAACCAAGTTTGTGTGCATATAAATTAGATTTGAGTGATTAGTTAAGTATATATAAATTAAGTGTTAGTGAGTTAGTGTTTAAATAAATTAGTAAGTAGTCATACCGTGTGTTTAAAATGTATCCCACCCGTAATAAAAACGTTTAAATAAATAAGAAAAACATTACAATATCATCATTTTTCTATCGTCGTTCTCTCATTACTGAGAGTCGTGATCACTGACAGCTTGTGACGTTATGTCTCTCCATTGACTTCGATCCCGAACTATATTTACAGAACCGCAGAACGAACTACCGGTGGCCTTTTGGATCTGATCTGTCCATCTGATTGGTGAGCGTCCTCTGGACCTTCGCCCTTCTGTGTTTCCCGACACTATCAGCCTCTCCAGGTTGTTTTCATCTCTTCGTACGATGTGTCCAAAAAATCTCAATATGTTCGCCAGGCAGGCAGAAGAGAGTCTATTGTTGATGTTCAGTTCTCTAAGATTGACTCGTTCGTCCTGTGCACCTTCCGCGGAATTCTGAGCATGCGTCTCCAGCACCACATCTCGAAGGTATGAATTCTTTTTCTGTACTGCTGCTCTAATTGTCCACATTTCAGATCCATATCTGAAAATGGAAAAAATCAGCGTTTGAACTAGTTTCATTTTAGTGTTTTTAGTAATTGATCTATATTTCCAAATCTTGTATAGTCGACTCATTTCACCTTTAGCTAGTCCAATTCTCCTTCGGATATCACTTTCACTTGAACCCATGTTGTTACGAATATATGAGCCCAGGTACATAACATGGTCAACGATTTGAAATCTTTGTAGAGCATCTGTCAATTGCAGAGTGTTTGAACGATCAACTATCATAATTTTTGGTTTTCTCCGCGTTTATCATAAGGCCACAGTTATTGCTCTCTGTCTCCACTCTGTTTAGGAGATCCAGCATTTCCTCTTCTGACGCAGCTGCATATCTCAGATTTGTGATCTTTTTACCCGCAATTGAGATTCCTCCATGCCATTTATCCTATGCCTTTCTCATTATGTATTCTCCGTAGATGTTAAAGAGATCTGAAGAGAGGATGCATCCCTGACGAACGCCCCTGCAGGTCTTAAATGGGAGAGAGTGCTGGTTCTCTATTCTGACCTTGGCCATGCTGTTGTCGTAAAGATTTCTTATGAATCCAATTTGATGTTCATCATGAGTTAATAATAAAAGTAGTATTAACAATGTAAAAGTTTATTTTTTTACATGTAGGCTGCATCAGTTATTAATAATATACTAATAATACAAGATGCTTCTTGTAATCGTACATTCAAAAAAAATGTGTATCCACCAATAGATGTGCAGTTGCCCGTATATATAAAACCGTTAATTTCATCGATATGCGACAAGAGGTCATGGGTCTTGGTATCCCCAAAAATTTGCAAAAAAGTTAATTGTTGCATTTATAACTAAAAAAAGTTATATTTACCAAAAAATTGCCGCATCACCCATTGAACTTAGTCCATACCGGAGTTCACAAGTATGCTATAGACTTGTTTATCACGACAAAAAGTGTGAATTATGGTGTTTATAAACGGTTAAAATTTTACTTATTTCCAATCAGCTATTTAATAATTTCAAATAAAAACCATTTTAATTCCCAACTTTAGAGCCCTATATTTCGTTAAAGAACGGCGTGAAGAAAATATTTTTTATATGAAAAACCATCTTTATTTTTAGTCTCTCTATCATCTCTCAAGTTTTTGGTATAAACTCCTGGGACACCCTATATACAGGGTGTCCAGAAACTCCCCTGGCAAATGGAAACTACAGTTACTAGAGGTGATTTTAAGTCGATTTAGCTCAAATTACATTTATACGGAATTGCTTCCTAAGGGAGCTACAGCCCTTTGTAGAAGACGTCCTCATATGAGTTCTCTTCAAATTACTCAAAAATACCGTTGCTTAAAATATTCAAACTTGGTATAATCAATAAACAGTTACAAACCAGTCGTTTGCTGTGAATAAATTTTTTCCAGATCCATCACATGCGTGTTAGTTTAAATTATTCTCAAGTTTTTTATGTTTATGTATCCGACACCGAATTTGGAAAATTCAAGACAATTCTCATAAAAAATATTCTCTTCTATCAAATCGATATCATGAACCGTTTTCAAGAAAAATAAATTTAAAGTTTTTGTGTTTCTTACATAAAATCATGTTGGATTATAATCTGTAATATCAAGTTGGCTTTGAAAAATCAACAAATTTCTAATTTCATTACAAGCGCTTTGAATCCTTTGCCACAGCTGATTACGGGTTTCTATTGGAACAGCATGGGCTAATGATTTTAAATAGCCCCAAATACAAAAATCACAGGGGTTTGAATCTGGAGATCTTGGGGGCCATCTCTTCCAATCCATTTATCGTAATAGTTATTGTCGAGATATTGACGAACCTCTCTACTAATATGAGCTGGGCAGCCGTCGTGCATGAACCAAAAATTATTTCGAATCATCAGGGGAACCTCATCTATTAAATTAGGTAAAACATTTAGTAGGAAATTAAGATATTCTTGTCCCGTTAAACGGATAGGAAGCTCTACAGGTCCCAGAAGCTGATTACCGATTACACCTATCCAAATATTTATGCTAAATCTTTGCTGGTGCTTTTTCTCTACTGTTGCATGAGGATTATCACCAATGTAGGCATATTGATGTGCATTATGTAAATTAAAAATTCCGTCTCTGGTAAACGTAGATTCATCGCAAAATAAAATATTGGAAAATAAATTAGGATCCTGATTTTTTTTGTTCCGCAACCAGTTTGAAAAATCTATGCAGGCAGGAAAATCATCATCTACCATGGCATGAACTTTTTGAAAATGGAAAGGATGAAAGTTTTCTTTATGAATAATATTCCGTATGGAAGACTTGGAAATGCCAGGATACATAGCAGCGAGTCTTCTGTTGCTAACCTCAGGATTATTTTCGATTTCAGTGAAAATATCGTCTTCGTATTCCATTGTCACATCAGGTCGTCTACCAGTGTCAGTATTTTTAGGTACTCTTTGGTGTACGGCTACAAATGTTGCGCGAACAGGATGCCTTCTGTTTGGAAATTTTTCCGCATATCTTCGCTCTGCTGAACGAGCGTTACATTGTACTTCCCCATAAACTAAATGCATATCAGCATATTTTTCATTCGAAAAATAAACCATTTTGGTCAAATTAATTATTATTTGTCACCTTTCACACACAATAACAATAATAACTGTTTAGAATCAAAATAATTTGACACATTGTCAGATTTTTTTGATTTTTCAAAGCCAACTTGATATTACAGATTATAATCCAACATTATTTTATGTAAGAAACACAAAAAGTTTAAATATATTTTTCTCGAAAACGGTTCATGATATCGATTTGAAATACGAGAACATTTTTTGTGAAAATTATCTTGAATTTTCCAAATTCGGTGTCGGATACATAAAAAACTTGAAAATAAATTTTTTCTAATAAAAATACCTGTTGGTTCCCTCAACTGACACGCTTGTGATGGATGTGGAAAAAATTTATTTACAGAAAACTACTGGTTTGTAACTGTTTATTGATTATACCAAGTTTGAATATTTTAAGTAACGGTATTTTTGAGTAATTTGAAGGAATTTCATATGAGAACGTCTTCTCCAAAGGGCTGTAGCTCCCTAAGGAAGCATTTTCGGATAAAGGAAATTTGAGCTAAATCGACCTCTAGTAACTGTAGTTTCCTTTTGGCAGGAGAGTTTGTGGACACTTTGTAGAGATCTGTACATTCGTTTGTTTAAGATTTTATTATTATCAATTTTATTTTATTATTACCATAGTTGAAAATTATTAAAAATTAAAGTAAAGTAGTAATGAAAGGTGTTAGTAGTTTATAACAGTGTAGTGTTTAAATTATAACGAAACAATTCCAACTAACATATAAACCTCTAGTGTCCGTTAAGATGTTAGATTGCACCGGGGGAAAATCTGTGCTCTTCGTCGACTAGCTTCGAGTCGAAGAAGGAATTAATTCTTCAAATTATAATAAAGTGTTCACAAAAGGGCGCCAGAGAAGTTTTGGAAAGTACCCAAGATGTCTTCAAGTTAACCCACAACTCTCTCTTTTCAAATGAAAATTACCAGTTAACAAAGTTACAAATAAAACTGAACTAAAACGTGAACCTAGCTGAAGGCTACAGACTCAGGATATATATGATAACGTTAACATCTATATGTGATATAACAATCGAACTAAAGGATTGAAAGAAATATATAAAGAAAAAAATGTAGGTACATTTTCAACGTTCCCCCTCTATTAAATTAATTTCACTATAATTATCTAAAACTCGGAAATATTCATAAACGTCGGCTCTTAACAGTATAAATGCCGAAACAATTACTTTTTAAATACTGTAATTTTTCCATCAATGTGAATGTAAATTCAGCCCGAACTATGTTAAAATAAATCCGTTAACATATAAGGCTGTGTCACATTAGGATACTTTGCTAGTCGGTAGCTACTAGTGAGTAGCTGCGATTTTTCTAGTCACACTGTTTTTAGGTAGTAGCGCTACTTTATAGGCCTCTATTCGGTAGCTGGTATCAAATAGCTGCTATTTTCATAGTCACACTTATTTGCTACTTGCACTGATTAATAATTTACTTCTCCGCTGAGGGCCGCATTTGTGAAGATGTCGTCCGTAGGTATACGACGAGAAAAATTAGGTCGATTGCTGTTAATTGGTATCAGAGAAATATGCGAGGAGATGTTAATATATATCCAAAACAAAACAAAAACGATTGGGGGTTAGAGAATGTATAGGAAGACGGGATAAACTGGGAGCTTCGGCAACGTTAATGAGAGAGCTGGCAGTCGATGGTCCGCAATCATATGGAAATATTATGAGGTTATCCGTACCTAAGTTTGATGAGCTTCTGCAGTTAGTGCAATCACTAATTAAAAAACAGAACACTAAAATGAGGAAAGCAATATCATGCCGAACAAAATTGGAAATCATTTTAAGATACCTTGCAAGTGGAGACAGTTTGAAATCCCTTCAATATTTGTTCACAGTACCACATAATACGATTTCTACATTTTTACTTTGTGTGCTAACTGCTATATTTATGTGAAGTACTGGATCCATTTTCAATGGTAACTAATTTATTTGTATTTTAATATTTTTATATAAAAATATTTTAAGTTTAGCATGCCATAAGTTATATATTTTAACCAAGATAAAATTTGTAATTATTATTGTTTGAACGGCCCACAGACACTACAATTTGTTGTACTACCGATCGTACAATGGGTTGCACTTTTTAAATCGTACAGACAGATCGTAGATAGTTTTGCCCACAGACGTGAAAGACTCCAAGCGATCGGTTGTACAATTAGTTTAGTATATTGCTCACCATGGCTCCGACTGTTTCCAAAAAGGCAATAGCTGCTGTAGTAGTAGCGTTGTTCTCGGATGAGAGTAGTAATAAAATGCACAACAGCAGAAAAAAATGTGGTCTAAAAAATGGTTGCTCCACAGACATATGTATTCCCATATGAATTTACTTAACGAACCAATAGATTGCTCCTAGGTAAATTTCTTTCATTTTTTCCAGTAGAATTTCGTAACTTGCATTCAATTTATGTTTATTTAAATACTCCTTAGATGTAACATTCCATAAACAAGACTGCTCTCTATAAATTTCAATAAATGCTGACCAAAAACGTTTATTGTCTTCCATTTTAGCAGAACTTATCTCACTTCAATAATTTTTTAAATGGAATCGTATCAGCAAGTGTCTCCGACTACATGACAAACGTCGTATATCCACAGAGTTGTACAACAGTTTTTTCATAATTCGCGTATAAAAGATACTTCATTATAACATTGTTACAGTGTCGCAATTAAGTCTTTTGAACACTCTTTTAGTAATTTTTAGTGCCTTACAGTTGGTTATTGGATGTTATATATTTTTTTATTCGACATTTGACTTTAACCTTGAAATACATTATAGAATGATGTAGCGTTGCTCTAGCTAGCGAATTATTATATCAAATGGTCTTAAAAGTAAATTTCAATAGATTATATATTGAAAATATTAATAGTACGCTAACGTTTATTCATCAATAATTCGTCAACTGGTTATTATTTTTATATTGTATGGGATCAATATATAAGGTTTACATAACGTTCAATTTTTGAGATGAATTACCAGATATCTACGTGAAGATGTCTTATAGAAACAATTCTGTTCGTGATATAATATAAATAGATCGCAAGCATATACGAAGAAGCTCTTTTTTAAGCAAATAATCATCATCTGTTTGCATTAATGAAAGTTTGTTTACAATTTACGCAATTATTCGGTCATAATATGTGAAAAGTGCTGAATAAAATCATCTGTGATATGACCAATCAGGAATCTACAGAATTGCCAATTTAAATTCAAACCACTCCTCCTAGTTTAAAAACAGGGATTAAATGTAATTCTATATTACTTAAAAAAATAAATAAATGCGAATTATAAAAAATGTTGTGTAAAACTTGTGTCACAATGCCTTTCTGTAGTACTCTTGGATTTGCGCAACTCACCGCTTCGCAGTTCGTTGCACAAACTTCACTCGTACATGAGTCATTGTGACTCTTGTTTTACAAATAACTATTTGAACATGTTGAACTGCCGTACGGCTCGACCGCGTCGTGCTTTGGGTTAAGCCTAGATATTTGTATATATCATCTTTTTGCATATGAGAGATGGTTCCACCACCTGATGCCGCTGTTAATTCATGGTCCTCTGTCTCGTGCCACTTTCCTTTTCGAAAGCTACTAGTTTTGCATTTATCTAAGCCGAAGCTCATTCGTATGTCATTGGAGAAATTTTGGATGCATCTTAGTTCTTTTTTAAGACCTTTTTGAGTAGCTGAGAACAACTTGATGTCATCTATGTACATTAAATGTGATAATTGCACATCGTTGTCAATATTATAGCCTTAATGTAGTTCATTAAAAGCTGTGGATAAAGGATTTATGGCAATGCAGAACCATAGCGCGCTTAAAGCGCCACCTTGAAAAATACCACGTTCGATTCTTATATCGGTATATATTGGTTTCCCATTGGGCCATCATTATCTTAAGTAACTCGATTATACTTGGGTTCACTTCATACACGAACAGACTTTTTAAAAGCCATGAGTGAGGGACGCTGCCAAACGCTTTTTGGTAGTCAATAAACGCTGTGTATAAGCTGCTCTTCTGTTTAATGGCGTGTCTTGTTACTGTCCTATCTATGATGAGTTGTTCCCTACACCCTTGTGCTTTTCTTCTGCATCCTTTTTGTTCCTCTGCCAGAAGTTCGTGGTCTATGGTCTATTAGATGTTTATATATTCTGTTGCATAATTATTCTGTAAAGCGTCGGAAGGCATATGATCGGTCTATATTTTGACGGGTCTTCAGATGGCTGGTCTGTCTTCGGGAGGAGATATGTTACACCTTTCATAAGAAAGTTGGGGATTTTTGTAGGTTTATTTATGAGTTCATTTAGAAGCTCTAAAAGTTTGTGTCTTATATTCGTAAGCCATTTATACCAGAAATTTTGAATCTTGTCGGGACCTGGGGTCTTCCAATTGGAGATATTTCTTAGTGTTTCGTTAAGTTCTTCGGTGGTGATCATTTGTGCTATCATGATTGGTACTTTGTCTCTTTTTTATCCTCTTTATTAATACATTTAGCTGATGATTTGTGTCTGATTGGATTTTCCCATATATCTCCCCAAAAGTTTTTAATTGCTTCGGGTGTTGGCTATTTTGCTTCATGTGCATTGATTCCGTTTTTGTTTAGGTTCCTGTAGAAGGTCTTTTGATTTTGGCTAAAGTTCTTGTTATCAAGTCTTCTCTGGTATGCTTCTTTGTATCTGTTGAGTCTGCTAGAAATGACTTTGAGCCTTTGTTTGAGAAAGTCTAGGATTTCAATCTGAGTTTTATTGTTTTCGTTTATGTGTTTGTTTATAATATCTAGTGCTTTGTGTCTTAAGCGTTTTTTCTGTGTGTTGTACTTCAGTATTCCGATTTCCCGGCTTTCTATTATTTTTTTTTCACCTTTGCGTTTCAATGTTGAGAACCCGCACAGCTTAACGATGGCTTGCGTAACACAGTAAACAATATCGTGAAACTAACTTATATTGTCTCAGTGTAGTGGACACATCTCTCGAAGGAAGTCACCAGCAAGTAGCAGCCCAACGGAAAACTTGGTCACTGGTTCAAACCAAGTATTTCCAGAAGCCCTTGCCGCCGGAATCGACGCAATAACTGAGATTTTTATCTCAACTTGTCCTTTATAGCACAATCATATTTATGAAAATCGGCTCATTATAGAGCCTTTCTATTTATGAAATCCCGCTCTTTCTAGAGCGGATTTTATTTATGAAAATCACTTAACCAACTAAGCGATAGAGAAGAATAACTAGAAGTCAACCGACATTCAACCCAACAAGACGAATGGATCCGGATTCAGGTGAATATAAAACACTAACAGGCAGACAGAAAGGGTCAGGAAACCTTTAACCGGGGAGGAAACTCCCTCCGGCAATGAGTCCGCTGCCGGCTTTTGTCCGCCAATCCTCACCACTAACAATTCCGCGCACAACGAAACATTCATCGTTTCGTCTCTTCCGACATCATGTCCTCCAATCGCTCTATGAAAACCCGGAGCATGAAAACTCCGCCGCCATCCATCTCTTCGAGAGAAGACATTCCCGAACTCGTCAAGAGTTCACCCCCCAAACCACCGATGAGTCAAGATGATCGAATCGCCAATCTCGAACACCAACTCGAGATGGCATTCAATTACATAGCCTGGCTTAAAACCGACCTCGCCGAACAACGACAGAAAGCCGCCCGCAGCTCATCGCCCACCTACTTAGCGGTATCACACCAATCTAATAAATCTCTAGCAACCACCAACAACCAATCGGGAGACTACACTCATTTAGGCACCATGCCTAACCGAGAACGTAAGATCCCCACGCCACCACCCCGAACCACCCAACAACAACAACCACCAAGACAACAACAGACACGACAAAAAACCCAACAAACCAGACAACAAACCAGACAACCCCGTCAACATGAACAAATCCAACTTCAGACCCTCAACATCCTGAATCATCCACAAAAATACACGTCTCAGAGAGAACTCTACAACCTTCTCAACACCAACGAGCTGTTGAGAGGAAATATCGCCCACTTGAAGGCAAATTCTAATCGAACCGCCCTTCTCAAAGTTCCTTCCCACATCGCCTACGAGGCCTTAGTAAAAAAGCTTCGTAACACCATCGGTGACGACCAAGTCACCATCATCCTCCTCAGCCCCACCCGCCAGGACCGGCAACGCTCTCGGTCCCGCAAACCCCATCTCTCTCTTGTCTGCAGAAATGTAGACACCACCATCACCGATCAAGAATTTGAGGCCATCCTCAAAGACATAGATTTCCCTGCCACCAGGTCTTGGCGGATAATGTCATGCCGTCATGGCAAAATCACCTCAATGTTCCAGATTCTTACTGAATCCGAACGAGACTATCACCAGGCCCTCACCTACAGCATGGACTACCACGGCCTCATTCATCAATGTGAGGCTTCCAACCGTGCTAATCCGCTCCCCGCAGTACCGAAATTCTGCAATCGGTGCTCCAGCACAGACCACCTTGCCGAATCCTGCAGGGCCAAACCGGTCTGTCCTTCCTGTGGAGCCACCGACCACAAGCCCGCAAATTGCCCAAAGGCAAATGCCCCATCCTGTAAAAACTGCGGCGGTCCACACCCCGCCTTCCACCCTCGGTGCCCCAAGCGGCTAGAGGCACTGAAATCCGCTCAAGAGATTGCACCCGTGACTCTTGAAAAGCCTCCGACCCCATACGACCTGACAACCGACTCCAAGATCTTGATCGAGATCTTGGCCACCACCATCATGAACGCCGTCCCGACGGCCCGTGGCTTAGTCGCCGACATCTTAACTCATCTCGTCCCCTCCTTTCACGGATACAATTGTTCCGTAACTAGTGGCGCTGGCAACCGCGTTCACTTTGCATTCACCACCAAAAGACAAAATTAAGTCATGGACTTTCTTACCGGGACCATGAATTGCCAAGGTCTAGCCAGGAAGCGACATCTTCTCAAACACCTTCTTCACTCCCAAAACATACAAGTACTTTCTATCACAGACACTCTTTTAAAGAACCCTCCTCGCTTCACTGGCTACACCACCTTCCACCTAGACAGGAACTTCTACTGTCACGGCAACGGACTTCTCGTCCGAAACAGACTCCCCGCGTCACCACACCCCCTCCTTGCACCTCTGTCTCAACAGAATTTGGATTGCATAGCCATCGACATATCGTGGAAGAACACCACGACGACATTCTTTTCCTACTACAAACATCCCAACCAACCACTATCAATCGACCTCCTCGAATATGCATCCTCTCTACCACGAGCCATAATAATGGGTGACTTAAACTCACGCAATATTCTTTTCGGTGATACACACACCAACCTCAGCGGCAGACTACTCGCCGACCAACTAGTCTCACTTCCCATCTTACGGATTAGAAATAATAATCCAACCCTATTAAGTCACCTCGGCTCCTCCATAGTCGATCATATAATCTGCACAGACAGATTAATCACTCTCGTGGACGACAAATGCTTTATAGGCGACCCGATTACAACGGACCACGTTACACTCCTGGTCAAAACCGCGTTACACAACCCAATACCACCACCATCAACGAATTTCACTTTTCGCGATTTTAAAAATGCCGATTGGAATTCCTTTGCAAACCACGTCTCTACCAATTTACCACTACCCGTCATTCATCAGAACACTGATGACATAGATAATCACGCAGAAGAATTCCAATCCCTCCTAATCGATGCACAAGACATCGCCGCCCCCCTCACCACAGTACACACCAACTTTCATGCCCTTCCGCAAAGAATTTTGCAAAAAATCCGTCAGAAAAGACAGTTATACAGGTTATACGTCCGCACTCGAGATCCTGCAGTCAAAACACAATGGAACCGTCTCAACGCCCAGGTTCGGCAAGAAATCAATGCTGAAAAGCAGAGAAAATGGAAGGCCGAAACAGCCGGACTGGACTTCAGACAAGGACGCGTGTTTTGGCAAAAATTGTACCGCCTCGTCGGCCTCAAGAGAAAGGTAGAATCACATTTCGAAGTGCAAGGACAGAAGATCTACACATCCGAAGACAAAGACACCGCCTTCAAAAATAAGCTACAAACTGTCTTTTAACCACACGATAACCCCCAATTTCTCAGGGACTTTGCCGTCGAAACCGACTTCATGACTCGGAATATCACTCGAAGTCTACATGTACACATCCCACCAGATGATAACTCTCCGCTTATTTCACCTTTCACACTCGAAGGAGTTCAGCTGGCGTGCCGAGCGGGGAGAAACAGTGCCCCAGGGCACGACGGAATCTCGAGGCAAGCACTTAAAAGCCTGCCAGAAGAGATCTTCTCTCCGCTCTGCTCCCTGCTGAACGCCTGCCTCGCATTTTCTTATTTTCCTCGTTGTTGGAAATCAGCCAACGTAGTTCTCATCCCCAAACCCGGCAAAGACCCTACAAAGCCTGAATCTTACCGCCCTATCTCACTAATCAGCGTCCTAGGTAAAGTCTTTGAACGCTTGTTAAAAGAACGAATCTGGGACTTCTGTACTGAGAATAATATAATTCCGGCATTTCAATTCGGATTCAGGCCGGGCCACTCTTGTCAGAACGCCACCACCAACCTTCAAACAATCGTCACTCGAGCTTTAAATCAACGACGCTGTTCTGCCGCCATTCTCATGGACGTTCAGAAGGCTTTCGATCAAGTCTGGCACGCCGGACTAGTGAGAAAGCTACTGAGCATCCGATTGCCAAACCAAATCATCAAATTAATATACTCGTAACTCACCGACCTATCGATCAGCGTCAAAGTTGGTTATAGCATATCCGACCCTTTTACACCCCAAACTGGCGTTCCGCAGGTCTCGATACTCGCTCCTCTATTATATATCATTTATACGTATGATACACCTGCCTCACGACATCTCCGTGATAACGTCCAACTATATGCGGATGATACCGCACTAATCATTTCTGCCACAGATATTCGCTCTCTGAACATTCGATCCCAAAATCTACTGACCCAATTTTCTAATTGGCTCAGGGAATGGCGGGTGACTCTCAATCCTCAAAAAACACAAACCATCGTCTTCCGACACCCTGATACCATGAGCGAACGACTTCTACCAAGAAACTTCCGCCTCGTGCTCTGGGGTGATCGACTCGAAATCCGTAGGGAAGTCGTCTATTTGGGAGTGAAATTTACTTACACTCTCAACTGGACGCCCGACCTAATGGACACTTTAAATAAAGTCTGACGGAGAGTTAATCTTCTCAAGGCACTCGGCGGCACATTCGGACGCACACACCCTACCGCCTTACTTCATACGTATAAAACATATATCCGTCCAATAATCGACTATAGAGCAAACGTCTACTGCACCCTTCCCAACCATTTTGTCAAAAGATTACGAACTTGCGAGCAGTCAATTCTAAGATACTGCCAATACAAGGCTCCATACTCCCCCACCAACACAGTTTATGTCAATATCGACATCGAACCCATCCCATCTCGGTTAAATAACTTACAGGCCCGATATGTTAATCGCACCATCGAGTCGAGCAGCGAAATTTCCAAAAACCTCCTACTCACACCGTGGGTCGCCAATATACGACCCCTCGGTAGAATTCCCAAGAGGAAGCTCCCATTTCCTCCGTTACGCTTACTAGCCACGGCCTACGACGACCTCCCCGACGAATACATTGACTACCTCGACAGCTCCCCTATTTCCATCCGATAACCGACAAAAAATTCAATATCTCTCAAACTATTTCAGTCAATAAACCTCTACTCAACAACTTCCCCAACAAAGTCCAAAACCATTATACAAACATCTCTAACAAATTCTAAATTTTCTCACTACCAGCTATTAATTGTTCAACTTTTTGGATTCACCCTATACTTTTATGCCGCCTCCATACCACCCACGTCGGTGTTGCAGGTTTTTGCGGTTTTCCTGTACACTCTGTGAATTCATTCACTAGCCAAATGGACCGACGATCGACGCACCCGCATTTTTAGATTTAAGATTGTTATTATACCGCCGACCACCTTAAATAGTCCCCGAACCACCAAAGGCACGTTACCGCAACATTTTACAAATCTCAACAATTCATCATATTCTATACACTTTTGAAAAATGTCTCCTATACACTTTTCTTTGTAAATTTCCAAAACCAATAAAAATCTTTAATTACTAATATTTCATTATATCCCTCCTCAATATCGGAGACATTCCAAATTCAGTTAACAACACCCTCTTACATTAAATAATTTCAATAATTCCGACACCTAGCCAGGTCAACTCATGAATCTATGTATCGGCAACGATACATGGTTCGTCTTCAACACTTAAGCTTTCACTTTTCTTTCATACCATTTCCACACACTTTTGAGCTTCGCTGCTTCCAAACATCATCCCCCTACATATCCCAACACAAACAACCCTCCGGTTACCTTCTAGCAAAAAGCCCATTCAATTCCCTTAAAATTCCATACACCTTTAAAAAACACATTTTCTTGACACTTCTTAAATAAATTTTTATTAGACACCTTCTATACCCCATACTCAATTTCACGGTCAACGCGCACAAAACCACCCAATACACCCCCATCTCAGCCCTGAAGAGGAAACTAATCCTACACCAGGGCACCACAAGAAAAGTTCAACTTCACCCAAAAACACTCCACCCAACAGAAATCTCGCACGAATTTCTCTCTCTCTCTCTCTCTCTCTCTCTCTCGCTTATATTGTTGCATTGGTCTATTTTTGTTTTAATTATAGTAATTACTTGTTCTATTTTGGTCTTCTAATCTTTGTCTCCATGAATTTTTCGTATGGGGGATCTTGAGCCGGGGTTCATTCCTGCGTAACTATCCATACAATCTTGAAACGCATTAAATGCTTCTTGGTGAGCAGGCAAAACGATTTCACATTGTAATGTGTCTGGTTCTTCGTTATTTTGGGTGTCTGATATTAGTCCGAGATCTCTGGCCACTTCTTTTCGGATCTTCCGTATTGTGTCCTGTAGAAGTCGATTTTTTGTAAACAATTGTCTTTTTTGGTCCAATATGTTCTGAAGAGTTTTGTTTTGGATCTCTGGGAATTTTGTTTTCATCTCAAGGTGCAATCTATGTGCGTATGGAGTCTTTTTTGTTTGCATCTCTGTAATGAGCAGGTAGGTCCGATAAAGGTGGATATTCATGTCCTGAGACCATTTAAATCGGACTTTCCTGTTTCCTGTCTGGTCCTCTTCAGCGGATGGAGCTCGAGCTTCCACAACGTTGTCGAGGTAATTGGATTCATTATGATCTTCGTTTCCGTTTCTTTGCGGGGTGGATTCCAGTGCCAAGGGAGTGCCAACTTGTTCACTCTGACTTGGCTCAAGTCGGGGATCATTGGGGAGGTTCCGAACAAAAAGGACCTGGTCTTCTGCCACTCCTGAGTATCGCTTGTGTCTAGTTCTAACAGCGAATAATCACGTTTAGCGGGTTGCTGGCCCATCCAAACGGGTTCCAGT